>OZ012739.1:382311639-382941992 GCA_963859935.3 Lathyrus sativus
TAAAGAGGGTTTAAATAAATTTTAAAGTGGAAATTTTCATAATTTTTATCACAAGTCTATAATATTATGTGCTATTGTGAAGCGAGATAATTTTAGAGTTAACTCCAGAGTGTTGGGAAATCCTTTAGCAAGGTAAGGAATTGAATATATTTATAAATAACTTTAATTTGAGTTATTTGATGTGTTAGAGTTGAGTTTGACATGTCTTAGAGTCAAGTTAAATTAAGAAGGTTGACTTTTTAGTTATGTGATGTGTTAGAGTTGAGTTTGATATGTTTAGAGTTGTATAAATCTAACGAGTCGAGTTTGATATGTTTAGAGTTGTGTAGGTGAAATGACTTAAGTTTTAGAATCATCTGACATGCTCATAGTTGAGTCGAGGAGTAAAGGAGATAAGGTTAGAGTTGGCCTTATGACTCTTAATCTCTGAAGAATAAAAAAAGTGATAGAGTTAATTATAAGCTCTGTTGAATTTTGAGTAATACTTGTTGATTGTTGACGATATTCTTTTTACCTTGTTGGTGAGCATTGTTGAGAAATTATAAAAATTATATTATTATGGTGAGTTTATGTTAGGTGCCTCATGAAAAGGAATTTTTTTAGTTATGTTGAGATGTGTGGTTCAGAGAGGAAATACTATTGTGACATCATACTAGCGATGTTTATATATTTTGTTGAATTATGTCGAGGTGATTGGTTCAAAGAGGAACCATTCATTGTAACCTTGTATTGGCGATGTATGGTGTTCGGTCCAGTGATGAGTTACAGGTTCAAAGAGGGGATCAATGATGAGTTTGAGACTTCGGTCTAATGACGATTATTAGGTTTAGAGAGGAATCTAAGACCAGTGTCAGAGTTGGAGGTTGAGATGAGTATTACATTTGTATTGTTTGTCGCATTCATGCATCAAGTATATCGAATATAGGAGTACGAACTTCTATCCAGTAACGAGTTTCTGGTTTAGAAGTGGGAACCAATGACGAGTCTGAAATTACGGTCCAATGACGAGTTATAGATTCATAAGTGGGGACCTGGGATGAGTTTTGGTTCAGAGAGGAACCATCGGTGGATGGATTAATCAGTAACATAACTCTGATATCCAAAACTTAGAACCATATGCATTAGAGAAGAGAAGATGAATACATTGCATACATAACCACATTTATGGTTGACTATTATTATGAATGATCTATGTGATTGATGAATAATATGTTTAAGCCATCCTCATTGTTTTATATATCATTAACATTTATGAATGTATTCTCACCCTTGTTTGTTTCTTGTGTTATATTTACGCATGTGATGCAGATACTTGGGTAGGAGAGCCTTAGTTGTTGCTTGTGTTGAAGGATGCCATAGTTGGCCTTCTTTATGGCTTATTGTTTTGCGTTGTTTAGTTTCCTCCCGTCGCTTTGATAATGTAACATTGGGTTTAGATTATTTGATTATGGTTTTTTACGAGTGGTTGAGTTTGTCTGATTAAATATTTTATAATTAAATAAAGTGATTATCTTTTTATGAGACAAATTGAAAAATATGTTGAAGTTTACTTCCACTGCTATAACATGATGTTTGATAAAGTTGTTTTATGTTGAGAAAATGTGACCTTTTTTGAGTAATTATTTCCAATATTTTTATAAATTAAGTGCTTAGGGTTTATGGTGTTACACTTGCGCAGAGCAACAATCTCCCCCTTTTTAGTCCCAATTCTTAGAGGAGACTAACATACATGACGCTGTAAGAGCTTCCTCAATCCATCAGGAATCTCGTTACTTTGTGATAGGCTATTATGGTCATCATTGTCAATGGAAGTACTTCATTAGGGATAACACCCATATTTTCGTTGTCTTTGAACCTTGTAACCGATCTATGGTTTTTTAATTTCCCTTCCTTGCCCTTTATTTCTGATCCCACGACAAGAAGGATAATCCTCTTGTCATGGATAAGATAACGAGAGGGGATGAAGTAGAAGAAGCTCAAGTTGGTGTTGTGGTGCTATGATGAACGATTGACCTAGTTGATTAAAAATCTACCATTAATGACGATTATGAAATTTTAGGGTGATCACATTAGTTAACAGGAACAGTTCTGGCATCACAACAAAGGAGATCATAGAAATTTGACGTTGAAATTTGTGACAATAAAGAAATGATTCCCACTTACGACGCCATTATTCCCATGTGAAACAGAAAATAAGTCATATGCTGATGATGTCTACAGTGAAAGCTATCCGATACGGTGCTTAGAGTCTCTAGTAGGCAGAGAGTGGATGTACTTGCAAGGTTAAAACTCCAACGCTCAGGCCACTGAGGACAAAGATGTATAAATTGCAAGAATAAAATGAATTATACCTTTGTATGACGTGAAATCATGCTTATATATGGTCAACAATTAGAACATCCCCTAGCGAGTGCAATGTAGAATACAAGAGATCGTTGAATTGACTTCAATGAATAAGATGAGCGTGGTATCTTGATCTAATGCACGACTCCTTAGTGAAGGTATACATGTTCGACAATCTTGAACAACAAAAACTTTGGATTGGATATTGGAATTGAGCCAGTCTTATTCGACCATTTGGCAGGTCCAAAACAATCTTAAAGGCTTTCCATCCCATGCCATTTAAAGCCATTGCTACAATTCACATTAATAAGTATACCATTCACATGATTATTCCAACCACATATCTCTTTTTGGTTATAAGATAAACACTTCCTAGTTCTTAGTACAATTTATATCTTTCAAAGCTTTCAAGCTCCGATTCCTAAAATAAGTCGTCTCCGAAATTGTTTAGGATTCTATGGATGTCCCAAACGTGTCTAACTCATAATTAAAAACCATAACTAACAATAAAAAGGAATTTAAGGGAATCGAGACGTTACCTACAATGACTAGTGGGTGAAGAAAATGAAAGAGAGTTGAATAGATAGTGCTTATGAATTATGTGTAAATGAAAAATATGAATTAACTTGGAATAGAAAGAGGCAATGCTTACTTAAAGGCGTGAGTTACAGACAAGAAGGTAACTATACTTAATGCTAGTAACCTAGAGATGTAGAGTTAATGATAATTTGACTTTTGTGTGAATCCTTAGGCAATCAGTAATAATTAAAATTAAACCCATATGTACATTCCGGTCTTTCACCTAAAACATCTCGGCCAAATCCTATCCCAAACATATTGTAACCGTCTGACCTGTTTCATTCACAAAAAAGGGTTAGGCCGAATCACTTCTAATGTCTAGAGCGAATATGTCAGTCCAAGGGTGATTACATCTTATATCTAATTAATATCCTCTATATATGCATCTGGAGTATCTAAGCCATTACATATCCTTGAAAGACAACCTCAAATAAATCAGTCATACACTCTTTTGAAAAGAGAAAGTCTTATATAAAACCAATAATCATCAAGTTTAAAAGATGAATACTTTTCATAACACTGATATTGTATTACAACTTTAAATAACTTAACTCGAATAGAGTTATCAAATATTGTACCGAGCGAATGTACAACAAAGATATTTACCATAAATAAAAACAATGACGTTGCATTAATCAAATCTAGAACATTGCATAACTTTTCATTAATATTGACATGAACCATGATATATATGAATATTCAACGAATATCATACAACATAATTTACAAAATTATATCATCAAAATGAGAAAAAGCATTCATCAAAAAGCTAACAAGTAAAACTCCACCCAAAGCCAAGCATGAATAAACTAGAGTGTGTAGAACTTTTACAGGCCCATTTAAGAAATAGAGAACCTTCTTCTTCTGGGCTTTGTCAAATCCACAGCCCCATCTTCTAAATGGGTCGTATCCTTAGCCCCATTTTTGAACGGGTTCAATTTTCCCAGCTTCTTCGACACAGACGAGAAAAACGTTGTCTTCTTACTCGAATGTGACGACGTCGTTCCATGCACCTGAGAAGCGTTCTTCTGCTGCATATCCGTAATGTACATCTTCATCTTCGTCAGCTCCGATCGCAACTCCTCATTCTCCCTCACCAACGAAACATCCGTCTGTAACCGGGTTCTCTCCATCGCGGCGGTGTCTTCGTTGTCGGGTCCACTCCTCAACCGTAACTGGTCGTAGTACAGCGCGTGTAATACAATCTGCACCGGTAGTCTCTTGTTTTGTGACGCATGCACACGCGCTTCGTAAGAAAGCTTTAACGGATCCATTACGCTGCATACTTTTTCTCTTTCTATCTCATCTAGCTTCGGGTGAGCCTGCAATAACAAACTAACTCGTTAAAACGGTATCGTTTATGTCAATGAATTGAACATTGAGTTTTATGATATTCGAATTTCTTTTTCGTTAAACTGTGTTTTTACCTTGAGATAGATATCCACGGCGCGGTATAGGTCATCGTCGACTTTACGAGCGTGTTTAGGAATAAGAATGGCGATTCCGTTGAATTTTGAGATGCTGAGTTCGCCGTACGCGGCGATCTCGGCGAGGTACATGTCTACGGTTTTGGCAACGCGATGCATAGTGCCGGAGCAAGATTCTCTGAGGTCTACTGGTGTAAAAACTGCCGTGCTCTTCTGCTTCTCCATGAATGCAGATACGATTCTGCGAACGCTTTCCAGATCGAAGAGTTTCTCACCGTCGTATGAGAGCGACATCACGAGGAGGTCGTCAACTGTTACATGCTCGAGGATTACAGAGATTCGCTTCTCGAGTTCGGTTTTACAGACGGTGGAGGCGCGGAGGTGGATTGCGCAACGGAGGAGGCAACATAGGAAGTTGACCGGGAAAGCCGTTTTATGGGAGGGAAAGAAATCAACAATTGACTCCAGAAGCTCGCGTTGTCTTGATCTGGAGTCTGAATCGTCATAACCTGAAGATTGGATTCCGTTGCCAGAGTGATTCCGGACTAGCTCTTGGAGCCATCGCTCCGTGTAGGTAATCAGTGCGCTTGCAATGGTTGGAGGCTTGGCTCCGCGCTGCTTCATACCAGTGATGGCTCTCCCGAAGATTTTGATATCGAGAACGGCTAGTTCCTCGGTCCACCAGTTCGGCGGGGAGCGGCTTGGGAAATTTGCCTCACTGCAAGCCTTGGCGCTGGTGGCTTCAATGCAGCGTTTAACTATATCAATGTCATCGGCATAGGGGAGAAGATGTTGGCAGGACTTCAAAACGGCAACAGAGCCTGTGAGAGTGAAGAAGGCAACCTTAGATAGAAATTCATCTGTCCGGCCGGCGAGGTTATTGTCACAATACTGGTCAGTCATTTGAAGGAACTCAGCAGCACAGCGCAAAACCGCAACGTTATGAACTGTTATCTCGAAGTTGACACCATAACAGAACTTTGCTGCTTTCTCAAAGATTCCTGGTCCTCCTGGTATATCAGAGAGGTCGATTCTGGTGAGCTCACTTTCATCTGATTCCAAAATTAGTTTTCTGATGTAGTTGCTCTTTGCCACCAGCATAAACTGCAACAATATTAAAAAACTTTTATTAAAATTTTACCATAAACATGCACTGAAAGAAATAAGCACTTATTAAGTTATGAACAATCATTCACATAGGTCATTTTTTGGATACCTTGTGGAGGCAGAAACGAGCTTCTCCAACTTCAACTATAACATCAGTTGGGATATCTTGAGAGAAAACCCTGCAATAGTAATCAAAGTTCCAAACAGAAATATAGTCAATATGATAATAGAGGTTAAATTAGATTAATTAGAGAGTAAGCATGTGTAAGATGCGGCTATGCATGATGCATGCATAAGTTTGAAAATGGAAAAGAGTGGAGTATAGGGTGTTGTGTACCATTGGCCAGTTCTCTCCATGGCAAGAGAGAGTCTATTAGGATTAGCTGCCATGAACTTCTATGGCTGGTTTTAGTATGGGGACTTGGAAAGAGAAACTAGCTAGGCAAAGAGAATAAAATTGATTGAGTTAGCTAGGCAATGGATTGCATGGTGGTGGTGGGTGGGTGGGTTAATATAGGGACATTTTGGATCCTGTAGCTTCTTCACCTTGTTATTATTATCATTTAATGATTTATTCTGCATGAATTGATCTTTGTGTTTGTGGTCCATGTTTTTGATGTTAAACGGTCTGTTATCTTACATGTGTTATCTTTTCTACTGATGTTATCTTTTCTGTAAAGTGGATAAGTTTTTTTTAGGTAATATTCCGAGTCATTTTCCTATTGGTATGTCCTTTTTAATCTGCTGGTAATAGTGCAGACAAGAAGAGACCATTGGCTCTACTTGATTTCAGTTTCATCCGGCAGAATGATGTGGCCTTTATTACTTTGTACCCGAAATTCTACCTTATATTTTATTTTGAGAGTGACATTTATATAAGCACCTGAATAATCATCTTTTAGAAACTACTAGAGGAAGAATTAAGCCGCTGGCATCTCATAATACTAATTGGGCACTCCATAATTCCTAATTTCCTATCAACTGTCCCTTAGAGACTATGTTTTGACGACTAACAATTTACTACAACATTTTACTCGGTCTTTTCGGATCGATTCAAACATCCCACACTATTTATTTATCCTAGCACTTGGCACCACATAATATAGAACGTCCTAGCACGCCTCTGTTGGTAACTACTTTAAGTTATTTTACAAATTGAGGAATTAAAGTGAGATCAAAGTAAATTTCGAAGAGGTGTATGATTATTGAATGAATTGCAAGTACAACAGAGGAAATGTATTTATACATTTAGAGAAGTCATGACAAACTTAACTAACCATAATTTTTAAGTTGTAACAATTTGCTTGTGTTGCAAGTGTGACTTGGAACACTTTCAAACTGTTACCATTAGTAATGTACAAAAAGTGAAATATACTTTCAATATTCTTCGTAATTCATATTTTTTAAGCTGCTCATTTACATTGATTCTTTGAAGTCTTTTAAACCTTTGTTTGCTTCTAGAGTTTGATTAAAATATCTCCTAGTCGCAATTCAATATTGTAATATTAATTTTTCAACTTTTCTTATCAATTTGATTCCTTAGAAAATAATGCCTCTTTATTTGCTTGTTGGCTTATTGGATGATTTGCTAGACCAAATAGCTGATTTGTTGTTCACTAGCAATGTGATCTTCACAATGTCACTTACATTCAACTCCTCAAATAACATTTCAATATATTAGCAAACAACATAATGAGCCAATGATCTACAAAGTGCTATCTACCAACACATCATCTAATTCCTTCTTTAATTTGATGTTCATTTTCATTGGTGTAATTGCAGAATTGCAAATACTCATAGTGAATTTTTTCAAAATGTGTTTTACTTATTTCTTTTGATGAAAAACTTCATGCTTTGTGTTCATAATCTCTATTCCTAGTAAAGATGCCAAATAACCTAGTATGACATCTCAAACTCATTCTCGCGGAGACATAACTTCAGTCCATACACTGCCTTTCTAAGTATACTCGATATGGAGAATGAGTTATTATATTTTATGTTACTAATAAATCATCTACATAGAGACATAACTTCAATCCATACACTGCCTTTCTAAGCCTGCATACCATTTCTTCTTGGTGTTTTACCTAAAAACCCCGTGGCTTCTTGACATAGACCTCTTCTTCATATGGTTCATTGATAAAGGCCGACTTCACATCTAGTTGATATATTTTCCAACCTCTAGTTGTTGTAATGGTCATAATAAATTTAACTAACCATAACAACTAAGTTGCGACAGTTTGCTTGTGTTGAAATTACAACACTTTTAAACTGTTACTAACAACAATGTACAAAAATTAAATTATACTTCTAATAACCCTTGCATTGCATCTTAATTTTCTTTTACATCCTACTTATATTGATGACCTATATGAGAATTATCCATTCTACAAATGCATGAACAATATCTACAAGCCCCTTGATCAATATCTATATATGTTGAAATAAGTCAAAATGAGATACTGAGTTTATTTATTGTTACTAAGTATACTCGAGTATCAAGAAATATAATAATTTCTATACCTGGGTGACATAAACTATGTCTTATTTTCAATATAGATATAAGGACAAAAACATAATCGTACACATGATCATTATCATATAAAGGTTATGTCACATCACATGACATTTTTGTCATTAGGGTCATAGTTATTTATTGTTAGACACATCTCAATATTTATAATATTAAACAAGCGATTTAATATTATTCATAATATTTTGAGAACTTATAAGGTCATACACACAAGGACAGATAAATGAGAGATTAAATAAAGAATGATATTCATTTATAATTTAGTCATGCATTTTAAAGATGCATTAGCACTAATTAGAGAAATATGGTACACTACAGGCTACAATGTGTATAAGTGGTTATATAAACAGAACCCTTATACTAAAATGACAATCACTTATTCATGTATTCTAAAAAACTTAACTGAACTAGGTTTTCGAGTTCATGTTCTCGCTATTACTTCCATTCATTGATAGCTAGCACCGTAGGCGGAGGAATAATTTGTTGCATATGTTGTTCGCGTAGATTGAGTAAAGGCGTTGTCGTTCGTGTTATAATGGTGATCAATTTGTTTCAATGATTAAATGTGTTGCATTACAAGAGGTAATCAAATGATCCATGACTCATGACCATTCATAAGGATTCATCATAGGGAAATTTTATTTTATTTTATGTGTTACGTTTATCGTGATTTTTCTTGAGTCTCAACTTCCACTTCCATTATTAATTTACTAGCTTCTTTTCATTTGAATTCTCTGTCTCCTAATTTTTATTTGAGGTATTCTTGCCTAGGACACATATCTTCTTTTAGATTAAAGGACTTGACTTTTATTGGAGCTTTAGGAAAGTTATAAATAAGTGATATTTTAGATTGTTGTGGTTGTAAACTTGCATTCCTTAACTTAGTTCACTTTGATGTGTGAGGTCCATCATCAGTTTCTACCAAAGGTGGATCTAAATATTATGTTTTGTTTATTGATGTGTATAATTGTTATGGTGGGTTTACCTTATGAAAAACCATTCTGAATGTTGCTGACATGTATCATATGTTTCATGCAATGGTTAAGGTTTAACATAATATTGTTATAAAGTATATGCGTTGTGATTTAGGTGGTGGATGTAGTTCTATGTTATGTAAAGATAATCTTGGTTTTGATGATGCAAAAGAAAGTAAAGGAAGAAATGTCATTCAACTAAAAAAGCGAGAAATTTTTTGCTGATCAGGGAAAAGATAATCAAAAGCTATAGATTTTCACAAAAACACAAAATTAAATGAATAAAGCTCGCCATAGATCCTTGTTTTATATGTTTTTCTATTTTATAGGATCCTATGTAATATCTAGAGTGATTAGCTCCAAAAGTACTAATATAATGCACGCGCAAACACATACACACTAAAGCCATTTGTTCTTGTTAAAAAACACCAAAAGGTTGACTTCCTTGTTATCAACCAAGAAGAGTCTAAAATGATTTGTTTAAGTGTCTGTTTATGTATTTTCTCAAATGATTCTTGTTTCCCTCCTTCATTCAGGAAATGTCTTATTTATATGACTCGACTCATCTAAGACCCCTTAACGTTTTCCCCTTTATATGGCTCAATTCATCCATGATCCCTTAACGTTTTCCTCTTCATATCCCTCATAAAGGCAACCTTAGATAACATCTGTCGCCCCTATAATTTTCAAGTAACTTCTTTCTTATCAATATACGTAAATCACACAATTATGGAACATTATGTAACTATCTCTTCTGACTCTTCATATGATATCCTAACATTGACATCAAATCTGACTTGTATGCATGAAGTCGACCTCGACTTACTTCTTTTAGTACTTCAAATCAAATTCTGGCTTGTATGTATGAGTATGATCATCCGACCTACTTGCCTTTTCATACTTGGCTTTTTCACTAACTCGACTTTAGAGAGTTTTGGGATGTACATAAGCCCCCAAATCACGAGGTCTTATTGGGTTGAAGTGTTCGAACAAGACAATCTTGAAATTCTCCTCTCTCTAAATTGGTCTATTACGCGACGAGTGTTGGCCATTTAATGATGATGAGTCTTTCTTTCTCCCCATGATGATGATTTTTATGGCAATTTCCACTTTTCATAATTACCCTTTTTTGATAGAAATTCTTGAATGTTACAAACCTTGTTGCTTTAAAAGACTTAGTTTTTCATATGGGCATCTCTACTTTCCAAGCGATCTTCTTCCAAAGCATTTACAAACTGGTTTTTCCTTCATCTATCACTTGTTTTTTCAAGCTCGAGATATCACTTTCTTTTTACTTTTTTCGTTCTTTTTATTATGTCTTCATTTCAAAACAATAGTTACTCAAAGGAATGTTCAATTTTTTCTTACTGTTAGTGATAGAAATAGGATTCATAATTCCTTTATACGAGAGTGTGAGGGCTATTTGAGTAGAGTAGATTTCGACCGGATTATTAGACAATTCTATGGTGAAATCCCTTCACCTATTAGTAACACTAATTCAGAGTCTTTATCCTCATGTTTTTTGGATACTCAGATGGAAGCAACATGATTTTTGATAGACAAAAAAGTCCTAAGTTATGATCATAGTATCATTGACGAAAGTCACATCTCAAAGCTTCCAATTCCTTAATCTCTTCAAATGGGAATGACGATGTTATACTAGAACCTTACGTAGTTGGTGAGAGAGTCTGCATCACCTTGCCTAAAGGGGTATTAAAGGAGTATTTCTATTTCTATTCAAGAGTAATCGAGGACTTTAAAATCCGCATTCCATTTATCGATTTTGAGTATGATCTTCTCAAAACCCTAAATATAACCCCTTCTCAGTTGCTTCCTAATGGTTTGCGTTTTATCAAGACTTTTAAAATTGTTTGTGATACAATGGACATAACAACGACCTTAGGATAATTTTTCTCTTTTTTGAGTTAAAGGGGTGTAAGTGTTTTTGATTGGCTGCATTTTATGGCAAAACATTAATGTATGAGTAAATGTCATAACTGATGTTAGGACATACATGAAGAGTGTTATGCAAGAAAAGCTAAGAGTAAGTGAAGCTGAATGTCATGACTGAATGTCATAACATTGATCGTATGACATCAGGCGCGCAGAGTTAGTTTTTCTGTTATTAGCTCAGGCTATACTTCAGGAAACAATCCAGGAAGCATAGTTATTTTAGGCAACATAACAGGCATTGTTGAGAATAACATAGAAGGCTCCTGACCTAATGATAAGTGCGCAACTTCATGAAGAAATGTTCAACTTGGGTAAATCTAATTTCTCCATCAAGGCCCAAAGCAGGTCTGCTATTATAAATAGCAGAAGGATGACTCCAACTGAGAGACACGCAGATAATAGAATTTGAAGAGAGAGCTTCAAGACAGAGATTAGAGAGTGATTTGTGAGTGAAGAACCGTGTTCTTCACGTGTGTCTAGGAATCTTAGTGTGCCAAGCAATTTTATGCTATAGAATTGCTGTGGTTATTGTGTATGAACAGACGTGTTCATTGATTCACTCAAAACTGTTAAGCAAAAGTGTGCGTCACTTGATCAAAGCTGTGAAGCAAGATCAAGGTTTTTTTGGAGTGTATCTCCATAATTGTTTTGTAATTGTGTATTTGCATCACTGAGGTGATTGAGGGGGAGTGAGTGGGTATACTCAGGTCTAGAGTGTCTCTAGGAAGAAGTGTCATTGGGTAGGTTTTAAGTGAGGAGTGCAAACTGGGTTGTTTGACTCTGAATTAATTCTACTGATAGTGAATTTCCTCCCTGGCTTGGTAGCCCCCAGATGTAAGTGTTGTTGACACTGAATTGGGTGAACAATTACTGTGTTATTTACTGCTTCTCTTTACAATATTTTAATTACTCCAATAATCTGTGTTACAATGGATGTTATAACATTCGTGATAACATCCATCGTGTGCTTGACAGAATTTCAAGGGGAAAAAAAGAAGGATGGGTTTCCCTCAATGGAATTCTTGGGAAAAGCTTTCTATAAGCATACACTTCCAACTATAAGGGTTTTATGGATAAATTCCTCTGAGTTAAGAGTGGGAAAAGATGTCCCCAGGTTATGTATGCTTTGAACGAGAACTATCGTTTTCCGATCTACTGGTCGGACAATCCTTTACCGATCTCTGGCTTTGACTATGGAAAGTTGAATGCTCTGGAAATACGATCTTTGACCGTTTTTGATGTCTTTCGAGTAGTGAATGTTAAAGATATTTTATAGATGTCTGACCACCCTGAACAAATTTCTAATTTTTTGGGTAATGCTTATATGAGTTTATTTATCGTTGTATCATGATATTATTAGCCTTCCTGTTCATTGATTTTTATTCAAGTCGGTGAGTCGATCAATGTGAGAAAGCAAATAAGGATCTTTGGGACATGTTTTATTCAAGTCGATGAAGTCCGCACACATTCGCCACTTTCCTGATTTCTTCTTTACCATAACTATGTTAACCAACCAAGTTGGATACCTAATCTCCTGAATGAAATCGACCTTCACGAGTTTTCCGACTTCATCTTCTATGACCCTTATCTTTTCTTCACCATTTGTTTTCTCTATGATACCGGTTAGATAGCCGAATCAAGCGCTAGATGGTGACAAACTATGTTTGGGTCAACTTCGAGCATATAAGTTAATTTACATGCGAACAGGTCTATGTTCTCCTTAAATATTCTGATGATCTCGGCTTCCTCCTCCGAAGATAGACTAGAACCAATCTTAGTTGTCTGTGATGATTAGGCACCAATATGTACCGTCTTTACATCCTCAATGGGTGTTAGACTATCCTCTACTGGATCCTCTCTTGGATCAATATCAACTAGGTTCACTTTTAAATGACCATATTTTACTGGTTCGTCAGTTTGAGTTTTTCTTTTTAGTTTCAGTCTATGTTTATAACACTTCCTTGCTAACCCCTGGTCACCCTTTACTACTCTTACTTGACCATCTTCGAGAGGATATTTTAGTGTGATGTATAAAATGGATAGCACCACCTCCAAGGCATTGAATGATGACCTGTCAATACTAATATTGTAGGGAGATGTAGCATTGATAATTAAGTACCTCACCTTGACACTTTTCGCATTGTCTCCACTACCAAAAGTCCTTATCGCGGGAAAATGTCCTAGCACTTGCACCTGTTCTCTTGAGAATATGGATAAAGTACCTCAGTAATATAAAAACTCACCCACTTGAATGCATCCTAATATAAAATGTCTGATGAACTTCCAGAATCTACTAAGACTCGTTTCACGCTCCAGTCCCGGATTTGCACTTTGGTCACCATCGAGTCATTTTTGTGGGCTAATACTCCTTTGACATCTCTTCTAGAGGAATTGATTATGACCTGGTTTTCCTCTTCTTCTAAAGGCGGCTTCTTCCTGACATACATCATTGTCCAGACATACCTTTTTCTGGATGAACCAATTTCTCCTCCTTCCACGAACCCCCCCAGTAATGATGTTCAATGTATGATGAGTCACCCGGGCTTCGCGAACTTCCTCTGTATTCTTCCCATTCTTCTGCGTAGGGTTGTAAGAGCTGGTATCTTTTCAGGGAGGACTTCTCTTTCCTGGCTGTCCTCCGACGTCTTTATTATAAGACAACATCCGACCTCTCTGAATTAATATCTAAATTTATTTTTTTAGCTGATGACAATTCTCTGTATGGTGTCCACGAAGTCTGTGGTATGCACACCGTGCACTTTCATATTTTCCCATTACAACGTGGATCCCTTTTGGACGCCTCTGTTTGAGAAGTAATTTAAGATGATAAACTTCTCTCAAGATATCCTCCCGCCTGACATTCAATGATGTGCACTCAGCCTCTTTGTCAAATGGACGCCATGATGGCCTCATCGTTGTCCGGTCTCTGAGTCTGGACTTTCCTTCACATGCCCAGATATCTCCTCTTTAACTCATATTTTTTCTTTGGCATCTTGGAATCTCTTTTCCATGTTACTTTCCTCCCCTTTTATGTAACATTCCATTATGGTAATAACCTCATCCATGTTAGATGTCAGCTTTTGAGCTAAGGGTTCATTGAAGTGCCCGACTTTGAGGTCATGTTGAAATGCTCCCACAAACATTTCTTGATTCATATGAGACACTTTAATTGTTTCTTCATTGAACCTTGCCAGATACTTTCTGGAGGATTCTGAGTACCCTTTGTCGCTACTGCGAAAATCGGCGCCGGCTGACAGAAGAGTCGCCACCGTGCGTTATTTATCCCTCAGAGCGGGAAAGGGAACACTCGAAGTAAACCTCGCAAAAAACGGGGAAAGGTATGGTCATCGCAACCAAAACCTGGGTTCGGGAGTCGGTTACGCAAGGGGAAGGTATTAACACCCCTCACGTCCGTCGTACTCGACGGGATCCACGCTTGCTTGGGTTGTCTATAGGATGCAAAACAATCTATCTACGGCTGCTAAATCTAAACGGAAGGGAATTGACTCGATAGAGCGTCGCGCTCTATGCCTACGTATTCTCAAGAGAGAAAGTCAGAGTCAACGTAGTTCGGGACTACAGGGAAATTGGCTCGCCAAGACCTCGCGTCTTGTGCCTACGTACTTCCACACTGCATGGAAGATCAGAGCTTTACGTGGTTCAGGCTAACTACGGCTAAACAAACATTCTCACACAGCAGTGAGAAAACAACTGGTTTCACAGGGTCGGGAACCTATGGGCAAAACTATGGCTTGGTCTCAAATGCACTCGGGCAAGAGAGAAAAAGGGTATCAATTAGTCGTCAGCGGGAAAGTCTCGATCGCACAGCAGCGAGAGAGCAGAAGGTTAGTCGTTAGTGTGCTCGCTAGGATATCGCATCCTATGCCTACATATTCTCGTCTGGTACGAGAAATCAGAGCAGCTGTAGTTCGGCTACTATCGGGACCACAGCTCAAATCTCGTTTTATTAACATTCTGAAAAATGATTACAATGATTGCATAAAAATAAATCTCCTAGGAAATACTATCCTATCCTATCCTAAAAAATCAAATGAAAAATAGCCCCCTAACAAGTGGGCTTCTAAACTATCTCTAAAAAGAAAATAAACTCTATGAAAAACCATACTCTAAAAAATATTAAGTCTACTTTAATATTTTTTCTCTATTTTTCTCTTTTCACTATTTTTTCAAATATTTCCCAATATCTCTTTCGCTATTTTTCTCCATTTTTTTTCTCACTATTTTTTCATATTTCTTTCACTATTTTTTCTATTTTTTTCTTAATATTCATTTTCTCCTAATATTTTCTCATATTTCTTTTTATTATTTTTTTTTCACCTTTCTTTTTCTATTATTATTTTTTTCTTTCTCAATATTCTCTTTTCTTTCATTTGTCATAAAACTATAAAGAAAACAATATAAAAGAAAATAGAAGAAAAATGTAAAGGGAGAGGGGTGTGGAATTGAAACGAGGGTGTTGGCAAGAACACACATTGGGCTCAGGCCCAGCGTTCAGCAAAAAAACAAAAAACTGAGACAGAGGGTGCATGGAAAGTAGGGGGGTGCACGAGTCCAAATCCCAATTGGGCCCAGCCCAGTCCACTCCTCTCCTCTCGTTCATCTCCCCATGTGTAACCCTAGATTTCTTTCTCCTTTCTCCCTCACCGCCGCCGTAAACCCTCCGAGCTCCTCCGTCAAACTCTCACCAACAACCGCAATCCTTCCATATTCATGCCAATTCAAGTCAGTTCTTTCAAACACAAACAGATCCCTTGCTTGACGAGTTCAGAGAAAATCTGCTGAACATTGAATGTTCTGTGAGTTATGTTGTGGCTCGGTGGAAGTTCTTGCTGGATCTTGAAGACGGATTTGACATGACGAAGGTCCATATGAACAAATATGATGAAGTCTGGAGGCGGTTGTGAGATCTATGAAGATGGCATGTTAGCGGATCTTGAACGGTTTCAGAAATCAGAACGAAGATGATGAAATTCTAGAACTGTTGGAGATTCTTGATGACATTCGCTGAAGCTTCGTTCTGGAGATGGTGAACTCGACGATGAAGGACCTGGGTTTTTCTGAAGAACCTTGAAGATCCTGAGAGATCTTGATCTACGATGAAGGCGTTCTTGAAGATCTCATTGCTATGATGAAGGAAACCTTGCTGACTGAGTGTTCGGTCGAAGATCTTTGAAGCTTTGATGCGAAGATACAAACATGCGTGCGATGAAGTTCTTGAGAGTTCTTGAGAGTTTTGATGAAAGAATCTGGAGATCGTGTTGTTCTTCTGGAAAATCATTGATGAGGGTTGACGGTGATTGGTAACTTCCTGGATTTTTGTTCTTGTTGATTGGAAAGAAGATGAAGATTGATGGTTTCTGGGAATCTCTGGGTTGAGGATGATGACGGTTAGAGGAAGAAGATGAAGGTTTGATCGGGAGAGATGAAGAGGATGGATGTTGACCGGAGATCTGGGTTTGTTGGAGGTTTTCTGGTGAGCTGCACGGTGGCCGCCGGCCATGCAGGCCGGCCGGTGGGGTTTCCCGGTGAGGGACGGTGGAGGGACGCGTGGAGACACGTGGGTGGAGGAGTGGGGAGGCGTGGCAGAGATAGTGGAGAGGGTGAACGCATGTGGGACGCGTGTCCCACGCGTGGCAGCGAGAGGAACTCTGAGAGTGATGGTGTGGCGTGATGAAGTGTGGAAACGTGGGTCCTCTCCTTCTTCAACACGTGGCGAGCTGAGCTTTATACTGGCTTTGTACTGGATGCTTCTGGAAACTTCCAGATTCTGCTGGACATTACTGGATTATTTTGGACAAAAATTGCTGGACTGGGCTTTACGAATTGAATGGGCCCAAAAACGAAAAACTGATAACAAAAACTCAAAAAACTGAATTAAAACTAAGATTAAAAATCTAATTAACATCTAATCCTAATTAACTAAACTAAACTCAATTAAACCTAACAAATGAGAATTATTCTAAAGATCTATTAATTTTAATTAACTCCTAAACTAATAATGCTCTAAAAATTCCACTAATCTAAAAATTAAACTAATAAATCCCTAATAAAACTTATATTATTTATTATAAAAGGAAATCTATTATTCTAATAAAACTATTAAAAACTATATTTTTCTATTAAAATCTATTTACTAATAAAAGAAAAAATCTATCATTATTCTATTAAGAAAATAGTAAAAACCTATTTAAATTCTATTATTCTATTTAATATGCTAAAAGAAAAATTCACTAATATTCTACACTAATCTAAAAATGATTTTAAAAGCTATTAAAACTATTTAAAAACTATTAAAAACCTATTAATATTCTAAAAATGAAAAAATGCTATTAAAATATCTATTAATAGCTAATAAAATCCAGAAAAATCACAATAATTCCCGAAGGAACAAAAATAGCACCGAACGACAAATAACACTGCGAGAGCGCACAAAAATAGCCGGTAAAAATAAACGGGCACCGAAATATCCCAAAAATACGATTCTATCTATCTGAACTGATTAAAAACACCTGAAACGCGAGACGAGAGCTGTGATCCCGATAAAATCAAAACAAATGAAACATGCACTGTATGCAATATGCAGATGCGAATGCGTCGAAACCTCAAGCCAGATACGAGACCCGGTTGGTCAAATTTTGGGGTGCAACAGCTGCCCCTATTCAAGCGGCTTGGACCTGACTGGGTGAGGAGCGAACGGCTCTCAACCAATCAAGGTGCGAGACGATTGAATACCGGTAAACCCGAAAATTTGCCAACTGCACAACTTGTCGAACACTGGAATAATAGCTGCACGACAACTATCTGGAGAAATACTGATCTGACATCGCCGTCAGTTATCCACGTTAAATTCTTCTGATATTGCCTTCAGACAACCACAACACCCAACATCGCCGCTGGAAGACTAAACCTGATATCGCCGTCGAACAATCAAAATACCCCGCATCGCCGCTGGAGAACTAAATCTGATATCGCCGTCGAATAACAAAAATACCCCGCCTCGCCGCTGGAGAAAATACAACACTGAACAAAATACCCCGCATCGCCGCTGGAGAACTACATCTGACATCGCCGTCGGACAATCAAAATATCCCGCATCGCCGCTGGAGAACTAACTCTGCCAAAATACCCCGCATCGCCGCTGGAGAACTAAAAGATCTGCATCACCTAACATCGCCGTCAGAAGACTGGATCAACTTGACATGCCCAACATCGCCGCTGGAAAACTGAATCTGACATCGCCGTCGGAAACAAACGTCGCTCTGAGAGACCCTCGACGTTGCCGTCGTACCATCATCATCTCTGCTGGGGATTTAAAGAGTCTGACATCGCCGTCAAACAAACATTCAACCTCGCCGTCGAACACATTCAACATCACCGTCGAATAAACATCCAACCTCGCCGTCGGACACATTCAACATCGCCGTCGAATAAACATCCAACCTCGCTGTCGGACAAACATGATCTGACCTTGCCGTCAAATCCAAACGTTCAACCTCGCCGTCGAACAAACATCCAACCTCGCCGCCGGACAAACATTCAACCTCGCCGTCGAACAAATCATAATCTGAACAAATCTAACCTGGGGTTCACCCCTGGTAAGTGGAACAAAAGGTACACTTGCGTATTTGAAACTACTCCGCTGGGAATGAGAGACTTAACCGAGCACACTCTGATCTGGGGTTCACCCTCAGAACCATAACGAACATCGGAATACTACTGCACACTGCCCGCCGTAGAACTTCAACATTAAAGATATATGAAACCCTGGCCCCTGGCCATTTCCAGCTTTAGCTAGAAAAATCTTCAAGTACTTCTGAAGATAAGCATCCTTGGCCTTCAAGGATGTAAACTTTTGCCTGTCGGCAACTCTGCAGGAGGTATCTTCGACTTCAGTCTGAAGAAATGGTCCTTGGCCTTCAAGGATACATGAACCTGCCTTCAGGCAACTCCACCTCTGCTATAGAGCATCCGTGACTTCAGTCAGGGATATACTTCGGCCTTCAGTCCGAAAAATGAATCCTAGGTCATTCATGACCTTGGGGATAACCTTGCCCTTAGGCACCTTCGCTTCAGCTTAGGAAATCTGTGACTTCAGTCAGAGAAATGGTATCCTGAGCCATTCATGACTCTACGGGGATTCAAACACTTTGCCTTCAGGCAAACTCCGCTTCAGCTGGAGAAACATCTTCGACTTCAGTTAGAAGAAACACTATTCACTTGATCACCATCAATCATCACCTCAGGACAACTGACTTGGTCTTCAGGCCAACACGGATCACTTTGCAAACAAAAGATGTATACACAAACCTTGAACTTTGTCTTCGGACACACGTTGATTCATCAACACGGAAATCTGAATTCACAGGAACATTCTGATACCGCCTTCAGGCGTTTACGAAGTCCATCTTCAGATTAGACATCGTTGTTGGAACAGACATATCACGCTGCTAGGGGTTTCAAGAATCATCTTGAACAAACTCCGTCGGGCACCTTCAAGAATCATCCTGAACTGCTGACCTTGCTGGAGACTTCATTCTGCTGGGTACTCCAGGAATCCTCCTGGGCAACTCTTGCTGGGGACGCTACTGGGGAAAGAAAACAACTCCGCTTGGGGATGCTTCCTTCAAACCACTGACAACTGATTGTACTCTGCGGGGATTGACCCGAACTGGGATTGATTGCGCGCGGCACACTGCTGGAAATGCCCCTACTATCAAGGATGTCGATCTTAATCTCCTGAGGATCCTTCTGATCCTACTCTGATACGGGGTAAAATACAATCTCGGCTCTTCCGGGGATAATGCGCAACTTTCATCTGCTGAAGAGTAGCAACTATGATTTAACAACATCCATAATGAATTCAAACCTTAATCGGAGCACTGGCATTAATCGAGCTTCGTATCGGGGAACATGACAACATGCGGGTCATTGGGAATTATTATGTCAGATACCTTTAGGTTTTTTTTTTGTTTTTCTTTCTGGGATAAACATGGACTATGTACACAGTGGAAGATATAAGAAATACTAGACGAGAACTAGCATTCAAAGGTAGACTACCAGGCGAGAACTGATAGGAAAATAGGTTAGGAAAATTGATTTGGTTTGGACATCAGACGGGCTGACTGGATAACAGACTGAGGTATTGACAACCAGGCGAGAACTGATTGAAAGCTCACGTACACCAGACGAGAACTGGTATAACACATAGGTTAAAACATACGATGATCATACGAGAACTGGTTACGCGACGACATGTACCAGACGAGAACTGATACGACACTTGAAGAAACGGTGACCAGACGAGAACTGGTTACAATAAACTGCACCAGACGGGAACTGATGCTTACAGAAGGGTGGGCCAGACGAGAACTGGACTTTGGAAACGACTGGTTACTGACACGTAACAGGTTTAGACTGTAGGATAATGATCCAACGACAACAAGATCTTCTTAGGAGGTTAAGGTTTTTTTTTAACAAGGGTATTGACATGATTCCCCGATACTCCACTCCGGCTGGGGATAAACAGACTTGCTTGAATAGCTTGCCCCAGTACACTCAGCTGGGGATAAAAAGACTGGCTTGCACAACTTGCCCCAGTACAATTCAACTTGCCCCAATCTAACTCTTGGGAATACCTGCTCTGAACAGCTTGCTACGAGAAGACTTCGAGAATATTTGCCTCGACATCTGCACGACAAAAGAATTCAATCTCCAATTAAAAACCTAACAACCCAGTTGATTTCAACATTCTCTGCGATGACTTGCCCCTGAATGAGCGTTCTAGCGACTTAACCCGATCTGATTATCCACTGGAAGTATCTGCTTTCAAATATCCGCATTCTGTATAACTGCCCCTGATTGGTTCTCGAGAAAACTCACTTCTGGTCAACTGCTTCTCAAACAAACTGCCCCTGATCAACTGAAGCTTCGGGACTTGTCCTCAGACTGACTGATTCCGAATTTACTGGAAGATAATGCCCCTGATTCATTGGGCTTCACAACATACACCATTCTGGTTCAGACTGCTGAATTACTCAGTCCTGTTCGATTACTCCCTGGTGGAATTTCTTTCATGTCAACTACTAATCTGCAATTAGAATCGTCTGTTCACGAATGGTAATCTTAATGCAGTGGTTATGCAGATTTTTTTGAAAAAATTTGAGCTGTCACTCGTTTACATGCCATGATTGTGAGTGACGAGTGAAACAAAGTTCAAACGTAGTGCTTACGTGGTCAGTGAAAAATACAACAAAGATGTGACTAGCAAGTCAAGAAGGAGTCAGGTTACTCAACCTTATCGTAATGCGCTTCAGACTAACCCTACCTCAATTAGGTCTTTTAAGGGTTGTATCGTGGTCGGGTTCACGGTTCGTGAAACAAAGGATATTTGGCTCAAATTTTGATTTGTACCCACCCCTTCTACGTGATGATCTCCGATCCTAAGGTTCAGTTAACCTGGTACGAGCGCCCGCCTCTTCGAGAGGTATGCTGAATGGTAAGGACCATAGCTAAGGAATTCACAATGCTCTTCTGGAGTGATAGTTACTCCTTTTTCGCTTTCGGCGTCTGTGTACACGACTTTGACTTGCTGGGGAAAAATTTTTATCCCTCTTTTTCATTCTTTTGATTCCCTAATTTTTGCCTGGACTGACTCATTTTGAGTTCTTTTCGATTTTTTCGATTTCTTTTGAAGTCCAGCGGGATGCCCTAATTTTTGCCTAAGTATTAGCTTTCTCAGCTTTTCTTTCTTTTTACTTAGCGGGCTTTCTTTCTTCTTTCTTTTGGAACAAAGTCGTGTGACACTGGTTGTCTTGATTGCTCTGAAAGGATTATAACCGTCTCACTCCTGATTGGTGAGGTTTAACCATTGTAATTGATGAGGTACGACCTCTGGCGAGGAATATGATGTGATTGGTCCTCGAAGGACAACACTCCTCTATAAGACTTGAACGCTCGATCAAGCTAACTGACAACTACCCTGCCCCGGGTTAAGATGTAAGGGTTAAAAAGTCCGAAAGAAATTCCTACTTCTTGGCTCGAAGTGGTTAACAAGGGACTAACTCCTTATATCTCTAGTGTTTAGGGGATTTGAAACAATGCCTTGTACGTCATCGGTACGGTCTTATCTGAAAGCCTACGATCATCGGTTATGAGCATTTATTTTCATCATCCTCCCTCCTAACTTTGCTAGTCACAGTGATAAAGTGGAGTGAATAAAATGCAAGTGTCAGTGCAATGCAGTAAATGAGCGACATCGACATGATTAATTCAGAAAATGCATAGTCACTTTATTATTATCACCATTCGAAACATACAATGTTTAACAGCAAGTAGTAACTAACAGAAAAGAAACTACAAATGATATAAAAGTCTGAGGACTGCCAAATGCTGAGGCGCCTGCCTGTCTGAACCACCGGCTTCTGGAAATAACCCTTCTGAATCTGCGAGCTCAGACAGCTAAGGGGTTGTCATGCACAACCAAAACTCCATCTGGAAAGGAAATGCACCCTTTGTCGATTAACTGCTGCACTTTCGCCTGGAAAGCTTTGCAATCTTCAGTTGAATGCCCTGGAGATCCACCATGATAACCATACTGAGCGTGGGGATTGTACCCTGGAGGGTAAGGCTCTGGCACAGGCTTGAGAGCTTTCGGTTCCACCAAGGAATTCTGCATCAAACGCGGAAGAATTTGGCTATACGGCACAGGTACTGGATGGAAAGGAGCGTTCCTTCGTTCCAAGTTGTTATGAGGTCGGTTCTGGTTCTGACGCTGATTCTGATGACCTCGGCCACGGGCTCGTGGACTTGCAAGAGGAGTGACATAAGGTTCCCGATGGGGTGTCCCAGGCACAGTTGTCTGTCCAGAATAACGAGACACAAGATACTGACCGCTGAGAAGACGGAGAACCAACAGATTTCACCGATTCGACTTGAGGATATCCAACATCTATCAGGACCGCATTGATCATAGTTTCATCTTCAGATTGAGAACTATAGAGAGATTCAGTTTCACTGGCCTGACCTCTTGAAACATTCGGGATTCTTCCAGTCTTTACACCATACTCGATGCGCTCTCCCGTCCTTACCAACTCAGAGAAATTTGGTGCGGTTTCAAACATTCTCTCGAAGTACGGGCTCTGCAAGAAGTTTACGAACATGCCTTTCAACTCTTGGTCTAGGAGCGGTGGTTGCACTCTACCAGCAAATTCTCTCCATCTCTGAACATACTTTCTGAAAGATTCATTGTTTCCCTGAGACAATTCTTGCAGTTGCACGCGAGTAGGAGCTTCGTCAAGATTATAGTCGTACTGCTTCAGAAAGGCATTGGCTAAGTCCATCCACGATCGGATCTGATCACGCTCTAACTGCATATACCAACTCAGAGGTGCCCTAGTCAGACTATTTTGAAAGCAATGAATCATCAGCTTGTCGTTGTGCACAAATGAAGTCATTCTTCGGAAGAACATCACCAAATGTTGCTTCGGGCAACTATCTCCTTTGTACCTTTCAAACCTCGGCATTCTGAACTTCAGAGGCAACACTAGGCCAGGAACCAGACACATATCTGCAGCACTAGGAGTAACAGCGTCTTTACCTTTCAAGGCTTTGAATCTCTCATCTAATGCGCGAAACCTTTCAGCATACACGGGAGCTAATGGGTCTTCATTCTTTGCTGTCGGGACCTCTCTTCGGGGCTTTGGCACAGGGAAGGAAAAACCCTGGTAGTCTGAGACATCAACAGAAGGAGAACGTTCACCTCGGGCAACAAACTGCTCACGCAGACCTTGGTCTTCAACAGATGGCTGCACAAGCTGAGCTGCAGTAAGGTTGTTCACTTGCGGAAAGTCTTCGTCGTGCGGAGATCCATACAGAGGATTGGACGTCACGGTGAAACCTGACAAGGTATCAACGAACTGGAAGCTGCTCTCTGACATAGCTACCAACAACTGTCAGCTGACTTCACTGCTTGACTCTGATCAAATCCGCTTCCACCCCTTGGTCGTCTTCAACACTCACCTTCAGAATCAAAATAACGGCCGGATAAGAGCTCTGACTAGCTGGCGAATGGTATGCAATATGATGCGAAGATGCCTATGCAAATGCAATGCAATGCAACAAACACGGGATCACAGCCCCCACACAATCTAAATACTGCTGCACTGCTGACGGAGTACGGTTGCTCTGAAGAGAAGACCAGAATAACGGGTAGGTTGGAAGTCAAGTTTCCTGCACAAAAAACCCCCCACTCACAGGTATGGACCTATATCTGATAAGGTACGGCATCCTATGCGGTCGTCAGCGTCACAGACTTTCAGAACTGACGATACGATTCCCAGAAGGAGTGGCATCATCGAGTCCTGAAGAGGCCTCACTTAGCTAACTTCCAAATGATCGGTTCCCAGAGTCGACAATCCTCACGTCTGGACTCCCCTCAGATCCTCAGGACCGGAAAGGAGCACCTCTACGAGAACCTCGTCTGAGCGCAGATTTTCGTAGGGAACTGTGCCTGCTCAGCAGACAGGTTCGTCTACTACTTCTCCGCAACTATATCTAGGTGCATACTCAAGCCCAGGTCCGGCTTATCTCTCAATCATAGAACACCCGTAACACCCCAACAACAACAGATAATATCGATAAATAAGCCCCAATAGACAAGCAAACAAGCGCTAGGATTGACTCTCTCTTAGGGGACGTTGGATCCCACATGCATAAGGACTATCGCAGTCCTTAGCAGCCAGGGGACGTTGGATCCCCAACAGATACTCGCATAGGGAACTATCGCTGTCCCCAGCAGAGTCGCCAGCTGTCGCTACTGCGAAAATCGGCGCCGGCTGACAGAAGAGTCGCCACCGTGCGTTATTTATCCATCAGAGCGGGAAAGGGAACGCTCGAAGTAAACCTCGCAAAAAACGGGGAAAGGTATGGTCATCGCAACCAAAACCTGGGTTCGGGAGTCGGTTACGCAAGGGGAAGGTATTAGCACCCCTCACGTCCGTCGTACTCGACGGGATCCACGCTTGCTTGGGTTGTCTATAGGATGCAAAACAATCTATCTACGGCTGCTAAATCTAAACGGAAGGGAATTGACTCGATAGAGCGTCGCGCTCTATGCCTACGTATTCTCAAGAGAGAAAGTCAGAGTCAACGTAGTTCAGGACTACAGGGAAATTGGCTCGCCAAGACCTCGCGTCTTGTGCCTACGTACTTCCACACTGCAAGGAAGATCAGAGCTTTACGTAGTTCAGGCTAACTACGGCTAAACAAACATTCTCACACAGCAGTGAGAAAACAACTGGTTTCACAGGGTCGGGAACCTATGGGCAAAACTATGGCTTGGTCTCAAATGCACTCGGGCAAGAGAGAAAAAGGGTATCAATTAGTCGTCAGCGGGAAAGTCTCGATCGCACAGCAGCGAGAGAGCAGAAGGTTAGTCGTTAGTGTGCTCGCTAGTATATCGCATCCTATGCCTACATATTCTCGTCTGGTACGAGAAATCAGAGCAGCTGTAGTTCGGCTACTATCGGGACCACAACTCAAATCTCGTTTTATTAACATTCTGAAAAATGATTACGATGATTGCATAAAAATAAATCTCCTAGGAAATACTATCCTATCCTATCCTAAAAAATCGAATGAAAAATAGCCCCCTAACAAGTGGGCTTCTAAACTATCTCTAAAAAGAAAATAAACTCTATGAAAAACCATACTCTAAAAAATATTAAGTCTACTTTAATATTTTTTCTCTATTTTTCTCTTTTCACTATTTTTTCAAATATTTCCCAATATCTCTTTCGCTATTTTTCTCCATTTTTTTTCTCACTATTTTTTCATATTTCTTTCACTATTTTTTCTATTTTTTTCTTAATATTCATTTTCTCCTAATATTTTCTCATATTTCTTTTTATTATTTTTTTTCACCTTTCTTTTTCTATTATTATTTTTTTCTTTCTCAATATTCTCTTTTCTTTCATTTGTCATAAAACTATAAAGAAAACAATATAAAAGAAAATAGAAGAAAAATGTAAAGGGAGAGGGGTGTGGAATTGAAACGAGGGTGTTGGCAAGAACACACATTGGGCTCAGGCCCAGCGTTCAGCAAAAAAACAAAAAGCTGAGACAGAGGGTGCATGGAAAGTAGGGGGGTGCACGAGTCCAAATCCCAATTGGGCCCAGCCCAGTCCACTCCTTTCCTCTCGTTCATCTCCCCATGTGTAACCCTAGATTTCTTTCTCCTTTCTCCCTCACTGCCGCCGTAAACCCTTCGAGCTCCTCCGTCAAACTCTCACCAACAACCGCAATCCTTCCATATTCATGCCAATTCAAGTCAGTTCTTTCAAACACAAACAGATCCCTTGCTTGACGAGTTCAGAGAAAATCTTCTGAACATTGAATGTTCTGTGAGTTGTGTTGTGGCTCGGTGGAAGTTCTTGCTGGATCTTGAAGACAGAGTTGACATGACGAAGGTCCATATGAACAAATATGATGAAGTCTGGAGGCGGTTGTGAGATCTATGAAGATGGTATGTTAGCGGATCTTGAACGGTTTCAGAAATCAGAACGAAGATGATGAAATTCTAGAACTGTTGGAGATTCTTGATGACATTCGCTGAAGCTTCGTTCTGGAGATGGTGAACTCGACGATGAAGGACCTGGGTTTTTTTGAAGAACCTTGAAGATCCTGAGAGATCTTGATCTACGATGAAGGCGTTCTTGAAGATCTCATTGCTATGATGAAGGAAACCTTGCTGACTGAGTGTTCGGTCGAAGATCTTTGAAGCTTTGGTGCGAAGATACAAACATGCGTGCGATGAAGTTCTTGAGAGTTCTTGAGAGTTTTGATGAAAGAATCTGGAGATCGTGTTGTTCTTCTGGAAAATCATTGATGAGGGTTGACGGTGATTGGTAACTTCCTGGATTTTTGTTCTTGTTGATTGGAAAGAAGATGAAGATTGATGGTTTCTGGGAATATCTGGGTTGAGGATGATGACGGTTAGAGGAAGAAGATGAAGGTTTGATCGGGAGAGATGAAGAGGATGGATGTTGACCGGAGATCTGGGTTTGTTGGAGGTTTTCTGGTGAGCTGCACGGTGGCCGCCGGCCATGCAGGCCGGCCGGTGGGGTTTCCCGGTGAGGGACGGTGGAGGGACGCGTGGAGACACGTGGGTGGAGGAGTGGGGAGGCGTGGCAGAGATAGTGGAGAGGGTGAACGCATGTGGGACGCGTGTCCCACGCGTGGCAGCGAGAGGAACTCTGAGAGTGATGGCGTGGCGTGATGAAGTGTGGAAACGTGGGTCCTCTCCTTCTTCAACACGTGGCGAGCTGAGCTTTATACTGGCTTTGTGCTGGATGCTTCTGGAAACTTCCAGATTCTGCTGGACATTACTGGATTATTTTGGACAAAAATTGCTGGACTGGGCTTTACGAATTGAATGGGCCCAAAAACGAAAAACTGATAACAAAAACTCAAAAAACTGAATTAAAACTAAGATTAAAAATCTAATTAACATCTAATCCTAATTAACTAAACTAAACTCAATTAAACCTAACAAATGAGAATTATTCTAAAGATCTATTAATTCTAATTAACTCCTAAACTAATAATGCTCTAAAAATTCCACTAATCTAAAAATTAAACTAATAAATCCCTAATAAAACTTATATTATTTATTATAAAAGGAAATCTATTATTCTAATAAAACTATTAAAAACTATATTTTTCTATTAAAATCTATTTACTAATAAAAGAAAAAATCTATCATTATTCTATTAAGAAAATAGTAAAAACCTATTTAAATTCTATTATTCTATTTAATATGCTAAAATAAAAATTCACTAATATTCTACACTAATCTAAAAATGATTTTAAAAGCTATTAAAACTATTTAAAAACTATTAAAAACCTATTAATATTCTAAAAATGAAAAAATGCTATTAAAATATCTATTAATAGCTAATAAAATCCAGAAAAATCACAATAATTCCCGAAGGAACAAAAATAGCACCGAACGACAAATAACACTGCGAGAGCGCACAAAAATAGCCGGTAAAAATAAACGGGCACCGAAATATCCCAAAAATACGATTCTATCTATCTGAACTGATTAAAAACACCTGAAACGCGAGACGAGAGCTGTGATCCCGATAAAATCAAAACAAATGAAACATGCACTGTATGCAATATGCAGATGCGAATGCGTCGAAACCTCAAGCCAGATACGAGACCCGGTTGGTCAAATTTTGGGGTGCAACACCCTTGCCGGACATTAAATAGACTGGTAGTTGACACTTTTCTATGTTTGCTTGCTGAAATATGTTATACCATCTTTTTAGTTAAGTCCCGGTAGCTAACGACCGAGAATCTAGGTAAGCTCATATATCATCGCAAAGCTCACTCTTTAAAGGTCATGACCATGAGTTTACACTTAAGGAAGTTGGAAGCCCCTACTATTTCCATCTATTTATTGATCGTAGTAATATGCTCCTTAGGGTCAATTTTACCATCAAAAGTTACCAATGAGGGCGGTTTGGAGTTCTCTGGGACTAAATCATCTCAAATTGCCTCAAATAATGATTGGGAATCTAGGGGCTCGTCCTCTACATCCCCATCCTGTTGACTCTACGTCTGCAAAACATGGACAATATCTCGCAAGGTTGTATTCTGTTGACAAAGAGCCTCCACTACCGCGAGTAGCTAGGTTAGATCCGGTGGCGGGGGTGGATCACTTCGACTGAGAGATGACCCTGATATCGCAACACTAGACTATTAGCAATTATGATGATGATTTTTGTGTGGCATGGGCAAGTTTTACCGAGGCCCTACGGTGCGCGCCTAATATTCTTGCTAAAAAACACCAAAAGGTTGAATTCCCCGTTATCAGTCAGGGAGAGTCAAATGATTAGTTTAAATATCTGTTTATGTATTTTCTCAAGTGATTCTTGCTTACCTCTTTCGTCTAGGAAATCTCCTATTTATATGGCTCAACTCATCCATGATCCCTTAACGTTTTCCCCTTCATATCCCTCATAAAGGCAACCTCAGATAACGTCCTCTGCCCCTATAATTGTCATGTAACATCTTTCCTATTAATATCTGTAACTCCCACACCATCATGGAACATTATGTATGCATGAAGTTGGATTCGGCGTACTTGCTTTAGTGCTTTTAACCGAATTCTGACTTGTATGTATGAGTATGATCATCCGACCTACTTGCCTCTACATACTCGGTTTTTTCATCAACTCGGCTTCAGGGAATTCCGGGGAATTTTTTTTTACCAAAATAACCTAGTTTTTCAAAAAAAAAAAATCCCAAAATACCCCATATTTCAAATGATTTTCCAAAGTACCCAAGTTTGGAGTACTGATTACATGGTGGCTCCAGGTGGATTGGCGACCTTTCACAAGGGCTTGAATGGTGGTGCTAATTGGATTGGAGACACCTCATGGTGTCTCAATTCAATTGGTGCCTGGGTCTAAAACTTATAAGGGAGTTGCCAATTGAGACTGAGACAACCTTGAAAGTGATTTTTTTTTTATAAATAGAGGTGTTCTGATCATTTGGTTCCACAATTCATCTCATATCTTTGTTCCACTGATAACATGTATCATCGCCAGTGGGAAAAAGTGGTCTATTCGAGAGAGAAGCCTCTGATGGACATGCTGTTTTGGAACATTCAAAGTTTCAATTAACTTAAGAGGGAGCTGAATCGATGGTTAGAAGGAAACATTGGTGAAGGGGGACAAATTTGAAGTATCAAGAGACTTGATCACCTGCGTGGATGGGTTCGCGTTAAGACTGACAATGATGCGAGAGAAGTCATGTTTGGACCGGATAAAATTAGTTTGATTGTTGTAATCAGTTAGAAATATTTTATGTTTATTTTTTGTTATCTGTTTTATGTGTCGTATGTGTTGTCTATTGTTAGTTCCCAGTATGTGTTGTTTCTTGTTAACATAGTTGTAACAAAGACTCATTAATATATGAAAATATTAGGTTACAACAATTGAAAGGATAAACTAAATCATGATGCAGATATTCCTTCGACATTGGGACAACTTTTTCGGTTGTGTCTGGGCTGACTTCATATATTGCATAATCTTATCATTTTATCAGACATATCCATTTCGGTCCTTATACGTTTGCTGTTTGGACGTCCTTTTTTCTTTCTTCGCATCTGATCGTTATGCCAAACTATGTCCCCTTGGTATCGAGGCCAATATTCCTCCATTGGTAGCATTGCGAAGCCTTCATTGTAGACATTCATAATATTAATCACCTTGTAAACATCAGATAGATGGCTATAAGCATCCTGACAAGCATGTGCGCATGCCGCAATGACATGTGAGCAAGGTACACGAGAGGCCTGGTACTTGCCATAATCACACCAACATCTGTTTAGTATGACAACATAGGATAAATTTGGGCTCCCCTCATTATGATCCATAGTTTCTTGTACACTAAAAGTTTGCCTATGAAGGTCAAATACTCTAACTGTATGTGTGATGGATTTGATAGTATCCTCTTTCATCACCTTCATTATGCTTTCACTAAATACTTGACCTGACATTAACACTGCACTCCATCTTTTGCCTCTTGTTGCGAAAAGTGATGTCAACCTGTAATAGGTTGATCTCACCAAAGTGGTGATTAAAAGGTTTCTAATTCCTTTGAAGACCTCATTCATTGATTCCACAAGGTTTGTCATTATGTGTCCCCAACATCATCCATCATCAAAAGCCCTTGTCCATTTTTTCAGTGGAATGTTATCCAACTATCTTTCTGAATTTGCGTTTGACATCCTAATTTTGTTAAGGTAGTATTAAAATGATGGTTGAGTTAGAGTATACCCGACATTCACAACTTTTTTACAAAGGTTCTTGTCTTTGATTGCACGCATGAAGTTTTGTGCAATATGTCTAATGCAATATACATGGGTAGAAGGAGGGTTATGTCACCTGCTATCATGGTTATTATAAGCACTCTCTATAGTAGCATGTCTGCCTGGAATCAAACAGAGATTGACTTGTGGAGCGACATGTGTTCTGATATTCTTAAGGAAGAAACTCTAAGCAAAAGCGGTCTCACCCTCAACCAAAGAAAAGGCTATGGGAAATACATTATTGTTGCCGTCTTGTGAAACAACCATAAGCAAGGTGTCCTTGTATTTTCCGTAGAGCCATGTTCCATCAATTTGAATAACAGGTTTGCAGAATGCAAAACCTTTTATACATGGTTGAAACAACCAAAAGAGACAGTGAAATATGACATTTCCATCAACAATAGTTCCATCTGGCCTACTGTTAGCTCCCAAATTCGACTCTTGGATTTTTATTTAAGAAATAATAAAAAAGAAGTACATGAAGTAATGAATAGGTGTTTAGACATGGCTATATTTAATGTAGTTGAATTGGTCATTTGTGCGAAGAGGGAATGCTGGATAACGATATGAAGAAAATATTCTGAAGGTGGTTCGACGAAGATGGTATTTCGACGTGTAATTTGAATTCAAATAAACGAGAAAATTTTCGTTCTTATCTAGATTTATGAAGAAGGACACTTGGAGTTTTCCAAGAAAGAAAGACATGATGAGCGCCACTTATCATTTGTTTATGGTGTAACCGTTAGGGTCGGTTATTTTTTTACCATTATAAATAGAGGGTCTTAGTGTTAGAATATGGGTGTTCCAAAGATTGTACAAAATTTCTGAAAATACTCAAAGTATCCGCGTTTAGAGAAAAATAGTATGTCGAAAGAAATGTACGTTTGATTACACCATATCTTTATGTTTTTAATGTCAATTTTATCTTTTTATCACAAATTCTATCTCTTTAATTTTTAAGTTATTTAACTGTCTTTTGATCAAGTTTCTACATTTTACTTCTTCCAAAATTCGAAGTTTTCAGTTGTTAGATTATGGATAATACATGAATCTTTTTTATTCCCTAAACCTTTAATTAAGAATTGTTAGCACATGTCTTATGATTTGTATGGTCGATCCTGTACGTAATCTAATTTATTTTAATTGAAAAGACTAGCGGTTGTTTATAATTTTTCCAGTAAATAATTTGGCACGCCCAGCGACACAATGCTAGTAGTGTTCTTGTCGTAATTTTGTTTATTACCGTTTCTCTTTAAAAAATTCCGTTGCATGTTATTGAGAAGTGGCAAAGTAGCCACCAGTAACGAAGATAGACCAAGGAGAAGTTATACTAAGAAAATGGCGAATCCTAACCAACCAAATGTTTTAATTTCTCAAAGTTCTTCGAGTAATAATCGAGAATAGCCCCGAGCATCTTCGATTAGGGCAACAATAGTCTTAGTGATTGTATCAGAACTAATGCCATCTGTGGCAAGGTTGATGCCCACATAATCAATCACCCATAGTGAGCCCATTCTAAATTATACTGGGCCAAGGGGTCCTACAGTAACTCCCCCACTAGTGAGGATTTCTTCGAATAGGCCTTTCATGCCCCCAAGTTTCTGTATGCCTTTTGGAAATTGAGATCAACCATATGGAATGCCAACATCCATGATGGCGAATTTGCACAATATCGCCTCAACATTCTTAGAACCTGTAGTGAACGTTACTTCGCCACTACAAGGATCAGACTTTGGGATAAACATAGGGCAAAATAGCCAACCTGTAGGAATTAGTTATTCCACCCAAATGCCAAACTTGACCAATAACTCTGCAACAATCATTAGGCAACAAATGGATGAGAGTAACCATGAAATGATCCAAATGTTGGCCCAAATAATGAGAACAATTCTTAATCCCCTAATGCAAAGCACCACCCAATCCAACCAATAAGTAACGACACAAATGACATGTCTTGCAAACTTTTTTGGAGTACCACAACCTCCTCGACATCCACAGAGAGAATACATATTGGCAAATCAAGGAGTAACCCTCGAAGAGGATCCCACTATTAATTAGGTTCAACAAAACCTAGGGAATCCATCCCATGTAAATCTACCTGATGCAAGAGTGGCACTCGAACAGCCTAGCGGCGAAATTCCTAGAGCCCAACCCCAAATTCTCATCGAGGAAAAACCTAGGGTAGTAATGGTAAACATGGACCAAAATACTGAGAATGTTGTACAACAGATTCGACGTGATAATATGGTCGCAGATGATAATTTAGCAGCCATGGTCGAAAGAATAATGGCGTGAAACAGAGTTAATTTTGGTCTTTAGAGATCAAATTATACTTTACCACTTTCAGAATATATTTTACAATCAGACCTGCCACCTAGATGGAAGGTCCATAAGTTCACTAAGTTTTTGGAGGATACCACTGAATCTACTGTCGAACATGTGGCTAGGTATTTGATAGAGGCTGGAGAAATTTCGAACAATGAAAATCTTAGGATAAAATATTGTCCAAGTTCTCTCACTAAAAATGCTTTTACATGGTGTCGCTTGCGCGAAAATAAGGTGCCGGCAAAACAGAAGAGTCGCCACCTTTCGTTATTTATCCCTCAGAGCGGGAAAGGAAACGATCGGAAAAACCTGACGAATAAGGGTAAGACAAGGTCATCGCAACCATTGTCTGGGTTCGGGAGTCGGTTACGCAAGGGGAAGGTATTAGCACCCCTCACGTCCGTCGTACTCGACGGGATCCTCGCTTGTTTGTTTACTTGGACGGGTTGGTTATAATCTATCTACCTATCAAGGCTGGCTGAAAAAAGAAAAGAAAAATGACTCGGCAAAGCGTCGCGCTTTATGCCTACGTATTCTCATCAGAGAATGAGAAATCAGAGTCAACGTAGTTTGGCTAACTACGGGGGAAAGGTTGGGGAAGGTTGCTCGCTAGGATATCGCATCCTATGCCTACGTACTTTCATCTGGTATGAAAGATCAGAGCAAACGTAGTTCGGGAAACTACGGGAAAAATGGCTCAACTAGGAGGGAGACTATCAAGTCCTACTGTTATCATGCCATGGATTCATCCTATGGTTGAGGTTTGAACAGGGAACTCCTAGATGTTGTCATGCATAGGTTTCAACCTAAAAGTCTATCATCAAATCCTCATCAAAGGAAATGAGAGTCCTAAGGGATCATGTCAATGATACACCAAAACAGACAAAGCATCAGCTTTAACAGTAAAATGCATGCAATGCAAGTGAGGGAGGAAATGTGTGTGGGGCTTCAGCCTCCACAAGCTCGTCTCGACCTCAAGCCAGTCATGAAACAACAGTAATCATACTGAAAATAAACAACATGCTATCAAGCAATATACAGATAAAGGGAATGAAATGCCATCAGGCAAACAAAACACACATGCTTGAGAAAGAAAGAATCTACTCTCTAATCCTAACCCTAATCACAGAATCTGAATCAAATCTAAGCAAAGCCCTCAAGCAAAACCCTAAACAAGAGAAATCAATCCCAGTCTTCAAGCTTCAGAACAAGCTTACCAAAGAAAGGGAGCTAAGCAAGCAGACTCATAGTGTCTTCCTCAGGAAAGCACTAGGAGGTGTATACTCAGGAGTCATACCCTATGTGGTTCAACCACTGTGATCAGTTTACATTCCTCCTCAGGAGAAATTAAACTCACAAGCAGGCTCCAACATCACTGGATATTTAGGAAATCCTATCTGAACTAGTGGAACTAAATGAATAGACTCATAGGACCTTCCTCAGGAAAGTACTAGGAGGCTTCCACTTAGGAATTGTATCCCATGTGGCTCAACAACATGTGATCAGTTTACATTCCTCCTCAGGAGAAATTAAACTCACAAGTTGGCTCCAACATCATTGGATACTTGAGAAATCCTAGATAAACTAATGGAACTAAGTGAATAGACCCATAGGACCTTCCTCAGGAAAGTACTAGGAGGCTTCCACTTAGGAGTTGTATCCCATGTGGCTCAACAGCATGTGATCAGTTTACATTCCTCCTCAGGAGAAATTAAACTCACAAGTTGGCTCCAACATCATTGGATACTTGAGAAAGAGGTGAGGAGAAAGAATGAAAGTCATTCATAGTGCCTTCCTCAGGAAAGTACCATGAACTTCCTTCAAACTTCAGGATCTCAAACCCCACAAACCAGGAACAAGCCAAGCTCTGGGTCTCTGAGTCTTGATCTAAAATCTTCTCTTCATGATGCTCTCCATCAAGGTCTTCAAGGCAACACAAGCCCCTCAACAAATTCCCCACAATGAACCCCAAAGATGAACAGATACCCACAGGGGAGACAAAATCAATAGGCAACTTCAGAAAAATACCTAAAAATACTAAACTAATGGGGAAAAATCTAACAATTATTCACAAGGGTCCTCAACACCTACTCATAACATCTACATAGGCCTCTACCTAAAAATCAAGACAAAACTCAATCAAAGAAAGGAATTCATCTCCTAAACACAATCTAAACCCTAATTAGGATACCCTACATCAACCCTAATTAAACTAATCAAAATTTAATTCTAAAATTCTAGAAAAAATCCTATGGGGAACTATGATTCATCATCTAATTGCACAACAAAGAATGGGTTAAAAAACCTAAGGGAAGGTCCTAAAATAATTCCTACAAAATCAAATACCCAATTAAGACTATTTAAAAGCTATTTATTTGGAAAATCTATTAAAAATACTAAACTAAAAAATAAAATCCCATTTTTATTTTTAATATTTTCTACACATTATCATCTAATCATAGAAAAAAGAAGAAGTCAAAAATCATTTTTTATCATTTTTTAATGAATTAAACAAAACAGAAAAAATAAAAGAAGAAAATTAAAACAATTAAAACAAATAAGGGGAGGGGGGGTGTGAACAGCAATAGGCGCTAGTTGGATTTGGTTGGGCCAGAAGAAGGGGGGGGGGGCGAATAGCAAGCTGAGCCCATGAGGGGCAACTAATCTAAACGCAGCGTTTAATAGATTCAGTTTCCCTCCGCTTTCTGAATTCAATTGTGGCCGCACGATCGTGAGTCTTGGTCAAGTGTTTTGAGGAGATCCAACGGCCACGGGTTGTCTTCTTCCTTGAGATGAGTTAGGGTTTGCAGGTTTGTTTTCATGCGCCTATCTTCAAGCTCCTCTATCTCACTCACCTGGCCACCAAACACCACGACCCCAAGACCAAAGTTGACCCTCTCCTCACCCTCTACAACGCCATGTCCATAGATTTCACTGAGATTCACTCTAATGCCCAACCCGATCGTGAGAAACCCCATGGCACTCAAATTTTCACTGTGATGCACTCCCTCAATTCTTGATTCTTTCTACACTAAAATGCTCTTTATTCTATGCTGATTCTAACATGCTAATGGATGTGGATTAATGCTCACCACACAGTATTTTCTTGGTCATTAAAGTTTCAACACCCTGTTATCAAACCTCATGAAATGAACCCTAACTCTCTGAAAATCATCCTCTACTTATTCCTAACATTTCTAACCTAAAGATTCAACCTACTAACACATAAATAAGAGTGTAGAGATGAAAATGCCAACCTGTTTCTTGGCTATGGCAGAGGTAGCTATGACTTGATTCAATGCTTGCAGCCTCTTCACAATGATCCTTAGATGGTGGTGTGAGTTCTGTTTGCAACAATTTGGAGGATGAAGGCTTGTAGCATGAGATTCGAAGCTTGCTTGCAATGGAATCCACCCTTGAATATCTCTCTCTCCTCTCACTCTCTTCACCAACTTTTCCAACCTTCTATCTCAGCATACTCTTCTCAATATATAGAATGATTTAGAAAGCCCTAGAATCATCTAGAACAATCTAATGAGAACTTGAATTTATCATGTCATGACATATGGATTCATCTCATATCATGTACTCTTCCTTGTTACAACCCCTCAATTCCATTTGAAAATCTCCTCATATGAGTTTTTGGAAGGGCTGGAGTGCTTAACCAGCTTGTATGTTCACTTCCCTTGAGTTTCACCTTGGTGCCTTATTATGCAAGTAACTAAATTCCAAAGCAACTTCATTTTTTAAACCTTAACTCAAAAATGTGGCTAAACCAATGTTCTCAAAATGGTTTTTCCAATCAAAATGATATATTGGATGACCTATTTTGGATTTGTGGATCTTCCAAATCACTTTTCAAATTCAACTTTTCAAACTTATAAGCCATTTTTAGTTCATTTTTGACCAATCATGTAATCTCATGCTATGAGCTTTTCCAACAATTTGTGACCTTCTTTCTAGACTTAAAATCACATTTTGAGCAACTTTCATGTTTTGAGTTTTTCCATTTGAGGCTTGGAAATAGGAGTTTTAGGCATTGGCTAAAATGACCTATAACTGACAAATGACCAAAATACCCCTGCCTTGTTCAAACCATAAGTTGAGTTCCACAAATCCAATCAAGGACTTCTACCACTCAAATTAAAGCTAAGAAGGTCCTTTTCAACATTCATGTTGACCAAGAAACCATAGGAATCATCCTACTAGGGCAAAAGTTGTCTGCAAGTTGGGTGACTTTCAAGGACCCAGATTCACACACCTCAGCTGACCTGTAATTTGTCAAAACCATAACTTGAGCTCTGCAACTCCTATCAAGGACTTCCACCACTCAAATTAAAGCTTAGAACAAGCTCTACAACATTCATGTTGTGGGGAAGATGAGATATCAATCACATCTAGAGCTAAAACTGCCTGGAAAATAGGGATCAACTTAGGGTTTTCTCACTGACAATCCTCAGAAACCCTAACTCAAAACTTCTCAAACTCCTCAATCATGATGAGTTGGTCTAGGAATCATCTTTATAACATCTCTATGCATCATTCCATGATCTCATGGCCCTTGGATTAGGTCTCAACCTTCTCCAAATCTTCAGCTGATCCTAGGGTTGACCCAGTCAAAACCCTAATTCTACCATTCATGGTTGAATCTTCTGAACTCTTGCATAATGACTTCTCTGGGCTTCATGAAGGCTGTCAAGACATCTCATAGGCTTTCCCAAAACATCAAGTTCTTTCTCAAAGTCTCATAATCATCTGAGGGGCACCCACAACTCTCAAGCTATGAAGCATACAACCCTGGTTTCAACCCATTCCTCTGAGGATCCCTTGAACTTTCTGATGAAGGTATCAACTTTCAAACACTAGATGGATAAATAATTGTTGGTCAAATTTTGGGGTGCAACAGCTGCCCCTATTCAAACGGCTTGAACCTGACTGGGTGAGAAGCGAACGGCTCTCAACCAATCAAGGTACGAGACGGTTGAATATCGGTAAACCCGAAAATTTGCCAACTGCACGAGCACACGGTACTCTGCGGGGAACAAATCTTTGAATACTGCAACACTAGCTGCTCAACAACTAGCTGGAGAAATACTGATCTGAATCTCCGTCAGTTATCCACATTAAATTCTTCTGACGTTGCCTTCAGACAACCACAACACCCAACCTCGCCGCTGGAGAACTGAATCTTCTGACATACCCAACATTGCCGCTGGAAAACTGAATCTGACATCGCCGTCGGACAAATCATAATCTGACCTCGCCGTCAAACAAACATTCAACCTCGCCGTCGAACAAAATACAACACTGAACAAATCTGACCTGGGGTTCACCCCTGGTAAAGTACACTTGCGTATTTGGAGCTACTCTGCTGGGGATGAGAGACTCAACCAAGCACACTCTGATCTGGGGTTCACCCTCAGAACCATAACGAACATCCAAATACTACTGCATACTGAGCCCACCGTAGAACTTCAACATCAAAGATATATGAAACCCTGGCCCCTGGCCACTTCCAACTTCAGCCAGAAAAGATCTTCAAGTATTTCTGAAGATAGATGGAACCCTGGCCCCTGGCCATTCCAGCTTCAGCTAAAAAGAACATCCTTGGCCTTCAAGGATGTAAACTTTGCCCGTCGGCAACTCTGCAGGAGGCACCTTCGACTTCAGTCTAAAGCAATGGTCCTTGGCCTTCAAGGATACATGGATATGCCTTCAGGCAATTCCGCCTCTGCTATAGAGCATCCGAGACTTCAGTCAGGGATATACTTCGGCCTTCAGTCCGAAAAATGAATCTTAGGTCATTCATGACCTTGGGGATAACCTTGCCCTCAGGCACCTTCGCTTCAGCTTAGGAAAATTGTGACTTCAGTCAGAGAAATGGTATCTTGAGCCATTCATGATTCTACGGGGATTCAAACACTTTGCCTTCAGGCAAAACTCCGCTTCAGCTGGAGAAACATTTTCGACTTCAGTCAGAAGAAGCACTATTCACTTGATCGCAATCAATCATCTCCTCAGGACAACTGACTTGATCTTCAGACTCACACGAATCACTCTGTTGTATCTACAACTCTGGAACCTTGTCTTCAGCTACCCGTTGATTCTTCAACACGGAAATCTGGACCTGCAGGAACCTTCTGATATCGCCTTCGGGCGCTTACGAAATCCATCTTCAGATTAGACATCGCTGTTGGAGCAGACATATCACGCTGCTGAGGACTTCAAGAATCATCTTGAACAAACAAATCCGTCGGGCATCTTCAAGAATCGTCCTGAACTGATAACCTTTCTGGAGCGAACATTTTGTTGGGTATTCCAGAAATCTTCCTGGGCAACTCTTGCTGGAGGTGCTATTGGGGAGCTCAAGTATCATACTAGGCGAACCCCTCGGGAAGCTGTACTGGGGTCTTAAGAATCGTTTTAAGCAAATGGCCCTGCTGAGGGACTCGAGAATCATCTCGAACTGAGGACTTCGCTGGGGATCTCAAAAATCATCTTGAGCGAGCGGCTGCGGGGATCACACCGGGGTCTTTAGAATCATCTAAGAAAACAACCTTGCTGGGGAGAACATCAAGAATCGTCCTGAGCAACCGGTCTTTCGGTAGTACACCTGTACAATAAGGATGATAATGACCTAGGTCATGCTTATGATGCGTATGCTTCGGCGTCATGCCCCACACGGGAATGATATGCGTTTATGCTAAATGCCATGCAATCATGCACAATGCTATGCAACGTTAAATGCTATGCAGTCATGCACAATGATGCGATCTCGTCAGCAAAATAAATGCCGAGGGGGGAAATCCTCCTGTCAAGGAGAAAGAACCACTCAGGTAGAGGAGTCATCCTGTTGAGGAGAACGTGAACACGCCAATATCAATCAGGCTCTGTCCGGGGAATTGATCTTCCGCGAACTGCTGCAGGGGAACAACTTCAGCTGACTGCTGCAGGGGACGAAGCTCTATGAGAACTCGGATCTGCTGATATCAATCGCGAGAATGAACTACGCGGCCATCTCGGCTAACCCTTCTGGGGATGACCTACTCTGTGGGGAACCAACTTCAGCTGCTCCACACTCCACTGGGGAAAAACCAATCATGATCCGATCAACTTCCAAGGATTCGGCTCTCTTGGACATCTGCAAACTCGGCTGAGGGAGGAGAAATCATTCTGCTTCGATGGAGAGAGTGCGATTCTGGGGAAACACAACACTAGTTGCCCCACGCTCTGCTGGGGAAAATCAATCATGATCTGATCAACTTTCAAGGATTCTGCTTTTCTGCGGACTCAGCCGGGGAGAGAAATCATTCTATTACACTGGAGAGTGCGACTCTGATGGGGAATTCGATTCCGCTGGGGAAGAAAGGATCATCTGACTTCGGGGAGAGTACAACTCTGCAGGGGAATACAACGTCAGCTGTTCCGACACTCTACTGGGGAAGAGGGAATCATCCAACTTCAGGAGAGAATATAACTCTAGTGGGGAATCTCAATTCCGCTGGAGACTTCAGTCTGGCACCATCAGTTACTGCATACTTCGGTATACGACTAGCTTCTTGCGAATCCTGCACTTGTGACCCGGTGCTGGGGGATACACCTGCTTCGGCGACTTTACTGGGGACACGTGAGCTTCGGCGCCTGAACACTTCTCTGAAATCTGCACTTGTGACCCGGTGCTGGGGAGACGACATCATTCTTCGGTGCTTGGCTTAGCTGACGAAGTGACCTACCTTCAGGATGCGTCGGCTTGGGGAAGAGAATCACCTCTACCTGGGGAAGACATATCAATGCTCACTATTCTGATTCTGATTCTGCGGAGGAGAGACTACTGAACTCTGCTGGGGAAGGAGGACTCATCCTGCTTCGGGGATACGCACGGCACATCTTCTGGCGAGGTGCTACACCTGCAACAACACAAACAAACAGACAAGATACCCTCCTCAAAGGGGCCTATCCAGGTTATTATCTCGTGACAATGTTCAGTTAGTTAATTGTTTCAACAATCAATGGGCTTAGGCCCGCAAGTTTATGTATGCGCATTTTATCAAAAACACATCGGCGTTCTCATTCGCAAACAAAACAGATAAATGCTAAACAGACAAGTAGGATTGCTGAATAATGTGCATTTTATTGATGATGAACCCCTGAATGGGCAAAAATGTTTTACAACAGAGGCAAGCTCCTGGAATGAGGAAGCCGCGCAAAAAAAGAAAACATAAATATACATCAGTATATACAAATGTCGGCAATCGAGGCGTAGACGAACACCATGAGTTGATCCCTCTAAGACCCACTCGACTTCGATACTTCTCCGATGCTTCAGCTTTGGAGGAGATTGATTCAGATAAACGGCCCTCAGGTCTTCCGAACCACTAAACAATGAAAGTCCATACGCGGAACGCAGTCATTTGCTTATTCAAATCCCTAACTTTTGCGTGAACCGCCCTTTCGGGTTTTCAGTTCACCGGGATACCCTTTTTTGCCGAAGCCGCCCAGTGTAGGTTTTCGACTTCGCGGGTGTACATTTTTTCAATATATCCCTAATTTTTGCCCGAACCTTTTATTCTGTTTTTGGTTCGCCGGGATGCCCCTTTTTTGCCTGGACTCTTTCTTTTTTGTCCAGCGGGTCGCTTTCAAGCAAAGTATTTTTTAACTGCGTCCGCGTTCACCGGGGATGCAAAATCTTCACCATCCATCGTGGATAACAACAAAGCTCCTCCTGAGAAGACCTTGCTGACGACATACGGCCCTTCGTAATTCGGAGTCCACTTGCCCCGGTGATCGGAGTGTGGCGGAAGAATCTTCTTCAGGACGAGATCACCCGTCTGAAAGCTTCGAGGACGCACCTTCTTATCATAAGCTTTCTTCATTCGGCTTTGGTACAGGCGACCAAATGCGATCGATGCTAACCTCTTCTCGTCCATCAGGCTGAGTTGGTTCAGGCGACTCGTCACCCATTCTGCCTCATCAAGTTTCACATCAACCAAAACTCGCAAAGAGGGAATCTCCACTTCTAGCGGTAGGACAGCTTCCATACCGTACACCAAGGAGAAAGGAGTTGCCCCGGTCGACGTACGCACCGTCGTACGATAACCGTGCAAGGCAAACGGCAGCATCTCGTGCCAATCTTTATACGTCACAACCATCTTCTGAACAATCCTCTTAATGTTCTTGTTGGCTGCTTCAACAGCGCCATTCATCTTCGGCCGATAAGGAGATGAGTTGTGGTGTTCAATCTTGAAGCTCTGGCACAGCTCCTTCATCATCTTGTTATTCAAATTCGAACCATTATCAGTAATGATCCGCTCGGGAATTCCATAGCGACAGATGATGTCCCTCTTTATGAATTTAGCTACCACCTGCTTGGTCACATTAGCGTACGAGGCTGCCTCCACCCACTTGGTGAAGTAGTCGATAGCTACCAGAATGAAACGATGACCATTGGATGCAGTGGGCTCGATCTTGCCTATCATGTCGATGCCCCACATGGAGAACGGCCAAGGGGAGGACATGACATTCAACGGGCACGGCGGCACATGAACTTTATCAGCATAAATCTGGCATTTGTGACATTTCCTCGCGAATCTGAAGCAATCCGACTCCATAGTCAACCAGTAATATCCTGCTCTCAGGATCTTTCTCGTCATGGCATGCCCGCCGGCGTGCGTACCAAATGTGCCCTCATGGACTTCCTCCATGAGCATACTTGCTTCTTTCTCATCCACACATCTGAGTAGCACGAGATCGTGGTTTCTCTTATACAGCACTCCATCAGGATTGAGGTAAAAGTTTCCAGACAGCCTCCTCAGAGTCTTCTTATCCTGGGTTGACGCACCCACAGGATACTCCTTAGTCATAAGGAAGGTCTGGATGTCGTGGAACCATGGCTTGCCGTCAGTGGCATCCTCGATTGCGAACACATATGCTGGTCTGTCAAGACGCGAAAGAACAATGCTTGGAGCTTCATTCCAAAGATTGACCTTATACATTGAAGCCAACGTGGCTAAAGCATCAGCCATTTGATTTTCAGCCCGGGGTACATGATGAAGTTCTACTCGGTCAAAGAACGGAAGCAGCCTTCTGGCATAATTCATGTACGGCACTAGATTCGGTTGACGAGTCTCCCACTCCCCTTTGATCTGATTGATTAAAAGCGCTGAGTCACCATATATGTCTAGATTCTTGATTCTCAAATCAATTGCCTCTTCTAGACCCATAATACACGCTTCATACTCGGCTTCATTGTTGGTAACTGAAAACGTCAGTCTCGCAGTAAACGGGATGTGGGATCCGTGAGGAGTCGTGATGATAGCCCCGATACCACTTCCATAGGAATTAACCGCTCCGTCGAATATCAACTTCCACTGAGACTTCCTATCTGGCCCCTCATCGGGCAATGGCTCATCGCAATCCTTTGCTTTGAGAAACATAATGTCCTCGTCAGGGAATTCGAACTTCATTGGCTGATAGTCTTCGATCGGCTGTTCGGCAAGGTAATCAGACAATACGCTTCCCTTGATGGCTTTCTGAGAGACGTACTGAATATCATATTCTGTTAACACCATCTGCCATCTGGCAATCCTGCCCGAAAGAGCCTGCTTCTCGAAGACGTACTTGATCGGATCCATCTTCGAAATCAGCATAGTGGTGTGATTGAGCATATACTGTCGTAGACGTATGGCGGCCCAAGCTAATGCACAACACGTCTTCTCCAGCATCGAGTATCGAGATTCACACTCAGTGAACTTTTTACTCAAATAATAAATGGCATGCTCTTTTCTGCCCGTCTCGTCGTGCTGACCGAGAACACACCCCATACTATTCTCCAGAACTGTCAAGTACATGATTAATGGCCGTCCAGCCACTGGGGGTATCAAGATTGGAGGTTCTTGAAGATACTGCTTTATCTTGTCGAATGCCTTCTGGCAATCCTCATTCCAAGTAATCGCCTGATTTTTCTTTAACAACTTGAACATCGGTTCACAAGTGGCCGTGAGCTGAGAGATAAACCTTGCAATGTAGTTTATTCGGCCCAAGAAACCACGAACTTCTTTTTCTGTTTTCGGCGTTGGCATTTCTTGGATAGCTTTTATCTTTGCAGGATCAACTTCAATACCTCGTTCACTAACGATAAACCCCAATAACTTTCCGGACCGCACTCCGAAAGTGCACTTGTTAGGATTCAGCCTCAGCCTGAACTTCCTAAGCCTTTCAAACAGCTTCAGCAAATTAACCAGATGCTCCTCCTCCGTTTGGGATTTTGCAATCATGTCATCAACATAGACCTCGATCTCATGATGAATCATATCATGAAACAAAGTTACCATTGCTCACTGGTAAGTGGCCCCTGCGTTCTTCAGACCGAAGGGCATTACCTTGTAGCAAAACGTGCCCCAGGGGGTAATAAACGTCGTTTTCTCCATGTCCTCCGGCGCCATCTTAATCTGATTGTAACCGGAGAAGCCATCCATGAACGAAAACACGGAAAACTGGGCTGTATTGTCGACCAACACATCGATATGAGGCAACGGGAAATCATCCTTAGGGCTCGCCCTATTCAAATCCCGATAATCGACGCACATGCGTACCTTACCGTCCTTCTTCGGTACAGGCACTATGTTGGCGACCCACGGAGGGTAGGTGGTAACGGCTAGAAATCCTGCGTCCAACTGCTTCTGGACTTCTTCTTTAATTTTTACAGCCATGTCTGGTCTCGTCCTCCTGAGCTTCTGCTTGACTGGAGGGCAATCTTCTCGCAACGGTAAGCGATGAACCACGATATCTGTGTCAAGTCCGGGCATATCCTCATATGACCAAGCAAAGACGTCACTATACTCTCGAAGCATCTCGACCAGTCTATGCTTGACATCATTCTGCAGCGCAGCCCCAACTCTGACATTCCTGATAAGCTCCTCAGAACCCAGATTTATGATCTCAATATCCTCCTCATGAGGCAGAATAACCTTTTCTTCTTGTCTCAACAAGCGGGCCAACTCCTCCGGAAGGTCTTCATCTTCATCAATCTCATCCTCGGCTTGATAGATCGGGCAATCAAAGTCGTAGTGAGCCGTAGAGGGTCCAGAGTCGATGTCATCTGTTACGTGGATCCTGCAATAACAAGGGTTAAGTTTAAAGCAAGAATATGCAGGTTAGCACGAACCTCGTTGCCATTTTGCTGTTTTTCGAAACAAACATAAAGCATGAATAACAGAGAACACAATATTTGATTACGAAGAAAACGCCTTTTATTTATTAACAAAATGCATACACATAATCCAACAAGGCCCTGACAGTAAAACCAATATGCCCCGGGCAGGACATAGGGTTGTACAAAGATTGTAAAAAGCAAATCATTACTCTTCACTTGTCAGTTCGATAATCTCCTTGATGGTCCAATTGTGGAGGCGCTCGCCTGGCTTGCTCGGTTGAATCCAGGCATCAAGATCACAATCACTATCCCCGCTGTCCTCTGACGCAGCGTTGATGCTTTCGAAAATTACTCCCCCCTTGGTGAACAAGATCGGCCCTTTCCCATGAGACGAGCTACCAGAAGAGGATGAAGCTTCAGCTCCAGGAGAATACCCTAATCCAAACTTATCCTGTTTGATCGGTATATCCAAGACATGCCCCTAGCCAGGGGTGGAACCAGCTTCGACAACAGCCCGAGCTTCCTTGAACGAGGAGAGGTTCACCTCTTGCTTCTCCGCAACAACGGGAGCTACCTCCTTCACCCTGACGGTTTCAAAAGCCTGGCAAAGAGTCTCATGGATCTCACCATCCATTTCGACATATTTAAAGGACGAGAGGTGGCTTACCATGATGTCCTCCTCTCCACAGACTGTCACTATGCTGCCCCCAACAGCATATTTAAGCTTCTGATGCAGCGTGGACGTCACGGCACCAGCAGAATGAATCCACGGCCGACCTAAGAGGCAACTATAGGCGGGCATGATATCCATGATATAGAAAACCGCATTAAATGTCTCTGGACCAACTTGAATTGGCAGGGTCAATTCTCCGAAGACGTGGCGCTTGGTTCCGTCAAAGGCCTTCACGACCAGATCACTGGGCGTGCACAGCAGTCCCCGGGTATCCAACTTCATCAGTGCCTTCTTCGGAAGCACGTTAAGCGAGGAACCCGTATCTACTAGGACATGTGACATAATCGTGCCTCTGCACTCTATCGAGACGTGCAAGGCATTGTTGTGATCTCTTCCCTTGGGAGTCAGCTCCAGATCTGTAAATCCCAGCCCATTACCAGCATTAACATGGGCTACTACTTCCTCGAGTTGATTCACTGATATTTCCTGCGGCACGTATGCAGCATTCAATACCTTCAGCAACGCGTTGCGGTGCGCTTCAGAACACAGCAACAGGTTAAGAATCGAGATCTTCGACGGAGTCTGGTGAAGATGATCTACAATCTTGTAGTCACTCTTCCTGATCAGTCGCATGAACTCTTCAGCATCTTTAACCAACAAGTCTTTCTCTGCCCCTGCAGGAACCTCTTCAACAGCTTTACCTTTGCCCTTATCCACAGCGTCAGCTCGGACCACTTTCTCTGCTGCGACCTCTGCCGGCGCGAACACTCTACCACTTCTGGTGATACCACTGACCTCAGCAAGATTCTGCGCAGTCGATCTGGTCGGCTCAAGCTCTATCTTCTGACCATTACAATATACTTCGGCGCCGTAATGCCATGGGACGGCATTAGTGCTCTCGAACGGGATCGGTCCGGCCCTGGTGATGGTAATAGTAGGCGGTCGGGGCGCAGAAATAGTGATAGGGTGGCGAGGAATGGTAATGGTAGCAACTTCGTCTGCCTGCTTCAGCACGACTTCCCCTGACGCATTCTCAATGCTTCGACTGAACTGCAAAATACCCTCGGTCATCAGACTCTGGATACCTTCGATCAACTGCTCACACCCATCAGGAAGTGTAGCACAAGCCATGCAAAACTCTCCACATCCAGGAAAGAAGCCTTTCTTTAGCAGCTTAGCTTTAACAAAACTCAACGGCGTCTTCAGATCTTTGACATCAGTCAGCAAGTCTGAATTTTCTTCCGTGATAACAGCATTCACTCCGCCCCCCCTATGATGAGGCATTGGATTTTTGGTGACGTCGGGCACGCTGTCAGAAAAGTTGATAACCTTGGCGTCGACCAAGTCCTGGACTTTGTGCTTAAAAGCTTTACAATTCTCAACTGTATGGCCAGGTGCCCCCGAATGAAATTCACAAGTAGCGTTAGCATCATACCCTGGTGGTGGTGCCCCTGTCAAGGGAGCCAACGTCCTCTTTTGAACTAATTGGAGCTGAAGCAGCGTCTGCAGAAGTTGTGCATACGACATAGGAGGAGTTTCCAAATGACGGTTTGCGAGGGGACCCCGATTCTGATATCTCTTATATCCTGGATTATTCTGTTGCTGAGGCTGCGGCTGCGGCTGCGGGGGAGCAGCTGGGATGTTTATGCTAGCAATCTGAGACTGAGGGCCCTTGCCCTTTCTCCTAGCATTAGTGACAGCACTGGCATCGCCCTCTCGGCGTTTGCCAGTATAGGGTTTCTTGCTAGCTCCTCCAGATGAGGATGATTCGCCCTGAATCTTGCCGATCTTTATACCGTTTTCAACATGCTCGCCCAAAGTGATGAGGGCCGAGAATGTTCCGGACATGCCACTAATCAGCTTCTCATAATAGACTCCGGGAAGGGTAGCCACGAACATCTGTACCAACTCACGCTCAACCATCGGCGGTTGAACCCGAGCAGCCAACTCACGCCACCGCTGGGCGTACTCTTTGAAGCTTTCATTGCTCCGCTGCGAGAGATTCTGAAGCTGAACTCGGTTGGGAGCCAAGTCGCTATTATATTGATAGTGGAGAACAAACGCTTCTGCAAGATCTTTCCAGGTGCGCACAGCAGCGGGCTCCAAACCCATATACCATTCGAGCGATGGACCAGAAAGACTATCCTGAAAGAAGTGCATCAGCAGCTTCTCATCATCAGAATAAGCGGACATCTTTCTGTAATAAGATCGGAGGTGAACGCGGGGACAAGTAGTGCCCCTATACTTCTCAAAGATAGGCACCTTAAACTTGTGAGGTACTTTAAAGTCAGCAATCAACCCGAGTTTGGACATGTCAACGCCCAATGTGTTCTGATTTTCTATATCTCTCATTTTATCTTCCAGCGCCTTGAACCTGAGTCGAGCCTCAGCAGTCAACTCAGTCTCTACACCTCTCTGAGAGAAAATGTCATCCTGATGGTCCTCCAGCCACGGTTGAGGCACCACCCTATTTCCTGCACCAACATTGCCGTTGACCGGCCCCATGTTAACATTGGCTCCCAAACCACCATTGCTGGCGCCCGCCGCATTAAGTCCGAGATTAGTCATGAGATTGCCGTTAGCACTACCGTTGCCTCCGGCAGCAGGAACAACGTTCTGTGGAGTATCCCCTTGAGGAGGAGTGGGCACGGCCCCGCCGTGAAGTATTCCATTACTATCAACCCTGGAGATGAGAGGTTGAACCAAAGTACGAAGCTGGTCTTGCCCATTCGCAACTACTTGCATCAGCTCCATAAAACGATCCATCCGTTCACGAAGCTCCTGAACATCTGACTGTACCTGGTCCATGATTCTCGTCTGATTGGCGCGAGTTGAGTAGCGGTGGATGAATCTTTGATCAATCCTGGAGATCGAAAGCAGCTCGGAACCTGAGTACCTGAAAAACCTGTCAAAATCAAAGGTTAGGAAAAGCAACAGAATGTATGTCATGCAAGAATGCTTCATGCAAATGCACGCGTGAGTCTGTGTGCTTGAGAGATTTCCCCCGATCCTGGCACCTGCTGACAATAATAAGGAGAGGAATCTGGGCCCAATCGTGGAAACAGCAACCTCACATAGCAATAGTCAGATTCGACATATCAAGGATCGAGAACTCATACGCAACAGTCTTTCTAAGAACGGCTGCAGTAACACAATAAGAGGCGAAAGATCCTGGATCGGGGAAACGGTACCTGTCACAGACACACGCTAATGGAATGATTATGCAAGCTAATGCAAAATGCAGGTATGCAACAATATGTCCAGGTGGCTGCTGTGGAGATTCGATGTCAACAGTCGCTGATGAGAAGGGAACCCCGGTGTAAAACCACTGATCTGATCTGCTGAGAATAACCATCTGATAGGATCGAGATCAGCATTCTGCCCTGACAAGAACGAAGGCTTGATAATAAAGACCTCGGATGCAAGATCAAAGAATATCTGTTGATGAAGTCTTCGGACCCCAAATCACAAATCTGCCCTCTCAAGAACAAACACACAGCTGCTGATGAGATCTTCAAACCCCACTCAGAATCTGCTCTATCAAGAACAAAATAACAACTGCTGACGAGATCCTCAGACCCCATTCAAAAATCTGCTCCATCCAGAACAAACCTCTGATAACAATACTTTGATCGGAACCTGCTCTATCAGGAACAGACGAACACCCGATGATAAAATCCTCTGATCAAACCCTTGCTCTATCAAGAACATATCTGAGAACCCAACATAACTGATTCACTGTCAAGAAAACCAGGTGGTCTGGAGGTCAAAGTTTCCTGCAATATCCCAACCCCACTCACAGGTATGATGGACCTAATCCACGGACAAAGGTACGGCATCCTATGCGGTCGTCAGCGTCACAGACTTTCACGAGTGACAATACGATTCCCAGAAGGAGTGGCATCATCAAGTCATGAAGAGGCCTCTCTTAGCTAACTTCCAAATGATCGGTCCCCAGAGTCGACAATCCTCACGTCTGGACTCCCCTCAGATCCTCAGGACCGGAAAGGAACACCTCTGCAAGAATCTCGTCTGAGCGCAGATTTTCGTAGGGAACTGTGCCTGCTCAGCAGACAGGTTCGTCTACTACTTCTCCGCAACTATATCTAGGTGTGTACTCAAGCCCAGGTCCGGCTTTTCACTCACAGTAACATCCCTCTCCCACAGCAGCACAGATAATCATATCAAAATGGAAATAAAATGCGGGAAGTAAAAATGCGGGAAGTAAAGATGCGGGAATTAAAAATGCGATAAATAAACGCAACCCAACAAGCAAACACACAAACGATAGGATTGACTCGCGTAGGGGATGGGAAACGGTCCCAGCATAAGGGATGGGAAAAGTCCCTAGATGCCATGTCTCCCCAGCAGAGTCGCCAGCTGCTGGGGACAGGCCCAGACAGCTAGGAAGAAAACCCAAGGCGAGACTCGCATAGGGAACCATCGCAGTCCCCAGCAGAGTCGCCAGCTGTCGCTTGCGCGAAAATAAGGTGCCGGCAAAACAGAAGAGTCGCCACCTTTCGTTATTTATCCCTCAGAGCGGGAAAGGAAACGATCGGAAAAACCTGACGAATAAGGGTAAGACAAGGTCATCGCAACCATTGTCTGGGTTCGGGAGTCGGTTACGCAAGGGGAAGGTATTAGCACCCCTCACGTCCGTCGTACTCGACGGGATCCTCGCTTGTTTGTTTACTTGGACGGGTTGGTTATAATCTATCTACCTATCAAGGCTGGCTGAAAAAAGAAAAGAAAAATGACTCGGCAAAGCGTCGCGCTTTATGCCTACGTATTCTCATCAGAGAATGAGAAATCAGAGTCAACGTAGTTCGGCTAACTACGGGGGAAAGGTTGGGGAAGGTTGCTCGCTAGGATATCGCATCCTATGCCTACATACTTTCATCTGGTATGAAAGATCAGAGCAAACGTAGTTCGGGAAACTACGGGAAAAATGGCTCAACTAGGAGGGAGACTATCAAGTCCTACTGTTATCATGCCATGGATTCATCCTATGGTTGAGGTTTGAACAGGGAACTCCTAGATGTTGTCATGCATAGGTTTCAACCTAAAAGTCTATCATCAAATCCTCATCAAAGGAAATGAGAGTCCTAAGGGATCATGTCAATGATACACCAAAACAGACAAAGCATCAGCTTTAACAGTAAAATGCATGCAATGCAAGTGAGGGAGGAAATGTGTGTGGGGCTTCAGCCTCCACAAGCTCGTCTCGACCTCAAGCCAGTCATGAAACAACAGTAATCATACTGAAAATAAACAACATGCTATCAAGCAATATACAGATAAAGGGAATGAAATGCCATCAGGCAAACAAAACACACATGCTTGAGAAAGAAAGAATCTACTCTCTAATCCTAACCCTAATCACAGAATCTGAATCAAATCTAAGCAAAGCCCTCAAGCAAAACCCTAAACAAGAGAAATCAATCCCAGTCTTCAAGCTTCAGAACAAGCTTACCAAAGAAAGGGAGCTAAGCAAGCAGACTCATAGTGTCTTCCTCAGGAAAGCACTAGGAGGTGTATACTCAGGAGTCATACCCTATGTGGTTCAACCACTGTGATCAGTTTACATTCCTCCTCAGGAGAAATTAAACTCACAAGCAGGCTCCAACATCACTGGATATTTAGGAAATCCTATCTGAACTAGTGGAACTAAATGAATAGACTCATAGGACCTTCCTCAGGAAAGTACTAGGAGGCTTCCACTTAGGAATTGTATCCCATGTGGCTCAACAACATGTGATCAGTTTACATTCCTCCTCAGGAGAAATTAAACTCACAAGTTGGCTCCAACATCATTGGATACTTGAGAAATCCTAGATAAACTAATGGAACTAAGTGAATAGACCCATAGGACCTTCCTCAGGAAAGTACTAGGAGGCTTCCACTTAGGAGTTGTATCCCATGTGGCTCAACAGCATGTGATCAGTTTACATTCCTCCTCAGGAGAAATTAAACTCACAAGTTGGCTCCAACATCATTGGATACTTGAGAAAGAGGTGAGGAGAAAGAATGAAAGTCATTCATAGTGCCTTCCTCAGGAAAGTACCATGAACTTCCTTCAAACTTCAGGATCTCAAACCCCACAAACCAGGAACAAGCCAAGCTCTGGGTCTCTGAGTCTTGATCTACAATCTTCTCTTCATGATGCTCTCCATCAAGGTCTTCAAGGCAACACAAGCCCCTCAACAAATTCCCCACAATGAACCCCAAAGATGAACAGATACCCACAGGGGAGACAAAATCAATAGGCAACTTCAGAAAAATACCTAAAAATACTAAACTAATGGGGAAAAATCTAACAATTATTCACAAGGGTCCTCAACACCTACTCATAACATCTACATAGGCCTCTACCTAAAAATCAAGACAAAACTCAATCAAAGAAAGGAATTCATCTCCTAAACACAATCTAAACCCTAATTAGGATACCCTACATCAACCCTAATTAAACTAATCAAAATTTAATTCTAAAATTCTAGAAAAAATCCTATGGGGAACTATGATTCATCATCTAATTGCACAACAAAGAATGGGTTAAAAAACCTAAGGGAAGGTCCTAAAATAATTCCTACAAAATCAAATACCCAATTAAGACTATTTAAAAGCTATTTATTTGGAAAATCTATTAAAAATACTAAACTAAAAAATAAAATCCCATTTTTATTTTTAATATTTTCTACACATTATCATCTAATCATAGAAAAAAGAAGAAGTCAAAAATCATTTTTTATCATTTTTTAATGAATTAAACAAAACAGAAAAAATAAAAGAAGAAAATTAAAACAATTAAAACAAATAAGGGGAGGGGGGGTGTGAACAGCAATAGGCGCTAGTTGGATTTGGTTGGGCCAGAAGAAGGGGGGGGGGGGCGAATAGCAAGCTGAGCCCATGAGGGGCAACTAATCTAAACGCAGCGTTTAATAGATTCAGTTTCCCTCCGCTTTCTGAATTCAATTGTGGCCGCACGATCGTGAGTCTTGGTCAAGTGTTTTGAGGAGATCCAACGGCCACGGGTTGTCTTCTTCCTTGAGATGAGTTAGGGTTTGCAGGTTTGTTTTCATGCGCCTATCTTCAAGCTCCTCTATCTCACTCACCTGGCCACCAAACACCACGACCCCAAGACCAAAGTTGACCCTCTCCTCACCCTCTACAACGCCATGTCCATAGATTTCACTGAGATTCACTCTAATGCCCAACCCGATCGTGAGAAACCCCATGGCACTCAAATTTTCACTGTGATGCACTCCCTCAATTCTTGATTCTTTCTACACTAAAATGCTCTTTATTCTATGCTGATTCTAACATGCTAATGGATGTGGATTAATGCTCACCACACAGTATTTTCTTGGTCATTAAAGTTTCAACACCCTGTTATCAAACCTCATGAAATGAACCCTAACTCTCTGAAAATCATCCTCTACTTATTCCTAACATTTCTAACCTAAAGATTCAACCTACTAACACATAAATAAGAGTGTAGAGATGAAAATTCCAACCTGTTTCTTGGCTATGGCAGAGGTAGCTATGACTTGATTCAATGCTTGCAGCCTCTTCACAATGATCCTTAGATGGTGGTGTGAGTTCTGTTTGCAACAATTTGGAGGATGAAGGCTTGTAGCATGAGATTCGAAGCTTGCTTGCAATGGAATCCACCCTTGAATATCTCTCTCTCCTCTCACTCTCTTCACCAACTTTTCCAACCTTCTATCTCAGCATACTCTTCTCAATATATAGAATGATTTAGAAAGCCCTAGAATCATCTAGAACAATCTAATGAGAACTTGAATTTATCATGTCATGACATATGGATTCATCTCATATCATGTACTCTTCCTTGTTACAACCCCTCAATTCCATTTGAAAATCTCCTCATATGAGTTTTTGGAAGGGCTGGAGTGCTTAACCAGCTTGTATGTTCACTTCCCTTGAGTTTCACCTTGGTGCCTTATTATGCAAGTAACTAAATTCCAAAGCAACTTCATTTTTTAAACCTTAACTCAAAAATGTGGCTAAACCAATGTTCTCAAAATGGTTTTTCCAATCAAAATGATATATTGGATGACCTATTTTGGATTTGTGGATCTTCCAAATCACTTTTCAAATTCAACTTTTCAAACTTATAAGCCATTTTTAGTTCATTTTTGACCAATCATGTAATCTCATGCTATGAGCTTTTCCAACAATTTGTGACCTTCTTTCTAGACTTAAAATCACATTTTGAGCAACTTTCATGTTTTGAGTTTTTCCATTTGAGGCTTGGAAATAGGAGTTTTAGGCATTGGCTAAAATGACCTATAACTGACAAATGACCAAAATACCCCTGCCTTGTTCAAACCATAAGTTGAGTTCCACAAATCCAATCAAGGACTTCTACCACTCAAATTAAAGCTAAGAAGGTCCTCTTCAACATTCATGTTGACCAAGAAACCATAGGAATCATCCTACTAGGGCAAAAGTTGTCTGCAAGTTGGGTGACTTTCAAGGACCCAGATTCACACACCTCAGCTGACCTGTAATTTGTCAAAACCATAACTTGAGCTCTGCAACTCCTATCAAGGACTTCCACCACTCAAATTAAAGCTTAGAACAAGCTCTACAACATTCATGTTGTGGGTAAGATGAGATATCAATCACATCTAGAGCTAAAACTGCCTGGAAAATAGGGATCAACTTAGGGTTTTCTCACTGACAATCCTCAGAAACCCTAACTCAAAACTTCTCAAACTCCTCAATCATGATGAGTTGGTCTAGGAATCATCTTTATAACATCTCTATGCATCATTCCATGATCTCATGGCCCTTGGATTAGGTCTCAACCTTCTCCAAATCTTCAGCTGATCCTAGGGTTGACCCAGTCAAAACCCTAATTCTACCATTCATGGTTGAATCTTCTGAACTCTTGCATAATGACTTCTCTGGGCTTCATGAAGGCTGTCAAGACATCTCATAGGCTTTCCCAAAACATCAAGTTCTTTCTCAAAGTCTCAGAATCATCTGAGGGGCACCCACAACTCTCAAGCTATGAAGCATACAACCCTGGTTTCAACCCATTCCTCTGAGGATCCCTTGAACTTTCTGATGAAGGTATCAACTTTCAAACACTAGATGGATAAATAATTGTTGGTCAAATTTTGGGGTGCAACACATGGTTCACAACCTTGCCACCAAGTTTGACCCATAACTGAAATCAGTTAGAAAGGTTGTTTCATGAACAATTTTTTATGGGAGAAACCAAGATTAGTTTGAAGGAGTTGACCAGTATCAAACTAAAGTTCACATAGCCAATAGATGATTACTTGAACAAATTTTGTCTACTTAAGGTCAGATGCTTTATGCAAGTGACAGAATACGAATTGGTCGAAATGGCCGCTGGAGGTCTAGATTATTCTATTAGGAAGAAACTAGATACCCAGTACCTTAAAGATATGATCCAATTGGCTGACAGAGTTAGACAATTAGAACGTTTGAAAGAGGAAAAGGCTAAGGCAAATAAAAACAAGAAGGTAGCCTACGCCAAATCTAATGAAGATGATGGGGGCCAGTATAATGAGCCGTTAGACTTCGACGAAAGTGATATCGATTTCGCTAAATTAAAACAGAGGCCCCTTATTCATGTAAGGTCTTAGCTCCCTCAAATGGAAAAAATCCATTTGAACCCGATGAAAACGATAGATTCTCTAAGAGAACTTACACCTTCGACGTCACTAAATGTGACTAAATTTTTGACTTATTAGTTAAGGATGGTCAAATGATAGTGCCTCCTAGTGCTAAAATTCCTCCTTTAGAGCAAAGGAAGAAAATATGATTTTGTAAGTATCATAATTTTTGGGGTCATAAAAATTCTCAATGTTTTCTTTTCAGGGATCTCGTTCAAAATGCCATCAAAGACGAAAGATTGAGGTTCGGTGAGAAAACAAAGGCTCAGATGAAAATTGACGCAGACCCTTTACAGATAGCTGGCACCCATTTGAATGAGCCTGATGTTGTGAATATGATCAAGGTCACTGATGATTTCGCTCATAATGTTAATATGATCAAAGTCGCCACATACTTCATTAACGATGCTGTCATGATCAAGACTACTGAGGATCTTAATGAGGAAGATGTGAAAGATGGTCGATGTGGGGTTACTGATGGCCTCACCAAGGGAGTTGTCGAAGTCATTAATAATGAAATTACTGATGGTTTTGACTCAACTGAAATCACTGAGGATTCCAATTTGGCATTGGTGACCAAAGAGACCGCTGACAATTTCGTACGGATGGACAAGACTGCTGATGGCCTTACAATGGAATTTCAAAATCTGGGAATTGTCAAGGGTGTCATGATGGACATTAACATGGTCGAAGTCTCATAGCAAACTTCGATGGAGACTGAAGAGGAGCATCGTCAAGAGGAGTATAACAAGTTAGCCTTCCCAAAGGAAGAAGAAGGGTTGATTAATTTTTTGAACAGATATAAGAAGAAAAATTTGCAGGTCATGCTATGTCCAAGGTGTAGCGTCGTGTTTGATAAAAAAGCGGCCCAAAACATTGAAGGAGTCTGACTGGCAAAAGCTAGAAGGAACTGGAAGAATGCTAGTAGCCGCTAAGCCTTCGAGAAGAGAGGGACATATAAGAGGCAGGATCAGGAGAAGCATAGATTCCCAGCCACCAGGCCCACCACTTTCAAGCCAGCTGCATAAGCTTCTAAGGGAAAATGGGAGAAGCCAATTGAGAACAAGGAGCAAGGCCGACGAAAATGGCAAAACTTAGAGGTTGATAGGTGCTCATCAATAGGGTACTTGATGCGTGCTACCCGTAAGTATACGGAGTACGTCAGAGTAATATAAAAAATTATCGATCCTATATAGATCAATGTCAATTTATCGATTACTATTGTTACGGTGTTTATCTAAAGCTAATGAAAACACAACGTAATATGCACATAAAAAATACTTAAGGAATGAACTCAAATTCAGAATAAAGCATACTGGAATGTAATTTTCATCGATCAAACAATACTCCTATTGTCTAAGTAGTAATGCTTGTGGGACAATATTTTCTTCCTCGAAAAAGAGTTAATTAAAAAGGAATCGTCGCGTTAGGTAATTGGAACTGGATCTGACCTTTAATCTATACTAGCCGCTCACGCTGTACCGGTCACATCTTGCGTTAAAGTGAAAAATCCTTTTTTATATAACTACCTCTAAGACTGAGTTAAAAAGTGTTTTTAATTAGAAACTTTCAATATCAAAGGGTTTTCGGCATATGCTCGGCCAACCGGATCCTAAATCTATAAACGCGTCCAAAAATAGTTTTAAAATCACTTTCTAATAATACCAAACTTTCCTAATTAATTAATAAAGTACTTTCGTTGTTTTTACCAATTAAAAACTAATCAATTCTTATCTAAAGTCTCAGACGACTTTCGATCTTATCCGACATAGTCAAGGTTATTACGTAAACAGAAACATGATCCCGTTCACGTAATGGTCGATCAATTTAAGTTCATAAAAGTTACATTAAAATCTGAAACAGCCCCTAAAGTGTTTCTACAAATACAACATTTGGAGTACCGTCGAAACAACGGTCCTCACATCCCATTAGAATAGAATTAGCTAGATATGACAGTGGTAAAAATAGTAAAGAATTTGTATGTAGAATAAATCATTTAGGAAAATAAATGCGTGCGTAATTGATTTTCAAAAGTCAGAACAAAAGTGTCATGCTTAAGTTCAGTTTAGAAAATGAATCTTTTGAAATAAAGCTATATGTAAATTGAGCGGAAAATTAAACAATTTAAAGCAAGGCGGAAGGCAATACGAATAATGATAAAAGTGCGAATATAATTAAAAAACTTGCTCCAAATCAGAGACTTGAATCTGGTACAGTGCTGGAAAGTAAAATGACGGCAAGATTAAACTCCTATGCTACGATGCTCCAACCCCGATTACAACAATAGTACGATAACCCCTCGATGTGACGAATTACCACTTTTAACAACTAGATTTATGCCAATGTTGAGAACTGAGATTGGATGATAGAAAATGAAAAACTAAGTCCTATTTATAGTGAAACAATGCCTTGAATGTCAAGCTGAACCTTCAAGAATCGTGGGAGAGAAAATATCTAGTCATGGCCTCATTCTCCAACCGTCCTTGTCTGGACCACCAAAATCAAAGATGGCGCCCGCCATCTAGACATGGCGTCCGCCATGTGTACAAAAGATGCGAAACCAGGTCTTGTAACCATTGGAATGTGGGAGAAACTCTAAACATGATGGCTACCCCCATGGCCAACGCCATGTGTGTAATTTTCATCAAAAATTCTGTTTTCTGCTCTTTTTGCTCCATTTCTTCGTGGAAGGCTCTTATTAGGAAATGTACCTGAAAACAAGACAAAACCCAAGCATAATGCAAGAAAATAACAATTAAACAAAAATAAACATGTGCAATCCAAACCAAATATGCAGTGTGTTTCGGTGTTATCAGTATCGTAAGGAGTTTCAAGCATAAAAAAAGCAGCATACATCTCTGAAAATTACAAAGGTAAAAATCTAATGACCCGATCTCAATGGAGGAGAGAACAAAGGAGAAGAAAGGATGAGAGAGAGCATATGGAAAATCAACAAATTGAGTCAAGCACCAATGTGCCTGATTGAAAGGCTAAGGAAAAAGATTTAAAAACTGTCAAAAGCAAGCTTGTAGAGAGGAAGACATTTCCTACCCAAGACAACAATGCTGGAAAAGAGCAGGGTGTGTGGACGCTGAAGATGAAATGCTTACAGATAATGAAACAAACTCAAAGGCATCCTTGGACATTATGGTAAACATGGTATTCATACTGCCACGAGAGTTCGACTAGGTCGCTGAGGTCGAAGAGTTAGAAGAAAACACTAAAATAAAAATGGCCACTCATAGGCCAGTTTGTTATTATGTCATGAGTAACAGTTGTGTCGAAGAGCAAAATACGTTCTTCGAAAGACCGGATGAGGAAATGAAGAGTCATTTGAAGCCTCTTTATATCACGGGAAAAATTGAAGAGGTACCGATCAACAAAATCTTGGTGGATTATGGCGTAGCAGTGAATTTAATGCCACATTTCATAATGAGGAAAATCAGAAAGTTCGACACCGATAAAAAGCCCCACAATACGGTGATCTTAAACTACGAGGGGAAAATTGGCTCTACCATAGGGGTACTTTAAGTCGATTTAACAGTGGGGACTATCACCAGACCAACCATGTTTATGGTCGTGGAAATGAAAGCTAACTATAATTTGTTGCTTGGACGCGAATGGATTCACGACATAGGTGTCGTACGATCATCCATGCATCACAGGATTACCATCTGGTGAACATATGATATTGTGGAAAACATTGAAGCTGACTAGAGTTATTTCATGGCTTTAGTCAATCATGTCAAAAGGCATAGTTTCGACAAGCATTTGGCTAATATTGCTCCATGCAATCCAGCTAACTTTGCGTTTACTCCAGATGACAACACATATTGCTCTCTATATTTACATCCAACTAATGGTTTTTAGTGGGATAGAGAGGTCGTGGGCGAAGATGACCTGGCATACATAGGGACATCTAGAGTCGACCCAACAGGTTGGGGGAGCGAGTATGGTGACGATGACTGAGTTGCCAGCGCTCGAAAGAACTGTGGCTTATATAGCCCAAAATAAATTAAAAGTGTCCTTGGAGGCTGAAGTGAAATTTATGTCTGTTGAAGCCAAGAAGGAATCATATAAAAAAGGTAGTGGTAAGGACTTCGACCTGGAGCCACCTAATAAGGCGCAGGTTGGAGTGCAAGGTCAGAGGCTCGACACCATATACGACGACGAGCCTTTGGAAATCGAGAAAGACTCGATGGCTACCAACATCAAAATGCTAGCGCAGGATCCACTTGAATAAATCAACTTGGGAAATGGGGACAAGAGAAGGCCAACTTATATCATTGCCAATATCGACACCTAACTCAAAGTCGAAGTGATCCAATTGCTAAAGGAGTTCAAAGACTGCTTCACATGGGATTACGATGAGATGTCTGGTTTAGACAGAGAGTTGGTCAAATTAAAATTTAAAATCAAGCCTGGAAAGATGCCCATCAAGCAGAATCTGAGGCGGTTTGCACCTGAGATTCTCTCAAAGATTAAAGACGAGGTCGAAAGACTTTTACGGTGCAAAATCGTCCGTACAGCCAGGTATGTCGAATGACTTTCAAATATTGTGCCAGTTATTAAGAAAAATGGTACTTTAAGGGTTTGCATAGACTTTAGAGATTTAAACCAAGTAACCCCAAAGGATGAGTATTCGATGTCTGTGGCCGAAACGTTAATCGACTCGGCCGTAGAACACGAATACCTTAGCATGCTCGATGGATACTCAGGATATAATCAAATATTTATTGCTGAAGATGATGTTTCAGAAACAACGTTTTGATGTCCTAGGGCATTAGGCACTTATGAATGGATGGTAATGCCTTTCGGCTTATAAAACGCCGGGGAAACATATCAAAGGGCAATGAAATCGATTTTTCATGATTTCATTAAAACTTTCATGCAGATTTACATTGATGATATTGTTGTAAAATCAATTTCTGGGAAAGGTCATATAAACCATCTTTGAAAATCCTTTGAAAGAATGAGGAGACATGGTTTAAAAATGAATCCTATCAAATGTGTTTTTTGTGTGCAGACATGGGATTTCTTAGGCTTTGTGGTCCACAAAAGGGAATCAGAATAAACCAGAATAAAACTAAGGCCATACTGGAGGCGAAAACGCCATCAACAAAGAAGGAATTGCAGTCATTGCTGGGCAAGATAAATTTCTTGAAAAGGTTCATCTCGAATCTTAGCGGTAAAACTCAAGCTTTCTCACCTCTGCTTCGATTCAATAAAGAAGGATTCGAATGGGGGCAAACTAAACAGGAGGCTTTCGACAAAATCAAGGAGTATTTAAGCCACCCTCCAATCCTTATTCCACCTTGAGAAATAGGAGTATGAGATTGTATATATTTGCGTCTGATAAGACTTTAGGGAGCATGAGCTCAAGAAGATGATGATGGCATCGAAAGAGCCATTTGTAGATGCTTTTGATTGGCTGCATTTTATGGAAAAACATGAGTGTATATGAATGTCATGACTGATGTTATGACATACAGTAAGAGTATTCTGCAGGGTAAGTGAAGTTGGATGTCATGACTGGATGCTGTAACATTGATTGTATGACATCAGACGCACATGGTTTGTTTTTTTGTTATTAGCTCAGGCTATAATTCAGGAAACAATCCAGGAAGCATAGTTATTTTAGGCGATATAACAAGAATTGCTGAGGATAACATAGAAGACTCCTGACCTGATGATAAGTGCGCAACTTCATGAAGAGAGGTTTATCTTGGGTAAACCTAGTTTCTCCATCAACGCACAAAGTAAGTATGTTGCTATAAATAACAGAAGGATCATTCCTAATAGGGCAGAGCTTCTGGAGAGAGACTGGAGAGTGTGTCTTGTGAGTGAAGTGGTGGTTCTTCACGTGGTTTGTGTGAGTGAAGAATTTTGGTTCTTCACGTGTGTCTTAGGATACTTGTATGCTAAGAAATTGTCAGCTGTATAATTGCATTGGTTTAGTGTGTATGAACTGTTGTGTTCATTGTGTCACTCTAAGCTTTTAAGCAAGAGAGTCGTGTCACTTGATCAAAGTTGTGAAGCAAGATCAAGGTGTGTTTGAAGTGTGTCTTCATATCTCCACTGTAATTGTGAATTGGTTTATATCGCTAAGGTGATTGAGGGGGAGTGAGTGGGTATACTCTGGTATAGTGGTCTCTAGGATGAAGTGTCATTGGATAGGTCTTAAGTGAAGAGTGGAAACGGGTTGTTTGACTCTGAATTAATTTTACTGATAGTGAATTTCCTCCCTGGCTTGGTAGCCCCCAGATATAAGTGTGGTTGACACTGAACTGGGTGAACAATCTATTGTGTTATTTACTGCTTTCCAATTACAACTTATTAGTAAGTTCATTAGCCTATGTTACAGTGGATGTCATAACATCTGCGATAACATCCATTGTATGCTTGCCAGAATTTCAATTGGCATCAGACCAGGCACTCTGCCTGTTATTTTTTGGGTGAGATCTAGGGAAGATAAATTCTGGTACTATGGATAAAGACATAGGATTCACAAATAGACCACCAATTCTGGATGGCTCTAATTATGACTATTGGAAACCTATGATGATTGCCTTATTAAAGTCTCTAGACAGCAAGGCATGGAGAGCTGCAAACTCTGGCTGGGAACATCCAGTGAAGACTGATAAAGATGGATTGTCTGTTCTTATACCTGAAGAAGAATGGACCAAAGAGCAAGAAGCCCTGACTCTTGGGAATTGTAAAGCCTTGAATGCATTATTCAATGGTATAGATAAGAACATTTTCAGACTGGTGCATCATTGTGAGTTGACTAAAGAGGTTTGAGATACTCTTAAAACAACTCATGAAGGAACCTCTAAAGTCAAGATGTCAAGACTTCAAATTTTGACTACCAAGTTTGAAAGTCTGAGAATGAAGGAGGATGAGACTATTCATGAATTCTACATGTCTTGAAATTGCAAACACCTCAGGAGACTTAGGTGAAAAGATGTCTGAAGAAAAGCTTGTGAGGAAAATTATCAGGTCTTTGCCTAAAAGGTTTGCCATGAAAGTCACTGCCATTGAAGAAGCTCAAGACATATGCAACATGAAGATGGATGAACTCATAGGTTCTCTCTAAACATTTGAGATGGGCATGTGTGATCAGGCTGTGGAGAAAAAGAATAAAAGCATAGCCCTTGTGTCAAAAGCTGGAGAAGTTTCTGATGAAGACAATGGTGAAAGTGAGGAGAATTTGTTAGAAGCAATAGCCTTGCTTGGAAGATAATTCAACAAGTTAATCAAGAGAATAGACCATAAGTCTAAACCTTATGCCAAGAACATCTCTACTGACAACAGTAGAAAAGAAAAATCTGAAGATGGATCTAACCAAGGCAAAGGAGTTCAGTGCTATGAATGTGAGGGTTATGGTCACATTAAAATTGAGTGTCCCACATATCTTAAGAAGCAAAAGAAGGGCCTAGCAGTCACTTGGTCAGATGGAGAGTCTAAAAGTGGATCAGAAGAAGAATGTGCTAAACATGTCACTGTTCTGAACAGTGTATGTATTTTTGATGATGACTCAAGTGAAGATGAGTTAACCTTTGATGAGCTTGCAACCTCATATCAAAAGCTTCACATCAGAATTACAAAATTGTCTCAGCAAGGAGAGCAACAGCAAAAGCTCATACTGGAATTAGAGGCTGAGAAGATAGAGCAGTTAGCAACAATAGACTCACTCAAAAGTGAGGTCAACTTGTTGGAATCTAAATTGGAGCAGATGGCAAAATCCATAAGGATGCTAAACCCTGGGACTGACACTCTAGAAGAAATCCTACAGAATGGTCAGACATCAGGAAATAGGTCTGGACTAGGATTTGTTGGTAAACAGAATCCCATCTTGAAGTTCAAGAGGCCAAAACCTGAAACTCAGAAGTCAAAGGGGATGTCACGACCAATGTCACAACATCAGAGAAACAGAAACTGGTACCGAGTCAAGAGTAAATTCCAAGGGTATAGGTGTTACCACCGTGGAAAACTTGGACATATTAAATCTGTTTGCTTCTGGGTACATGGATTTCCTAGTCATCCTCATCAAGGCAAATCCAAACAGGGTGCTCATATCAAGAAACATCATCATGTTAGACCCAAGAAGGAAGCTCCTGCCAAGAAACAACAATGGGTTGCCAAGAATGTGGCTTTAGTAGCCCACACTTCTCTATGGATGACTACCAGAGAAGATTGGTATTTTAATAGTGGTTGCTCTAGGCACATGACTGGGATAGAAAATATCTTGGTTAACATAAGACCTCATTCCTCAAGTCATGTAACATTTGGAGATGGAGCCAGAGGAGAAATCAAAGGTGCTGGAAAACTGGATTATCCTGGTGGTCCAGAACTGGATGATGTCTTGTTGGTTGAAGGACTGACTGTTAATCTGATCAGTATCAGTCAACTATGTGACCAAGGCCTAACTGTCAAATTTTCCAAGGGTAAGTGTGTGGCCATCAATGAAGAAGGTGAGAAAGTCATGAGGGGGTCCAGAGCCAAGAATAACTGTTACCTATGGGATCCCAGAAGTAACCCCAATGGCTTAGTCCAAAAAGAGAAGAAGGATCAACATTGGCTGGAGAAAGGAAAACATCTTCTAAAAATAAAAAGGACCATGTCGAAAACAGTAGCAAGAGGAACTTCAAAGTTTACTTCAGATAGTAGGACCTGATGTGGTAAATGTCGTGTGGGCAGGCAAGCCAAGAAGGGACACCCAAATAATGGTCAGCATAGAAATCTAGATATGTTATACTGTAATCTGATGAAGTCCATGAATGCTAACCAGCATACAGGGAGCAATGTTACTCAGGATGTCATGACATTGTTTTGTGACAATCTCAGTGACATAAACTGGAATCCAAGTCAGCCTAAAAGGGCCATGAAAAGTAATGACTGGCCTCACCTTAGGAAAGAATATGAGGAACAAGGAGACTCAGAACTTCATAGTGCTAACAAGGTTACAAGGGATCTCAAGGTTACTAAAATTAAAAATTCACGAAGCCAGTTGAGAACTTGTTTTAATGAGGAATTATAGCAATTAATGGGAATAGGGAATTGGATTTTAAAGTCTAATCATTCACTGATTGGTTAAAATATTAAGTTCCCTCCTCATTTGCCATATCACCTCTCTAGCTTCTACACACAAAATTCCTACGTCATTTGGTCCCAATTCAAACTGTTCATCTACCATCCATCCTCCAACCAGCACAAGAAACTCTCTCCCACACGATCAAAGTCCTTAACAATGTCTCAACATTCGAAGTCAACCTCCTCCAAAAGAATGTCCACCAACGACTCTAATACGAGAATTGGGTCTAGGAACCCTAACGAGGTTCTTGAGATAGCCCCCCTGCGTATGATGACCCCCAACGGACTGCTGGTAAAGAAACCAAGAATCCCACATGCAAGAAGGCCTAAGGAACTTGTCTTAGTTCAAGATCCTCCTTCTACAACATTTGTTCCTCATGACGATGTCAATAAGGAAGAAGCTAGGCAAACCCACATCACCATTGCGAATATGGTTGCCAACGCTCTAAATATACCCATTCGACATAACAATGAGAGGTTTGATCCTAATCTGAATGATCAAGGTGATGTCACTCACAATGTTGAAACATTGAAAGACAATACACCAGTGGATAAGAACAAGGATCAAGGTTACGATAAAATGGATGGTAACATGCAAGGTGACAAAAATGATGATTTGGTAGACCTTGATGAATACTCTGACAATGATCTAATAGCCAAGATCAATCCTAGCATAGCCAAAAGGCATATGACTAGTCTGGGGAAGAATGTTGCTGCTCAAAGTCCTTCTAAGAAGAAGGCTGTGACAAAAGGTACCCGTGTTTGGCCTACCAAAGCATGGAGCAAAGTGGTTCCACAAAAGAGAAAGGCTAAATCGAGTACAGAATCTGAATCCATCTCAGATGATGATGATGAGGTAACTGACAGTCCAGCAAAGAAGAAACTAGTGTCCCAGGTGTGCCTATTGACAACATATCATTTCACTATCCATCATGTGTCAATAGATGGAAATATGTATTCCAGAGGAGGCTGGCACTAGAGAGAGAGCTGGCTCAAAATGCTCTTAAAAACAAAGAAGTCATGGATCTTATTCAGGATGCGGGCTTGATGAAAAATGTCACTCAATTTCCACCATGCTATGAGATTCTTGTCAAAGAATTCATAGTCAACCTGTCAGGAGAATGTACTGATAGGAAATCTAGTGAGTTTGGAAAGGTATTTGTAAGAGGAAAATGTATAAATTTCTCAGCAACCATCATCAATAGCTACTTAGGGAGGCCAAATGAAGCTCCTCCTTCATCCAAGACCCCTCCCAAGTCCTCAAAAGGTGCCCCTCCCTCTGTTGAAGACCCCAAGCGCAAGTATCCTCCTCCCACTGCTGAAGAACTTAGGCGAATTAGAAACAGGGAAGGCTCGACATACGTGGACAAATCCATTGGGTAAATTGTCGATGATATACTCAAGAAAGGACTGCCTTTTTGGGGCATCACCATTCCCCTGGCTCGCAAGGATCCACCTCATAATTCTGAAATGCCAGAGGACGACCCTGATGACATCAATAAGGACATCTCATTGTCAGATTCAGATGACAATGATTCCAGTTCCTCTGAGGAAGATGAATAATATGGACTGATAGACTGCTGTGGGGCTCAGTCTGCTGGTTGCTGAGCTAATGACATGTGCTGCTGGTTTGAGTATTTCATTATTTTGTTTTGACTTTTGTAACAGCTTGAATGTGTGATGCTCTCCATGAGCAGTTTTTGTTTGTAATGACCCCAAACAGATGTAATGTTACTCATTATGATCTATACTATGTTATTAGTTTGATCTTAATTTGTGGCTAAAAGGGGGAGAGAGTGTTAGATAACAGGAGGTAGTGACAGCAAGTTAGAGAAGTGTATCTTTCACAGGTGGAAGACTTGGCTGAATTGCTGCTGCAGGTGTGTTACAGGGGCTGCTGCAAATGTGCATGGTTGAAGATTTTGCTAATGTGCATGTGTGATAACAGCTGATGCTGTTAGTGTTGTGTGAGTTCCTAATGAGTATAGGAATGTATGTTATATGTGTGTGTGTTCCTTGATGGAACCTAGTAGTATTGTAACATCTAGTAGGATGTGTTTCTACAGGGTGTTTGCAGAATGTATGTGGCTGTGCACCTCTTCAAGGGGAGTAGCATAATGTTGTGCTTCACAAGTGATTGTGCACTTCAGGATGTCATCCTGAATGTCATAACATCCAGAGCAGGCTGGATGGATTTGTGTGACTACAGGATGTGCGTACTGATGTGCTGTACATCCGTTGAGGAGGAGTAACCTAGAATGTTACTCAAAACATTGTGACATATGTAGTGCTGACTAACAGATGATATTGTGTGAACATGTTGATCCTGAGAAGCTGAGAGCTAACTTTGTAGATAACTCTTATAGTGCTTAGCTAGTAACTTTCTTGCATGATAAGTTATATGTTAGACTTCTGCTGCTTGTAAACTCTGATATGTTAACAGGGTGTTTTAGCCAAAAATTTGCCAAAGGGGGAGTTTGTAGATGCTTTTGATTGGTTGCATTTTATGGAAAAACATTAGAGTGTATATGAATGTCATGACTGATGTTATGACATACACTAAGAGTATTCTGCAGGGTAAGTGAAGTTAGATGTCATGACTGGATACTGTAACATTGATCGTATGACATCAGACGCGCAGGGTTTGTTTTTCTGTTATTAGCTTAGGCTATACTTCAGGAAAAAATCCAGGAAGCATAGTTATTTTAGGCGACATAACAGGCATTGTTGAGGATAACATAGAAGACTCCTGACCTGATGATAAGTGCGCAGCTTCATGCATAGAGGTTTATCTTGGGTAAACCTAGTTTCTCCATCAAGGCCCAAAGCAAGTCTGTTGCTATAAATAACAGAAGAATCATTCCTAATAGGGCAGAGCTTCTAGAGAGAGACTGAAGAGTGTGTCTTGTAAGTTATATGTATGCCTAAGAGGGGGGGGGGTGAATTAGGTTCTTAGACACTTTTTCCGGTTTTTACTATCAATGTTAGATTTTCTAAGACAATTCTAACAACCAAGAACACCCTTCTTGGATTTACACAATTTTAAAGTCCTACCGAGAATGAATATCTCACACAAGAACCTCTTGTATCCACGATCCGAATAACAAGGAAAACCCTACACACTTATCTTTAACAATCCTAAAAATAAGTTGTAGTGAATCTGAATTTTGTATAAGTAAGAATTTGAAAGTTTTATCAATACAAATACTGATCTTCTTCTCGAAACAAATAATACTCAGATATAATATACAAGTGTTCTTTTTGTGAAAGAAAGCTGTGAAGGTGTGAAAGTTAATTTCAATGGCTTCTTTCAAAAATTCTGGTTTGAACACTTTTATGAAAATTCAAAAGGTTGAAGATAAAGAGTAAGTTTTGAAATTTGTTTCTTGAAGGTTATTTTGATTTTGAAAAAGAAATCAATTTATACTGGTGAAAAACCTTTCCAAAAAGGTGTGATTTTGGGACAACAAAAATAGCCAGTAAGAAATCTTAGAACAATGCAATCTTTCATGAGAGGCTGCTATTTTTGCTCACTAGTACAGTGTTAATCGGTTAACCAAATAGATTAATCGGTTAACACCTTTCCAACGTTCAAAATATTTGAATTTTTCATGTGCTAATCGGTTAACCCATATGGTTAATCGGTTAACACTGTTAAAACGTCCCAAAAACATAATTTTGAAATGTGTTAATCGGTTAACCATATGGGTTAGTCGATTAACACTGAAGGTTTTTCCAAAAATACTTAATTTAAAAAAATAAAGAGTATTTTAAAATGTTTTGAAAAACTTTGTGATAGTGGTGTAGTGAAGTGTGATTAAAAGAACACTTGTATAAATATTTCTAAGTAAAATATGTTATACCGTTTCTTGAATCATCAACACCACTTGAAGCTTGTAGACGAAGCTTGATCCATAGCGCCATATGCGACTTTAACTTGATCTTTGATAATGGATTCTTGTTGATTGCTTGCGCCTCTTGCTTTTTGTGAAGTATTAAAAAGAAATGTGCTTTTGGTTTTATCTTCAGTATATATACCTCCACGGGTATATAGCATAAGTACCTTGCGTGCCAAGCTTGTATGAGTTGTCTTCATTAAAACACAAGGGTCTTGAAGCTTGCTTCTACATGTCTTGTGAGTGAATAGGTGGTTCTTCACGTGGTTTGTGTGAGTGAAGAATTTTGGTTCTTCACGTGTGTCTTAGGATACTTGTATGCCAAGCAATTGTCAGCTGTATAATTGCATTGGTTTAGTGTGTATGAACTGTTGTGTTCATTGTGTCACTCTAAGCTTTTAAGCAAGAGAGTTGTGTCACTTGATCAAAGTTGTGAAGCAAGATCAAGGTGTATTTAAAGTGTGTCTTCATATCTCCACTGTAATTGTGAATTGGTTTATATCACTGAGGTGATTGAGGGGGAGGTATACTCTGGTCTAGTAGTCTCTAGGTTGAAGTGTCATTGGATAGGTCTTAAGTGAAGAGTGCAAACGGGTTGTTTGACTCTGAATTAATTCTACTGATAGTGAATTTCCTCCCTGGCTTGGTAGCCCCCAGATGTAAGTGTGGTTGACACTGAACTGGGTGAACAATCTATTGTGTTATTTACTGCTTTCCAATTACAGCTTATTAGTAAGTTCAGTAGCCTATGTTACAGTGGATGTCATAACATCCGTGATAACATCCATTGTGTGCTTTCCAGAATTTTACCATTTATTATCTCAGTAGGGTCTTGAACGATGCAGAAACTAGGTATAACATAGTTGAAAAATTATGCATGTGTTTGTACTTCTCGTGTGTAAAACTTAAGCATTATACAAAACTTGTTGATGTTTTTGTTTCTTCACATTTTGATGTTATAAAACATATGTTGTCGAGACCAATTTTGCATAGTCGAATTGGAAAATGGGCATTGACTTTAACTAAATATTATTTAACTTATATGCCATTAAAGGCTGTTAAAGGGCAAGTAGTGGCAGATTTTATAGTCGACCACTCTATAAATGAAGGATATCTAAACTACATCGAACTAGAACCATGGAAGTTATACTTCTACAATTCGAGTTGTAAAGACGGTACATGTGTGGGAGTCTTGATTATTTCCCCAAGTAAGATTACAACAAAGTTCAAGTACAAAGTTGAAGGCATCTGTTCGAATAATAAGGCTGAATATGAGGCTCTCATAGCAGGACTTGAAATGTTGTTGAAACTGGGGGTAACTAGAGTCGAGTTAATGGATGACTCAGAGTTGGTTATAAAACAAATCACAAAGGAGTATAAATGTGTAAAGGAAAATATCATTATGTACTTCCTAATAGCCAATCGACTCTTAAAAAGATTTGAGGTGGTTAGTATTCAACATATTCCTCAAGTAAAAAATCAAGTAGCAAACGATATGCCTCAGATTGCCTATGGGTATAAGATTTCGAGTGGAAAGTTGCAAGAAGCAATTGAAGTAAGAGGAAGAGTAGTGTCAGTCAGGCTATCCCCATCAGATCTAGAAACAACAAAGTTGGGGTATCTCGATAAAGAAAACTTTGAGATATTAGCAATAGACAGCTTGGCAAACAAAGATTGGAGAAAACCAATAGTGGAATACTTGCAAAAACCAACGTCGTCTACATAAAGAAATATCAGGTATCGAGCTTTAAGTTATGTGTTGTTGGGAAATGAATTATTTAAAAAGACTCCCGAGGGACTATTGCTTAAATGTCTTAGTGAATCAGAGGCATATTTAACCTTGTCTAGTGTCCATAGTGGGGCATGTGGGGCACATTAGGTAGGCTATAAGATGAAGTGGTTGTTGTTTCGACAAGGAATGTATTGGCCCACCATGTTGAAAGATTGAATTGAGTTTGCTAAGAGATGTCAAGAATGCCAAGTGCATGCAGGAATTCAACATGTTCCTGCAAGAGAATTACACTCTATAGTCAAACCATGGCCTTTCAGAGGTTGGACTTTAGATCTTGTTGGAGAAATTCGACCAGCATCATCAAAAAGCCAAAGATATATCTTGGTCGGTATTGACTATTTTACAAAATGGATCGAGGCTGTACCTTTGGTGAACACGGATCAAGAGGACATGGTCAAATTCATCAAGAAGTACATCATTTATAGGTTTGGAATTCCAGAAACAATTACAACAGACCAAGGATCAGTGTTCACAGGTCGAAAGATGCAAGAATTTGCTAAGGAGATGAGTTTCAAATTGTTAACATCTACACCTTATTATGCCCAAGCTAATGGCCAAGTCGAGGCAGCGAATAAGGTGATCATTGGTTTGATTAAGAAGCATGTGGGGAAGAAACCTAAGAACTGACATAAAACTCTAGACCAAGTCCTTTGGGCATGTCGAACATCTCCTAAGGAGGCTACTAATACTACTCCCTTTTGATTGACATTTGGTCACGATGCAGTCTTACCAGTGGAGATTTACTTACAATCAACAAGAATTCAAAGACATCACAAAATTCCATCAGTAGCATATTGGAATATGGTGTTGGATGAACTAGTTGATTTAGACGAAGAGAGACTAAATGATTTAGAGTTATTAAAAAGACAAAAAGAGAGAGTGGAAAGGTCTTATAATAAGAAAGTTAAAATTAAAACTTTCTTCTCTGAAGATTTGGTTTGGAAAGTAATCTTTCCTATGGATCAAAAAGATAGAACTTTAGGAAAATTGTCTCCTAAATGGGAAGGTCCTTTTCAAATAAATCAAGTTTTCTCTAATGGCGCATATGAGATCGAAGAGATAAGCAAGGATAAAAGAATCTTGAGAGTAAATGGAAAGTATTTGAAGAAATACAAGCCTGTACTCCAAGAGATAAAGATATCAAAAGAGTAATCATGCAAAAATAATAATGGAAGCCAACATGGTAAATTAAAAGATTTCCAAAATGGCCATAGTTCGTTACATCAAATAAATAACAAGAGGTTCAAAAATATTACATAACAAAGCCAAAATCATGGTAGTAAAAGGGGGACCGAGATCAAAATGGAGGACTAGATTTCATCTTGAGGAACTTAGCCTTGAGAAGCTCTAACCACTTGTCACAAATAGATTTTGTTGACCTTAGCGCCCCCAACCCGCTCTCTAGTTTTTGGGATTCGTCAACATATATCAACCTAACTTCAAGTTCTTCCGTGACCTTGGAGTTGTCGACTTTTATAAGCTCAATATTGCGTTTCTTGGCTTTCGAGATTTTAAGTTGTAGTGCTTTTATCTACTCTTCCCAAGAGGCAATATCTCGATTATTGCCTTCGATTTCAACTTTATTCTATTCTTGAGCTTTCTCTAATTCTTCCAGTCGATTAGTTGACTCTGAAGCGAAGTCTCGTGCAACTGCTACAAAACCAACTTTTCTCTTAATCCCTTTTGATACTTGCGATAGTTGTTGAAGGTTGGCACTAGCTTGTTCAATCAGCGAAGTCAACCTGTTTTAGGAGACCTTTTACAGCAACCAGAAAAGTATAGTCGAACTCCAAAAGAAGAAACAAGTCACCTTTAAAAACCTTGTCCTTAATTTTTGAGAGTACCTCTTTTACAGGATTAATCAAGGACTGACCACCTGACACTGAGGAAGAACTAAGGCTTCTCTCAGATGAACTACCCCTAGAACTCAATAAGGTTTTCAAATATTCACGAGGATTATTCTTTTTTAGGCCAACTAGTTCTTCTGTGGAAAATACTGCAGTAGTCTTGGTCGAATCTTTTACATTCGTCGGATTAGGGTCAGGGTTTGGCTGTTGGTCTATGCCATCTTGAGTGTCTTCATTCTCTTCTTCTTCTCCTTCACTTTCTTCTGCCTCAACACTGCCTTCTTCATCTTCAAAATCTTCAATAGGAGGCATATTATGGTCGGGGACCAAAGGGTGAACCTCTACCCCTTCCATGTTGTCATCTATATTTTGTAAGATAGCCTCTTGGGTCTCGACTCTAGGAGAGCCATCCTCAATTTCTTCTTTGACACGGATGACAGTATGTTCCACCTCCATATCATCCCTGGCTGTTCCGGCCTGCACATCTTTCTCCAGGTTATCTTCACACTCAGATCCACTACTATGGGAATGTTTAGTTGTGGTTTTAAGCGGCGAAGTTTGATGCTACTCCTTGACTAGTTGATTGATCTCACTCATAGATCTATTTTCAAAATCTCTGGAAGAGGTTGGATAACATGTTGGTTCTCCTTCACTATTGAAGATTGTGGGATTGACATATTTGGTGGTTGGCTGAGTGGTCACACCTGCATCATCCTGAAGGGAGAGGTCAAATGAATATATGCATGGATAAATAAAAGCAAATCAAGATTTAAAGGGGAAGAGATTTTACTTTGGTAGCATCAGCCCCAGGGCTGGAATTTTCCCTTTTAGGCTGCTTTGTGGCTTTCTTCGATAAAGCCTCAGGAGTTGGCTCCACAATTGTGAAGGCAGTGGGTCTTGAGGTCAAAATTTTCAAAATTTTTGCTTGTGGTTGGGACATAGCTTCAGGCATTTTAAGTTGTCTTCTTCTTTTTAGGAGGGGTTGTTCAACAGTTGGCGATAGATCTTTATCGTCTAATTCAATGGCTAGGACTTCAATGTCTTTGGACTTTATTTTTGAGGAGTTGGTGGGAGTTTTCGAGCGCCCTACAAAAAGAAGTGTTAGAGTTATAATGAAGCATAAAAAAAGCAACAAAATCAATAAAATATAAAATACCTTTATTGTTGTTGGCTTATTCTTTCTTTCTTCTTTCACTTCGAGTAACTTCTTGGCCGCCGGTTTTTTCGGAGGGATTTTCACGGCTAAAGTAAAATAAGAGCAATTGTTAAAAATAAAAAAGAATGAGTAATATAAAAGGGTTAGTAGAAATATTCCCCATTCCACACCTTCATATATTTCAGACTCAATGCAGACATCTTCGATCCTAATACGAAGATGACCTTTGAAACTTTCTAGAGTATGCTTAGTCGCAACCACCCGTTGAGTACGCCTTTGTAATATTCCCCATTCCACACCTTCATATATTTCAGACTCAATGCAGACATCTTCGATCCTAATACGAAGATGACCTTTGAAACTTTCTAGAGTATGCTTAGTCGCAACCACCCGCTGAGTACGCCTTTGTAATTCTTGTCGAAGGATTTCTATAAAGTCCCCACAGACAAACCAGTATGGGAATGGAGGGCTAAAAGCCACCCCAAAATCAACATTGGATAGTCGGAGGAATTTAGGAGGATACATGTTAGAAGCTGTTTCGTAACGTTTCTGGGGAGGAACGTATGAAGGAATCATTAAATTGTCCATTTTCTTTTAAAAAAAATTCTTTTAAAGTAACAAGGAACGTATGAAGGAATTCATTAAATTCTTGGAACGTATGAAGGAATTCATTAAATTCTTTTAAGCAGTTTCAAAGTATTTATGGAATTCTTGGATTTCCTTGATATGTGTCGAATTACCTTTCTTGACTTTTTCCTACACAGAGAGGAAAGCCTTGTTAATATGATGAGTAAAAGCAACAACATCAAAAAACTCTTTAGCGTAATAGGCTTTCCACCATTCATCAAATTGTTGGGTGCAGAGGAAGCTTGCTTCGAAGGAAATAGGAAGGAGTTGTGTTTTACCGGCATAGCGAGCAATGTGTTTGATGATTGCAGTTTCATTATGGGTTGAATTATAGAGTAGGAGGAGGTGTTTCTTTTTGTACAAGGATTTTGGCAGAACTTGAACTAATCTAAATTGCCGAGCCACAAGATTGGGCTGATAAACGATTAGGGTTGTCAGACTTTTTGAAAGATTAAATCTAAGGGTCAAAACCCTAGGGGTTAGGAAGGCTTCCCAAATAGCATCCGATTCCAATTATTAGGCTTTGGTCGGAGTTGGGAATGGCTTGGTGAACCACTCAGGACCGCATCTTCTTGCAGCAAAAGGCGCCATGTTCAGAGAAAAGTCATAGCATTTGGAAAACATCAAGACGTAACTGGTAAAAGCCTATCAAATGGGTTGACCATCATCACTTTGGAGTCAATTTTTCCAATCGTGGCCCTTCGACTCTCGTATGCTTTATTTCTTCAGCATTTTCATTAACTTGGTTTTTGTACGGAAGACAAGCTTCAAATGAAGCATTTAGCCACAATTGAAGAAGCCATAAAGGTCCAGAAAGGAGAATGTTTCCTTTGCATCCTAGGTTCTTTAGTTGAGTTACACCTTCACTCAGGGACTCGTACATACTAGCCAAGATCATCTCACTTAAACATAGATTGTGGCCAGAGGGAAGTTTATTTGCCATGGTTAAAAACTACCTTGCCACTTGGAACGACTTCGAGCAAAAGACACAACAGGATAACCATCTTAGATTTCTTTGTCGTGATAATGCATAATATGAGTCGAATATGCCGCCCTAGAAGTGGCAAAACTGATATTATCCTCAAACGCATAGTCAAGGTCATACGTATTGCCTGTTGGTCTTAGCCTTGTAATAGCGGCTACGTCGAACAGTGTGGGCGTCATCATTCCATAAGGAAGATGAAAGGTGTAGTGGGTGCTATCCCAGAAATATAGAGAAGAAAGAAGCATGTTCGAGCAGTAGTCCGTACCTACTTTCGATAGCATGATTAAATCATATATACCCATATCTTTCCAGGTTTGGGATTTTGTTTTCTCTAGCTTTTCTAGCCAACTCAAATAGTCAGAAGGGTCATTAAAGGAGGGACTTTCCCGAAATACCCTAAAATTGTTCATATACCTAATGTCAATGGCCTCTTTCATTGAAGGAGTGTATTGGTTTGAAGGATTAGGGTCCTCATCGCTACCCCTAGGTTTTTTAGATTGACCTATGGGTTTGTTGTTAGCTCACAAATTTGACGCCCATATTTAAATTAAAATGTTTGGATGAAAGATTAAGCTTTTGAAGAAGTATGAGAAACCTTCGAGTGAAGAGACTTTCGAGTGGGCTGAGTGATTTAAATATTTGAGACTTAGAAAATATTTCCATTTGTTAAAGGTATCATCTTTGACCGAGGCTGCTGACCAAGTATTAGTGGAACTTTGAAATTCAAATAAAGGAGGGAGTAGTTATGCTTTCTCATGACTAAACCAGACAAGTGGCGTACATCCAACCAGGGACTACATGCGGCGTGACACTTGTCATAGGCTGGTTATTTTAGGAGGTTAATCGCAGTTAATTTTACCATTATAAATAAGGGTCATGGCAATGGAATTAGTGTGTTGTAGTTTACTATTGTACAAGTCACTCTCAAAATTACTCAAAGTATCCGAGTGTAGAGAAACGAGTTCTAAGGAGAATGTACATCTTGTAGACACACAATCTTTACATTTTAATGAAACTTAGTTTATTATACTTAATTTTAAAGAGTTTATCTTTACTTCCTTGTAATTTATGTTTGTTATTCTGCTTTACTCTGTTTAATGTTGTAAAGGCTTTTTCACCTTATTTCTACAAACTCACTTCTTTTCCTTTCAATCGAATCTTACCCTTACATTAGCTTTGTCTTCAAAAATACTGTCGAAGTGTTAGTTTTAAGTAGTTTTTCTTTTAAATAGAATTTAGCACATGTCCTAGGATCAATTTGATCGATCATGTGAGTCACAAAAGTAAGATTTAGAAGATCAGCGGTTGTTTTCTAATTTTCAAGGGAAACAAATTGGCACGCCTAGTGGGACAGTGCTAAAGGTTTTTATGAATTTTTTTTAAAAGTTTGCGAAACTACAGTTGATTTGTCTTTAATAAAACTTCGTTGCATGTTATTAAGAAGTGGTAAGATAGCCGCTGCAAACGAAGAAAGACCAAGGAGAAATTATACTAGGGAGACGACGACAGATGTTAATCAGCCAAATAACCCAAACCTTCGAGGAGATGGCTCTAATCTCCAGCCTAGTAATACCAATCCTCGAGATATGTCTAGGAATGAGGTGGTTGCACCCTCAGTATCTTCGACAGGGGAGCAGATACCACCTCCTGTTAGGCCTGAACCAGTGCCATTAGTGTTGGGATTAGGGTCGAAAAGTATAAGGGCCTACACCCAACCGGTGTTAGAGTATGTTGGTCCTCAAGCGTCGAATCCCCAAACTCCACCAGGAGGGACTTCGACGTCTAGACATTTTTTCCCTCCAGGGTTTTCATAGCCATTACCAAGAAACCCACCATATGGAATTCCAATCACAGTAATGCAAAATCTCCAAAATGCTCTCCCAATATTCTCAGAAAACGTGATGGCTTCACCATTACAAGGATCAGGGTCTGAGGTTAATACTGGTCGAAATAACCAAAGTATAGGTATGGGGTATCCCGCTCATAGACCCAATCTTACCAATACTTTGATAGCTTTTTTAAGGCAACAGATGGATGAGAGCAACTTACAAATGGTTCAAACCTTATCCCAAACTATGGGAGAAATCTTTCAACCTCTAATCCAAAATACTACTCAGACTAACCAACAGTTAGCAGTGCAATGACCATGACTGGCATAATTTATGGGTGTGCCAGCCACTGTCAGGAACACAACTATTGTGGAGGACATTCCACGACAGGACTTAGGGAACCTCCCTGAGGCCAATCTAGAAAATTAAAGGAGGATCGAACTCCCTAGACTCGAACCTCTCAGAGTCGAACCACAAAGGGTCCAGGTACCAATTCCGGTAGATAGACACCTAGAAGTAATTATGGTGAATTGAAACCAAGATGCAGACAATGTCATACAACAGGTTTGACGTAACAACATGGCCGTTGGTAATAACCTAGCAGCCATGATCGAAAGAATAATGGCTCGAAATGGGGTAAATTCCGGTTTCACTAGGCCAAATTATACGTCACCAATAGTAGACTATATTCTTCAGTCAGAATTACCTCCTAGGACGAAGGTTCCAAAATTTACTAAGTTTTCAGGAGATACGACGGAATGTACTGTCGAACATGTCGCCCGATATATGATCGAAGCTGGAGAGATTGCAAATGACAAAAGCCTTAGGATAAAATCTTTCCAAGCTCTCTCACTAAAAATGCTTTCACTTGGTTTACAACCTTACCCCCTAACTCAGTTTGCAATTGGACCCAGTTAGAACTTTTATTTCATGAACAGTTCTATATGGGGAAAACTAAGATTAGTTTGAAGGAATTGGCTACTATAAAACGAAAGTTTTCTGAGCCAATAGAAGATTATCTAAATAGGTTTCGACTGTTCAAAGCTATGTGTTTTAACCAAGTACCTGAACACAAGTTAGTCAAAATGGCCGCTGGTGGCCTCGATTACTCTATTAGGAAGAAACTAGATACCTAGTATCTTAGAGATATGACTCAACTAGCTGATAGGGTTCGACAACTAGAGCGTCTTAAATACGAAAAGGCCAAAATTAATAAGAGTAAGAAGGTAGCACACGTCGAGTATAATGAAAATATCAAAGGTATACATGAGGAGTCATTGTACTTCGACGAAAATGAAATAGATGTTGCTGAACTAAAACAGGGTCCTCCTTACGCTTGTAAAGTATTAGCTCCCCCAAATGGAAATTTTTTTTCGAATCTGAAAGGAATGACAAGTTTCCAAAGAAAACATATACATTTGATATCACTAAATATGGCGAAATTTTTGATTTGTTAGTTAAGGATGAGCAAATGATAGTGCCCGTTGGCGCTAAAATGCCACCTTTAGAACAGAGAAAAAAGAGAGGGTTTTGCAAATACCATAATTTTTTGGGTCATAAAACGTCTCAATGCTATCCAAGAGGGAAGATTGAAGTTTGGAGAGAAAAGCAATAGCCAGATGAAAATTGTCACTGATCCATTATAAGTAGCGGATGCCTACTATACTGAGCCTACAGAGGCACATATGGTCGAAGTTGCTGATGGCTTTGATCTTTCGATTAACATGGTGGAAATCACTGAGGATTTCACCAATAAAACTGTGCTGACCAAAGTCACTATAAGCCTTGAGCGTGATGCACCAAAAACACTCATGAGTGAGGCTGCTGAAGGCCTCGACAAGATCGTTGGTGATTCAAGTAAGGGGGACACTAAAGGCTCCAGCCTAATACTGGTGACCAAAGAAACTACAGATGGTTTTATTAGGATGGATAAGGCTGCTAAAGGAGTTGAGTCGGACCTCCACGGGCTGAACCTGAGTAACGATGTCGACATGGATGTGAATATGGTTGAAATAACACAACACAAGACCATGGAAAACGACGAATTAAGTTTCCAAGAGGAACACAACAAAATGGCCTATCCAAGACATGAGGAGACCATTGTTGAATTCCTCCATCATTGCCAAAAGAAAGGGTCTGGCGTCATGCTGTGCCCCAGATGTAGTGCAATCTTCGATCATAAGGCTGCCCAGAAGCTCGAAGGGATGCGAAAGACAAAACTAAAATGGGAGACGCCTAACTTTGGCCCTCGAGGTAGTGATCCAAGAAAGTCTGAGCATAATGCTAGAGCGTCCAGGGCAAGGCCTGCTACCTTTAAGCCATTTGCCGAGATTTCTAACGGCAAGTGGGTCAGACCTAATGAGGACAGACAAAAAGGACAACAAAAATGGAAGAATTTCAAAGTTAATTGAGGTTTATCTATCACCTATCGAAAGAAGTTCCAATCCTCTAAAACTGCACATGTATCTGAGAATTACAAAGGGAAAAACCCGATGTCACGATCCCAGTGGAGAAGGGAACAAAGAAGAAGGAAGGCCCTTAGGGAGGCCCCGTCGAAGAATCAGGGGGAATCTAACACTAATGCCCCTGCTAAAGACAAAGGGGGTCAACTTAAAATTACTGAGAAAATGTCAGTGGGACGAAAATTGTTCCCCTCTCAAGAGGTTGAACATAAAAGGACGGTCGAAGATGACAGATAACTTTGATTTTGACTCTGACGCCTCTTTAGACATCCTGGTAAATGTGGGGTCTATAATTCCCAGGGATTTCAACATTATCACAGAGGTCGAGAATCTAGATGCCTATACTGAGGCAGAAATGGCGGCACACAAACCTGTGTGCTACTACATCATGAACAATGGTTACATAGAAGAGCAGAATGCCTTCTTCGAGTGACCTACAGAGGCAATGAAAAATCACTTGAAACCCCTTTACATCACCGGAAAGGTAGAAGATGTGCCAGTAAATAAGATTCTAGAGGATTATGGCGCAACGGTAAACCTGATGCCACACTTCTTACTGAATAAAATTGGCAAAACTGACGCCGACACCAAGCCATATAATATGGCCCTATTGAACTACGAAGGAAAGGTTGGTTCGACAATAGGGGTAATACAGGTGGATCTGACAGTTTGAACTATTACAAGGCCCACTGTTTTCATGGTGGTGGAAACAAAGGCTAATTATAATATGCTTTTGGGAAGAGAATGGATACATGGCATTGAGGCGGTGCCATGTTCGATGCATCATCGAATCGCTGTTTGGAGATCGGATGGCATAATGGAGAACATCGAAGCTGACCGAGGGTATTTCAGAGCACCTATTAATCATGTCAACCGAAGATAGTTCGACAAACATTTGGCGAACATTCCCTTGCGCCCCAACGGATTTTGAATTTGTCCCGAATGATGAGACATTCTGTTTATTATATTTACACCCCGTTGACGGTTTCCGGTGGGATAAGGAAGTGCCAAGAGAGATACTTCCCTACCTTGGCAATCCTACAGTAGACCCCACAGGATGGGGAAGCGAATTCAGTGAGAATGACTGAGTTTGAAACACTAAAAAGAATTTCAGCCTATGTGGCTGAAACCAAGCTTCAGGTGGATTTGGAAGCTGCTAGCGCACAAATGGCTAACAAAGTCTGAAGGTGGGAAAAACACTTAGAAGGGGGGTTGAATAAGGGTTTTGAAATAGTTATGGCAATAAAAACAACACAGTATTTTTATCCTGGTTCGTTGAACTCAACTAATCCAGTCCACCCTACCAAGGTGATTTTCCTTTCTCAACAAGGACTTAATCCACTATATTCAAACAGATTACAGTGTCAACCACTAAGAACAACTGTCTTAGTTTTCTCAAGAAATCCTGACCACAACTTGGTCTTCTTAAGGAACCTTTTACAAATAAATATAAATTAACAAGTGTTTAAGATGCTTCTAAAAAGCTATATTACAACTGTGATTTTTACACTTAGATTAAGAACGAATAAAAAACTATTCAGCTTATGAAATATATTGTATGAGAGCTTGAGAGTAGTTTTCAATTTGATTTCTCAATAATTCGTCAACTTTGAAATGTTGTTGAAGACATCCTTTTATAGAGCAGAAAGTCCAATGCTTGAATACTGTGCGTAGCAGAGTAGCTGTAGCCTTTTTGTCTTCTAGTGACTTTAGCTTTCCCAGAAGAGGAATGTTCAGACAAAACCCTTTTGTCTAATTTCCTATGCCATACATGAATAAGGAAAGAGTTGTTTGGAATATGCCAACGGATATATCTTTGAATAATATCTTCTTCAACAAGCTTCTGTCTTAAAGTTATCAACATCAGAGTCTTGAAGTGATCAGAGTTTGATGGTATCAGAGTCTTGATGTTATCAGAGTTTTGCAGCCAATGTGCTTCAGCATGAATATCAATCAGAGCAGAGTTTGAATAACAGAGCCTCTGTACTTGCAGGGAAAAGTAATTTAGAGTCTTCTTGAAACAATGCTTGAAACTCTTCATACAAATTCTTCAACTATGCTTCAGAGTCTTCTGCAGCTTCTGCTTCAGAGTCTCTTCTGGCAGCACTCAGAGTCTTCTGCAGCTTCTGCTTCAGAGTCTCTTCTGGCAGCACTCAGAGTCTTCTGATGACTTGCTTCTGATGCTTCAGAGCTTTGCGTAAAGTAATGTTCAGATGTATTTTTGCTTCCATAAGAATATTTAATTTAATATCTAAAACAAAAACACTTGAACAAAATTAGAGTATATATTTTCTTAATACAAAATTTCATTAGTGTTATCATCAAAACATAGAGATATATTAAACACCAATATGTGTTCTAACAATCTCCCCCTTTTTGATGATGACAAAAACATAGGAAATTTTGTTCAATAAAAGGATAAATATATAACTCCCCCTGAGATAAAGAATCTCCCCCTGAAATGAATACTTTAATAGATGAAAATACTTCCCTTTTTGCATGAGTATACTTTTCAGATTAAGAGCGTGGTTAGAATATACTTTCCAGAATCAGATCTTGATTTACTTTCCAGAATCAGAGCCTGGTAATCAAAACCTGGTTTGAATTAAGGTCTGGTTTGGGGATTCTCAGGGTAACTTCAATGAATTTTGTCAGATGATACGTTATAGTTCTGAAAGACTAAAATTCAATGTTAGTTATAATTTATCATGTCTGAATTCCATTTTAGTAACTTTTTATTTTTGAACAATTAGAATTTCTTTTTCTCCCCCTTTTTGTCATAATCAAAAAGAAAAAACTTTTTAAGACAGAAAAGAAGAACAAAGAAAAATAACATGATAAAACAAGTAGAAACAGAAACAAAACATAGTCTTTGATAAGCAGAATATTCAGATGAAAAACACATAAGCAAATCAAACATAATGTGCACAAACAACAGAAAAACAACTAAGGTTGACGAGAGACAATCATCTTCAGGAGGTTTGTAATCTCAGAATTAAATTCCTCTTGTCTAGCCATCCAAGTTTTAATCTCATATGTGGTTTATTCTTGCTTGACCATCCATGTTCTGATCTCTTTGTTGCTGGCTTCTAGTTGAGCAAACTTTTCTTATAAATCTGGATTTTCTGTCTTGATTTTAGAAGAAGCAAGAGCAGATGCAGATGCAGGAGCTAGAGCACTATCAATGACCATAGCAGATGCAGATGCATTTTCTTGAATCATAGAATTAGATGCTTATTCCAGAATCATCAGAGCTAACTGATTAGGCACAAGAGTTTCTTCAGCAACAGCTGCTTCTGGAGGAGTATCTTCAGACATAGGTTCTTCAGCAGGTGCATTGTCCAGAGGAAGAACTGGAGATCTACTCATGTTCAGAAGAGTTTGTCTGATAGCTTCAGCAAATTTCACCTTTGCATCATCAGAGCAAATGGTGCGAAGATTTGAAGCTGTAGAGTTAAATCTTGAGATAAATCTGTTCCAAGTGGCTTTAGAAGCATCTGGATTCACACTAGATAGGCATTCCTTCTTTACAGAAGATATCCACATGTTCAATTCCTTTTTGAAGCCATCAAATAACGTACTAACATCCATTCTAGGTTTTGGTTTCAGAAAGTTTTCTAGAGATGGTGTTTTGGTGGTTTCAGATGATGAGGGTATGGAAAAGGAACGAATGATGAAAAGAGGACGAGGATAAGATGAAAAGGATGTTTGGCTAGATGATTCAGTGAAAGCCTGGCGTTTTGGATACAAGTTTTTAAGTTTGAGTCCAGAGGGAAGGTCATCAGATGGAAAAGGTTTTAATGAAGCAAAAGAAACAAAAGAAGATGATCTTGGTTTTGGTTTTGGAGTGGGTTGAGAAAGGATAGATTCAGATGGAATGAATACATCTGGTTGTTTTGGTTCATAGCCACAAAGTGAGAGGGGTGAGTTTACTTCTGGGGGTAAATCAGATTCAGTAGAATCATATGATGTAGAAGAATGACAAGATATGAAAGAGACGTCAAACATAATTTTCAGGGGTTGTACATCAAGAACATCAGAATCAGGAAAAAATGATTCAGAAGTTTGATGTTGTTTTGGTTGAGGATCAGAGGGAATGGATTTTTCTGGTTGTGGTTTAGAAGTTTGTGGTTTTGGTGGGGGAATTTTAGAGGGTTGTTTGACAGATGGGTGTGGTTGAGATACAGAAGGTTGTTTTGGTTTAGGAGTAAGAGGAACATGTTCAGATGTTTATGGTTTAGAAGGTATGGTTTCAGGTTCATGAGGAGGAGAGGGTGAAGATATGGGTTTATAGATAGGGGGATCAAATGTTAGTACCTCTTTGACAGTTTCTAAGATTGAATCTAAACTGGACTCAGGAGGGTTACCTTTTTGCTTCTTGACCCTCTTAGGTTTAACAGAAGCTGCTTCACCAGAAGCTTTCCTCTTTGGTTTTGAAGATCCTTCTTCAGAAACGTTCCTCTTCTTCCTATGTCTATCTCCATGAAAATCTGGTTCAGGTTCGCCTGCTTTCTGAATCAGATGTTCTAGTAGAGGAGTTCCATCTTCCAGACATGTTGCTATATACTTCAAAATAATTTCCATTGGTTCATTAGCGTAGAACATAGGAAAATCATCCACTGGTATCCTTTTTTTGCTGACCTCTTCAGAGTTTATATGTTTTGATGCAAAAGTGAGTTCTTCTACAACCTTCATCCTCTGAAGACTTTTCCCATTTAGAGGTTTGCCTACCACAGAAGCCAACTCTTCCTGTATTCCAGCTTCTATCAGATGTCCAACCAGACCATTCTCAGTCAGAATGTCTGAAATGAGTCTTCCCATTGGAATCCAATTCCTCATCTTCTGATGTTTAGTTCTGACTTCTTCCCTTGATTATTTCACGTGAGTCCACAAATGATTGAAAAGTAGATAAGGCAGATCCACTTTTGTGCTCTAACTCAGACAATACATGAAGTACATCTGATCAGTATTTACATAATCAGGAGAGTTTGAAGACTTCCTGTAATGAATGCATCCCATAAAGATCTTAGCCCAGATCCTGTAGTTTGGCTTCAGATCTTTCACTTTGTTAGAAGCTTCTCCAGATGAGCAAACTTCACTATAAACCTTTGTCATATCAACACGCCCAACTGGCAGATTTGTAACACCATCAGTTTCTTCATAACCTATGAGCTTCCTGATCAAATCCTCAGTTATGATGATTTCCTTACCTAGAACAGATGAAACAATGAACTTAGGGTATGTAGTTGCATGGATCCAAAATTCCTTCACCAAACATGGATAAACTGGTCCCATCAGCCTATCAAAGAACTTTGTCCAACTTTGAGCATCAACAATGGGATGAAGATCAAACCCATTTTCAGCAATTGATTCAAAGTTCACAATAAATTCACACAATACTTCAAGTTTGTCAACTGGTGTGAGTAGGGTTCTAACTGGTTCCTTGAAAGAAACAATACCCATGTTGGAAGATAAAACAATAGTCATGGTTGATTGAAATTGAGCAGAAGTTGATGAAGAAGTAGCCATTGTTGTTCTTAAGAGAGATTTAGGATTACGAAAGGTTTTGGGTTTGGGAGAGAGATGAAAGCAGTGAAACAGACAGAAATGTATACAAGAGTGTGAGAGAGTGAAAAGTGTGAGAAGTGAAGTGTTGTGGTATTTATAGAAGAAATTAGGGCACACATAGAGTCACACGTTCAACACGTTTACACTTAGCATTTAATAAAAAATTATAATCATTTACAGCATTTAATGATTCTGACAATTTGGGGGGAAAATGAGAAACTCAATATTCAAAAACAGTACTTCAAACATCATTTCAGTAATGTGCACTCCACCTTTTCAGATTCAGAGTTACACGTGTTTGCTTGCATGTGCTTCTGAAACTTCTTTGAGAAATGAAACGTTAGCCAACGTTCAGATCCTCTGAGGCTTGTCAGTTCAGATTTGTACACAATAAAAGAATGTAAAAAAAATAAATAGATGTAATACTTCAGAGTTAAAACATTTTCCGTCTGAGGAAATTTTCTTCTGATAAACATTTTATTCTGGACAGAAATCCGTACTTATATTTTTCAGAATAAATTTAAATCTATCTTCGGCAAGGGATTTTGTAAAGATATCAGCCCATTGATGGTCTGTATCAACAAAGTTTAAACTGATAAATCCCTTATGAACATAGTCTCTGATGAAATGATGTTTTATTTCTATATGCTTTGCCTTAGAGTGTAAAATAGGATTTTTAGACAAGCATATAGCATAAGTATTATCACAGAAGATTGAAATATTACTCTCATGAATCTGATAGTCTTCTAGTTGACTCTTCATCCAGAGCATCTGAGTGCTACAACCAGCAACAACAATGTGTTCTGCTTCTATTGTTGAAAGCGCAATTGTGGGCTGCTTCTTGCTGAACCAAGAGATTAGATGACTTCCAAGAAACTGGCAGCTTCCAGAAGTACTCTTACGCTCTACTCTGTCTCCAGCATAGTCAGCATCACAGAATCCAACTAATTTATAGTCATCATATTTTCTATAATACAAACCCACATTAGTAGTACCTTTCAGATACCTCAAAATCCTTTTAACAGCTGTTAAGTGAGATTCTCTAGGATCTGATTGGAATCTAGCACACAGACAAACACTAAAGAGGATATCAGGTCTAGAAGCAGTCAAATACAGAAGAGAACCAATCATACCTCTGTAGAACTTCTGGTCTACCTTTTTACTTACCTCTTCCTTACCCAGAGTGCTTGTAGGATGCATTGGAGTATTTGCTAATTTGCTTTCAGTCATGTTAAACTTCTTCAGAAGCTCCTTCACATACTTAGTCTGATGTATGTAAGTGCATTCTGGAGTTTGGTTAACTTGAATTCCCAGAAAGAATCTGAGTTCTCCCATCATGCTCATCTCAGATTCAGCCTGCATAGATAGAGCAAACTCATTTCCAAGCGTAATATTGGTAGATCCAAATATAATATCATCTATGTAAATTTGACAAATTAACAAGTCTTTCTTAAATGATTTACAGAAGAGAGTTGTATCCACTTTGCCTCTGATAAAATTCTTTTCCAGAAGAAAATTACTTAATCTCTCATACCAAGCTCTGGGAGCTTGTTTTAAACCATAAAGTGATTTCTTAAGTTTAAAAACATGTAATGGAAATTTATCATTTTCAAAACCAGGAGGTTGATGAACATAAACTTCCTCTTCTATAATACCATTTAAGAAGGCACTCTTAACATCCATCTAATATAGAGTTATGTTATTTTGTGCAGCATAAGAAATGAGTAGGCGTATAGACTCTAACCTGGCCACAGGAGCATAAGTCTCTGTGTAGTCAATTCCTACTTGCTGACTATATCCTTGAGCAACTAGCCTTGCTTTGTTTCTTACAACTTCTCCTTGCTCATTCAGTTTGTTTCTGAAGACCCATTTAGTTCAAATAATATTGAATCCTTTTGGTCTTGGAACCAGATCCCAGACGTCATTTCTGGTGAATTGAGTTAGCTCTTCTTGCATAGCAAGTATCCAATCATTATCGTTCAGAGCCTCATCCACAGAAGTTGGTTCAATGATAGACATCAACCTAAAAAGTGACATTACAGATGATCTGAGAAAAGACCTTGTTCTGATAGGGTCATCCTTCTTTCCAATTATCATATCCTCTGGGTGAGAGGCTTTGATTCTGGATGATCCTTTAACATTTGGTTCTTCAGAAATATTCAAATTGTTCATCTGAGCAACCAATGGAGTTGCATCTGGCGTTGCTTCTGGTTCTTTTACTTGAGCCTTTTCTGCTTCTGAGTCTTCAGAGTTTGTGAGAATGACTTCTCTATCTGCAGAATTTTCAAGCTGCTTTGGCTTTTGATTGCCAAGCTTATCATCAAATCTAACATGAATTGATTCCTCCACAATCTGTGTCTCAGTATTGTATACTCTGTAGCCTTTAGAGTGTTCAGAATACCCTAGCATGAAACACTTTTGTGCTTTAGAATCAAACTTGTTCAGATTCTCTTTAGTATTCAACATAAAACATACACATCCAAAAGGATGGAAATAAGAAATGTTGGGCTTTCTATTCCTCCACAGTTCATAAGGAGTCTTCTCTAGAAGAGGTCTAACTGACACTCTGTTCTGAATATAACAAGTTGTATTCACTGCTTCTGCCCAAAAATGTTTTGCCAGATTAGTCTCGTTGATCATGGTTCTGGCCATTTCTTGCAATGTTCTATTTTTCCTCTCTACAACTTCATTCTGTTGAGGAGTTCTAGGGCAGGAGAAATCATGTGCAATGCCATTTTCTTTAAAATATTTTTCAAAATATTTGTTTTCAAATTCACCACCATGATCACTTATGACTTTAACAATTTTAAAATATTTTTCGTTCTGGACTTGTTTGCAGAAGTCAATGAATTCAGAATGAGACTCATCCTTGTGTTTCAGGAATTTTACCCATGTCCATCTGCCGCAGTCATCAACAATGACTAATCCATACTTCTTGCCTCTAATGGATGCAGTTTTCACTGGTCCAAACCGATCAATATGAAGCAGCTCTAATGGTCTTGAGGTTGAAACAACATTTTTTGTTTTGAAAGAAGATTTTGAAAATTTTCCTTTCTGACATGCTTCACAAAAAGCATCTGAGTTGAACTTCAACTGAGAAAGTCTTCTGACCAGATTGAGTTTATTAATCTGAGATATACGTCTCATACTAATATGCCCCAATCTTCTGTGCCAGACCCATTGCTCTTCGTTAACAGACAGAAGGCATTTTACATTCTGAACCTTAAGTTCTGAAAGATTGATTTTATAAATGTTGTTCTTCCTTTTTCCATTAAAGAGGATTGAGCCATCCTTTTGACTGACAGCTTCACAACATTTTTGATTGAAGATTATGTCATAACCATTGTCACTTAATTGACTTATGGACAATAGATTATGTGTTAATCCTTCAACAAATAACACATTAGAAATGGAAGGGAGGTTACCATTACCTATTGTCGCTACTGCGAAAAAAGGTGCCGGCAAAGACAGAAGAGTCGCCACCTATCGTTATTTATCCCAAAGGAGGGAAAGGGAACGATCAGGAAAAACCTTGCGAAAAGGAAAAGACGAGGTCATCGCAACCAAGTCTCTGGGTTCGGGAACCGGTTATGCACGGGGAAGGTATTAGCACCCCTCACGTCCGTTGTACTCAACGGGATTCACGCTTGTTGTGTTTATCTGACGGGTTGGTTTATCTACCTACCTATCAAGGCTGGTTCAAAAGAAAAGAAAAAAAAAATGAAGATGACTCGACAGAACAATCGCTGTTCTGGGCCTACGTACTCTCTCGTGCAATGGGAAAGTCAGAGTCAACGTAGTTCGACTACCTACGACTAAAAGGATGGGGGAAGGTTGCTCGCCAAGACGTCGCGTCTTGTGCCTACGTACTTTCATCTGGTATGAAAGATCAGAGCGAACGTAGTTCGGGATAACGAAACACAGGTTTTGATTCATCTGTTTTTACCTGAGTAAAGTTAAACAACAGTTCCAGCAGTTAGGGACAATGCCTATTTGCGGTAGGACTGAAACTTAACAGCACTCTTTTCATCAGAAAAGGTTTTCCTTGAATTAAGAGCCCCGAGGAAAAAGGAGGTTTGAAGTTTGTTTTTGAGTCTTTTATGAAAGAAGTGTTTTTTATGGATGTTTGTAGTTCGTACTGCACTAGAGACTATGACTCAGGAGTGAATGCGTCGCATGTCACCCAAAGGGTACCATACTAAACATCCTGATTACTGAAAGGAAACCCTCCAATAACCATTTCCTAAGTGGCTTAAGGCTCGTAACATACTGTACAATCTTGACTTCATTACGTATTTTACTGTTGTTTTGGAGATGATAAAGAGAAAGGACTCTACCGAGGAAACTATCAAGGATCCTACTGTTGTCATGCAATGGATTCATCCTATTGTTGAGTTTGAAGGGGAATCTACCCTAATGTTATCATGCATGTATTCATCCTAAAGACTATCATAAGCTCTCTTGAAGAAGAGAGGTTAGAGATCCTAAAGGAACATGTTAAGCGGAAACAGAAACAGAAACAGAAACAACAAATCATTAAGCAGATGAATACAACTATCAAGCTATTGAAATAAGAACAAATGCATATGCTATGCATCAGTACAAGCAGAAGGAGGAAACCTCAACTTCTAATGCAAACATAAAAGAAAAAGAACACATAAGTGTCGCTACTCGAAAAAATGCATCGCGCAACGACGGGGAGGCGAAAAAGATAGACAGAAGAGTCGCCACCGAACTTTATTTATCCCATGAGGGGAAAGGAAAATATCGAGAAAACCTTAGGAAAAGAACGGATAAGATGGTCTCGCAACCAAGAACGGGTTCGGAAGCCGGTTATGCGAAGGGAAGGTATTAGCACCCCTCGCATCCATCGTACTCGATGGGAACCTTTTGTTTGTCCATATGTGAATTATTTGCTTAAACATTATACTATAAGAAGTGTTTCACAGGGTAAAAGAAGGGTTAGAAACATGAAAGTTAGGAGAAAGAGAGAACGGGGACGAAAAGAGAAAGAACTGACTCGGTAGGACTTCGCGGTCCTAGGCCTACGTATTCTCAATAGATGTGAGAAAGTCAGAGTCGACGTAGTTCGGGGAACTACAGATATGGGGGGAATGTGCTCGCCAAGACATCGCCGTCTTGTGCCTACGTATTCTCATCTGGTATGAGAAATCAGAGCATCCGTAGTTCGGCCTACGGTGTGTTGATGTCTCTACGGATGATGCTATCGTGCGCATTCTAGCAGTTAGGTGTTTTGCTGCTCGCTCGTTGGAGACTTAGGCGTTACCTGTTTGCGGTAGAACGGACGTAACATATCCTTTTTGAAAGATTGATTAGTTTTTTGCCACGCGAGGCAAAAAGTCACGTTTGATTGGTGGAATGTTTTTGGGGCGGGATAGGTCCTCGGATAGTAACCCCTACGGGTAGTACCCAATTCTTTATCTCAAAGTTTTTTTATAAAAAGGTGTGGCGAACGAGGCGTCTTCGTATTGAAAGACGAGCATCGAGACCACCCCCACTACAGTGAGCATCCCAACACTCAGAGAGGAAGAAGACTACACTCAATCCTCTCTTTTTAGTTCAACACAAAGAGAACTTCATTCTCTTATTAAAGTGTTTTTGGTTTTGAATGGTAAGTGCTTTTTGCGACAAAGAACCCTACGGTAAACGTCAGCACTCAGGATAGGAGAAGGCCTACGCCTAACCACTCCACGACCATTCAAGTTTTTGTTATGAAAAGATTTGAAAATGCACTCGGTACAGGACCGAGGTTTTAGGTGTGAAAATTGTGGAAGGAAGTTGTGAAAGCGAGATGGTGGATAAAGTCGCGTGTCTTCGTATTAAAAGACGAATATCGAGACCACCCTCACTACAGTGGGCATCCCAACATTCGGAGAGGAAGAGGTCTACACCCAATCCTCTCTCTTTAATTCAATACAAAGAGAAATGATTCCTTATTGAAGGGGTTTGAAAATGCGCTCGGTACGAGACCGAGGTTTTAGGAGAGATGGTATGGAATCGTCTTCGTATTGAAAGACGAGTGTCGAAACCACCCTCACTATAGTGGGCATCCCAACACTCGGAGAGGAAGAAAGTCTACACTTAATCCCCTCTTTTTAATTCAATACAAAGATAATTGGACTTTGAAGATGGTTTGTCAAAGCTTTTGAATCGAGTCGGGACAAGTGACGAAGAGAGAAAAGAGGTGGTCTCAGATCCAACATTACTTATCAATAATTTGACTGGTAATGAATTACGGAGGTCTCTTCATCGACCGAAATGGTAAAAATTGTATAAAATCGAAAATGAGAAAGAGGAGAGAAAGTCGGTCTCGGATCCATCGTTTCTCATCAATAATTTGACAAAAAAACAATAGAGGTCTCGTCATCGACCAAAACGAGGAAATAAATCCTCAAACAAACAGAAAATGCTAAGATCTAACTTCTATGAAAATATATTTAAGTTCTTAAAATTAAATCAAAAAAAGAAACTCTTTACACAATTTTCTAAAATAAGTTAGATTTGAAAATGTATATACATAAATCTGAAAACTAAATATTTAGAAAAACTAATATATATAAATATCATAAAAAGTAAACTCTAAAAAATTAATTAATGAAACTTTAAAACTAATTTAAAAATATGTTAACAAATCTTTTAAAACTAGTTAGAGAAAAAATTTACAATCTAAAACTTATTTAAAAATAATTATAAAACTTCTTTTAAAAAACTACATAAAAAAAAATATATTACAATTATTAAAAACTAACTTAGAGAATATATTAAAATCTAAATCTAAAAAAGAGGTTTGGGCCCATCACTATGAAACTCAGATTTTACTAATACTATATTAAAAAAAAAACACTAACAAAAAAAATGGATTAACATTCACGTTAATTTCAATTAACATAATGCTATGGCATCAACATCTGTGAGCAAAAAGTGGAGAAAAGCCCATTTGTGAACAAAACGAATTAAGTACTTTGTGTGAGGTTTGTGATATTCTGTCGCCGCCGATGATGAATCTCGATGCGACGGAGGTGGTGCTTTCATGGCAACGTTCTTTTGAGAGAAAGATAGGAGCGTTTGTGTTTGGTTTTACGTTTTGGGTGGGGAAATGGTGGAGAAATCTGGGTTGCGAAAAATGGGTGTTGACGGTTGAGGTTCACGGGTGGATTCACTGTGGGTTTTGCGTGGAAGAGGATGGATTGCATTTTTGTGTTGTTTTTTGGCTGTGAAAGTGAAATGGGTTTGAGATTTTGTTAGTGAATGAGAAGAGGAAATATGGGCATTGTTTTGTGTGTGTTTCGTTTGAAGTGAATATTTCTGGGTTTGGATTTCAATCGATGAAATCAATGACAGGTTGGGGTGAGGGTTCAAGGTCAGAAAAGACGGTTGTTGAGATTGATGGTGAGTTTTCGGTTGGGGCTGAGATGGAGTTTCGAGCGGTGACTTTCTGGGTTGAAGTTATGTTCGGTTTGATTGTGAAACGAGAAAATGTTGATGGTGGGTCTGGGAAAGTTGGAGTTCGAAGGAGGTAGAAGGAGGAAAGCGAATTTACGGCGTGGTTCGAATGAAGGTTAATGGAGTTTACATTGGGTAATGAGAGATTTGTTGGTTGCTTCGATTTGGATTAGAGGAGATGAATGTGGTTTTACGGTATTGAATGTTGTTTTTTTCAAAGTTGGAGATGAAATTTGAGCTGTTGCCTTCAAAAGTTAACGCAGAGGCTGTTGTTATAGTAGAGGGAGGTGTTGAAGGGGGGGGGGTGGAATGAATATTTTCCGAAAGTTGTTGGTCTTTCGAAGGCGAAAAGTGAGTTGAAGATTTCTGGGTTCTCATGAGTTTCAGAGAAGGGAAAAGGGATGTTATCAAGCTTCTGAGAATCGGTTTTCACTTGCTGCTTCTTATTCTCTGCGTTCTTGCTCGAGGAGTTCTCCGCTGGTTCTATCTTTTTCTTTTAGTTTGAGTTTGTTGAATGTTTGTGTGAGTTTGGATGAGATTGATGAAGTTTTGGGTATAGGTTGTAAAGGGTATCAGATGAAGAACAATGAAGGTTGGTTCATGAAAGAATTTATGGGTTTCATTAATGGTGAAGCAGAGGCTTAGAAGATTTGCTTGTTCATGGAGGCTTTAAGGTACAACTGAAGTTTTCTGGGATAGTTTAGCTTGAAGGCGAAAATGGAGGTCGGATGAACTTGGTGAGGAAGAAGGTTCAGCTGAGTTATTATGGTGAATATGAAGATGAATGTATGAAGGGGAGTGTTTGCAGTGAAGGAGGTAAAGGGAGAGAGAGTTTGATGTGTGTGTGAGAAGAACATAGGAGTGTGGTAAGAGGTGGGTGCCCCCCCTTTGTTCTAGGGTTCCTTGGTCTCTTTATGTGCAGAAGGAGGTAATTGCATTTTCCCTCTTTTTCTCTTCCCGTTGCTTTTTCGTACCCCCTAGTGGCTGGCTGTATATAATTTTGAACTTGTATTGTGTGACAGGTCATTTTCAATGCAGGTATTGTATTGTCTGGTGTGGATGTTGGGTGTAGCAAAATGGTTGTAGCTGGTTTGTGATATTTGTTGTGCTGTAACAGATTTTTGGTCTGGTGTGGAGTGAATTTGCAGGCTGTTGTCTGTAGCAGGTTTTGTCTGGCGGTACGGTTTTGTTTGTTTTCTGCAGCGTTTTTGGCTGGTTGTGTAAAGAGAGCAGAATGGTTTAGCAGCTAGTTGCAGTAGGTTGTTGTCTGGTTTTGTGATTGTCATACTATCATGTTTATTCTATTAGGGGTTTTACCACTAACATGCCTCTTTTCTTTTGTCGCAGGAGAGTCCTCTGTGCGGGCCACTAGGAAATAACAATGTCGCCACATGTTACGGTTCTTATGATAAGTAACTTAGCCACGTGTTGATTTTATTTTAAAACTCCGTTGGAAGAAAACTTTGATTTCCTGTCACATTTTCTTACAGGTTCAAGGAATCAAAGACATTATTAAATTCCAGGCCGGCGTGCCGAGCATCGTTATGAAGCATGCGAATTCACTTAGCCAGAAGGTTAAAACAACATGATATTAACTTGAGGCTTGTATTCAATCATGTCAACATCACATGGGATCATCCTTAACGGAAGCTGGAACAATGGACTTGGCACAAGACTTCAAGCGAACGACAATCTCATAAACTCAATAATGGCGCCCTCATCAGTCTCGGCCCACAGTATCTCTTCTGGGTTGTGTGGTGTACAGAAGGCAAAGGCAATTGGTATGAATTGTTGTTGAGCTTTTTCTGCTGTCGCAGAACAAGTTGTGCTGGTATATTTTATGCAGGCGCCGACCGTACACGTTGGAAATGGATAAAACAAAATAAACTGCGGTGTTACGTTGTATTCATATGACAAGGCATTCAAACAGTGGTCAAGAGTGTCTTGTGTGGGGTAACATCTGCTCAATCCATTGTTATTCACTTTTTTATTTTCCTGTTACTGCGTAGCAAATTATGACGGTTGTAACTTTGTTCTGATGCAGGTATTTGTCTGCTTGAGAGGGCTCATCCAATGGTGATTTCTCTAGAGTCATCTCACGGCCAAGTCTATCATCTGAAGAGACATTTCTTGCACCAATACTGCTCCTTCTTTTCTATTTTTTCGAAATTTTTCTATTGTATTGGTACCGGTTCAAATCACCAATGGTGTTGTTGCAGGTCTAAAGATGCAGAGTCAGGAGGGTGTGTTCTCATCTACATAGATCTTAGAAGTGCAACTCTTCTTAAGTCAGCTGAGTGGCATATATCGCTTGGAGATGATGGAAAGCGGCCATCGGAGTCTGAGCTACCGATATGCTGTCGACACGGAACAAAGCTGAGATAACGTCGATGTTCGTCAATAACAAAATCCTTCAATCGAATTGTTAACCAACACATAACCCTTGTGAGTGTAGAAATTCATGATCTGCAAACGGTAACGTGCTGCTGCGGAAAGGCTATTGTTGAAGTCTTGTAGAAGGTATACCGGTTTTAAATGCAAACTGGTGCAAGGCCGGTGAGTCTGGTGAGTGTTGAAGGCTGGTGTGGTAGTAGGAAACACAACATGGTTTCAGCATGTGCAGTGGCAGCAAGAACCGTAATAAACATACGGTTGTGAAAAGCAAGCTGTAGCTTTAGCTTTTCTTCTTTTTTTTTTTGAAATTTTTTGTAATCTCTTGGTGTAACACATATACATGGGCCTTGAGACAAAATGAAATGGGCTTAAGAGTTTTTTTTTGTTTTTGTGGTGAAAAATGAATTTTGAATTTATGCGAATGGACTTTGATCAGTTTGTTAACTGCACCTCCTTTTCTTGTAATATTTCAATGAATCTCTTGTAGACTCTTTTGTATAATGATGGATTCCAAATGCTTCCAATTGGATCGGGCCCGACAATATCACTTATTCACACCTCCATGCAGTTATTGATCTTTGACAAAAAAAGTGATAATCAAAACTTGAAGTTTCGATTAAATCCAAAAATCTCATAAACTAAATCCAAACCTTTGAATAAATTGGAGCCTTCGAATCAAAACAAATTTGTTTGAAGTCAACCACTTCCTGCACAAACGATTAAATTCCTTGAATCAAACCTTGAGGAATGCCTCCAGAATGTAAAGATGTTTAAATTGATTTCTGATGAATGACATCATAGTAAGGGAACCGTCTGGGAATGATCTTGACTGGAATATCATGCCTGAATCCTCACTTAAAAGATAAGAACGTGAACCACATTAACAAAATTTCCCAATAACCTGAGGTGCCTCATTGTTTTGATTTTCTTAATAGCACTGCAACCTGATTTCAAAGAATCTGAATTGCCATGAAACCTGGTTTGGTAATTGTTAAGCATAAAGTATAGGTCCATGACAAAATCCACCCTGAGAACCACAAAGTCTTTTCTACCAAACTGCTGACAAAAGCCCTAAGCAAACTGCATCTTGTAATAATTCAGGGAAACTGGGGCCGTGCCTGATAAACCTCAAATACGCATTGCTCATGAAAATTGAAAACTCAACACCCCTGCCTCAAACTTGAGTACCATGAATGAAACATCCTTTGAACAGTAGAAATCTAACTCAAAAGAAAACCTCTCGACCAATCCTAACTCAAACACTTTAGAAGTTTCTGAAGTCAATCCCTGATTCACGAAAGAAACAAAGCCACCAAAGAGTTGATAAATTGGTTAGTTATGCAATACGACGATTGATCTAAATGATATGCATATGAAAATACGAAGCAAAAGCCAGTCAAAGTCGGAAAAACCGGTGGGCAAATTTTAGGGTGCAACAGCCGCCCCTATTCAAGCGACTTAGACCTGAATGGATGAAAAGCGAACAGCTTTCAGACGATCATGGTAAAAGGTGGTTGAATACCAAAGAGACCTGAAATTTGCCAACCGTAAAAGGAACTTCTGACATCGCCGTCAGGTACCCATATTAAGTGGAACATCTGACCTCGTCGTCAGCTCCTTTAATAGCATCTAACCTCGCCGTCAGATCTCAGCGTCAAAATTATAAAACAACTGACTTCGTCGTCAATTTTTCACACAGAATTTTGAAAAAACCCCTGACTTCGCCTGTCAGCTCTTCAAAATAATCTTCTGACCTTGCCGTCAAATTTACAATATTTTCTGACTTCGCCGTCAATTTTTTTTTTTTAAAATCGTGTTCTGACTTCGCCGTCAATCCTTAGAATAATCTGACCTCGCCGTCAATTTTTCCGTTAAATATGAACAGCCATTAAATTCAAAGATATAATTACTTTTGACATCACCGTCAACACAAACGTCTCAACATCGCCGTTGAAGAATACAATTACTTTTGACATCGCCGCCAACACAAACATCTCAACATCGCCGTTGAAGAATCAAATCAATTTTGACATCGCCGCCAACACAAACATCTCAACATCGCCGTTGAAGAATCAAATCACTTGACATCGTAGTCAGAAACAAACTTCTCAACATTGCCGTTGAAGAACTAAACCATTTGACATCGCCGCCAAGACAAACATTCAACATCGCCGTTGAAGAATCAAATCGCTTGACATCGCCGTCAAAACAAAACTACTTGACATTGCCGCCAAGACAAACATTCAACATCGCTGTTGAAGAATCAAATCACTTGACATCGCCGTCAAAACAAACTTCTCAACATCGCCGTTGAAAAACTAGACCACTTGACATCGCCGTCAAGAACAGATATCCAACATCGCCGCTGAAAACAAAATTATCTGACATCGCCGCCAGAAAAAATATCCAACCTCACCGCTGGGAAAACAAAATTACCTGACATCGCCGCCAGCTAACTATAACTCTGAGAAACACCCGACATCGCCGTCAAGTACCTGTGGGGATACAGAATTCTGGCATCGCCGCCAGACAACTATGGTGCTAATAAACCTCTGACATCGCCGCCAGACAAACATAAATCTGATAAGCACCTGACATCGCCGTCAACTCTCAACATCGTCCAATGATGGACGGAGAAACATTATATCCAAAACTCACATCGTCTAATGGTAGACAGGAAGAACAATATCCAAAATACTCACATCGTCCAATGATGGACGGAGAGGAAAACCATAACCAAATCTCGCATCGTCTAATGATAGACGAGAGGAACATCAAAACCAAATCTCGCATCGTCTAATGATAGACGAGAGGAACATCATATCCAAACCTCGCATCGTCTAATGATAGACGAGAGGAACATCAAATCCAAATCTCGCATCGTCTAATGATAGACGAGAGGAACATCAAATCCAAATCTCGCATCGTCTAATGATAGACGAGAGGAAAATCTGTTGGGGATGTCATCATCAAGGGGTTGATGGACAAAGTACGACCGACGTATGATCTAGAACCCAAAAGTAAGTAAGCGGATGAGCTGTCTGAACAAAGTTGTTGATATACCACCGTCTTGATTGAAGAGTGATTCAGGTTGCCACGGAAGGCTATTAAAAACTGGCTTATGCTTCGCATGCATATGTTTGAATATGTTTAATGACGTAATGCTCCATACAAAATGGAAATGCTATGCATTTGAGGATGAGATGCAAAGATGATGCAAATATGATAATTATATGCAAAAATGCAGATGCAGGCTCGGGCTGCTGGGGAAAGCTGGATGTGAAAGAAACACTCCAACAGAATAAATGCTGAAGAGGTGAAGCCAACTCCGCTGGGAATAACCGGATGTGCCAAGTATGATTGGACTCTCCTGGGGATAGCTTACACATGCCAATGATGATTGGGATCTTGCTGGGGAAGACAGGTGAAGGGTTACGACATCCCGACATTCATCTTGAACCTGAAGATTGACTGCACCTGCTTGAATAGCTCTGAGTAGCTCTGAAGATATGGAGAGGAAAAATTCCCTTATTTACAAACTTGCCCCAGCCTGTGGGATATCTGTATAAGTCTTCCTCGAAAGGAGATTTGAAAGCTCTGTACCATGTTGGTATGATATGAACTGCCCCAACATTATGAACCTCGGAGAGGTGCTTCAGATTAACTGCCTTTTGGATAAAGATAGCCTATGTGCTCTTAGGGTGATCTGCCCCAGCCTTGAAGTGCTTTGCCCCTGATTGGCTAATTTGTAGAGAAGTGCCCTTGGCTGACTTCGAGAGATTTATCAAATCTCGACCTGATTGCCCCAGATTAACTTAATCTTGGGATGGCTGACTCCCCTGATATGATCATTTGATATGGCTTGCCCCTGCTCAACAGAGTATTCAGGCGCTTTATATCTTATTTATATCAAACTTCGCATTGTAGAAGCTTCTCTGATGTCAACTGCTTACTCGCAAGTAAAACAAATTGTTTCGCAAAGATAATATTAATGTAATGCATATGACAGTTTTGAAATCCAAGTCTGGTCACTGGAAAAAGTTGTGATATATAGTGAATGAATCACTTATCGGAATGTCAACATCAATACCCATAGGGTAAGAAAATCCTTTTAGGAGTCAGTTTCGACGCGATCTTTATCGGAGTATGCTTTCGAAACAAACCTGCTTCAATTAGGTCTTTTGAAGGTTGTAACGTGGTCTGGTTCACGGTTTGAAAGAAAGGATATAAGGCCTAAAGTTCTGTTTAACCCACCCACTCTCCTTGATGTTCTTCAATCCTATATTCAGCTAATTCGACACAAGCACTCACCTCTCAAAGGTTAAACGACATGAATGATGGTTCAGGAAACCACAAGTTTCAAGAGAGACAGCCACTCGCTTTTCGTCTTTGGTGCCTGGAGTCACACGACTTGTTTTTCATCATATTTTTACTCCCTATTTTGCCTAGACTGACTCTTTCGAGTATATCTTCTGATTTCGAAGTCTAGCGGGACGCCCTGATTTTTGCCTAAGCCACTTGTTTTCAAGTTGTCGACTTAGCGGGCTTCTGTTTTTTCTTTTCTTTTTTCGGAACAAATCATGTGACACCAGCTGGTCTGACTTGTTGAAGGGATTGTGACTGTCTCACTTCTCGGCTTTTTAGGTACGACCTCTACGGGCGTGACTGATCCTCGAACGGGGAACACTCCTTCTGCAATCTGGATGCTCGGTCAAATTAACTGACCTCTACCCTGCCCTAGGTTAAGATTGAGGGTTTTTCGTTTTCAGAAAGAAACTCCTACTACTAGGCTCAAAGGGGTTGACAAGGGATTAACATCCTTATATCTCCGGTGTTTAGGAATTTGAAACAATGCCTGTACATCATCAGCAGGTTTCATTCAAAAGCATACAATCGGAAGCTTGCGCGTCTTTCAATTTCGTCATCCTCCCTCAAGGAATTCCGCTTAAACAAGCGTTTGACATTATTGAAAAAAAGCAATATTGAGTGAACACGAATGGATTTAATCAAAACATGCATATTCATTTCATTATCATTATCAATCGAAAACAAACACGTCTTACAAATGAAATTTGCAAATAAGTTCGCACTTAAACAGAAAAGAAACTACAAATGCAAAGGAATAACATGATAGAAAGATTGCCAGCTTCGGGGAACTGGGCTTTCATTCTTGACTTGCTGTTGAACCAGCCATCTTTAGAATTGCTCATCAAAATCCGTCTGATACTCTTCTGAACATATGCTCTCGGTGAATCCCTCCATGACATTAACTGCCGAACCCATATGACTTGACGAAGGAAGATCGTTGATCTGAATACCCTGAGGCGTGATTGAAAACCTGTTGGAGTCTAGCAGAGTCTGAACCTGGCTTCTAAGCACCTTACAGTCTTCAGTTGAATGCCCCTGTGCCCCAACATGGTACTCATAGCGGGCGTTGACATCAGAATCTAACGGATGTGGAGAAGTCTCTGGATCAGTTTGCTTCGGCACAATCAAACCACCTCTGATCAAGTCTGGAAATATCTGACTGTACGACAATGGCAATTGAGTGAAATGTCTCTCTGGCTTCCTCGGTCTTCGTCGGGCGTGCTGACGCGACTGATGACGGTATGAATGTTGACTCTGTAGGGAAGCAGATATCTGATACGCAGACCTAACAGGTTGCTAACTCTGAATACTTGAAACATCTGAAAACTGAATCTGAGGTAATGGAGATTCTGGGATAGCATTACTTTCTTTCTCCCATTCCTCTTTAGAGCTGACAACTGATTCACTTTCATAAACTGAGGTATCTGAGACGTCTCGGATCTTTCCACTCTTGATTCCGCTCTCAATACGTTCTCCTGCTTTTACCAAGTCAGAAAAGTTCACTACCTTACTACCAATCATTTTATCAAAGTACGGACCTTGCAAGGTATCCACAAATAGGTCAACCAATTCTCTTTCCAGAAGTGGTGGTTGAACACGAGCAACTAATTCTCTCCATCTCTGTACATACGCTCTGAAGGATTCGTTGTCTGCCTGAGATAATTCTTGCAACTGAATGCGACTCGGAGTCATGTCGAGATTGTAATTGTACTGCTTCACGAAGGCATTGGCTAAATCTGACCATGATCGGATGCAACTACTTTCCAACTGCATATACCAACTCAACGATGCCCCACTCAGACTTTCCTGGAAACAGTGAATCATAAGCTTGTTATTGTGGACATGCGAGGTCATTCTTCTGCAATACATCACCAAATGCTGCTTCGGACAACTATCCCCTTTGTACTTCTCAAAATTGGGCGCCTTAAACTTCGGAGGCATCACAAGACCTGACACCAAACACATGCTCGAAGCATTCAAATTAAGAGTGTTTTGACTCATCAGAGCATCAAGCTTTTCATCCAACAGACGATACCTTCTCATAAACTCAACAGTCTGTGGATTTTTAGGATTAATCTTTGGAACAACCCTTTGGGAATTTGGCACAGAGAAAGTGAAGTTCTGATAGTCCGAGTCATGGAGAGAAGATGAATCTCTATCTCTGACAATAGTATGCTCTTGATCTTCGACAGGAATCTGCACAGGCCGAGCTCGAGCAACATTGTTCACTGGAGTCCTCTGAACATTAGTCTCTCCTCTTGTCATGGCTGCCATGGCCTCAATGAGCTGATCCAACTGATTCTTCATCATCTCAAACTCTGCCCTTGTAATAACCAAATTCTGCTCCTCTGAGTCCATGATCCTTCCAGAAGCTAACTCAAATCCGATGTGAATGCCGGGAAATCAAACTGCGGGTTGGACAAAAGACTGATGAGCTCTCTGTTCCGGATGAGGATGGATATGCAAAAATGAGATGCACATGAAATGCAATGCAAAATGCTGATGCAACACACAAAGAATCAAAGTCACAAATCCTGCAACACAACACAACGAGATATCTCTCACCTCGGGTGGGCAATTTATTGGTTTATAAGAGGGTATTCCAAAGGCTTTTCAAACAAAGTCCCATGCACTAACCCTCAAAAGTTTCCCATCAGAACGACTACTCGTAAGACGGTAATTCTTTCAAAAGGATGAACATAGAGTTATGTTTTAGCAACCTTCGGAATAAGGTTCTACAAAAGGTCCTCAGAGTCAAGGACTCCCAAGTTGGAAATAAGAACGCCATTACGACTACACGTAAGACATAATCATCCCAAAGGGGTCTTATCTGAGCGGTTGAATTCAAACCAACTCAACGAGTCCTACGTCTCGCAAATCAGAAAGAAACCACCTCCTAATCTTAGTGTATACTAGAAAGCTCGGGTAGAAAGCTTTTATCCTCACAAACCAACCAATAAACCCAACAGGTAAAATGGAACACAACATAATAAACAGTTAAAAGCAAACAAATAAAACATGTGACGAACAAATTAGGCTTGGCTTGCTAGGTTATTCCCCAGCAGAGTCGCCAGCTGTCGCTACTCGAAAAAATGCATCACGCAACGACGGGGAGGCGAAAAAGATAGACAGAAGAGTCGCCACCGAACTTTATTTATCCCATGAGGGGAAAGGAAAATATCGAGAAAACCTTAGTAAAAGAACGGATAAGATGGTCTCGCAACCAAGAACGGGTTCGGAAGCCGGTTATGCAAAGGGAAGGTATTAGCACCCCTCGCATCCATCGTACTCGATGGGAACCTTTTGTTTGTCGATGTGTGAATTATTTGCTTAAACATTATGCTATAAGAAGCGTTCCACAGGGTAAAAGAAGGGTTAGAAACATGAAAGTTAGGAGGAAGATAGAACGGGGACGAAAAGAGAAAGAACTGACTCGGTAGGACTTCGCGGTCCTAGGCCTACGTATTCTCAATAGATGTGAGAAAGTCAGAGTCGACGTAGTTTGGGGAACTACAGATATGGGGGGAATGTGCCCGCCAAGACATCTCCGTCTTGTGCCTACGTATTCTCATCTGGTATGAGAAATCAGAGCAGCCGTAGTTCGGCCTACAGTGTGTTGATGTCTCTACGGATGATGCTATCGTGCGCATTCTAGCAGTTAGGTGTTTTGCTGCTCGCTCGTTGGAGACTTAGGCGTTACCTGTTTGCGGTAGAACGGACGTAACATATCCTTTTTGAAAGATTGATTAGTTTTTCGCCACGCGAGGCAAAAAGTCACGTTTGATTGGTGGAATGTTTTTGGGGCGGGATAGGTCCTCGGATAGTAACCCCTACGGGTAGTACCCAATTCTTTATCTCAAAGTTTTTGTTATAAAAAGGTGTGGCGAACGAGGCGTCTTCGTATTGAAAGACGAGCATCGAGACCACCCCCACTACAGTGAGCATCCCAACACTCAGAGAGGAAGAAGACTACACTCAATCCTCTCTTTTTAGTTCAACACAAAGAGAACTTCATTCTCTTATTAAAGTGTTTTTGGTTTTGAATGCTAAGTGCTTTTTGCGACAAAGAACCCTACGGTAAACGTCAGCACTCAGGATAGGAGAAGGCCTACGCCTAACCACTCCACAACCATTCAAGTTTTTGTTATGAAAAGATTTGAAAATGCACTCGGTACAGGACCGAGGTTTTAGGTGTGAAAATTGTGGAAGGAAGTTGTGAAAGCGAGATGGTGGATAAAGTCGCGTGTCTTCGTATTGAAAGACGAATATCGAGACCACCCTTACTACAGTGGGCATCCCAACATTCGGAGAGGAAGAGGTCTACACCCAATCCTCTCTCTTTAATTCAATACAAAGAGAAATGATTCCTTATTGAAGGGGTTTGAAAATGCGCTCGGTACGAGACCGAGGTTTTAGGAGAGATGGTATGGAATCGTCTTCGTATTGAAAGACGAGTGTCGAAACCACCCTCACTACAGTGGGCATCCCAACACTCGGAGAGGAAGAAAGTCTACACTTAATCCCCTCTTTTTAATTCAATACAAAGATAATTGGACTTTGAAGATGGTTTGTCAAAGCTTTTGAATCGAGTCGGGACAAGTGACGAAGAGAGAAAAGAGGTGGTCTCAGATCCAACATTACTTATCAATAATTTGACTGGTAATGAATTACGGAGGTCTCGTCATCGACCGAAACGGTAAAAATTGTATAAAATCGAAAATGAGAAAGAGGAGAGAAAGTCGGTCTCGGATCCATCGTTTCTCATCAATAATTTGACAAAAAAACAATAGAGGTCTCGTCATCGACCAAAACGAGGAAATAAATCCTCAAACAAAAAGAAAATGCTAAGATCTAACTTCTATGAAAATATATTTAAGTTCTTAAAATTAAATCAAAAAAAGAAACTATTTACACAATTTTCTAAAAAAAGTTAGATTTGAAAATGTATATACATAAATCTGAAAACTAAATATTTAGAAAAACTAATATATATAAATATCATAAAAAGTAAACTCTAAAAAATTAATTAATGAAACTTTAAAACTAATTTAAAAATATGTTAACAAATCTTTTAAAACTAGTTAGAGAAAAAATTTACAATCTAAAACTTATTTAAAAATAATTATAAAACTTCTTTTAAAAAACTACATAAAAAAAAATATATTACAATTATTAAAAACTAACTTAGAGAATATATTAAAATCTAAATCTAAAAAAGAGGTTTGGGCCCATCACTATGAAACTCAGATTTTACTAATACTATATTAAAAAAAAAAAACACTAACAAAAAAAATGGATTAACATTCACGTTAATTTCAATTAACATAATGCTATGGCATCAACATCTGTGAGCAAAAAGTGGAGAAAAGCCCATTTGTGAACAAAACGAATTAAGTACTTTGTGTGAGGTTTGTGATATTCTGTCGCCGCCGATGATGAATCTCGATGCGACGGAGGTGGTGCATTCACGGCAACGTTCTTTTGAGAGAAAGATAGGAGCGTTTGTGTTTGGTTTTACGTTTTGGGTGGGGAAACGGTGGAGAAATCTGGGTTGCGAAAAATGGGTGTTGACGGTTGAGGTTCACGGGTGGATTCACTGTGGGTTTTGCGTGGAAGAGGATGGATTGCATTTTTGTGTTGTTGTTTGGCTGTGAAAGTGAAATGGGTTTGAGATTTTGTTAGTGAATGAGAAGAGGAAATATGGGCATTGTTTTGTGTGTGTTTCGTTTGAAGTGAATATTTCTGGGTTTGGATTTCAATCGATGAAATCAATGACAGGTTGGGGTGAGGGTTCAAGGTCAGAAAAGACGGTTGTTGAGATTGATGGTGAGTTTTCGGTTGGGGCTGAGATGGAGTTTCGAGCGGTGACTTTCTGGGTTGAAGTTCTGTTCGGTTTGATTGTGAAACGAGAAAATGTTGATGGTGGGTCTGGGAAAGTTGGAGTTCGAAGGAGGTAGAAGGAGGAAAGCGAATTTACGGCGTGGTTCGAATGAAGGTTAATGGAGTTTACATTGGGTAATGAGAGATTTGTTGGTTGCTTCGATTTGGATTAGAGGAGATGAATGTGGTTTTACGGTATTGAATGTTGTTTTTTTCAAAGTTGGAGATGAAATTTGAGCTGTTGCCTTCAAAAGTTAACGCAAAGGCTGTTGTTATAGTAGAGGGAGGTGTTGAAGGGGGGGTGGAATGAATATTTTCCGAAAGTTGTTGGTCTTTCGAAGGCGAAAAGCGAGTTGAAGATTTCTAGGTTCTCGTGAGTTTCAGAGAAGGGAAAATGGATGTTATCAAGCTTCTGAGAATCGGTTTTCACTTGCTGCTTCTTATTCTCTGCGTTCTTGCTCGAGGAGTTCTCCGCTGGTTCTATCTTTTTCTTTTAGTTTGAGTTTGTTGAATGTTTGTGTGAGTTTGGATGAGATTGATGAAGTTTTGGGTATAGGTTGTAAAGGGTATCAGATGAAGAACAATGAAGGTTGGTTCATGAAAGAATTTATGGGTTTCATTAATGGTGAAGCAGAGGCTTAGAAGATTTGCTTGTTCATGGAGGCTTTAAGGTACAACTGAAGTTTTCTGGGATAGTTTAGCTTGAAGGCGAAAATGGAGGTCGGATGAACTTGGTGAGGAAGAAGGTTCAGCTGAGTTATTATGGTGAATATGAAGATGAATGTATGAAGGGGAGTGTTTGCAGTGAAGGAGGTAAAGGGAGAGAGAGTTTGATGTGTGTGTGAGAAGAACATAGGAGTGTGGTATGAGGTGGGTGCCCCCCCTTTGTTCTAGGGTTCCTTGGTCTCTTTATGTGCAGAAGGAGGTAATTGCATTTTCCCTCTTTTTCTCTTCCCGTTGCTTTTTCGTACCCCCTAGTGGCTGGCTGTATATAAGTTTGAACTTGTATTGTGTGACAGGTCATTTTCAATGCAGGTATTGTATTGTCTGGTGTGGATGTTGGGTGTAGCAAAATGGTTGTAGCTGGTTTGTGATATTTGTTGTGCTGTAACAGATTTTTGGTCTGGTGTGGAGTGAATTTGCAGGCTGTTGTCTGTAGCAGGTTTTGTCTGGCGGTACAGTTTTGTTTGTTTTCTGCAGGGTTTTTGGCTGGTTGTGCAAAGATAGCAGAATGGTTTGGCAGCTAGTTGCAGTAGGTTGTTGTCTGGTTTTGTGATTGTCATACTATCATGTTTATTCTATTAGGGGTTTTAACACTAACATGCCTCTTTTCTTTTGTCGCAGGAGAGTCCTCTGTGCGGGCCACTAGGAAATAACAATGTCGCCACATGTTACGGTTCTTATGATAAGTAACTTAGCCACGTGTTGATTTTATTTTAAAACTCCGTTGGAAGCAAACTTTGATTTCCTGTCACATTTGCTTACAGGTTCAAGGAATCAAAGACATTATTAAATTCCAGGCCGGCGTGCCGAGCATCGTTATGAAGCATGCGAATTCACTTAGCCAGAAGGTTAAAACAACATGATATTAACTTGAGGCTTGTATTCAATCATGTCAACATCACACGGGATCATCCTTAACGGAAGCTGGAACAATGGACTTGGCACAAGACTTCAAGCGAACGACAATCTCATAAACTCAATAATGGCGCCCTCATCAGTCTCGGCCCACGGTATCTCTTCTGGGTTGTGTGGTGTACAGAAGGCAAAGGCAATTGGTATGAATTGTTGTTGAGCTTTTTCTGCTGTCGCAGAACAAGCTGTGCTGGTATATTTTATGCAGGCGCGGACCGTACATGTTGGAAATGGATAAAACAAAACAAACTGCGGTGTTACGTTGTATTCATATGACAAGGCATTCAAACAGTGGTCAAGAGTGTCTTGTGTGGGGTAACATCTGCTCAATCCATTGTTATTCACTTTTTTATTTTCCTGTTACTGCGTAGCAAATTATGACGGTTGTAACTTTGTTCTGATGCAGGTATTTGTCTGCTTGAGAGGGCTCATCCAATGGTGATTTCTCTAGAGTCATCTCACGGCCAAGTCTATCATCTGAAGAGACATTTCTTGCACCAATACTGCTCCTTCTTTTCTATTTTTTCAAAATTTTTCTATTGTATTGGTACCGGTTCAAATCACCAATGGTGTTGTTGCAGGTCTAAAGATGCAGAGTCAGGAGGGTGTGTTCTCATCTACATAGATCTTAGAAGTGCAACTCTTCTTAAGTCAGCTGAGTGGCATATATCGCTTGGAGATGATGGAAAGCGGCCATCGGAGTCTGAGCTACCGATATGCTGTCAACACGGAACAAAGCTGAGATAACGTCGATGTTCATCAATAACAAAATCCTTCAATCTAATTGTTAACCAACACATAACCCTTGTGAGTGTAGAAATTCATGATCTGCAAACGGTAACGTGCTGCTGCGGAAAGGCTATTGTTGAAGTCTTGTAGAAGGTATACCGGTTTTAAATGCAAACTGGTGCAAGGCCGGTGAGTCTGGTGAGTGTTGAAGGCTGGTGTGGTAGTAGGAAACACAGCATGGTTTCAGCATGTGGAGTGGCAGCAAGAACCGTAATAAACATACGGTTGTGAAAAGCAAGCTGTAGCTTTAGCTTTTCTTCTTTTTTTTTTTTGAAATTTTTTGTAATCTCTTGGTGTAACACATATACATGGGCCTTGAGACAAAATGAAATGGGCTTAAGAGTTTTTTTTTGTTTTTGTGGTGAACAATGAATTTTGAATTTATGCGAATGGACTTTGATCAGTTTGTTAACTGCACCTCCTTTTCTTGTAATATTTCAATGAATCTCTTGTAGATTCTTTTGTATAATGATGGATTCCAAATGCTTCCAATTGGATGGGGCCCGACAATATCACTTATTCACACCTCCATGCAGTTATTGATCTTTGACAAAAAAAGTGATAATCAAAACTTGAAGTATCGATTAAATCCAAAAATCTCATAAACTAAATCCAAACCTTTGAATAAATTGGAGCCTTCGAATCAAAACAAATTTGTTTGAAGTCAACCACTTCCTGCACAAACGATTAAATTCCTTGAATCAAACCTTGAGGAATGCCTCTAGAATGTAAAGATGTTTAAATTGATTTCTGATGAATGACATCATAGTAAGGGAACCGTCTGGGAATGATCTTGACTGGAATATCATGCCTGAATCCTCACTTAAAAGATAAGAACGTGAACCACATTAACAAAATTTCCCAATAACCTGAGGTGCCTCATTGTTTTGATTTTCTTAATAGCACTGAAACCTGATTTCAAAGAATCTGAATTGCCATGAAACCTGGTTTGGTAATTGTTAAGCATAAAGTATAGGTCCATGACAAAATCCACCCTGAGAACCACAAAGTCTTTTCTACCAAACTGCTGACAAAAGCCCTAAGCAAACTGCATCTTGTAATAATTCAGGGAAACTGGGGCCGTGCCTGATAAACCTCAAATACGCATTTCTCATGACAATTGAAAACTCAACACCCCTGCCTCAAACTTGAGTACCATGAATGAAACATCCTTTGAACAGTAGAAATCTAACTCAAAAGAAAACCTCTCGACCAATCCTAACTCAAACACTTTAGAAGTTTCTTAAGTCAATCCCTAATTCACGAAAGAAACAAAGCCACCAAAGAGTTGATAAATTGGTTAGTTATGCAATACGACGACTGATCTAAATGATATGCATATGAAAATACGAAGCAAAAGCCAGTCAAAGTCGGAAAAACCGGTGGGCAAATTTTAGGGTGCAACAATAAGCAAGGGAGGATCACCTCAACCTTCAATGCAAACATCCGAGGCAAGTATGAAAGCAGTTAAGCACACAAGCAAAGGGAGATTGGCTCAACCTTTAATGCAAACAAGCAAAGGGAGACTAACTCAACCTTTAATGCAAATATGCACCTAAACCAAGAGTATCTATTCATGAAGCTCTAGTATAAATACATCACAGCAAGGAATAAAACATGGAGAGGAGAGAAAACAAGCTAAGGGATTATTGAAAGAATGGGGAAGCATGAAGTATACCAAAGGTATCCTTCATGACACTCAACCAACATCAAGGATTGGAATGATAATGGGAAGCATGAAGTATACCAAAGGTATCCTTCATGGCACTCAACCAAAATCAAGGATTGAAATGATAATAGGAAGCATGAAGTATACCAAAGGTATCCTTCATGGCACTCAACCAAAATCAAGGATTGAAATGACAATGGGAAGCATGAAGTATACCAAAGGTATCCTTCATGGCACTCAACCAAAATCAGGGATGATTGCATCCTCAATGGTATTACCTTCATGGTATGCCTTTAGTCCTTCCAAAGGAAGGACTAGACTCCCACAAGGAACCTTGAATCATAGGATAAGAAGTGGAAGGATGATTGCAAGCAGAGAAAAGCACCTAAAGAGTAGAAATCATTCACCTAGAATGTCTAAAGAAAACTTTCAATGGTTAAGCACTAAAGGATATCCATCCTAAGGGATCTATGAACACTATCAAGCATTGAAAATCATTCTACAAAGGTGTCAACCTATTATCTATACTAGCAAGAAGGATTGATGAATCTAAAGTTGGCTAAAGATCATTTTTGAAGTCAAACTATGTGAAGTGCTACATTAGGGTCATCCTAAAAACAACCATGATGTAAAATATAATTAAAATAGTAAATCATCCCTAAATATTCTTCCAAAAATCCTAAGGGACCCTAAGGATGTCATGAACATATGGTAGAAAAATAAGAGCCTAATTCTAAGTTTAAGGGCACTATCTAAATGCTAAACCTAAAGTGTGTTATGTGAAGTTCAAATGGGGAGGGTCCTAAAGAATCCATTCAAAGCCTATCAAGATGGAACCCTAAAAATCCAAGAAAAATACCTAAGGGTCACCTAAGATGTCTAAAGCAATCATGCAAAAATTCAGATCCTAAATCATAACCATGATCTAGTACAAAAATCAGCAATCCAATCATGTATTTTTGACATTATTTAAATGACAATTTAAATGAAAAATACGCAGAAAATCAAAAATGCATCAAAAATGAAATTAAAAAGCTCATAAAATTAAAGGAAATGTCAAGAATCATTCATGATTTTTTCATAATTTTCTAACAAATATTCCTATTTTTTTTTGAATCAAAAACAAACAAGGCAATAAAAGAAAATGGAAAAGCAAGTAAAGAAATTCAAAAAACTGGAAAATAACGTGGCCTTCAAATTGCAAGACCAGTCAACTAATCCAAGGGAGGGGGATGATGCCACGTAGCACTGAAGGCGATTTAATGAAACAGTGCGTTTCATTGTAAGTTCAGTGTATTGCGCTTGACTTCAGTCCACGATACTCTCTAATCTGGTTCGCTCATATCAAAAGTATTGCAATCTAAAGACTCATGCCTTGCCACATCACCAGTCAAAAGTCAATAGTCCTCAGACTCAATCCCACACGCTAGATGTAAATACAAAGTCAGCAAAGTCTAGATGATCTAACGGTTCTGGCTTGTCTTCTTCGTTTTAAAACTGAAAGCAAATGAGGGAAATTCACGGTGGCCGGAGAAGATTTCGGTCATCTTTTCCGGTGGCACCAACATCACCATGGTTTCAACCTTCACCAAATTCAATAAAAATCACATGGATCTCTTCCTCTCCTCACAAGGAACAACCTAACAACATTCATTTTCATTTTCTCTCAAAGATCAAGGCTATACGAAGCCAAACAGAAAATGTGCATCAACAACATTCCTCACCAATCTCTAAATTCTTTCCACTAATCTAATCTACACCTTACACTGATCAAGAATCCATGATCAAATCTTGATTTCAACCAAGAATAAGCTATAACCGATTCATCAAAGATTTGGTGCATCATCAAGAAACCTCACCAACAGTCTCAAGACTAATCCTAAAATCATCTAGGATCTAACAGCAACCTAACCACATGCATATTGCTACCTAATTCACCATAATTTAAGAGAAATCGTGAAAGATAGGAACCTGTCAAAGAGCTTCAACAGTGAGGTGTTTAGGCAGGAATTCTTGATCCAAACTATGCAGAAAGCTTCAGTGATGATTGGAGAAGCTTCTTGAATCCTCAATTTCTTCAGAAACTGCTTCAATCTTGAAACTCGAAAATCCCTCACAACTCACTTTTCTCAACTGTTTCTTACCTGTTCTTGCTCAAACTTGCACCAGCCTCTCTCTGAATTCACTCAAAATCTTATATAGAGTTGATCTGGGCTGAAATGGAGGCCCAAAATTGGCTCTATGATCCAATTCAATTTTTCACTTTTCTTCTCTTTTTCACTTCATGACAGTCACGAAAATGGTGTGTGGAAGCTTCCATTTCAGTTCATTTAGCTTGCTGAATACACTATGAACATGAAGGGCCAAGATTGATTCCTTAATTCCATCTTATGGTGTGTGTTTGAAGTGTTGCTTCACTCTTAAGTAACACATGAAATGGCCATGAAACAAGTCTCAATTTGAAATTCCAATAATGCCAAAGTTCTTAAAACATCAAATGCACTCAAAATATGCACAAGTTTGCATAATTTTGAGCCCATATGAATTAATTTGAATTTTCCCACTTTAATGCCTTTAAAATGCCCTTTTGTAAGATTTTCTTCAACCAACTCTCATTCCTATCCATATCAATGAACCCTTGATGCTTGGTTGAGTAAATAACATCATTTTGAACAACTTTCAAGTTGGACAAATTTCCATTTGAGGTGTGTATGATGGTGAAATTGACCTATAATCCAAAATGACCCATAATCTTACTTTCCCAAAATACCCTTGGCTTGCAAGTGTCATATCTTGAGTTCTACAAATCCAAATGAGGACTTCTAGTACTATTTGGAAATCTAAGATGATGAAGAACAACGTTCATGTTGGTCTGAAGTTGAGGAGAAGCTTCTTTCTAGGTCAAAAATGGCATGGAAGTTGGTTGACTTTCAAGTGCCAAAATCACATTCATCTGATGACCTGTAACTTGTCTGCCTCATAACTTGAGTTCTAGAAATCCAATGAATGACTTCTAATACTAAAATTAAAGGTATGAACATGCTCTATAGTCTCATGTTTATTTCAAGATTATATGAAGCGTTCATCTTGAGTTATGTGGTCTTGAAGTTAGGCACTAAAATAGGGGATTTTACACTGTCAAGCTTAAAAACCCTAGCTCAATAACTCCTCACACTCTTGAATATTGATGAATTGATATTGAAATGATATCTTAAGTGTCTCAACACAACATTCCATGATCACATGGCCTTGGAATTGATCCTTAATCTCCCCAAGACTCACAGTTGACTCAGGGTTGACCAGGTGAAAACCCTAGTTGACTCAGCTTTGACTGTGGCCTCTTGTACTTTGCATAATGACATGAATAAGCTCCATAATGAATTTCAAGGCATCTCATGAGCTTTCTCCCAATAGATTTTATCCATAACCATGGACTCATAGCCTCCTGATGACCTTATTGACCCCCAAGATAGGAGATACAACCACATACAGCTCTTTGACTTTTCTGATGGTGGTGAGCTCTTGAATAGCTTGAATATGGCTTCTTGATTAGGATTGGACCTTTGATAACTTCCTCTTGATGAGCACCTCCCTCTCAATCCCCTGGAAATGGGCTACGCCATGCTAATGCTAATGCTATGAATGCAATGCTAAGGCTATATGAATGCAATGAAACACAAGCTAGGTAAAGAAAAAGGTTAGGCAAATTTTGGGGTGCAACACCTATAGTTCCAGAGCCAATTACCTTGCCCTTCTGGTTCCCTCCAAACTTCACATCACCTCTAGATTTAAGCTCCAGGCAGAGTCCAAGTACCAGGACTGGTGTTTCAACTTTGCTGCTAAAGACATCTGCAACATATATTATTTTGTCCTTAGGTACCCAAATATTTTTGGGTCCTTTAGGGTTAGTTTCCTTAAAGTTTTGTCTGAACTTCTGTCTTTTGACAACAAGTTTGTTCTGACTAACTCTAGGTTTAAACACAGGAATGTTCTGACCAGAACGTGTGTGTTTAATATCATTTAGATGACCATACTTAAAGTGAGTATACAAAGGAGTATGCTTAATGATCAATTTATCAACAGATGTTGGATTTAAATCCTTCTCAGAAGAAGATTTATATCCAATACCCTTCCTGTTGTTTCTGCTTACGTCATAGACCATTGAAGCCATCTTGCTTCTATCTAGGCCTCTAGACAGAAACTTCTGAAAACTATAGTCATATTCTTCTAAAATGTTTTTAGATTTTGACTTAGTTTCAACTTCAAAATCTTGTTGAGCTTTTTCTAATTCATTTTTAATTTTCAAATTATTTTCTTTAAGCTCAGCAACTTCTGATTTCAGAAGATCATTCTCAGATACAAGATTGTTTTCAAGCTTTTTGTACTTGAGCTTAATCTTACTATAGTTTTCCATTTCAGACAAACTCTCAATAAGTTCTGCTCTAGAAAGTTCAGAAAATACCTCTTCAGAATCAGATTCTGATTCAGATCCAGATGTTTCTGCATGGTCCTCCACGTCAGCCATAAGTGCCATGTTTGCACATTCTTCTTCTGAATCTGATGAAGATTCAGATGCATCTGAATCATCCCATGTTGCCATCAGAACTTTCTTTTTATTATCAGACTTCCTTCTTGGCTTCTCCTTCAGAAGTTTTGGGCATTCATTCTTATAGTGCCCAGGTTCCTTGAATTCATAGCAGACCACCTCTTTCTTTCCAGATCTTCTATGTCCAAAAGACTCTTTACGTTGATCTGGTTTCTTGAAGTTTCTGAACTTCTTCTGTTTATGCTTCCAGAGTTTGTTGATCCTTCTGGACAGCAGGGACAATTCATCTTCTTCAGAAGAAGAAGATTCTTCAGAAGAAGAAGATTCTTCAGAACTTTCTTCTATAACCTGCAAAGCTTTGGCAGATTTGTTAGACTTTAAAGCAACAAACTTACCTTTCTTCTGAGGTTTGTCTTCTTTTAGTTCAATCTCATGACTCCTCAAAGAGCTGATCAGTTCCTCCAGCGTGATCTTGTTCAGATCCTTTACAAGCTTCAGAGTTGTGACCATTGGTCTCCATCTGGTTGGCAAACTTCTGATGATCTTCTTGACATGATCAGCAGTGGAGTAACCCTTGTCCAGAACTTTCAAGCCAACTATGAGAATCTGAAATCTAGAGAACATAGCTTCTACAGATTCAGATTCCTCCATTTTGAAGGCTTCATATTTCTGGATCAGCGCCAGAGCCTTGGTCTCCTTTACTTGGGAGTTCCCTTCATGAGTCATCTTCAAAGATTCAAACATACTAAATGTTGTTTCTCTGTTAGTAATTTTCTCATACTTAATATGAGATATAGCATTTAGTAGAATGGTTCTTGCTTTATGATGATTCCTGAATTCTTTCTTCTGAGCTTCAGTCATTGACTTTCTGTCAATCTTTTTGCCATCCCCATCAGTGGGGTGAACATAGCCATCAATGACTAAATCCCAAAGGTCAACATCATATCCTAGAAAGAAGCTTTCAATTCTATCTTTCCAGTAGTCAAACTTCTCACCATCAAACATGGGAGGTTTAATGTTGATTCTATCTTTGTCCTTATATCTGTTGTTGGATGTTGAAGCTTCAGCCATAATGTATCAACCAAAATATATCAAGAGTTTTCCCACTGGATCTTTTCTCTTTCACAGTTAAGTGATAACACAACAGAGCCGGAGCTCTGATACCAACTGAAGGTGGGAAAAACACTTATAAGGGGGGTTGAATAAGGATTTTGAAATAATTATGGCAATAAAAACAACACAGTATTTTTATCCTGGTTGAACTCAACTAATCCAGTCCACCCTATCAAGGTGATTTTCCTTTCTCAACAAGGACTTAATCCACTATATTTAAACAGATTACAATGTCAACCACTAAGAACAACTGTCTTAGTCTTCTCAAGAAATCCTGACCACAACTTGGTCTTCTTAAGGAACCTTTTACAAATAAATGTAAATTAACAAGTGTTTAAGAAGCTTCTAAAAAGCTATATCACAACTGTGATTTTTACACTTAGATTAAGAACGAATAAAAAACTATTCAGCTTATAAAATATATTGTATGAGAGCTTGAGAGTAGTTTTCAATTTGATTTCTCAATAATTCGTTAACTTTGAAATGTTGTTGAAGACATTCTTTTATAGAGCAGAAAGTCCAATGCTTGAAGACTGTGCGTAGCAGAGTAGCTGTAGCCTTTTTGTCTTCTATTGAATTTAGCTTTCCTAGAAGAGGAATGTTCAGACAAATCCCTTTTGTCTGGTTTCCTGTGCCATACATGAATAAGGAAAGAGTCGTTTGGAATATGCCAACGAATATATCTTTGAATAATATCTTCTTCAACAAGCTTCTGTCTCAAAGTTATCAACATCAGAGTCTTGAAGTGATCAGAGTGTGATGGTATCAGAGTCTTGATGTTATCAGAGTTTTGCAGCCAATGTGCTTCAGCGTGAATATCAATCAGAGCAGAGTTTGAGTAATAAAGCCTCTATACTTGCAGCGAAAAGTACTTTTAGAGTCTTCTTGAAACAATGCTTGAAACTCTTCATACAAATTCTTCAACTACGCTTCAGAGTCTTCTGCAGCTTCTGCTTCAGAGTCTCTTCTGGCAGCGCTCAGAGTCTTCTGATGACTTGCTTCTGATGCTTCAGAGCTTTGCGTAAAGTAATGTTCAGATGCATTTTTGCTTCCATAAGAATATTTAATTTAATATCTGAAACAAAAATACTTGAACAAAATTAGAGTATATATTTTCTTAATACAAAATTTCATTAGTGTTATCATCAAAACATAGAGATATATTAAACACCAATCTGTGTTCTAACAAAGCCAAGTTAGATTTCTATCAAGAAGGTCCTAGTAAGGATTTCTACCCAGAACCACCTAACAAGGTTCAGGACGGAGAGCAAAGCCACAGGCTTGATGCCATCTACGATGAAGAGCCTCTGGGATTCGAAAGAGATCCACTGGCAAATGATATCAAGATGCTAGCGCAAGACCCATTGGAAGAGGTCGATCTAGGAGAAGGGGTGATTAAAAGGCCAACATACGTGAGAGCCAATCTCGACCCTCAACTTAAGATCGAAATCATCTAGCTTCTGCGTGAGTATAAAGATTGTTTCGCCTGGGACTATGATGAGATGCCTGGTTTGAAGAGAGAGTTGGTCAAACAAAAGCTGCCAATCAAGCTCGGGAAGAAGCCAGTCAAACAAAAACCGAGACGTTTCGCCCCAGGAATTCTCTCAAGAATAAAAGAAGAAGTCGAGAGACTCCTTCAATGCAAGTTCATCCGCACCGCCAGGTATGTCGAATGGTTTCCTAACATTGCCCCTGTTATTAAAAATAATGGGTCCCTAAGAGTTTGCATAGACTTTAGAGATCTAAATTCAGCAACTCCTAAGGATGAATATTCTATGTCTGTGGCAGAGATGCTAGTCGATTTCGCTGCAGGACATGAGTACCTTAGCATGCTAGATGGATACTCTGGTTATAATCAAATTTTCATTACTGAAGATGATGTCCCCAAAACAACTTTTTGATGTCCTGGAGCCTTAGGCACCTACGAATGGGTAGTAATGCCTTTTGGCTTAAAAATGCTGGGGCAACATATCAGCGGGCAATGAATTTGATTTTCCATGATCATATAAATACTTTCATGCAAATATACATTAATAATATTATGGTTAAGTCTTTTTCAGGGAAAGAACGCCTGGATCATCTTCGACAATCCTTCGAGAGGATGATGAGATATGGTCTTAAGATGAATCCTCTTAAATGTTCATTTTGTGTGCATGCAAGGGATTTCTTAGGCTTTGTGGTCCACAAAAAAAGGATCGAAATTAACTAGAATAAAACTAAGTCCATCATGGAAGCAAAAGCGCCATCAACAAAAAGAGAGCTGCAGTCACTGCTGGGTAAGATCAACTTCTTAAGGAGGTTCATATAAAACTTAAGTGGAAGAATGCAGGCCTTTTCACCATTGCTTCGATTCAATAAAGAGGGGTTTGAATGGGGGAAAGATCAACAGGAAGCCTTCAAAACAATCAAGGACTACCTGAGCCATCCTCCAATTCTTTCTCCACCTTGTAGGGGTAGGAGTATGAGGCTATACATAGCATCATCATATAAAACTTTAGGGAGCATGTTGGCTCAAGAGGATGAGAATGGTGTCGAAAGAGTCATCTACTACCTCAGTAGAGTTTTGAATGATACAGAAACTAGGTATAGCATGATAGAAAAATTATGTCTATGTTTGTATTTCTCTTGTACAAAACTGAAGCAATATATAAAACCAATTGATGTTTATGTTTCGTCTCACTTTGATGTTATCAAACATATGTTGTCTAAACCTATTTTGCATAGTCGAATAGGTAAATGGGCACTAGCGTTAACTGAATATTCTTTAACATATAAGCCTTTGAAGGCAGTTAAAGGACAAGTGGTAGCAGACTTTATTATCGACCACTCCATAAATGAAAGTGCTTTGGATTACGTCAAACTAGAGCCTTGGAAACTATACTTCGATGGTTCTAGCCATAAAGAGTGGACAGGCATTGGCGTGCTGATTATTTCTCCTGAAAAAATTCCAACAAAATTCAAGTATAAAGTCAAAGGGCTTTGCTCCAACAATGAGGCTGAATATGAGGCCTTGATAGCAGGACTTGAAATTTTGTTAGAATTGGGGGCAACCTAAGTCGAAATAATGAGAGATTCAAAGTTAGTTATAAAGCAAATTGTAAAGGAGTACATATGTGTTAAGAAAAACCTTATCATGTATTTTGTAATAGCCAACAGACTACTAAAAATATTTGAAACGGCAAGCATTCGACATATCCCTCGACTAAAGAATCAAGTAGCAAATGACTTAGCACAAATTGCTTCTGGGTAGAAGGTTTCGAAGGAAAACTTATATGAAGCGATCGAAGCTTGGGGTAAAGTTGTGTCTGTTGGATTACGTCCATCAGATCTAGAAAGAACAAAGTTTGGGTACACTGACGAAGAGAGCTTCAAGATTTTTGCAGTGGATAGTTTGATGGATAAAGACTGAAGGAAGCCTTTGGTTGAGTACTTACGTAATCCATCAGCGTCTATAGAGCGAAATTTTAAGTATCAAGCTCTAAACTACGTGCTTCTAGGAAACGAATTGTTTAAAAACACCCTTGAGGGGGTCTTACTTAAAAGCTAGAGCGAATTTGAGGCATATCTGACCCTTTCGACGGTCCATAGTGGGGCATGTGGGGCACATCAGGTAGGCCATAAGATGAAATGACTGTTATTGTAACAACCCAAATTTTAATTGGAATATTCATTTAATTTATTTAAATAAGAGCATTCACATTTCGGTGGTTTTCGGTGGTTGTTGTGGAATATTGAGAATTATGGAGTTTTGGGTTATTTGTTTAAATAATAGTATATAATATGAATATATTAGTATTATTATTCATTTAAATAAATATAAGTTAACTAAGGGTAAATTGGACAATTAAGGAGGAGTTAGTGAAGATAATATGGGAAAAGCCCAATTTATAGGCCCAAAGATAGGTTTAACAAAAAAGGAATTATGATGGGATTATGATTCATTTAGTTAGATCATGAAAAGAATTGAGACCAGAGCTCTGAGGAGGAGGTTTGAGGCAAAAGTTTCGAAAGGTTTTTTGAAAGATTTGAGAAGGCTTAGAGTCGGCAATTAAGGTATGGGGAGTATTACCTTCATTGTTTTCAATGTGTAATTTCAATGTATTTAAGGTCGATTTAAGGGTTTAAAGGCTTTGAGGCTGATTATGAGAAAAAGGGATTTTGGCCTTCGTGGCCTAAATCTATTATTGAGATTTTAACCGTAGGGATTTATTCGGGGTATATCAAATTAGGCCTTCATGGCCAAAGCTCTGATTTGACATTTGTCTAACCCTGTACGGATATTGGAGAGTGAGTAACTCTAATGACTGTGGGGTATTTGTAAGAAATTATGGGAATTAGAGGCGTAAATATGATACGGGATTGAACCTATATTCCTTAATTTTAAAAGTTTTAGGCATAATCTTAAAACAATGATTAGATGGTGCAATTGTGTTAAAATTCTAAATATACTTGAGATGATTACAGTATTGAATGAGTTGTAATTTTCTGAGAGTTTAGGTTTTTACGGAATCGAAATCGGAGGTCTGGAATGCCTCCAACGGTGAAAAACGCAGAAAATTCTGCATGTTGTGCGTCACGACTGTTAATGTTTTCGGTCGTAATCGTTTTGGACGTAACTTTTGATCCGTAAGTCCATTTTGGTCCCCGTTTGAAGCGTTGGGAAGCTAATTAGCATGGTTATAACATAGTATAGATAAGGGAATCAGTTTACCAATATTTTTATATCTAATTATATTTGAGAAGTCAATTGTGTATATGTCCTATTAATGAATCATGTTCTGGTTCAGTGATGTCTTGATCTTTTTATGTTGTGATTTCTTTGATGAATTACCATAAGTATGACTATGATTTCTACGTGATTAATATGTGATAGTATGATGATTACCAAGAGTATAATTATGACTTTTATGTGATTAATATGTGATAGTATGATGAATTAATATGAGTATGACCGTGAGTTCTATGTAATTTGTACATGATAAATGATGATGAGCTATGATGATATTTCCATGAGTTTTGATGATTATATGATGACATGATGTATGATGATGATGTAATGATGATAAGCTATGATGATATGATTTTGATGATGATGATTATAATGAATGATGATGCATCTATGATGTTATTATGAGGATGATTATTGACGTGTGCATCATGCATTCATGTGCATCCGGACTTCGGTTAAGGACCTTGATTACTTTGGCTTCAATACCATTGTGTGGATGTGAGGTATTTTGATGTGCTCTGGTTCTCGAGTAGAATCGATCCTATTGATGCGGATCTATGGAGGGTTGATGACCCAGTGTCCATCGAGCTGTGATGATTGATACCATATGTATTAAGTCTTGTTGCATTTACATTTATGAGATGATTGTGAGTAAATTGTGATGTTGTGGCCTTTAATGTCTATTGATGAATATGATGATGTTGAATATGAAAATGACGCCGTTTTATGTATTGATTTTCTACATTGATTATTATGAATTGTTTTACTCACCCTGCCTGTTTGAATGTTGCCTCCACGTGGGTAACGTGTAGATGACCAGGTTTAGGCGTGGATGCCATCGAGGATCTTTTTGGAGTTTTGAGTTGTTGGCCACTTTGGTTAACATAGAGGGTCTTGCTCTGATAGTGTAACATCGGGTTGGGGTCTTTGAGTTAAACCATGATTTATTTGATTTGTTGATTTTGATTATTTTCCCCGTATAAGGAAAACTTTGAATTATGCCTTTTGAGTTCCGCTGCAATTTTTGATGTCTTTTGGGATAACCCGTTGTTTACGGAGCTTGACTTATATTTGAATTCATTGAGAAATATACGCCCTTTGAGGTGATATTTATTGAGTTTAACATTTTACTCTGATAAATTATATTATTTTGCCATAATATTCGTGGGCTAGAAAAGGGTGTTACATTAGTGGTATCAGAGCAAGTCGGTCCGTCCGGCCAAGTTGTCTAATGTTATTTGTTCCCTAGTATACAACATGTGTGTGAGAACACTTTCGATACACGTTTGTTTTACTAACCTTTGTCTGCAGAAGTGGGAATGAAACAAGTAGGGGAGAAGCTTGTGCTTCTCCAGGATGCTTCAAGTGTGGAGTGGTGGCTCAGTGTGTCGATGAACGCTTTTATAGTTTGGTAAAGATGGTTTATGCCCCCATCATGATTTTCGGCTGTTTATTAACAAATTGAGGAACTGATCACCCTTAATCTCTTGTTGATAGTAGACAGAATCATGTTGGATGGGATAGACGTGTCTTGCAGGCTTAGATGGCGTGTGCACTGAATTGTTTTGAGTTAAGCTAAGGGCTTATAGATTGTTTTGGTGAGTCGGTGCAGAATGGTGCTGAGAGGTTTATTTTGATGGAAACTTTGAGTATTAATAAAGTGGGGAAGTTGGTGGTTTGCCAATTAATTGTGATTGCCCGGAAGTTGTTCCTGATGAGATAAGTGATTTATCGCCGAAATATGAAGTGGAGTTTATGATCGACCTAGTTCCTAGAACTAGTTTGGTAGCGATGGCTCCATATCATATGTCTACACCGGAATCGAAGAAGTTGAAGAATCAACTTGAAGATCTGCCTGAGAATAGATTCTTTTGTCCGAGTATGTCACCGAGGGGTACACCAATTTTGTTAGTTAAGAAGAAAGAAGGTTTTGTGAGGCTTGGTGTGGATTATAGACAAGTGAACAAGGTGACTATCAAGATAAGTGTTCACTTCCAAGGATTGATGATTTGATGGATCAGTTGGTTGCTACAGGTGTGTTCAGTAAGATAGATTTAAGATCTGGGTATCATCAGAATCGTGTGAAGGCTGAAGATATTCAGGAGACTGCTTTTAAAACAAGGTATAAACATTATGAGTATTTCGTGATGCCATTTGGTGTGACTAATGCACCATGTGTATTTATGGAGTATATGAACATGATTTTCCATCCTTATTTGGACAAGTTTGAGGTTGTGTACATTGATGATATTTTGATATATTCGAAGAGTAAAGAGGATCATGCTGAGCATCTGAAAATTTTGTTATCAGTGTTGAAAGAGGAGCAGTTGTATGCAAAACTGTCACGGTGTGAATTTTGGTTGAAGGAAGTGAGTTCCTTGGTCATGTGATCTCAAGTAGAGTTATTTCAGTTGATATGTCGAAGGTTGAAGTTGTATCGCAATGGGAACTTCCAAAACCTGTTTTTGAGATTAGAAGTTTTCTTGGGTTGGCAGATTATTATTGAAAATTCTTTGAAGTATTTTTCCATGTTATCTTTGCCATTGACGCGGTAGACTAGGAAGGTTTAAGCTTTTGTTAGGATGCAAATTGTGAAGAAATTTTCAAGAGCTTTTGAGAAGGCTGACAACAGCTCATGTTTTGATTTTGCCGAATCCAGCAGAACCATTGTTGTATATTATGATGCTTTGTTGATGGGATTGGGAGATGTGTTAATGCAACATCAACAAGTTTTAGCTTATGCTTTAAGGCAATTTAAAGTGCATAAGAGGAATTATATGACGCATGATTTAGAGATTGGTTGTTGTTGTGTTTGTGTCGAAGCTTTGGAGGCATTATTTGTTTGATTCGATATTTGAGGTGTTTAGTGATCATAAAGTTTTGAAGTATTTCTTTTATCAAAAAGGATTGAATGCGAGACACAGGGGATGATTGGGACTTCAGAAGGATTATGGTTTTGGTTTGAATTACCATTTGGGTAAAGCAAACATGGTAGCTGATGCATTGATTTAGAAATCTTTGCATATACCGATGATAATGGTAAGAGAGTTAGAACTGATTGAGCAATTGCGTGATAGGGGTTTGGTTTGTAAAGAGACTTCTTATGAAGTTAAGCTTGGTATGTTGAAGCTTACTAGTTAAATTCTTGATGATATTCAAGAAGGTCAGAAAATCTGATTTGAGTTGGTAGATCGGTTGAATTTGATGAATCAAAGTCAAAGAGTCGATTTTTGGATTAATGGAATGGTATCATGAGATGTCGTGATAGAGTTCGTGTTCCAGATATTGTTGCATTGAAAAACAGTATTCTTGAGGAAGGACATCGAAGTAGATTGAGTATCCATTCCGATGTTACAAAGAGGTACCCAGATTTAAGAAAATTGTTTTGGTGGCTAGGGATGAAGAAAGAAGTGGTTGAGTTTGTGTATGCTAGTTAGACTTGTCAGAAGTAGAAGATTGAACATCAGAGACTGTTAGGTCTGATGCAACCGTTGAATATTCCAAAGTGGAAATGGGATAGTATTTCCATGGATTTTGTGGCGGGTTCGCCGAAGACTGTGAGAGGAATATGATTCGATTTGGGTGATTGTGGATAGATTGACTAGATCAGCTCATTTCTTACCAATGAGGATTAATCATTCTATGCTGAAGCTAGCTGAGATGTATATTGAGGAAGTTGTGAAGTGTATGAGATACCGTCGAGTATTGTGTCTAATAGAGATCTGAGATCTTCATCGGGGTTTTGGGAGAGTTTGCAGACGCTTTGGGTACCATGTTGAGGTTGAGTTCTGCCTATCATCCGCAGACGGATGGACAGACAGAGAGAACTATCCAGTCTTTAGAGGATTTGCTGAGAGCTTGTGTGTTGGATCAAGGTGGATCACAGGATAGTCATTGTCATTGATTGAGTTTACCTACAATAACAGTTATCATCCTAGTATCGGAATGACACTGTATGAGGCTTTGTATGGTAAGAGGTGTATGACTTTTTTGTGTTGGTATGAGTCAGGCGAGAGTGTTGTACTCGGACCTGAGATTGTGCAAGAGACGACTGAAAAGATCAAGATGATCCAAGAAAAGATGAAAGCATCACAGAGTCGTCAGAAACGTTATCATGATAAGAGGAGGAAAGCACTTGAATTTCAAGAGGGAGATCTTGTGTTTTGAGAGTTACACTGGTAATTAGTATTGGTCGAGATTTGAAGTCTCGAAAGCTCACACCGCATTTTTTTGATCTGCATTAGAGTGGCGCAGCGGAAGCGTGGGAAGTGTAGCATGTCAGAATGTTTTACCGCTGTCGCTTATGAATTTTCATGAGGTGTTTCATGTGTCTCAGTTGAGGAAGTACATTCCAGATCCGTCACATGTGTTTCAGATGGATGATGTACAAGTGAGAGATGATTTGACTATTGAGGCATTGCCAGTTCGGATTGATGAACGAGAAGTGAAGCAACTGTGAGGTAAAGAGATTTCCTTGGTAAAGGTAGTTTCGGGAGGACCAGCGGGAGAAAGTTGGACTTGAGAGCGTGAGGATCAGATGAGGGAGTCGTACCCGACTTTGTTTTCTTGAGGTAATTTCGAGGGCGAAAATTATTTTAAGTGGGGGAGAGTTGTAACACCCCAAATTTTAATTGGAATATTTATTTAATTTATTTAAATAAGAATATTATCATTTCGTCAGTTTTCAGTGGTTGTTGTGGAATATTGAGAATTATGGAGTTTTGGGTTATTTCTTTAAATAATAGTATATAATATGAATATATTATAATTATTCTTCATTTAAATAAATATAAGTTAACTAAGGGCAAATTGGACAATTAAGGAGGAGTTAGTGAGGATAATATGGGAAAAGCCCAGTTTATAGGCCCAAAGTTAGGTTTAACAAAAAAGGAATTGTGATGGGATTATGATTCATTTTGTTAGACCGTGAAAAAAGAATTGAGGCCAGAGCTCTGAGGCGGAGGTTTGAGGCAAAAGCTTTGAAAGGTTTTATGAAAGATTTGAGAAGGCTTAGAGTCGGCAATTAAGGTATGGAGAGTATTACATTCATTGTTTTCAATGTGTAATTTCAATGTATTTAAGGTTGATTTAAGGGTTTAAGGGCTTTGAGGCTGATTATGAGAAAAAGGGATTTTGGCCTTCGTGGCCTAAATCTATTATTGAGATTTTAACCGTAGCGATTTATTTGGGGTATATGAAATTAGGCCTTCATGGCCAAAACTCTGATTTGACATTTGTCTAACCCTGTAGGGATATTGGATAGTGAGTAACTCTAATGAATGTGGGGTATTTGTAAGAAATTATGGGAATTAGAGGCGTAAATATGATACAGGATTGAACCTATATCCCTTAATTGTAAAGGTTTTAGGTATAATCTTAAAACAATGATTAGATGGTGTAATTGTGTTAAAATTATAAATTTACTTGAGATAATTACAGTATTGAATGAGTTGTAATTTTCTGAGAGTTTGGGTTTTTACGGAATCGAAATCGGAGGTCCAGAAGGCCTCCAACGGTAAAAAAATGCAGAAAATTCTGCATGTTGTCCGTCACAACTGTTCATATTTTCAGTCGAAATCGTTTTGGACGTAACTTTTGATCCGTAAGTCCGTTTTGGTTCCCTTTTGAAGCCTTGGAAAGCTAATGAACATGGTTATAACATAGTATAGATAAGGGAATTGGTTTCCCAATATTTTTATATCTAATTATATTTGAGAAGTCAATTGTGTATATGTCCTATTAATGAATCATGTTCTGGTTCAGTGATGTCTTGATATTTTGATGTTGTGATTTCTTTGATGAATTACCAGGAGTATGACTATGATTTCTATGTTATTAATATGTGATAGTATGATGATTACCATGAGTATAATTATGACTTTTATGTGATTAATATGTGATAGTATGATGAATTAATATGAGTATAACCGTGAGTTCTATGTAATTTATACATGATGTATGATGATGATGTAATGATGATGAGCTATGATGATATTTCCATAAGTTTTGATGATTCTATGATGACATAATGTATGATGATGATGAAATGATGATGAGCTATGATGATATGATTTTGATGATGATGATCATAATGAATGATGATGCACCTATGATGTTATTTTGAGGATGATTATTGACGTGTGCATCATGCATTCATGTGCATCCGGACTTCGGTTCAGGAACTTGATTACTTTGGCTTCAATCTCATTGTGTGGATGAGAGGTATTTTGATGTGCTTCGGTTCTCGAGTAGAATCGATCCTATTGATGCGGATCTATGGAGGGTTGATGACCCAATGTCCATCGAGGTGTGATGATTGGTACCACATGCATTGAGTCTTGTTGCATTTGCATTTATGAGATGATTATGAGTAAATCGTGATGTTGTGGCCTTTGATGTCTATTGATGAATATGATGATGTTGAATATGAAAATGACGCCATTTTATGTATTGATTTTCTATATTGAATATTATGAATTGTTTTACTCACCCTGCCTGTTTGAATGTTGCCTCCAAGTGGGTAACGTGCAGATGAGTAGGTTTAGGCGTGGATGCCGTCAAGGATCTTTTCGGAGTTTTGAGTTGTTGGCCACTTTGGTTAATGTAGAGGGTCTTGCTCTGATAGTGTAACATCGGGTTGGGGTCTTTGAGTTAAACCATTATTTATTTGATTTGTTGATTTTGATTATTTTCTCCATATAAGGAAAACTTTGGATTATGCCTTTTGAGTTTCGCTGCAATTTTTGATGTCTTTTGGGAAAACCTGTTGTTTACGGAGCTTGACTTATATTTGAATTCATTGAGAAATATACACCCTTTGAGGTGATATTTATTGAGTTAAAATTTTACTCTGATAAATTATATTATTTTGCCATAATATTCGTGGGGTAGAAAAGGGTGTTACAGTTATTCCGTCAAGGAGTATATTGGCCTACCATGTTGAAAAATTGCATTGAATTCGCCAAGGGCTGCCAGAAATGTTAGGTCCATACTGACATACAACATGTCCCATCAAGTAAGTTACACTTTTTAGTCAAACCATGGCCTTTTAGAGGATGGACTTTGGACTTGATTGGAGAGATTCGACCAGCATCCTCCAAGAATCAGAAGTACATCCTGGTAGGGATTGACTACTTTACAAAGTGGATCGAAGCGGTACCTCTACCAAAGATGGATCAAGAGGACGTTATCGATTTCATTCAAAAGTATATCATTTGCAGGTTTGGAATACCAGAAACAATTACGACAGATCAAGGGTCAGTGTTTACTGGTCGAAAGATACAAGAGTTCTCTAAGGAGATGGGCTTTAAACTCCTAACCTCGACACCTTATTATGCTCAGGCTAATGGTCAGGTCGAGACAACAAATAAAGTGGTGACTGGATTGATAAAAAAACACGTGGGAAAGAAGCCAAAAAATTGGCATAAGACATTAGACCAGATCCTTTGGGCATGTCGAACCTCTGCCAAAGAAGCCACCAATACCACTCCATTTAGACTAACTTTTGGCCATGATGCAGTGTTACCTGTTGAGATCTACCTTAAGTCAATTAGGATTCAGAGACATCATGAAATCCCTTGCCAGACTTATTGGAGTATGATGTTAGACGAGTTGGTGGATTTAGATGAGGAAAGACTTAAGGCTTTGGAACTTTTGAAAAGGCAAAAGAAAAGGGTAGAAAGATCCTACAATAAAAAGGTTAGGGTCAAGACCTTCTTTCCTGGAGACTTAGTGTGGAGGGTAATTTTTCCTATGGATCGAAAGGTCAAAGCCTTGGGCAAATGGTGCCCAAAGTGGAAAGCCCTGTTCCAAATTATGCAAGTGTTCTTCAACGGAGCTTATGAAGTCGAGGAATTAAATGAAGATAAGAGAATTTTGAAAGTAAATGGCAAGTATTTGAAAAAATACAAACCAACGCTTCAAGAAATTAAAATCTCTACGGAATAATTCAATACGTAAAGAAAAGCCAGAAATGGTATTTATAAAGTGCCAAAATGGCTCAAGACATTACATAATCCAATCTAAAGACTATGGTATATGATGGCCAAAAAGGAAAATATTACAACAATGATAACAAGCTAAAAGGGGATATTTTCTTTCATTTTGAAATATCTCGACTTCTGAAGTTCAAGGCGCCTTTCAAACAAGGTCTTATCAGACTTCAGACGGACAAACTCTGCTTCCAGCTGTCGAGCTTCCTCAGCAAAGATGATGGCATGATCGAGTTCTTTCGAAAGGCTGGAATCGTCGAAGGCAGATAGCTCAGCATTTTGTTTCTTAGCCTTTGAGATCATGCTTCGAAGCTTCATAATTTTTCTCTCCCATGAAGAAATGTTCTTTTCATTAAAGGCAATCTCTTGCTTTCTCTTTTCTTTCACTTCCTCTAATTCTGGTACCTTGTTCTCAGACTCAGCAGCAGAAGCCCAAGCGGAAGCCTCACTCCCGACTTTGGTTGAAATAGCCTTTTCAATCTGAGGCAGACGTTTGAGGTCTCCATAAACTTGGTCGATCATGGTGCCACGTTCTAGGATAATGGTAGCAGATTCAAGGGAAATAGTGTGAATGTCCACTTGTTGAAGGAGATTCTTCAGAGAAAGATGAGTGACATGGTTCATTTGTAAGATAGAGAAAAGATCACCCTTGAAGATTTTTTCCTTGATCTTTTGGAGGATGTTTTCTTCAGGCTTGCTCGAAGCTTGCTCTTTAGAAGTCGAAGTACTCAGAGTCCTTCCAAAAGAAATCCCCCGACTTTCAAGAAGAATCTTGATGTACTGTCGAGGGTTGCTGATTTTTAAGGCTCTGAGTTCCGTTTCAATGAGGCCTGCACCACCCAAAGGGGGCATTACTTTGCTTTCTTTAGCCACAACGGCGGATGGAGTAGCAGCAACCTCGACTTGGTTGGTTCATTGGCAAGGCCTTTCTCATATTTCTCCTCCTCACTTTGACCATCATCCGCCTTGTCTTCATCCATTCCATCGCCGGTATTCTCATCACTAAGGCCGTCCAATTCAGATTGATGTATGGTATTGTCCTCATCGATGTCCTCACTCCCTGTTGACTCAGTATTTTCGACGCCAAGAATGTTGCCTAGTGGAGAATTACCTGCATCAGCTAAGGTAGTATTTTCCTCCATGGAGACGTCTCTTACATTGGTTATCTTAAGAGTCTGTTGTGCATCATCTTCTTCATGATCAGAACCATCAGTTTAGGATTGTTGAGTCGCAGTTTTTGCAGGCGAAGGAGGAACTGTTTCAAGGTCAGGTTTGTTAATTTCACCAAGGGAACTCATGCCAGAGCCCAAATCAGACGTGGGATGGTAAGTAGGCTTACCTTGGCTATTTAAAATAGTGGTTGGGGAAGGAGACTTGTCCAACGTTGGCTTCAAGCCACCAACATCAGCCTAAATCATGAGAAAATAAGCCATGAATAAAAGGGAACGAAGGTACCAATAAATTGGAATTTCAAACTAAGGCATAAAATACCTTGGCACCCTCATCAGCAGGACTGGAATTGTCACTTTCGATAAGGACTACAGTTGAGGTCGAGGCACCCTTGGTGGAGGTTTCTGCACCACCTTTGGTGGGTGTAGTCGTTTTTGGGACCTTAGCCATCGAAAGGTCGGAAGGTTACCAACAACATCTGATCCCTGGCTAGCTCTCTTCCTTTTCTTCAGTTTCAATTCCTCGGGAGGAGATTCCCCATCATCCTTTGAGTCGATAATAATCTGAGCAGAGGCTCTCTTCAGCCTTTTTTGAGGTGTTGGAGGTGGCTTGGGAGACACCTAAAGTCATTAAGGAGTTGAGAAGCAGTTGAGGACATGATTAAGAAATAAAGAAACCCATAAAAATACCTTAGGGCCTTCAGACTTTGCTTCAACTCGTGGCTGAGGTGCATTCCTTTTAGGAGCAGCTGCAAAAAACAAACCACGTTCCTACAAGTTAGTAACAATAGAGTCCAGATAAAAGAGTCTAAAATCGAAGGATGATGACCTTCAAGAATTTCAGATTTGATGCGAACATCTTCGATACTAATATGAAGGTGCCCTTTGAAACTATCGAGCGTATGTTTAGTCGGAACCACCCGCTGGGCCTTCGATTTCGACTGCTGACAAAGGATTTTTATAGAATCCCCACAGATAAACCAATTTGGAAATTGAGGGGCAAGATCCACTCCAAAGTCAACAGTTGGCAATCGAGGAGTCTTTGGGGGAAATAAGGTGAAAGCCACTTCATAACGTTTCTCATGAGGAACGTACGAAGGGATTTTTAAGTTCTCCATTTTCTTTGAAAAAATTTTCTTCAGCGTGACAACAGTTTCATGGATGGTTCAACTAACATCATTTGGTCGATAGGTAGTTTCAAAATACTTCTGGAAAGCTTTAATCTCTTTGATATGAGTAGATGTACCTTTTTTGATTTTTTTCCTGCACATCAACGAAATCCTGGTCAATCAAGCAAACAAAGCTTGAAACATCAAGAAATTCTGAAGTATAGTACCTTGACCACCAGTTATAGAATTCTTAAGTGCAGAGGTAAGAAGGTTCAAAGTAAACAGGTGTTAGAAGGGATTTGTGAGCATGACGAGCTAGATGCGTCAAACTCTCGAGGGTGTTGAAGACGGTGTTGGGGAGGATAACATGGAATTTCTTATCGTATAGACATTTTGGTAGCGTTTGGACTAAACCAAACTGTCGAGATACAAGGTTTGGTTGGTAAGCCATCAGGGCTGCCTGGCCTCTCAGGAGGTTAAGCTTGTGGACTATTAGTCGAGGTAGTAAGAAACCTTCCCAGATGAGTTTCGACTCTGCTTCATGTTTTTTGAACGCAGGAGAAAAAACCCTAGTAAACCATTCAGGGTCATACTTCCTCTCTGCGAAGGGAGCCATCCGTGGCGTGAACTCATAACGCTTCGCGAACATCTTGATAAAGCCAGAGATATTCACCCTAAGTGTTTGTCCTTCTTCATTGGGGGTGAGCTTGACCAATCGAGTCCATTCGACTCATCTCCCTGTCATCTTAGGATCTTCTTCGTTAACTTCCCCTTTGTTGGGAAGACTGGTCTCAAACGTAGTGTTGAGCCAAAGTTGAAGTAACCAGAAGGATCCCGACAGTAAGAGTTTCTCGTTGCTTTCTTGGCTTTTCAGTCTACCAGTGCCCTCGCTCAAAGACTCATATAAACTGGCCAAGATCATCTCACTCGGGCAGATACCTTGATTCAAGTGCAGTTGGTTGGCCAAAGTGAGGTATTTCCTCGCCACCTGCAGAGACTTTGTACATAAGACACAGCGAGATAGCCACATAGCTAGAAATTCTATGTGTTCCTGATCTTCAACGGTTTCTGTTTGCTTGTCGTGGTAGTGATTGATGAAATGGGTGTATGTATGCTTGGTGGTTGATAACCCTATGCTGTCTTGACAGTCCACTTTAGGATCATACATTAATCATGAGGTTTCAGCCTTGTGATAGCGGCTAGGTCGAAGAGAGTGGGCGTTATCATTCCATAAGGAAGATGAAAGGTGTAATGTGTGCTATCCTAAAAGTACAGTGAAGATGTCAGCATAATGGGGCAATAGGTAGGACCTGCTTTCGACATCATGATCAAATCATAAATGCCGGTTTTCTTCCAATGGTCTGCTTTGACCTTTTCCATTTTGGTCATCCAGTTCAGGTAAAGATCAGAGTCCTTAAAATAAGGGATAGCTCTAAATAACTTGGATCCATCATTGAGGTACTTGAGGTCCACGTTGTGTAAAGTCAAGCTATCTGGACCTTCAGTAGGTACTTTGGTAGAATCTTTTTGCCCTAGGGGTTTAGTTTTGCGATAAGAAGGGAAAAAGTCACTAAGGGTTGAGTAGTTGGTCCCTAAAGGAGACAGAGGGCCAGCCAAAGCTAAGGGCTTACCTACAACGGTGATAGGGATTATTACCTGCGATTCATAAATGTGCCTTTTTTCTTCTATCAGAGGTTCAGGAATAAATTGTTGGTTCTTAACCATCTTGGGCCCACTCATTATGGTGAAAGGAGGAAGGAGTGACGCAACTTGTAGTCCTTTGACTTGGGAATTTCTCTTATGATCTTTGGTGGTAGTGGTAGAAGACGACATTGATGAAGTTTTGAAAAAAATGGGTTTGTTAAAGAAAGATTGGAGTTGTTTTGGAAGAGGTGCATAAGTGATTGCTAGAGTGAAAAAGTTTAAAATGATTTCTGGTGAAATTATTTATAAGGTGTTTTAAAGTAATCAAAAGCCACTGTTCATCATTGAGAGCTAAGAGTAGTGGGACACGTGGCATCCCAAGAATGAAAATGGGGGCTGTAACACCCCACTTCCCAAATTAAATAAAATATAAACATTATAAATAAACATCAGAGTTTTCACAAAAACTGTGGGATATCACATCACCAATAGTTATCAAAAATATTTTATTCATTATTTTCAAAATAATACAGTGGAAATTATTATTCCAACATTCTCGGCCATCCGCCAGATTTACATAAAATCTTTATTATTATAATTCACCAAAATGTGATACGTCACAGAATTTTCAACAAGTTTAACATAAACAAATAAAACACTCATATCCCGTGTTACGTATCAGAGCATCCTAAGACTCGACTTGCACACCGCCATCCAAGCTATCTATGTACCTGGATTATCTGTACTTCCGAGGAAACACAGACCACAACACAACAAAGGGGTGAGAAAACATGATCAAAATATATCGGTAATTTAATACATGCAATAAAGGTAGTAAAACACACCAATATTCACCCCATCAACACCAATCACGAACCTACTGTTCAAACATCCATATAACATATAATAATTAAAACACACCAATATTCACCCCATCAACACCAATCACGAACCTACTGTTCAAACATCCATATAACATATAATAATTAAACCACACCAATATTCACCCCACAACACCAATCACGAACCTATTGTTCAAACATCCATATAACATATAATAATCAAAACACACCAATATTCACCCCACAACACCAATCACGAACCTACTGTTCAAATTACAATATAACATATTATAATGAAAATATGCAACTCAACACCATGCATGCGGTACCGACTCATTGGTTCATTCAATCGAACCTTGGACAGATCACTTACGCTCCTACTGAGATATGATCTATCCCCGACAGATCACTTACGCTCCTACTGAGATATGATCTATCCCCGACAGATCACTTACGCTCCTACTGAGATATGATCTATCCCCACCATTCTCCACAAAGGAGTACGGATGAATCACATACACTCCTCCTGAGCAATGATTCATCCCACCAGACACCATGATATGTACGACACCAATGCACGACAATAATGCACGACAAACAAACTCAAGCACACTAAGTGCACACGATCCTCCTGATCACATCACCACACATTATATATATTACACCACCAATAAACACAAGCACACTAAGTGCACACGATCCTCCTGATCACATCACCACACATTATATATATTACACCACCAATAAACACAAGCACACTAAGTGCACACGATCCTCCTGATCACATCACCACACATTATATATATTACACCACCAATAAACACAAGCACACTAAGTTATGGCCAAAAGTTATGGCCAAAATCGTCAAAACAGAAAATTCACCAATATACAGCTTTGAGTCGACGCAAACAGCGCAGAATGCAGAATATTCTGTGTTTTCCATCATTGGAGGCCTTCCGGACCTCCGATTTCAATTCCGTAAAAAGCCCCGGTTTTAGAATTCGAAATCATACCATAATATGACAATTATAACAGCCAACAACATATTTTTAAAGATCATGTCATCATATATCATATAACCATACTTTTCAAAACCATGGCATTTAGGGGTTTCTATCCTAAATGTGATCCTACCCATCATACACTATTACACCATCACAATGATCATACGAAAACCCACCCTTACTGTCCAACACTGTCATCTTGCTCAATTCCAAGCTTATCACTCTTCATCCATCCTCTGCCCTATCATTACTACAATTATCACACACCACTCTAATCAATTGTTCATTAAACTACATCTCAGAACCTATATCATGGTCATTACCCAAGCCACAGAGGTTACACAAAATCTCACCAATACTCATGGTCATTATCCAAACCACAGAGGTTATACAGGAACTTCCCTAAAACCGTAAACCCAACCAATACCCCAAACTCACCAAAAACAACAATTCATCAACATCGACATATATCAATTCCTCATTGGTTTATCAAATACCAATTCTCAACATCAATCAACAATTATAGGCATGACAACATAAAACTTCATACACCGATACATTCCTGCGGGGTTAAGGAATCCCCACTACCCTATACATGTAAATACCATCCCAATCAAGTTTCTCCCCCCTTACCTTGTTAATCGGTTTGATCGATGGAAATCCTCCTAGATTTGGTCTCTTGGCTTTCTCCTTTCTCTTCCGCTCCTCGTTTCTTTGCTCGTTCTACGCTCTTCTCACTTCTCTCGTTCTTTCTCCCAACTCTCCAAATGTATTGTAAAAAAAACCACTAACCCCTCACATTCCCTATTTTAATTATCTAATCTTAATAATAATAATAATTTAATAAAATAATATAATAATAATAATCTTAATAGTAATACTAATATAATATTACTAATATAAATAATTATAATAATCATTATAATAATAATAATACACATAGCAATATTAATAATATTATTTCACCCATAATAATAATATTAATAATAATAGTAATAATACTCCACCAATAATATTAATAGTAATAATAATAATAATAATAATAATAATAATAATAATAATAATAATAATAATAATAATAATAATAATAATAATAATAATAATAATATTCTCCCACTAATAGTTATAATAATAGTAATAATATTAATAATAATAATATTCTCCGATATTAATAATATTACTACAATTAATAATAATAATAATAATAATAATAATAATAATAATAATAATACCATATTACTACTATTTATTTTATTATTATATTCACCACCAATAATCCTCCCATATCATGGACACCCATCAATCATCATCAAACACACCCCCACCAAAGGGCACACCAACATATAATAATTAAAATAGTAATAAAATGACTAAATAATTAAAATGGGTGTTACAGGGGGCGGTGGCAGTTATTGCCTAGACCCACGATTTTATAGGTCCTAAAAAAAGTGATGATGGTCTGGGATTTTATGGGATTTCCAAGAAATTGTTCATCATGGCCCATGACGTCATGGACATGTGTGAAAGTAGCTGAATAGTTTTATTTCAAAAGTCAAGGGTAGTCAGTTGCATTTTGGCACCTATGTGAAGGTTGAAAGATGGCGTCGAATTAGAGGCTGTCAAAAAATAGTCTTTTTCTCCAGCGTGGTCGAAAAAGGCATTTTTAGGGGGCAATTTGTTAGCTCACAAATTCGACGCCCATATTTAAATTAAAATATTTGGATGAAAGATTAAACTTTTGAAGAAGTATGAGAAACCTTCGAGTGAAGAGACTTTCGAGTAGGCTGAGTGATTTAAGTATTTGGGACTTAGAAAATATTTTCAAATGTTAAAGGTACCATCTTTGACCGAGGCTGCTGGCCAAGTATTAGTGGAACTTTGAAATTCAAATAAAGGAGGGAGTAGTTATACTTTCTCATGACTAAGCCAGACAAGTGGCGTACATTCAGCCAGGGACTACATGCGGCGTGACACTTGTCATGGGCTGGTTATTTTAGGAGGTTAATGGCAGTTATTTTTACCATTATAAATAAGGGTCCTAGCAATGGAATTAGTGTGTTGTAATTTACTATTGTGCAAATCACTCCCAAAATTACTCTAAGTATCCGAGTGTAGAGAAACGAGTTCTAAGGAGAATGTATGTCTTGTAGACACACCATCTTTACATTTTAATGAAACTTAGTTTATTTTACTTAATTTTAAAGAGTTTATCTTTACTTCCTTGTAATTTATCTTTGTTATTCTGCTTTACTCTATTTAATGTTGTAAAGGCTTTTTCACCTCTTTTCCTTTCAATCGAATCTTACCCTTACATTAGCTTTGTCTTCAAAAACACTGTCGAAGTGTTAGTTTTAAGTAGTTTTTCTTTTAAATAGAATTTAGCACATGTCCTAAGATCAATCTGATCGATCCTGTGAGTCACCAAAGTGAGATTTGGAAGATTAGCGGTTGTTTTCCAATTTTCAAGGGAAACATTTGTATCTATGGTAAGTTGGGAAAAAGTCCTTAAGCTTACTAGGATCAGCGTTTATATAAGACAAAGGAACAAACAAAGCCAATGGCTTACCAACAACAGAAAGAGGAATAAGTACCTGGGATTCATAAATCCTTCTTTTTTCTTCAGCAAGCAGTTCAAGGAAGTACTGTTGATTTTCTACCAAAGTTGGACCGGTGATGGTGTCAAACAGTGGAAGTTGAGAGATCTTTTTGGGAGCCTTCACAGATTTGGCAGTTTCCTTGGGAGCTTTTATGGCATCTCTGTTGGAACGGTTTGAAGAAGCCATTATTGAAATGAATCAAACTGGGTTGGTTAGAGAGGAAGAAGATTGTGGGTTCAAAGATTAAGAAAGTGTAAAAAGAAGAACATAAATAGAAGAAGGGTATTTATAAGCGTGGAAGCGGAAGCAGTTTCTGAAGTAGCATTTATGACTAAAATGGGAGTGGGACACGTGTTCTTTCTTCCATCCTTGATGAAGCGGTGGCAGTTAATACCTAGCTCCGTAATCTCATAGGGTCTAGGATACGTGATGAATGTAAAAGATTTTCACGTGGGTTTTGAGGAGACATTTTCAAGAAAAGTAATCACGACTATGACATCATAAGCGTGCTATAAAAGCTAAATCGTTTGTAGAAATGACTCATCAGATGTGTTGAAATCATATGTGGGTCAATCAAGGTGTCGAATAAAGTTATCAAAAAATGCCTTTTTCTTCAGCTATCGAAAATGACGTTTTTGGAGGGCAATTTGTTAGCTCCCAAATTCGACTCCTGGATTCTTATTTAAGAAATAATAAAAAAGAAGTACGTGAAGTAATGAATAGGTGTTTCGACATGGCTATACTTATTGTAGTTGAAGTGGCCATTTGTGCGAAGAGGGAATGCTGGATAAAGACATGAAAAAAATATTCTGAAGATGGTATTTCGACGTGTAATTTGAATTCAAATAAAGGAGGGAATTTCTGTTCTTATCCAGATTTATGAAGAAGGACACATGGAGTTTTCCAAGGAAGAGAGACATGTCGAGCGTCACTTGTCGTTTGTTTAGGATGTAACTGTTAGGGTCGGCTATTCTCTACCGTTATAAATAGATGGTCTTAGTGTTAGAATAAGGGTGTTCCAAATATTGTACAAAATTTCTGAAAATACTCAAAGTATTCGCGTGTAGAGAAAAAGAGTATGTCGAAGGAAATGTACGTTTGATTACACCATATCTTTATGTTTTTAATGCCAATTTTATCTTTTTATCACAAATTCTATTGTCGCTACCGCGAAAATAAGGTGCCGGCAAAACAGAAGAGTCGCCACCTTTTGTTATTTATCCCATAGAAAGGGAAAGGAAACGATCGGAAAAACCTGACGAAAAGGTATAAGACAAGGTCATCGCAACCATGTCTAGGTTTGGGAGTCGATTACGCAAGGGGAAGGTATTAGCATACCTCACGTCCATCGTACTCGATGGGATCCACGCTTGTTGTGTTTATCTGATGGGTGAAAAACAATCTAGCTACGAATTCTAAATCTAAACGGAAAGACACTGACTCGATAGAGCATCGCGCTCTATGCCTACGTATTCCCTCGTGCAATGGGAAAGTCAGAGTCAACGTAGTTCGGGAAACTAAAGGGGGGATTTGCTCGCCAAGACATCACGTCTTGTGCCTACGTATTCTCATATCGTATGAGAAATCAGAGCAAAACGTAGTTCAGGCTAAAACGGGTAACCGGGGTGTTCTCGATCACATAGGGGTGAGAGAAAGGGTTGACGATACTAGCGTACGCATTCTAGCAGTTAGGTGTATGCTGCTCAACCATTGGAGACTTAGGCGTTACCTGTTTGCGGTAGAACGGACGTTGTATGTTGGGGTTTAAAGGTAAGGGAACCTATGGGTTCTAGAACTACGGACTTGTCTCAATTGCGCTAGGGCAAGAGAAGGGGAAATCAGTTGTCAGCGGGAAAGTCTCGATCGCACGGCAGCGAGAGAACAAAGAAGTTAGTTGTTATGTGTTCGCTAGGATATCGCATCTTATGCCTACATATTCTCGTCTGGTACGAGAAATCAGAGCAGCTGTAGTTCAGCTAACTACAGGAAAGGGGGACAAGTGAGCTCGCTAGGATTATCGCAATCCTATGCCTACGTACTCTCGTCTAGTACGAGAGATCAGAGCAATTGTAGTTCGGCGCATGCGGAAAACAAGTCTCGATTGCACAGGGGCAAGAGAAGGGGTCTCAATCGCCAAGATGCGAGAGAAAAGGGTTTCGATCGCACGGGGCGAGAACAAAGAGGAAACAGGCCTAACACGCCCAAACGGGAAGGAACTCGGGACACACACGCAAGAACCTAAGGCGTATAAGCGAATACGTCGTATATCACCCAAAGGATGCTACACTAAACACTCTAGACGATTAAGGGGAGACCGCTCGATTGTCATTTCCCACGTATCTAACGCTACAGCTCACACCACTCGACGATTGATTAAAAGCCTTGAATAAGAAAGATGTTATCGAACGAAGCGGTTCCGTTGGCCCTCGACATTATGCGCAAGCTCCATTCCAATCTTCTCCTCTCTTGATCCTTGATAATGATGTTTCGAATTAGATTCAATGTAACACTAAACCGTCATGATTTGACTTATAAGAGAAATCAAACTCTAAGAGGTAGCGTATTGATATCCGTGTCAAAGACAAGATAGAGAAATGATATTGAAAATCATTCTCCAATTGAATCATGTCACACGGACATCACATAATGAAATTAAAGTAAAATCAGATAGCAGAAGAGAAATGAGGAGAAAAAAGTGGTCTTAGATCCTACATTATCCATCAATAATTCGATTAATAACGCCTTACGGAAGCCTCGTCATCGACCTACAAAACAAAGATGGTGAGAAAAATCCAATGACAAATGGAAATAATATTCTACTTCTAAAAAGGAAAATAAATCCTAATAGAAAACTCTAAATAAATTACAAGTAAATTGCATATAGAAAATAAAATCCTATGCATAATATTCTATAAAACTATAATTTCCTAAAAGAAAATAGAATATAAAACTAGAATATAAAATCTATATAAGCATAATATTCTAAAGGAAAATAAACTATAATTTCCTAAGAAGAAGATAGTAAAGAATTACTAAAATCTATTACAAAGAAATATCCCAATACAAAAATAAAAATCAAAAGAAAATAAAGGGAAGGGGGTTACAGCAACAGACCAAGGGGTGTAATACAGCAAATAAGCAGTTGGGCCTTAACCCAACAACACAACAGCCAAAAACACAAAAAAAAGGGAAACGACGGGTGCGTAACGGAAACAGAGGGTGTAACATTGAAGCAGTCCACACGGTGGGCTTGTTGGTTCAGTCCATAATCAGAAAAAGAGTGAACAGGGGGTGTCCATGGAAAACAGGGTGTATAGTTCCAAAACAGACAATTGGGCCACAAGGCCCACTAACCACCAAGGAGGTCCACGAGGCTCTAGCTTCTTCCTCATTCTGCTTCATCAAACCCTAGCCGCCGTTTCTGGACCTAAACTCTCCTCCCGTCCACATTTTCCTCGCCGTCTCAACCTCCACTTCTTCCTCCTTAACTCTCTACATCTTCCTTCACACTCTAATTGAGAGCCACCACCAAAACATCTTACAAACCAAATGCGAGGACAAAATCAAAAAACCTTTCCCATTTCAGTCGAATGCGGTGACCTCGAGGAGCTTGAAGACGAGTTATCATTTGTTCGTGAAAGAAGATGATGAAATCTGGAAACGTGTCGACTGTTGAAGATTGTGAAGAGGCTTTGTTGTCGATCTGAAGATGAGGGAGGACCTTGAGTTGCTGGTGAACGGATGAAACTCCTGAACACTTCTGGAGACTCGTTGAAGGTGCGATGAAGAAATATGGAAAGTTTTGCGATGAACATCCATGAAGATCTTGAATGTCTGGAAAAGTTATGATACGAAGACGATGAATGTGTGAAGAAATCCGGAAAACGATTATGAACGGTGATGAAATCGTTTCGTAATTCTGGAAAATTGTGAGTGAAGGTTGAAGATATTGAAGATTCGGATGAAGGTTCTTGAAGATTACGCTGAAGGCGATGAACATGTGTAGAGATCTCAAAAATTTATTGAAAACTTGAAGTTTATGGAACGGAGGAATCTTGATGAACCTTCATGAAAACAATGATGAACGCGATGATATTTCAGAAAGTTGTTGATGAATTCGTGATGATTTTGATGAAGATCTGGAAATTTCTGATGACTCTGGATGATGATTGTTGGTGATGATTTGATGAACATATGAATGTTCTTGAGGTTTTCTGGAAAACATATGAAGAAAGTGATGAAGATCGTGAATGTTTGAAGAAAAATCTGGAAAAAAATGAAGGTTGGATGAATTTTCCGGTGGGAGGTTGGATTTCCGGCGATGGTTACGGTGAGGTTTTGGCCGTGAGTGATTTCTCCGGCGATAGCTTCGGCGTGTTTGCATGGTCGGAGGGGTGAGGTGGCGGTGAGTGAGGGAGAGGGAGATGTGGCACACATTGGGAGTGGGTGGCAAGGTGATGTGTCAGCGTGTGGGGTCAGTGGGGAGTGAGTGAAGGTGAGAAAAACACTTAGAAGGGGGGGTTGAATAAGAGTTTTAAGAAATATGGCAATAAAAAAAACTCAAGATTTTTATCCTGGTTCGTTGAACTCAACTACTCCAGTCCACCTTATCAAAGATGATTTGCCTTTCTCCACAAGGACTTAATCCACTATTGATCAACTGATTACAATAGAAAGCACTAAGAACAACTGTCTTAGTCTTCTCAAGAACTACTGACCACACCTTGGTCTTCTTAAGGAACTTCTTACAATTTAATGTAAACTAACAAGTGTTTGAATGCTTCTAATAAGCTGTATCACAACTGTGATGTTTACACTTAAGATTAAGTACAACAAAAACTATATGGTTTTATGAAAGATCAAATGAATGAGATCTTGTGAGATTTTCTCTTTTATGAATCAAGCGTGTATTTCTTTCTGAGTGAACTTTCAATGAGCATATGGTGAGTAGTGAATTAGCAACATCAAAATGTTGAAGTAGTTCTCCTTTTATAGCTTTTTCCAAATGCCTTGAGTCATGTGCAGCTGAATATAATATTAAATTTGTAAGACTTTTCATCACCAAAAGTATGGGCAGAGATATGCTTTCTACAGAAAGGTATGGTTGTAGAAGCCTTGGGATTTGCACCACGTCACTTCTTTGGACAATTTAGCCGTTGGTTACTTTGGAAGTAGCACCACATCTAATCAAGTTTACAGCTTCTTCAACAAGCTTCCTTCAAGATGAAGTCTTCATAATCTGCACTTCAGAACATGTAACAAGTTTAAAGGTATGAAATACTTCAAGATGATCAGAGCTAGAATGAATAAGATGATCAGAGTTTTGATAGATGATCAGATCTTTAATATATCAGAGTCTCAGTCTTGATCAAAGTCTTCATCAGAGTGTGCAGCAGTATGTGCTTTGAGCGTGAATATTAATGATAAGAGTCTGGTTATCAAAGCCTCTGAATTTGTAGTTAAAAGAGCTTCAGAGTCTGATAAGATCGGAGCTTTCAGCTTTTGTATACTTCTTTCATTAACCCTTCAGATTATTCTGTAGCTTCTGCTTCAGATCCTTCTGGCTGCGCTTCAGAATCTTCTGATAGTTTTGCATCTGATGCTTCAGAGCTTTGCATAGTTTCTTGTACTTATGTATTTTGCTTCTTTAAGAGTATTTAATTTTATACCTGAAACAATAATACTTGAAAAAATTTTAGAGTGTATATTTTCTTAATACAAAATTTCATAAAAGTTATCATCAAAACATAGAGATATAAGAAATACCAATCTGTGTTCTAACACTCTCCCCCTTTTTGATGATGACAAATCATAGGGAATTTTGTTCGATAAAGAGAACTAAAATAAATAACTCCCCCTGAGATTAAGAATCTCCCCCTGAAATTAATACTCTAATAGAGGAGAACACTTCCCTTTTTGCTTGAGTATATTTCAGAGCCTGGTAGAAATCCTTGTTGAGAGAAAGAATCAGAGTCTGGATGCTTTCCAGAATTAGAGTCTGATGATTTCTTTCAAAATGAAGAGTCTGGTAAATCTTCCAGATTCAGAGTCAAATTTGCTTCAAGGATCAGGTCCTGGTTGGGTAATTCTTCGGGTAACTTCAGATCATTTTTGTCATATGAATTAATACTATTTGAAAGTCTTAAGATTCAATGTTAGATTAAAACAATGTCTGAATTTCATTTTAGCATTGCTTATGGATTGAACAATCAAATTCTCTTTCTCCCCCTTTTTGTCATAATCAAAAAGAATTTTAAAGATAGCAAAGATAACAGAAGAAGAGAAAAACACAACACACAAATGAAAAACATAGCAGCTAGATTCATTCAGATCAAAGTAGCACAAAAAGCATAAGATATTCATACAGCAGATGATAGAAAATAGAACAACAGAATGCAAAGACATGAAAAAGAAAACTAGGGCTGGCGAGAAGCAATTAAGGTCAGAAGATCTGTAATCTTAGCAGTGGACTCTTCTTGCTTGGCCATCCAAGTCTTGATCTCTTCAGTGGTTTTTTCCTGTTTTATCATCCATGTTCTGATTTCTTTGACTTCTTGGACAACATCTGGAATCTCAGTCTTCATCTCAGATGCAGAAGGTTCAGAAGCAGATGCAGTTGTCATTGGATGATCAATCTCCATGTCAGATGCAAGAGTATCTTCTATCATTGCAGAATCTTCAGCAGGAGCATCTTCCAGAAGAAGCACTGGGGTTGTGATAATGCTCAGCAGAGTCTATCTGACCATTTCAGCAAACTTTGCCTTTGCATCATCAGCACAGAGTGTTCTGAGGTCAGATGCAACAGAGTTGAACTTAGAGATGAATCTGTTCCAAGAAGCTTCAGATTCAACAGGATCCATACTAGCCATGCACTCTTTCTCCACATAAGCAATCCCCATACGTATTTCCTTCTTGAAATTCTTGAACACAGTAGAAACATCTGATCTGGGTTTTGGGTTCAGAAAGTCTTCTATGGTGACTGGTTGTGATGGTTCAGGAGGGGTTTGGTTTTGTTCAGGAGGTAGGTGATCAGATGATGGTTGTTCAGATGGTGGTTGTTCAGATTGTTGGGGTATGGATGGTTGTGGTTCAGATGGTTGTGGTATGGATGTTTGTGGTATGGTGAGTTGAGGAATGGAGGTGTCATCATCAGATGGTGTTGATGTAACAACATCAGATGAGGGTGGTATAAAATCTGTGAAATTGAATTTGAAGCGAAGAGGTTTGTCAGATGCAGGTAGATCAGATGGTAATGGTTTATAAGGATCAGGAATTTGTAAGCTAGTTGGTGAGGGGACTTTAGATTCATCAGAATCAGATGATTCAGTTGAATGACATGAAGTTGAAGAAAGGACATACATGGTTGCAATAGGTTGCACATCCAGAATGTCTTCAGATGGTTGTTGGACAGATGGTTCAGGATTTTGGATGATTGGTTCTTCTGGTGGTTGAGTAGAAGAGAGTGGTTCAGATTGTTTTTGTGGTTCAGAAGATGGTTGTTGTTGTTGTTCAGATGTTGTTTGTTGTTCAGATGTTTGTTGTTTTTGTGTTTCAGATTGTGTTTGTTGAGGGGGTTGTTGTTCAGAGGATTTCTGTTGAGGGGGTTCAGATGGTAGTTGAACAGAAGATGGTTGAGAATGTTTGTGAGGAGATGAAATGGGTCAGATGAATGAGGTTTAGATGGTTTAGGATCAGATGATTTAGGAGGAGATGGTGGAGGTGAAGGTGAGGGTGAAGGGACAAGAGGTTTGGGATCTGATGTTAATACCTATTGAATAGTTGCTCTTATTTCCTCCAAGCTAGCTTCTGGAGGATTTTCCTTCTGCTTCTTGTCCTTCTCAGGATTGTCAGCAGCATCAGAGGCTTTCCTCTTAGGCTGTGCAACAGATCCTTCCTCAGCTTTTCTCTTCCTGCGCCTTTCTCTTAGAAGATTTAGCAGAACTTCTCCTTCCTTCTGAACTATGTTAGCAGGCAGAGGAGTACCATCTCGTAAACATTCAGCAATGTATGCCAGAATGATTTCCCTAGGTTCATCTGCACTGAACAATGGGAAGTCTGCTAAAGGAATTCTCCTTCTGCTGACGTCTTCAGAGTTAAATTTCTTGGGTTTTCTAGCAAGCTCTGAAATGACCTTCATTCTTTTCAGAGTGTTCCCATTGATGACAAATCCTATAACATAGGATAGATCCTCTGTCACTCCAGCATCAAACAGATGTTTCACAAGACCATTCTCTGTTAGAATGTATGATATCAGTTTTCCCATAGGGATCCAAGTTCTGATTTTTCCAGCTTTAACCCTTACTTCTTCTCTTGTTTCTTTGATATGGTTCAGAAGATGACTGAACAGAAGATAAGGTAAATCCACCTTCTTTCCTTTACTCATACAGAACATGAAGTACATTTGTTCTGAGTTCACATAATTTGGTGAGTTAGAAGATTTTCTGTGAAAGATAGAACTCATGAAGATCTTAGCCCGGATTCTGTAAACAGGCTTCAGATCTCTGACTTTGTTGGATGGTTCCCCAAAAACACAAACTTCTTGAAAAATGTCAGCCAAATCCACATGATCAGTAGCCATACTTGTGATTCCCTCAGTTTCCTTATACTCAAGTAGTTGTCTGATTAATTTTTCAGTGATGACAATTTCCTTCCCAAGAACAGAAGAATGAATGAACTTAGGGTAAACTTGAGCATGTATCCAAAATTCTTTCACCAAAGTTGGATAAACAGGACCCATCATCCTGTCAAAATACTTTTCCCAGTTCTGAGTTTTGATGGTAGAAAGGAGATCAAAACCATTTTCTTTGATGGATTCAAAATCCACAAAGTTCTCACACAGAACTTCAAGGTCTTTGATTGGAGTGAGAAGAGTTCTCACAGGTGCTTTGTACACAACAGCAGTTTGGGATGAACCAGCAGCATTTGGAGAAGATGCAACAACAGTTGAAGTTTGCATCTGAGCAGGTGTTGATGACGGTGAAGCCATTGATGTTCTTGAGATGTGTTTGGGTTTACGAGAGGTTTTGGGTTTTAAAATGAGATGAAAACAATAGAGAAGGCATAAATGCATATGAGAGATGAAGAGAGTGTAAAGTGTGATTTGTGAAGTGTTGTGAGAATTTATAGAAAAATTTAGGGCATGCAAAAAGACACACAATCTCAAGCGTGCACAAGCATTGAATGAAGTAAAACATAATCATATCAAGCAATTAATGCAAGGAAAAAAATCATATCAAGCATTTAAGATTCAGACAAAAGGGGGGAAAATCAAGAGATTTTGGATTTTCAAAGCAATACCTCAAACGTCACTTCAGTATGGTGCACTCTACCTTTCCAGATTCTGAGCTACACGTGTTTGCTTGCATGTGCCTCTGAAACTCTTTGAGAAATGAAACGTTAGGCAATGTTCAGATCCTCTGAGCCTTGTTAGTTCAGATTTACACACAAAGAAATAAACACAGAATTCAACAGAAGAAATACTTCAGAGTTTAGACATTTATCATCTGAAAAAAATTTCATCTGATGAATATTTTATTCTGGACAGAAGTCCATACTTATATTCTTCAAAATAAATTTAAATCTATCTTCAGCAAGGGGTTTTGTAAAGATATCAGCCCACTGATGATCTGTATCTACAAAGTTTAAATTGATAATTCCCTTCTGAACATAGTCTCTGATGAAATGATGTTTAATCTCTATATGCTTAGATTTAGAGTGTAAAATGGGGTTTTTAGATAAGCATATAGAAGAAGTATTATCATAGAATATAGAAAGGTTACTCTCAAAAATCTGATAATCTTCCAGCTGACTTTTCATCCAGAGCATCTGGGTGCTACAACTAGCAGCTGCTATATACTTTGCCTCTGTTGTTGAAAGTGCAATTATGGGTTGCTTCTTGCTGAACCAAGAGATCAGATGACTTCCAAGAAATTGACAGCTTCCAGAAGTGCTTTTACGTTCTACTCTGTCTCCAGCATAGTCAGCATCACAGAATCCAATTAATTTATACTCATCAGATCTTCTGTAACACAGACCCACACTAGTAGTACCTTTCAGATACCTTAGAATCCTCTTAACAGCTGTTAAGTGAGATTCTCTAGGATCTGATTGGAATCTAGCACAGAGACACACACTGAATAAAATATCAGGTCTTGAAGCAGTCAAATATAAGAGAGATCCAATCATACCTCTATAAAGTTTTTGATCAACTTTCTTACTTACCTCTTCCTTACCAAGTGTGCTTGTAGGATGCATTGGAGTCTTTGCCAATTTGCTTTCATTCAGATTGAATTTCTTCAGAAGCTCTTTGACGTATTTAGTCTGGTGAATATAGGTGCATTCCAGAGTCTGATTTACTTGGATTTCTAGAAAGAATCTAAGTTCTCCCATCATGCTCATTTCAAATTCAGCTTGCATAGACAAAGCAAACTCCTTTCCCAGCATAATATTGGTAGATCCAAAAATAATATCATCCACATAAATTTGACACACTAGTAAATCTTTCTTAAATGTTTTACAGAAAAGAGTTGTGTCCACTTTGCCTCTGATAAAGTTCTTTTCCAGAAGAAAATTACTTAATCTTTCATACCAAGCTCTGGGAGCTTGTTTCAAACCATAAAGAGATTTTTTGAGTTTGAAAACATGATTTGGAAATTTATCACTCTCAAAACCAGGAGGTTGGTGGACATAAACTTCTTCTTCTATAATGCCATTTAAGAAAGCACTCTTAACATCCATCTGATATAGAGTGATGTTATGTTGTGCAGCAAATGAAATAAGAAGGCGTATAGATTCTAATCTTGCCACTGGAGCATAAGTTTCAGTGTAATCAATTCCTTCTTGTTGACTGTAACCTTGAGCTACTAACCTTGCTTTGTTCCTAACAACTTCTCCTTGCTCATTTATTTTATTTCTGAATACCCACTTTGTTCCAATAATATTGAAACCTTTTGGTCTAGGAACCAGATCCCACACATCATTTCTTGTAAATTGATTCAGCTCATCTTGCATTACAAGTATCCAATCATTGTCATTCAGAGCCTCATCCACAGATGTTGGTTCAATAATAGACACCAACCCAAGAAGTGATGTTCCAGATGATCTGATAAACGACCTTGTTCTTATAGGGTCATCTTTCTTCCCAATAAACATTTCTTCTGGATGAGAAGCCTTGATTCTGGATGATCCTTTGACTATTAGTTTTTCAGAAATATTCATGTTATTCATTTGAGCAGCTAATGGAGTTGCATCTGGCATAGCTTCTTCTTGAGCTTTCTCTACCTCTGGTTTCTTAGATTATATGAGAATAACTTCTCCATCTGCAGAGTTTTCAATCTGCTTTGGCTTTTGATTGCCAAGCTTATCATCAAATCTAACATGTATAGATTCTTCCACAATCTGTGTCTCAGTATTGTATACACTGTAGCCTTTAGAGCGTTCAGAATATCCAAGCATGAAACACTTTTGTGCTTTAGAATCAAACTTGTTAAGATTCTCTTTAGTGTTCAGCATAAAACAAATACATCCAAAAGGATAGAAATAAGAAATGTTTGGCTTTCTATTCCTCCACAATTCATAAGGAGTCTTTTCCAGAAGAGGTCTAATTGACACTCTGTTCTGAATGTAACATGATGTGTTAATTGCCTCTGCCCAAAAATGTTTTGCCATGTTAGTCTCATTGATCATGGTTCTGGCTATCTCTTGCAAAGTTCTATTTTTCCTCTCTACAACTCCATTCTGTTGTGGAGTTCTAGGACAGGAGAAATCATGAGCAATGTCATTTTCATTAAAATATTTTTCAAAATGTTTGTTTTCAAATTCACCACCATGATCACTTCTGACTTTAACAATTTTGAAATCTTTTTCAGTTTGGACTTGTTTGCAGAAGTCAAAGAATACAGAGTGTGACTCATCCTTGTGTTTTAGGAATTTTACCCATGTCCATCTGCTGTAGTCATCAACAATAACTAATCCATACTTCTTGCCTCTGATGGATGCAATTTTCACTGGTCCAAACAGATCAATGTAAAGTAACTCTAATGGTTTTGAAGTTGAAACAACATTTTTGGATTTAAAAGATGATTTTGAAAATTTTCCTTTCTGACATGCTTCACAAAGAGCATCTGAGTTGAACTTCAGATTAGGAAGTCCTCTGACCAGATTGAGCTTATTAATCTGATATATACGTCTCATATTAATATGACCAAATCTTCTGTGCCAGACCCATTGCTCCTCATTAACAGACATAAGGCATTTAACATTCTGAACCTTAAGTTCCGAAAGACTAATTTTATAAATGTTGTTTTTCCTTTTACCATTAAAGAGGATTGAGTCATCCTTTTGACTAACAGCTTTGCAACACTTTTGATTAACGATAATGTCATAACCATTGTCACTTAATTGACTTATGGACAATAGATTATGAGCTAACCCTTCAACAAGCAAGACATTAGTTATGGAAGGAAGTTTACCATTGCCTATGGTTCCAGAGCCAATTATTTTGCCCTTCTGATTCCCTCCAAACTTGACATCTCCTCTAGATCTAAGCTCCAGACTTTGGAACATAGACCTTTTTCCCGTCATATGTCATGAGCATCCAGAGTCCAGGTACCATGACTGGAGTCTTGACTTTGCTGCTAAGGATGTCTACAACACAGATTATCTTATCCTTAGGTACCCAGATTTTCTTGGGTCCTTTTTGGTTAGTTGCCTTAAAGCTTTTTCTGAACTTCTATCTTTCAACATAAGACTTGTTCTGATTAGCTTTAGATTTATTAAACACAGGTTTGTTCTGATTAGAACTTGTATGTTTAATATCATTCAAGTGACCAAATGTAAATTGAGAATATAAAGGAGGATACTTGATATCCAGTTTATCTACAGATTTTGGATTTGAATCTTCATAAGAGAAAGACTTATATCCAACACCTTTTCTATAGTTTCTGCTAATACCATAGATCATTGAAGCCATTTTGCTTCTATCTAGGCTTTTAGTTAGAAACTTCCTGAAACTATAGTCATACTCTTGTAAAATATTTTTAGAGCATGGTTCAGATTTTGAATCAGAGTTTAGTTGAGCAGATTCTAAATTATTTTTCAATTGAAGATTTTCAGCTTTTAGTTCAGCTATTTCTGATTCAAACTTGTTACTCTCAAATTCAATATGCTTTAGAAGTGTTTTGTATTTGAGTTTAACTTTACTATAGTTTTCAAGAATATCAGATAAACTTTCAACAAGTTCCTGTCTAGAAAGTTCAGCAAATACCTCCTCAGAATCAAATTCTGATTCTGATCCAGATGATTCAGCATTGTCCTCAATGTCAGCCATGAATGCCACATTTGCACATTCCTCTTCTGACTCTGATGACGAATCAGATGCGTCTGAGTCATCCCAGGTAGCCATCAGAACTTTCTTTTTGTGATCTGACTTTCTTTTTGGGTTCTCCTTCTGAAGCTTTGGACATTCACTCTTGTAGTGCCCAGGTTCTTTGCATTCATAACAAACAACCTCTCTTTTTCCAGATCGTTTGTGTCCAGAGGCTTCTCCAGATCTTCTGTATCCAGAGTGTTCTCCAGATCTTCTGTGCCTAGAAGATTCTTTGTGTTGATCTGGTTTTCTAAAGTTCTTGAACTTCCTTTGCTTATTCTTCCAGAGTTTGTTGATTCTTCTGGACAACAAGGATAGTTCTTCTTCATCTTCAGAAGCAGACTCCTCAGAGCTTTCTTCTAATACCTGCAATGCTTTAATAGCTTTATTAGATTTTAAGGCAATTGCCTTACCTTTCTTTATAGGCTCATCTTCCTCTAGTTCAATCTCATGACTCCTTAGAGAACTAATTAGTTCCTCCAGCGTAATCTTGTTCAGATCCTTTGCCAGCTTCAGAGCAGTGACCATGGGTTTCCATCTGGTTGGCAAGCTTCTGATTATTTTCTTGACATGATCTGCTGCAGAGTAACCCTTGTCTAGAACCTTTAGGCCAACAGTGAGAATCTGGAATCTGGAAAACATTGCTTCAATAGATTCAGATTCTTCCATCTTGAAAGCTTCATACTTCTGGATCAGCGCCAGAGCCTTGGTTTCTTTAACTTGGGAGTTTCCTTCATGAGTCATCTTCAGGGATTCAAATATATCAAAAGCAGTTTCTCTGTTAGTTATTTTCTCATACTCAGTATAAGATATATCATTTAGCAATATAGTTCTAGCCTTGTGGTGATTTCTGAATTCCTTCTTTTGCTCCTCAGTCATTGATTTTCTGTCAACTTTCTTGCTATTCCCATCAGTGGGATGAACATATCCATCAATAACTAAGTCCCAAAGATCAGCATCAAATCCTAGAAAGAAACTTTCCAGTCTATCTTTCAAATAATCAAATTTCTCTCCATTAAACATGGGAGGTTTTGTACTGACTCTTTCTTCATATTTGTTGTTGTTGTTGGGTGTTGAAGTTTCAGAAGCCATAAAGAATATCAACCAAGAGTATCAAGATTTTTTCCCACTGGATCTTTTCTGGTCACGGTTAAGTGATAGCACAAACAAAACCGGAGCTCTGATGCCAACTGAAGGTGAGAAAAACACTTAGAAGGGGGGGGGGTTGAATAAGAGTTTTAAGAAATATGGAAATAAAAACAACTGAAGATTTTTATCCTGGTTCGTTGAACTCAACTAATCCAGTCCACCTTATTAATGATGATTTGCCTTTCTCCACAAGGACTTAATCCACTATTGATCAACTAATTACAATAGAAAACACTAAGAATAATTGTCTTAGTCTTCTCAAGAACTACTGACCACACCTTGGTCTTCTTAAGGAACTTCTTACAATTTAATGTAAACTAACAAGTGTTTGAATGCTTCTAATAAGCTGTATCACAACTGTGATGTTTACACTTAAGATTAAGTACAACAAAAACTATATGGTTTTATGAAAGATCAAATGAATGAGATCTTGTGAGATTTTCTCTTTTATGAATTAAGCGTGTATTTCTTTCTGAGTGAACTTTCAATGAGCATATGGTGAGTAGTGAATTAGCAACATCAAAATGTTGAAGTAGTTCTCCTTTTATAGCTTTTTCCAAATGCCTTGAGTCATGTGCAGCTGAATATAATATTAAATTTGTAAGACTTTTCATCACCAAAAGTATGGGCAGAGATATGCTTTCTACAGAAAGGTATGGCTGTAGAAGCCTTGGGATTTGCACCACGTCACTTCTTTGGACAATTTAGTCGTTGGTTACTTTGGAAGTAGCACCACGTCTAATCAAGTTTACAGCTTCTTCAACAAGCTTCCTTCAAGATGAAGTCTTCATAATCTGCACTTCAGAACATGTAACAAATTTAAAGGTATGAAATACTTCAAGATGATCAGAGCTAGAATGAATAAGATGATCAGAGTTTTGATAGATGATCAGATCTTTAATATATCAGAGTCTCAGTCTTGATCAGAGTCTTCATCAGAGTGTGCAGCAGTATGTACTTTGAGCGTGAATATTAATGATAAGAGTCTGGTTATCAAAGCCTCTAAATTTGTAGTGAAAAGAACTTCAGAGTCTGATAAGATCAGAGCTTTCAGCTTTTGTATACTTCTTTCATTAACCCTTCAGATTATTCTGTAGCTTCTGCTTCAGATCCTTCTGGCAGCACTTCAGAATCTTCTGATAGTTTTGCATCTGATGCTTCAGAGCCTTGCATAGTTTCTTGTACTTATGTATTTTGCTTCTTTAAGAGTATTTAATTTTATACCTGAAACAATAATACTTGAACAAATTTTAGAGTGTATATTTTCTTAATACAAAATTCTATAAAAGTTATCATCAAAACATAGAGATATAAGAAACATCAATATGTGTTCTAACAGTGAGGTGTCATCATCAGAGAGAGAAAGAGAGGGACACTTTAAATAGTGCCAAGTGGCGCTGAATGAGCCTACGAATTGGACAAGTGGCCTGATTAATTGGACTTAGTTAATGGACTTAATGACTGGACTAACTAATGAGTAATGCTAATCAGGAATTAATGTTGAAAATGATGAAAACCAAAATTAAACTAATTAACCAATCAGTTGATTAATATCCTAATTAAAAAAAATCAAGTAAACTGAACTCTAATTAATATGCTAACTAACTCTAAACTTCTAATCAGATTAATCAAACATTCTAAACAAATCAATGTTCTAAAAAAGAAATCCAAGTCTATTAACATCTAAAACAATTCTAATCATTATAAAGGAATTAAAATCTAATGATTTCTAAACAACTCAATTATATTCTAGAAAGAATTATCAAAAGAAGATTAATATTAAATCTAAAAGAGTATCTAAAACAATATTGAAAACTATTTTTTAAAACTAAAGAAATATATTCTAAAAAGAATTATAATCTAAAAAAAACTATTTAAAATCTAGAAATATTATAATAACTCCTAAAATATAGAAAAACTATTAAAATTCTGTTAAACTATAATATCAAAAATAGAAAATAAAGGATAGAAGCTATCTAGCAACTATTTCTATGCTAAAATTTAACGAAATAAACTCTAGAAAATTGCTACTAATTCCATGAGGAAAAACACAATGAACATCAATTAAATCGGTGAACAAAACTGCGAGAGCGCAACGAGATAACCGGTAAAAATACAGACACCGAAATATCCTAAAAAAACAACAGCAAAACCTGAAAACACTGGGAGGAGCACCACTCCCAAAATAAACCTCCTTACTCGAAATGGTTTGAACTGTCTGAAGCGCGAGAAGAGGGATGTAATCCCGATAGAATCAGACTGGCTAACAAAATGCGCAGAATGCGATATGCGGATGCAAAATGCAAAATGAGTCGAAACATAAGCCAAATACAAGAATTGGTTGGTCAAATTTTGGGGTGCAACAGCTGCCCCTATTCAAACGGCTTGGACCTGAAGGGTTGAGAAGCGAACGACTTTCAAACATTCAAAGGTAGAAGACGGTTGAATACCAAAGAACCCGGAAATTTGCCAACCGCAGAAATAAACTGCAACTCTGATTGGGAAAAAAAATCCGGAAGACTGAATACAGACAGTTGCACGGCAACCAGCTGACTGCTCATCAGATACAGAACACCTGACCTCACTGTCGGTCATCTGTGTAACGCCACAAACATTGAACCCACAGGCCGGATCAACATGCACTTGATCCTTCACGCTGCATAGGGTCGGATAAACATGCACTTGATCCTTTCACTTCGTTAGAAAGAGAAACAATACTAACATCGTCTAAGGAAAGACGGAAAGTCACCGCTGAATGTTGGATCAACATGCACTTGATCCTTTCATTTCGTCAGAAAGAAATAATACTCACATTGTCTAAGGAAAGACGGGGAGACATCATACATTCACGAAAGCCACCACGCTCATATCATCTGAGGGTATACATCCAATAATTGCGTCGCTTAAAAGTAGACGGAAAGAAGGCTACCACGCTCACATCATCTGAGGGTAAACAGGAACAAATCTGATACTCACATCGTCTAAAGAAAGACGGGAAGACTCCAATACTCACCTCGTCTAAAGAAAGACGGGAAGAAGAACTTGTCCGAAGAACCACATCATCAATAGGAATCGACAGAAAGAAAGATCAAATCAATGATTACGTCAACAAACTTCACAACTATTCAGCAAACTTCTGAATTCTTTCGTCCATAAGAGTTGATGAAAAAGAACTATATTCAAAGGGCCACATCGTCAATAGGAATCGACAGAAAGAGAACCACCTTCAAAGAGTCGTGTTGTCAATAGGAATCAACAACAAGGAAATCAAACATTCTTTAGAGAGCCACAACATCAATAGGAATTGACAGCACGAAAACCTTCTTAGAATAATATCTCATCCAATAAACTGAAAGAAAACCATATCCGACACCCACATCGTCTAAGGATAGACGAAGAGTAAACCCTATCTGAAGTTCTTCTTAAAATCTCGCATCGTCCAAGGATAGACCGAGAGAAAATCATATCCAAAATCCAAATCATTGAATGCTGAACAAACACAGAAGATCGTATTCACAACTCACATCGTCTAAAGGTAGACGGTAATAAGACTTGCTGGGGAAACACGTCGTCTAAGGATAGACGGTAAGAAAACCTGTTGGAGCAACACATCGTTAATAGAGATCAACGAAAAGATAATCTGCTCGGAGATACACATCGTTAGTAGAGATTAACGGAAAGAAAATCGGTCGACATCAGAGGACTGATGGACAAAGGAACTCTGCTTGGGGATATCATCATCAGAGGACTGATGGACAAAACATAACCGTCGTATGATCTGAAACCCGAGAGAAAGTAAGCTGATGAGATGCCTGAACATAACTGCTGGATAAATGCCCCTGTATCGACCGCAGGGTGATTCACGTTGCCACGGAAGGCTGATAACAAACTGGCTTATACTTCGTATGCATATGCGTATGTTTGAATGGCGTAATGCTCCACACGATGGAAATGCTACGTATTTGAGGATGAAATGCAAATATGATGCAAATATGATGATATATGCAAAGATGCAAATGCAGGCTCGGGCTGCCGGAGAAAAGCTGTACACAGAAGGACCATTCCAGCAAAATAAATGCTGGAAAGGTGAAGCCAACTCCGCTGGGGATTCGGGAGAACTATCAAGTAACTTTGCTCTGGGGATTCAGAAACCATCCTGGACGAATAAACTCTGCTGAAGAATTCAAGAATCATCCTGAACAAACAACTCTGCTGAGGAATTCAACTCTGTTGGAGACTTCAATCTAAACTATCGAGAGCTAAGCACTTGCAGATAGTCTTCTACGAGAAAACTTCCTGTTGACCCAATGCTGGGAATGAGTATACACCTCTGCGCATGACTCAGCTGGGGATATGATGATCCTTCCTAGGATACATCTGGTTGGGGAGAATCTATCTCCGTTTGGGGAGACACATCAATGCTCACAGCCTCAGGTTCAGATTCTGTGGAGAAACATAACTGAACCTGCTGGGGAAGAAGGAGTCATCCTGCTTGGAAAAATATGCCATGGAACGAACTCGCGATGGCTTGCCCCAGAATCTATAACGACTTCTGACAATCTCTGCCAATATGGAGATGAACGATTCCTTCGCTTTCAACTTTTGCCCCAGCCTGTGGGATCTCTGTGGGGATGTTCCTTGAAAGGAAATCTACAATTTCTGCACCCAGATCTGCCTCAGCATCTTGAACCTCGAAGAGGTGCTTCATATTAATTGCCCCACGGGCCATAAATAACTTATGTGCTCTTAGGGTGGTCTGCCCCTGTCTTGAAACGACTTTGCCCCTGATTGGCTAATCTGTGGGGAAATACCTTGGTTATCCTCGAGAGATTCATGGAATCTCGACCCGACTGCTTCAGATTGAATGACTCTCATACTGTGATCATTTGACATAGCTTGCCCCGGTTCACCGGAATACTCAGGCGTTCTGCACTCTCTCCTGATCAAATCTTTCCATCGTGGAAACTTTCCTGCTGTCAAGCACTTACTCGCTAGTAAAACAAGTTATTCTGCATAAAAGACATATTAAATGCAATGCATATGACAGTTTTGAAATTCCATTCCTGTTCACTGGAAAAAAATTTGTGACATAAAAGGTATGAATCATTCATTAACATGTTAACATTAATACAACACTGTAAGAGGAATCCTTTCAGGGAGTTAGTTTCGATGCGATCTTTACCGAAATATGCTTTCGAAACAAACCTATTTCAATTAGGAATTTTAAAGGTTGTAACATGGTCGGGTTCACGGTTTATGAAAGAAAGGATAGAGGCTCAAAATTCATTTTAACCCACCCATTCTCCTTGATGTTCTCCAATCATACGTTCAGCTAATTTGACCTTAGCGTTCACCTTTCAAAGATTATATGACAGGAGTAAGGGTTCAGAAAACCACAAGTTTTTGGAGTGACAGTCACTCGCTTTTCGTCCTTCGGGCCTGGAGCCACACGATTTCGTTCTTGTTCGAGGATTTTCTTTTGTAATCCTTTTTGCTCTTCGTTTTTTTGTTTTTTGTTTTTCATTTCCCCCTAACTTTTGCCTGGACTAAGTCTTCCGAGTTTATTCAATTTTGAAGTTCAGCGGGGTACCCTAATTTTTGCCTAAGTCGCTTGTTTGCAAGATTCGACTTAGCGGGCTTTTTCCTTTTGATTTTTTCTCTTCTTTTTTCTTGAACAAATCGCATGACAATGACTCGTTTGACTTGTTAAAGAGATTGTGATTGTTTCACTCCTGATCAGCCAGGTTTAACCATCATGGTTTTTTAGGTACGACCTATAGCGGCGTGATTGATCCTCGAACGGACACTCCTTTTGTAATTTGAACGCTCGGTCAAATTAACTAACACCTACCCTGCCCCGGGTTAAGATTGAGGGTTTTTCATCTTCAAAAAGAAACTCCTACTACTCGGCTCAAAGGGGTTAACAAGGGATTATCTTTCTTATATCTCCGGTGTTTATGGATTGAAACAATGCTTGTACATCATCAACAGGTTTTTATTCAAAAGCATAGCATCGAAAGCTTACGCATCGTTAGATTTCGTCATCCTCCCCGGATTCCACTTAAACAAGCGTTTGACATCAGTTAAAACATTGAGTGAACACAAATGGATTAAATCAAAACATGCATATTCATTTCATTATCAATATCAATTGAAAACAATACAAGTTTTACGAATTCAATTCGCGCTTTAACAGAAAAGAAACTACAAATGCAAAGACATGACATGATATAGCAAAGATTGCTAGTTTTTGGGAATCGGGCCTTTCGAACTTGATTCGCTGTTGAGCCAGCCATCTTCAGAATTGCTCTTCGAAGTCATCCTGATACTCTTCTGAACATCTGCTCTCAGTGAACTCTTCCATAACATGAACTGATGCACCCACTTGGCTGGATGAAGGAAAGTCGTTAATCTGAACACCCTGAGGCGTGATTGAGATCCTGTTAGAATCCAGCAGAGTCTGAACCTGGCTTCTTAGTACCTTACAGTCTTCAGTTGAATGCCCCTATGCCCCAACATGGTAGTCACAACGGGCATTGACATCAAAACCTCGAGGATATGGAGGAATCTCTGGATTAATCTTCTTCGGCACTATCAACCCACTTCTGATCAAATTCGGCAATAACTGACTATACGATACCGGTAGCTGAGTAAAATGCCTTTCTGGCTTCCTTGGCCTTCGTCTAGCATGCTGACATGGCGAATGACGATACGACTGTTGACTCAGGCGGGGAGCAGATATCTGACATACAGACCCAACAGGTTGCTGGCTTTGAACACTCGAAGTGTCTGAACACTGAATCTGAGGTATAGGAGATTCTGGGGTGACATCACTTTCTTTCTCCCATTCTTCTTATGAACTAACAACTGTTTCATCTTCATAAACTGAGGTATTTGAGATGTCTCGAATTTTTCCATTCTTGATTCCGCTCTCAACACGTTCTCCTGTTATCACTAAGTCAGCAAAGTTCGACGCTCTACCACCGATCAGCTTGTCAAAGTAATGGCCTTTCAAGGTACCCAGGAATATGTCAACCAACTCTCTATCTAGAAGTGGGGGTTGAACACGAGCAGCGAATTCTCTCCATCTATGCGCATACCCTCTGAAGGATTCATTGTCCGTCTGGGATAATTCTTGCAACTGCATGCGGCTAGGAGCCATGTTAAGGTTGTAGTCGTACTGCTTCACAAAGGCATTGGCCAGATCTGACCAGGATCTGATGCAACTGCTTTCCAACTACATATACCAATTCAATGATGCTCCACTCAAACTGTCCTGAAAGTAGTGAATCATAAGCTGATCATTGGCGACATACGAAGTCATTTTCCTGCAGAACATTATCAAATGTAGCTTCGGACAACTATCCCCTTTGTACTTCTCAAAATTTGGCATTTTGAATTTCAGAGGCATCACAAGACCTAGCACCAAACACATGCTCGAAGCATTCGAATCAAGAGTATTCTGACTCATCAGGGTATCAAGCTTTTCCTCTAACAACTGATATCTTCTCATAAATTCAGCAGTCTGTGGGTTCTCAGCATCAACCTTCGGAACAACCCTCTGAGGATCTGGCACAGAGAAAATGAAATTCTGATAGTCCGTGTCGTGGAGAGAATATGCATCTTTATCTCTAACAGGAATCTGCACATTTTGGGCTTGAGCAACATTATTTATCGGGATTCTCTGAATGTTGGTCTCATCTCTAGTCATAGCCGTCACAGCTTCCATGAATTGCCTCAACTGATCCTTCAACAATTCAAACTCGGCCCTCGTAACAACCTGATTCTGCTCTACTGAGTTCATGATCCTTCCAAAAACTAACTCAAGTCCAATGCGAATGCCGAGAAATCAACTGCGGGTTGGACAAAAGACTGGTAAGCTCTCTGTTATGGCTGAGGATGTCCATGCAAACATGAGATGCACATCAAATGTAATGCAAAATGCTGATGCAACAAACACGAGATCACAGCCCCCACAAATCTCTGAATACTGTTGCGCTGCTGACGGGATAAGTTCGCTCTGAAGAGAGAAAACCAAAATACCGGGTTGGCTGGAAGTCAAGTTTCCTGCAAAAACCCTCCCACTCACAGGTATGGATCTAATCTGACAAAGGTTCAACATCCTATGCGTTTCCCAGCGTCACAGACCTTCACGAAATGATGATACGTTCACCATTTCTGGTTTGGCATCATCACCCCCTGAAGAGGCCTCACTCAGCTGAGTCACAAATGATCGGTCACCAGAGTCGACAACCCCCCAGACCAAGAACCCCTCAAGCCCAAAGGGCTGGAAAAGAAGTCAACCAAGAGAATCTCGTCTGAGCGTGGATTTTGCAAGACGCTAGTACATGCAAAGCATGCACGCGCCCACTACTTACCACAACTAATGCTAGGTATACACTCAAGCCTGGGTCTGGCTTATCACTCATCAGAGCCCCTCTCCCACAACAGCACAACAAATAATTATATTATACTAAAAGTAAAGTGCGGAAAGTAAAGTGCGATAAATAAACGCAAACCCAACAAGTAAACAAACAAGCGTTAGGATTGACTCACATAGGGGACGTTGGATCCCCAACAGAGTCGCCAGCTGTCGCTACTGTGAAAATAAGGTGTCGGCAAAATAGAAGATTCACCACCTTTTGTTATTTATCCCTCAGAAAGGGAAAGGAAACGATCGGAAAAACCTGATGAAAAGGTATAAGACAAGGTCATCGCAACCATGCATGGGTTCGGGGGTCAGTTATGCAAGGGGAAGGTATTAGCACCCCTCACGTCCATCGTACTCGATGGGATCCATGCTTGTTGTGTTTATCTGGTGGGTGAAAAACAATCTAGCTACGGCTTATAAATCTAAACGAAAAGAAACTGACTCGATAGAGCATCGCGCTCTATGCCTACGTATTCCCTCGTGCAATGGGAAAGTCAGAGTCAACGTAGTTCGAGAAACTACGAGGAGGATTTGCTCGCCAAGACATCGCGTCTTGTGCCTACGTATTCTCATATGTATGAGAAATCAGAGCAAAACTTAATTCAGGCTAAAACGGGTAACCGGGGTGTTCTCGATCACACAGGGGTGAAAGAAAGGGTTGACGATACTGGCGTATGCATTCTAGAAGTTATGTGTATGCTGCTCGACCATTGGAGACTTAGGAGTTACCTGTTTGCGGTAGAACGGACGTAGTATGTCGGGGTTTAAAGGTAAGGGAACCTACAGGTTCTAGAACTACGGTCTTGTCTCAATTGCGCTAGGGCAAGAGAAGGGGAAATCAGTCGTCAGCGGGAAAGTCTCGATCGCACGGTAGCGAGAGAACATAGAAGTTAGTTGTTAATGTGTTCGATAGGATATCACATCTTATGCCTACATATTCTCATCTGGTACGAGAAATTAGAGCAGTTGTAGTTCAGCTAACTACAGGAAAGGGGGAAAAGTGAGCTCGCTAGGATATCGTGTTTTTACATTTTGCTTCTTCCAAAATTCGAAGTTTTCAGTTGTTAGATCATGGATAATACGGGAATATTTATTATTCCCCAAACCTTTAATTAAGATTTGCTAGCACATGTTCTAGGATTTGTATGGTCGATCTTGTACGTAACCCAATTTCTTTTAATTGGAAAGACCAACAGTTGCTTACAATTTTTCCAGTAAACACCTACATGCCGACACTGTCTGCATTATTGCAACAATTCTCGGTGTGTATATCTTAAGTGCTACCAAAAATCGCGGTAATTCTTTATACGAATTCTCCCAGTTGCCAAATAACTATTCAAAAACCTTTGTTCTTGCAATCCACGCCTTCTTGTATGAGGGAGTATAATTATACCGCATAACAATATGAGAGATTATTGTCTCACGTTCACTGATGGATCCTTGTTAACAAGCGGAAAAATATCTTGACATATCAATTTCGCGCTTAGCTTTCGATGATCCTGAACAATATTTATGGCAGTGCAACTGTGAGGTGGCTCTATGGAAACTATCTTCCAAGAATCGCTTCTCTTTCTGTAAGACGCAGCAAGCCAAAACTTGCAAAGTGGACTACAAAAATAATGACATACCTTCTCGAGTACGTTCGGTGTACATTGAAATCAACAGAGTTATCCATGTGATATTTTTTAATGGCTCGTACACAATCCTCCTTAGTACGAAACTGGTCTCTCACTTTTAATTCATTCTCTGACCGCATATATGGGTTGTGAAACATATCTGCAGATCTCTCATCGTCTTGCAAGTCCAAGTCTGTCATATGTTAAGGTGAATTGTATACATGAACTGGAGGTATTGGCACTTTCATCAACGATGTTGACCTCCGGTTCGGTTTCATCTGAGTATTCTATTTCGATTTCATCTGAGTCTACACCTGTTGATTGATCGATGATCTGAGACTGCTGAGATGGAACATTTTTTTGGAGGAACGTATACAACTCAATATAGTTGAAACCAGAATGTTCGTGACTAACGAACATATTTTCAACATCTTCATCATCTCATACTTTAAATGGATAAAATTTAACGTGGTTGGTTTCGGAAAAAATATAGGTTTTGATATATTATTTATGATATATGACCAAACCCTAATTTCGATTCTAATCTTTCCTTTAAAATGCAAGATACTTGTGTTTCTATTGATTGTGAATCAGACAAAATCAATGTTTTGAAAACCAAACCCAATGTCGTTGGAGACATATGTCTCTCCGTTGTAGTGGGTGTTAACAAAGTATCTCGGTCCAGATGACATCATATTGTTCACTTGTTAGAGACTTACTATTTTGGTTGCATCTGATGAAAATGCATGGGAGCATATAAATATGCATGGGAGCATTTAATGAGGTCGCCATATGAATTGGTGACAGTGTACAAGATTTGAAAGGGAGTCGCCAACTCACATGGAGACAAGGTGCAGTCTAAGCACACAGTGTCGCCATGTGAGTGTCAGACTGTTATGCATACATGGGACATCTTCAGGTTATGTGCACAACTAGGTTTAGGTTCCTAAAAGTCTCCAAATGGACTAGCGACCCTTTGTAAGGAGTGAACACAGTCTCCAATTCATGTGAAGACACCATGCAACATGTATTCTTCACACGTGACTCCTATAATGCTATATAAGGAAGCTAAAGGTATGGAATGATACATCATCTGAGCCATTGTTGCAGAGAAACATTAAATCAGAAATATTTTATCAAGTCTAGAGTATCAGAAATATTAAATTAGTTATAATGTCTCTGTTGACAATTGGTGAAACGCATAGAGGCACAATCGCAAATATCAAGAATTATGTAAGTGTTATTTTCTTTATTGACAAAGTGTTATTTTTTTTAATGTCTCTATTATTTTTTTTTCTAAATTGACAATGTGTTATTTTCTTTAATGTCTTTGTTAATATTTTTTCTAAATTGACAATTATGTAGAAAGTATATAGGTTTCGTCCTCGTTCCCATGAATACGTTGCCCCCGATGAATTAATTCAACCATATATCGAGCTTGTCATTTTTGGACTTGTAAGCAAAATCATGTCTTACTCGGTTGATGCAAAGTTTATACTAGCTTTGCAAGAGAGATGGCGCCCAGACACACACACACCTTCTTTTTTCCAATTGGTGAATATACTGTGACGTTAGAGGATGTGTACATGTTACTTGGTTTGCGTATTGGTTGTAAGGTGGTCAATGGACCAACAAACCTTGATGGTTTAATTTGTGAGGAACTCTTGGGTGCCGACTTGCTAGATGATAACTCAAGAGGCAAAGGTATTTTACTTTCGCGCCTCAAATCACGGTACACCGGTTTTATATTAGATCAAGATTCTACAAAAGAAATGAAAATAATAAAAACCAGGTGCTATCTTATGTTTTTAATTGGTTTATTTTTATTTCCCGAAGACACTTGTTCTTCTATGCACATTATGTATTTACCCTTACTAAGAAACCTATATAAAACAAGCGAGTATAGTTGGGGTTCCACTTGTCTATCTTATTTGTATAGCTCTCTGTATAAGTGGGCAAAAAAATACATCTACTTTTTCTATATAAATACATCTTATTTGTATAGCTCTCTGTATAAGCATGGTGTTGATCTAGATTATCATCCCTAGCGCTCGTCAACCACAACAACTTTTCCTTCTCGTATGCACAAAAGTAAGTTACTAACTTAATCTTAGTTTATTTCACCTTACTAATTATTGTGTCTAACTAATTGAATTTGAACTTTTTGTTGTTTAGATGGTCGGTTAAATGTATGACTTACAATAGATGCCCTATATATTGTATCTTTCAATACCGTAATCTTTTGGATCACCTAAAACCTGGAGATGTAAGGCCTCTAAACAAACCAATTTATTTTTTATATCAACAATTTTATGATCTAATATTTTTCTCTTCTTTAGTTCATTTGGCGTCCATATCTAAACATGGAACACCTACATGAAGTCAGAGAGGAAGATGATGCTGTTTGGACTACTTGCATGCCGTTCATCAGATTCACCACTGTGGAGATACACAACAGTTATCGTGTCAAACTACAATTTGGAATGTATCAAAACATTCCAGATCCCTCTGCTGACCTCGGTAAATGGCATCTCAAAAGAGTTAGGACTATCCCAACTGGAAGGATTTTGCAAAATCTGTGTTGTAAATGAAGGAACCGCAACGTCCATGTCTTACATGGCCCGGTGATGGCAACCCCTCTATACCAACTAATAATTATATGGCTTGGTACAAATCGGTTGCAACTGGATTTGTCTTTGAAGAGAGGTATCTATACGACCCACGACAAACCACCTATACATAAGAAGCTTCAACGTCTAGCCCACCGAAAAATTATCGACCATGTTACTCACAACCCCCAACCCAACATAATTACCAACCCACTAACACAAAAACCCACCATCCAAACATACCAAACACCAAACCACAATACCAAGAGCGTCCCCCATACCATCTCCAACAAAATTACTATTACCAAGAAACCCAATATGGCTATGCCCCCAACACAACATCAAGATATAGCCAAAATGAGGGTACATCATACCATAGCCATAACGCCCAAACATCTTTCCATAGCCAAAACACTCAGACATCATATCCTAGCCTACACACAAACATCCCAACAACCTTATGGCTTTCAAACACCACTACCATTTCAATCTTTCACCAACAAATCCTTCACACCAATGTCCCCCTTCAATCATCCTAGTCACACACCAATTAACTCTTCATCACACTCGAACTACTCTGGCATGAGTCGCACGCTCAGTTTCAACACACAAGACCTCATGAAAATGCAAAAAATTCTTAGGGAACCATCTGAGAATGTGCCTGAGACTTTAACTCCTTAAACACCTGACGTGAATCAACAATGAGGAGAACGAGTGCAAAAAGTGAGGGTGCCTAGGGGATGTGGAACCGGTGGCCAGTATGACCACCTCGTCGCCAACATTAATTTATGTAATAGTATTTTTAATTAATGATAATGTTATTTATTTATGTTAAAAAATTTTACATAATGCACCATGTCTCCATCTTAATTGGCGGCTCCCTTATAAGTTTTAGACCCATGTGCCAATTAGATTTGAGACAGGTGTCTCCAATCCAATTGGCGCCACCTTTTAAGCCCTTGTGAAGGGTCGTCAATCCACTTGGCGCCACGATGTAACCAGTACTCCAAACTGAGGTACTTTAGAAAATAATTTGAAATGTGGGGTATTTTGAGAATTTTTTTAAAAAACTGAATTATTTTGATAAAAAATTCAATTTCAAGATGTACACCATTTCTAAAATTTCATCTTTTTTCAAAATACTCTTAAAATTTATTCTAGCAAAAGGCTAATGGATTAAGGAACTTAGTTAATCAATTAAGAAGCTAAAATTCTAAAATTCGCTCTCTAACCGACTAAAACACTTGTCTGAATTTGTACAATAATCAATTAAAAAACTTTCTAATCAATTAGGCTTCTAATCCAACAATTACTTTTTTAATTTGTTAGATTATAGTGGATTAGAGCCGCAATTTAATCTTTCCATTCTTGGTCAAATTGTTCCTATATATAGAATGCTTGTGTTCATTTCAAACCACAAGAAGTCATAAATATGACTCTTTTCTCTTACTCATTTTTTTATATAAAAACTTCTTATACACTTACAATTATTTTAGGATAGAGAGAATGAAATACTTTAGTATTTTAATATTTTATAATAATTAATATTTACATTCTATTTTGATAAGTTCTAAGATATTCATACATCGGTATCTCTATGAAAAAATAATTAAACTTTTTAAAAATAAACTATCACAAAATGAATCTGTATATAACCAAATTCTGAGTATCATATTGTTCATCTTCTATTTTAATCTTATTCTAGAAATATTTGTTATTCTAATAGTAACCTTAACTTTTTCTTTAATTATGTGATTTATAAATATGAAAATTATTTCATAAATATTTAATAATTTTTAAGAATAACTGTGAATGATATAGTCTTGTAGTCCAATCAAATAATCTATGAATCCGCTCCAAACCCTAAAACACGGAGGTAAAAAACTAGATCAAGATGGGACGTGAAGCATATGGATTCATTTAATTAGTGATCGAGACTGAGAATGAGTGGCTAAGAATGATTCAACAGCGGCGGACAGCGAGTTGGGCACCACACTCTTCACCATCACTAGCTTAACTAGGTCGAAGTTTCTCCACGTCGGTCATGCCAATATTTGTCTGAGCAGTGGGTTCTACCACGCCGTAGCAGGATGGGATGAATATCCTGAATCATCTACTATCCAATTATAGCTTTACACGTTCGTACAGTAGATATCCTATCCACAAATAAAAAGTTCCTTTCGGTGGCGGCTCCACATTATTAGCCTCTTTCCTATTCTAATTTTGAATTCAACATTTTAAGTCTTGTTCAACATCCACCTCTAAATGATGTATAATTTTTTATTTTTATTAAAAATAATGTATAATTTTTAAAATATTAACTTTAAATATAATTCTTAAAAACCTTATTTTAAAAATTAAATTTAAACCTATTATGATAATAGTAAAATCTGCAACATTCTATTTATTTAAGAGATGAAATTTCAATTACTTAAAGAAATTTTTTAATTCAAGCGGGATCACAATCGGTCGTTAACTTTAGATTAAATGTCTTTGGTATGATTTAAAATAGATCCAAATTAATCCATGAAGCCGCTTGAAATTAGGGCTAGTGTCCAAAACTAAAGCTTAGAAACAGATCGAACCCTAGCCATAATGGTCCTCTCCTTGTCCTCTTTCCAAGTTGGAGGATAGTCTTGTGGTCTCAATTCCTTGAAATTGACAATACTTAACTACATTCCATATGCATTAAAAGACAATCCCCCATTTTGATGGTCAAGCTCACATCATTTGTATTGACATTACAAACACAAACTTATTTTGCTTGCTTTTAGATTCCAGCAAGAATAGTGATGCATGTAGAAATCTTGTAACCACTGTGTGTCGAATCAACTGTTTTGGAAAATTATTAGTATGTTGTGTGGTTGTGCTATACTATTGGAGTGAGCCCACAAGGAGTGACCAATGGAGATTGAGCTGTCCATTTCCATGATCTTAGAGAAATAAAATTGACATTGATATGTTTTGCAAAATCAATTTAGGATGAAATCGAATTGAACGTCTTTGGATACGTAAAAGTAGTTTGAAAAAATAAATTAGAAAATAAAAATCATGTTTAAAGATAAAAGATCAATATTGCATGTTTATGTTAGTTTCGATTTGAGCTTAAAAAAAGAAATTATAATCCTTTTTTTTAATGCAAAATGTGTGTTTATAAAATTATTTATATATATATTTTTAAGCGGATATCAAATAGTATAAACTAAATTAAAATTTGAAGTATTATTTTAATTGTAACAGTTTAGTCTTGTAAATGTAAAGGGTTGAGTTAGAAACGGTTATAAAATGATTATAAGACTTATTTAAATTAATTCCCCCCAATTTATTAAAAAGTTAAATTAAAACTAGATCGGAAACTTTTACCTTCAATTGTAATTTTAAACATTAAATTTATCTTTAAATTATTAATTATGCGAATATATATATATATATATATATATATATATATATATATATATATATATATATATATATATATATATATATATATATATATATATATATATATATATATATATATATATATATATATATATATATATAGGGTGATAAAACAGGTAGGGTCTGTCAGATCAGTTCATTTAACCCATCATTTTTGGTGGGTCGAGACGAGGTTTTTGATTCAGTGTCTTAAGTTGACCTACCCTATTAAATCTATTTTTAAAACGGACTGAGAGCGGGGCGGGGCGGGTTTTGTCCACAGACTTTTTATTTAATTTTTTTTTATCTTTTTATTTGGAATTAAAATAATATTAACATGGTATATATCAGACATACTTTTAAAACAACCTTCATTTCTTCAAACCCTAATATTCATTTTTCACATAACCGCAAACACCTCAAAGTAGGAAAAGTCTTTATTGCAAAATATAGAGAATACATTCTTTTCTATTTTCAATTAATCGTTGTCATTAGAGCCGAGTTCTAAAGTTATAAGATAAGTTTTGCACATAGGAGTTTGTTTTAATTTTTTGGTATTATAGTTATATTGTTTGTTTATGTTGAAGAATATGACATTTTCATTAATACTTGTTAAAGTTTTACTGTGCATTTTTAAAATTTGTTGGCCTCTTTTGCAATAATTAACAATACTGTAAATTATGTAGTAAATTATTTTAGATATGGATGTCCAAAATATGAATTTGGTTAAGACCATATTAATAACATGTTCAAAATATGAATTTGGTTAAGACCATATTAATAACATGTTCAAAATATGAATTTGGTTAAAACACAATCCAAATAACCCGTTAAAAGTTGTCATTTACATCTTAAGAGTGATTTGGTTTCGTTTGGATTTGCTGCATTATGCAAAACAATATCGAACAAGTTAAAGTTGTTTCTGGTGCAGAAGGAACACGATGTTGCAACATGTGTGCTGCAACATTCGGTCTCTGTCAATACAAAAATCCTCTAAACAATGCAAAGAAACTAAACAAAAAGCTGGAAAAAACTAAAATGAAAACAGAAAAATATAATGCTTCCATTTTCCAAAACTGTCTTGTCTTATATAGTTGCTAGTGGACAACGGTGACATGGCTTTGAAGCTTCAAACGAGGAGAAAAATCCAGAGAGAATGTAGCTAGGACGTTGAGGAAAAATAGGGAGAGAGTGGAGAAATTTTGGGGAGGCACTTTCTAAAAGTTAGGAGTGGCACTCGCCACCCCCATGCATGTGGCAGCCGCCACTCTTCATGTATCCTTTAGGTGGCAGGCGCCACATCTTCACCATGTGGCAGGCGCCACACCCAAGTGGCAAGTGCCACTTGGTGTGTGGTGGCCCCCACACCTTTTTTCTTTCCTTTCTCTTTCTTTCTTCTTCTTCACTTTTCATGGTCTTTTCTTCCTCTTTTCTTTCCATTTCTTTCATTTATTTCTCCTTTTATTCTTTTAGTCTATATTTATGGTAACCTACAAAACAGAAGAAAACAGGGGCGTAATCGAAGATAAATCAAATAAAACAGTAATAAAAGCAGATAAAATTCATGCAAGTCAAGTCAAATATCCGATATAACTTCGCGCTATCAAACTCTTCCACACTTGAACCTTTGCTTGTCCTCAAGCAAATAAAACATATGCGTGGAATTTAACACGACATAACTCAGATCATACATCGTTGCGAGACTTTCGCACGAAAGATAGGTATTGGTTAGAAATATTATGGATACTGTAATGACACGAAATTACTAAGTGTAATAAAAAAAACTCCCTCTCTGTACAGACAAGTTCAAATCATGTTATTATAACTCAGCCTATTCATTTTCACCTCTTTTTCATTCTCTCGCAATCACATTAAGCCCGTTATCCCCGCACGCCCATGGTAAGTAAACCTGTTAGTGTTCATTGATCTCTTTTTTCAAAAAAAAAATTCACATTCCTTTTCTTGTGTATTTTTGGATTTCAAGAGTCCGATATGTTGGGCTAAATGGTCGGGTAAGAGCATATCCTTCATTCACTTTAATAATTCTATTCGATTCTTTTATTTTTGAGATCAAACACGTATTTGCATCGGTTTATTACTTAGGTTGTGCTTCAGGATGGTGTTGACTGCTAATATAGAGGTTACTCTAAAATTTTAGGCTTTGGCATAATAAGTACTCAAACTCATCAGCAAATTAAGGGGGTTCAGGGTGTCAAGATGATACCGATATTATCAATACTTTCCCAAATCTCTAGGACTCAGTCTAAATCAAGCAATATACTTTCTGGGTCAGTGTCATGCTTTAAACCAATAATTAAACAATTTCTGTTATGGCTCAAGAATTTAGGAGAATCTGACAAATGACGAAAACTATCTAAAGTGACTCGAAATCACATGAATTTATTTTATTAGCACTTAAAACGAAAAAAGTAAGCAGAAAATCAAAATTTTAAAATCTACCTAGAAAACAGTAAATAAAGGGGAAAACAAATAAATAAAAGCGGTAAAGTTTCCTCTCCCACACTTAAATCCAGCATTGTCCCTAATGCAACGAATTAAGGTAAGAAAAGAAGGTGGAACCTTGAGATTCTCTATCTGCGGCCTTTATCGCGAGTTCGTGTCCGCCTTCCATTTCCAGGGTGGTCAGGTGGATCTTCTGGATCTACCGCACGTACTGATAAGTCCGCCATCTTTATGATCAATCCTGGCATGTTGTGTTGCTCGCTTTGCATTTTTCTGAGAATCTGCATCATCTCAGCTTGTTGGGCCTCGATGTTTTGAATCCTCTGATCTTGCTGAGCGTCTAATTCGCTCTGCCGTAGCATTTCAACATATATTTCGTCTAGAGTGACTGGTGTGTCTTCGCTTCTTCTTGGTCTGCACCTTGAGGATGTACCTGCAACATTATCAGAAGCGACACGTGTAGTATGTGAATGTGCGTTAGTATCGTCCCCACCAGCAGCAACATTCTCAGTAATGTGCGCGGGGACCGGGTCATCAATATAACAGTAGTTATCAGGGTTACTCACATTCGTGCGAGCAGGGTTTGGTAAAATAATACTCGGGAACACTTGGTTGTTTATCATTAAGTCGAAGTTCCCGTCCCTCCGTCTCCTCACCATTTTCATACTTCTAATCATATCTATATCTATGGTTCTTGGTGGCATGGGTCTTAAAGATGAAAAATTATTTTTCAGGCCGAGAATTCGGCCTAGCGTAGTTATTAGGCCAACAAAAACTATAGCTCCTTTTTTGGCGGTTGCTATCGCTTTCATGTGGGTGAACAAAAATGGGACAATGTTTATTTTCTCGCCGGTTGCTAAAGCGGTAAACAGATAGAAACATTTTGCTTCATTTACTTTATTAGAATTTGACCTACCGAAGATGGTACAGGCCAATAGTTGGCGCAAATAGCGCACCGACGGGTTTTGGATTAACGAGGCTCTATTGCCTTCGAAGTTGTGGGTTACTATCCCTGTTATCGCTCTCCAGAAATATTTATATGCACTTAGCCATCTCTCACCATCTGGAACATCATATTTAGTATCATCTCCGTACGAACATTTAAATAGGATAATTAATCCATCGAAAGTAAACGTATATTCAACGTTAAATAGATGGAAATGGATGTTTCCATTAACATCATAAATGAGCGAGCTAAGAAATTCGAGAGTTGGTTGCACGTAGGCAGGATCTTTAAATGATAAAAGGTTGTTTAAACCTAATCTTTCTAGCATATATTCTACACTGTCTTTTATTCCTAGTGCTTCTAAACAAAGTACATCAGCATACCTTGTCGACTCGATTTCTCTATTTAGTAGAGCTGCATAGAGCTTGGTGTTGTACCCCAAAATTTGATCAACCTTTTCTTGTACTTGGCTTATGTTTCATTTCATTTTTAGCATTTTGCATTTGCATGGCATTGTCCTTAATAGGGGATCAAGAGTTGTTGTACCATTCAAGAGGAGGGTCTTATTGGTTTCAAGCTCAAGCAAAGGTATTTGTGCAAGCCATCAAGTGTTTATCATCACCATGGAAGGTCCAAAGCTCTTTGAAAAGAGAGATTAGTGTGTGAATGTTATCTCCTATCTTGGGGATCATCAGAGGATCATCAGGGAATCACGAGGTCTTTATCTTGGAGAAGGCATGGTTTACAAGCTCATTGATTACCCTAGGGGTCATTGTGGAGTTTGTTTGGTCATTCAATTCATCTATAAAGAGGCACAGTCAAAGGACATGGAACTAGGGTTTCATCTGGTCAACCCAAAGTCAAATGTGGACTTGAGAGGGTTCAAGACTTGGTTCTAATTCATTGAGGCCATGGGAAGTTATCTTAAGGCATCTAGGATGTCATGTTAAGATCAAATCAAGAAAAACCAAGAGTTCAAGAGGTTACTAAATTAGGGTATCAAGTGTTTTCAGTGTAAAATCCCCTTCTATGATACAAGCTCAATCTCATTTTCATGAAAACATGATACTTTTAGGGAATGCTACAAGCTTTATTTTGAGTACAAGAACTCATCCATTGAGTTTGTACATCTCAAGTTATGATGCCAACAAGTTAGGGTCCTCAGATGAAGAGAATTTTGGTCAACTTAAAGTCAACTCACTTCCAAGCCATTTTTGGCCTAGAATCAAGTTTCTCCTAAACTTCAAATGAACATGAAAGTTGTTCCTTATGATCTTAGTTTTTCAAAAAGTCCTATAAGTCTGTTTTATCATTTGTACAACTCAAGTTATAGACCTCACAAGGAAATGGTATTTTTGGAAAGTTCATTTGTTTCGATGGCCAATTTCATGAAGTTATGAACTTTAAATGCAATTCCAACCAACATCAAACTTGTTACTAAGAGTCTTAAATCCATATTGAACTCAAAATTCATGAGTATTGTTGAATTATGTGGCCATATGGAGCATTTTCAAAGGGAAATTTTGGTATTTGGTCATGGTTTGAATACCTTACATTATAAGTCATATTTGCTTCATATTTTGAGTTATTTCACACCATTACATGCCCAGAAGAAGTTTGCCACATTTGAACCAACATGTTTAAGTCATCATGTGCCATATTTTCTAAATTCTTACTCAAAAAAGTAATGAATTCAAACTTGGTGTGAAGGCTTCATACATAACCAAAAATTGTCCTATCCACTCCTACACCCCACACTTGATGATTTGCTGGCCCAAAATGGCATGTATGTGGCCAATTCGTGAGAGGGCACGAAGTGGAACTTTGAAAAGCAAATTTGGAAATCACATGAGAATGGTGTTATGGGCCTGCATGACATTCAGAAACCCATCATATAAGAGCTGAGAACTTACCCTAATTGCTCAGATTGGATTGCTTGCGTGAGAGGAGAGAGGATAGCTCAAAAATTTCTTCATTCTTTCTCATCTTTGAATCACACATTTCACTGCAAATTAATTCCAACTGAGGCTTGTTTCTTCTTCACAAGAGTCTGAGGAACAAATTGGAAGCAAGAGAGTGAAGCTTGCAAGCTTTGGAAGAGCCAACGGAGCGACTCCGTTCAGTAAGTTTCCACCTCTGATTTCTCTCATTCTAGGTATGTTTTAGGGACATTCTGGTTGCATCTGAAGCCCTACCTATGGTAGGCCATGTTTGAACCATTGTTATGCTTGTTTGATGAAGTTTCAAATCATGCTACCATTTATTCATGCCTTCGATTCTCCCTATTTATGAACCTTTTTGAAAATTCAGGAGTAGATTCATGATCCTTGTAGCTCTGGCTTTCGAATGGTACAAGAGTTTACCCATTTTATGGAGTTTTAAACCCTGAGCTCCGGCGAGCTGGCCGGAGCCCTAGCTCCGGTGTCTGGTTCATTCCACGTTCAAAGCTGAGTTGGTTGGCCTTGACTCTTTGATCTGCTTGCTTGTTCATTTCCAATTGGCTTGACTTTTGCCACGCATGCGTTGAAATCCAACTCAGATTAATGAAACGCGGCGTTTCATTTTATGATTTGAGCTAGGTTGAGATGGGCTCAGAATATTATTCACACCTCCTCTTCTTTTGGCCCAAGCGAGTTTTTGCCTTGGTGTAGCGTATTCTGAGCATTACTATCACCCCCCCATGTTTATTTCTTTTATTTTATTTTATTTTATACCTTTATTAGTTTTTGTTTTCTATTTTTAAAAATAGTTTTAGCTATCAAAAAATTCCACAAAAAGTATTTCCTTGTATTTCAAGATGTTATTTAATTTTCTATAATTTTTATTTTTGATTTTATTTTTATTTGCCATTTTATTTTAATTTTGCAATTAAAAGTGTTTTTGGTGTTGTCTTCTTTTGATCCTAGTCATTTGAACCTCCAATGTAAATCCCTTATGATCAAGGCTTCTTCTCCATTTAAAGGATGGATTGAAGTGTCTTTGAGGATAGATTTGGTTCATGATTGATCACTTTTTGGTTGACTTTGAGTTATTGTTTCTTGTCCCTCGACTCATGCTCGATAAGGTGGAGCACCCTTGATAATTGATTTATTTGGTGATGCCTTGATATGAGTTTTAACTTGAAACTTTGACTTACCACTTGACATAGCTACTTTGTGCTTTTTATTTGGGTTTTATAGAATAATCTTTCTATTTTTGATGAAGCTTGCAAATCAAGTCATTTCAAAAGATGTTCATACAAACTAATTTGACCTAGTTCCTTTGGGAGATCAATTTTATGGATCCCATATGCACCTCATGAGTCTTGATACTTGTTTATGACATGATTGAGGTGCTGGTTCTTTGATTTTAGGTCATACACTCGTGTAACTTGTTTTACAAGTTACTTGGAAGTTAGGCATTTTCACTTGTTTCTAAGGGTTGAATTGGTGATGGAACTTTGTTTCCTCCACTTGCCATGACTTGGTTGATGTTTGTGTTTTGTTTCCATTCTTGTTTTGAGTTTTCCTTGATTGAATTTACTTCTGCCCCTTGTGCTTTGGTCATGATTCAAGGTGATTTAGTGTTCATGGTTATGCTTTGAGTTTGTCTTGCATAATGGATCACTTTTAGCACTTGTTTGCTCTCTTCTTTCTTCATGATCAATTTGAAATGTTTGGTTGAGATAATTTACATGTGCTTGCTGCCCAAGCCTCTTTATCCCATCTTCTCTTTGATCATGGCTTTTGCATTTGCTTTGTGTTTAGCTTTTGTGTAAGTGATTGATGTTTGAATGGTTGTAGGAGTTGTTACTTCTCCCATTTTATCTCACCCTTTTTGACTTGTTTAAGTAAAATTGTTTTGATCATTTGTCTTTGTTGCATCATTTGATTTTCACATCTCATTTTTGCATCTTTGCATATCATGTTTGCATTTGCATTGACTTGTTTAAGCCAACTTCTTCTTATTCTCCATTTCATCTGTGATTGAATTATCTGTCGTTTACTTGGTCTTTTGCCATGATCCCTTAGGTTTCCTAGTCCCTCTGTTTAAGATGGGAGTAGGAGAGACATTAGGTGTTCAATCCTTTGCATGATAACACTAGGATAGTTTTTCCCTCTTAATCCCAACTTTGGGAGCATTGTGCATGATAACATTAGGGTTCAGTTCCCCTTAGAGTTTGTGTCTTCGACTTCTCATTTCCTAAACATCTTAAGACACTTAACAAAGGATAATAAATATTGTAAGCTACGAGCCTTAAGTACTTGAGATATGATAGTTGAGGGGCCTCCTCTCAATCTGTCTAGAGTGTTTAGCATATGCCCTTTGGGCGATATGCGACACATTCGCTCTCAAGTCATAGTCTTTAGTGCAACATGAGTTACAAACTTAACTCAATTCACTTCTTCATAAAAAACACAAAACAAAAGTTCAAACCTTTTTATCCTTCGGGATTGTTTGAAAATCATTTTCAGAAAGAGTATGTTAAGTCTTGGTTCTACTGCAAACTGGTAACGCCTAAGTCTCCAATGGTCGAGTAGCAATACACCTAACTGCTAGATCGAAGGTTTAACCCTACTCAGTTAAAACACTTAACCAATATGTGGTCGTGTTAGTCTGAACTACATTTTGCTCTGATTTCTCATACCAGATGAGAATACGTAGGCACGAGACGACGATGTCTTGGCGAGCAACCTTCCTCCCATCACCCGTAGTTTTCCCGAACTGTGTTGACTCTGACTTTCCCATTGCACGAGGGAATATGTAGGCATAGGGCGGAGATGTCCTATCGAGTCAGTTCTTTCCGTTTCCTTCTATTTAGCAGCCTTTAGATAGTTTTGTTCACCCATAGATAGACAACAAGCATGGATCCCGTTGAGCACAACGAACGTGAGGGGTTCTCATACCTTCCCCTTGCGTAATCGACTCCCGAACCCAAGATTTGGTTGCGATGACCTGTCTTTTCCCTTTTTCGTAGGTTTTCTCTGATCGTTTCCTTTCCCTCTCTTTGGGATAAATAAGGAACGATGGCGACTCTTTTGTCTTTGCCGGCTCTCTTTTTCGCAGTGATGCGACAACTGGTGACTCTGTTGGGGATTTTTCCCATCCCCTATGCGAGTCAATCCTAGCGGTTGTGTTTTTCTATCTGCGGGTGTGTATATGTGTGTATATGTGTTGCATTTGTACCTTATTGCATTTTGCATTTTACTTTCCACACATTATTATCATATTGTTGTGTTGTTGGGTGGGATTGTTCCATTGTGTGATAAGCCAAAACCTAGGCTTGAGTATAACCTTAGCATTAGAAGTGGAAAGTAGTGATGGACCTGTATGTTTGGCATGCACTAGTCCTCATGAAATTTGTGCTCAGACGAGATTCTCTTTGATGACTACCTTTCCAGTCTGTTTCGTACAGTTGAGAGGATGTTGGATATGAGGATTGTCGACTCTAGGTACCGTTCACTTGGGAATCAGCTAAGTGTGGCCGCTTTGTTTGACTATGATGCCAAACCAAAAATGGTGAACGTATCATCGTTTCTCAAATGTCTGTGACGCTGACGATCGCATAGGATTCCAGACCTTGTCAGAGATAGGTTCATACCTGTGAGTGGGGAGGGTTATGCAGGAAACTTTGATCTTCAACCTACCCGGTTTTCTCGCCAGCGTGAGCTTTTGATCCTTGATACAGTGGGGTTCCTTATATCAGTGATGTGTTATTTTCTCGCCGAAGCGAAGCTCTGGTTCAACTCAGTTAGCAGCACAACAATCTTGATCCCCTGTTGCATTTGCATATTCATTTGCATTTTGACATTGACATGTATTTGTGTTTCAGGTGCATACTTTTTTCTTGATTCTAGTAATCTAATCCACTATCAACATGAAGCCCAGTTTGAAGAGAACAGTAGTGTACAAGTTTCCAACACCATATATGGGGTCTTTGCTCAGTCTGATTTTTGCAGCTGGCCACAGTGTGATAGAGGATTTCAAGAACGATTATGGGAAAATTATGAGTTATGTCTGCAAAGCTTCAATGTTTAAGTTAGGAGGTCTGCATACATTGCTACATTTTTATGATCCTCAGTTGTGATGTTTCACCTTCCCGGGATATGTATTGATGCCTACTTTGGAAGAATTTGCCATGCTGCCAGGGGTTCCGGTTCTAGAACAAATGCCTTTCTACCATTTTGAAGCAGAGCCCAACTTGACAAAGCTAGCAAGTTCTCGTCAATTGGATGTGTCTGATTTGGATGGAAAGATGATTTGGACGAATGGGGTACCTGGTTTCCTGTTACCCTTCTTGGTGGTTAAAGCTCAACATTTTGCAAAAGAAGGATGTTAGATTGTCTTCAATGCTATCTTGGCTCTTTGTATCTATGGCATAATATTGTTTTCGAACATCCCAGATCATGTTGGCTTGGATGCTTTTCATATCTTCGCCTCCAAGAATCTTGTACCAACACTCTTAGGAGATGTTTATCATTCTGTCCACTATAAGAATGAGAACATGAGAGGGAAGAGTGTCTCCTACTATGTGCCTCTCCTGTACAGATGGTTTATTTCGCATCTGCCTAAGTCTGGTCCTTTTGTTGACATCTCTGACGTTGCTGATTGGTCAGAAAGGCTCATGGGTTTAACTTCTAAGAATATTGTGTGGTTCAACAGGGACCTTTTGGGTGTGGAGATTGTTTACAGCTGTGGTAATTTCCCCAATGTTCCATTAATTGGGAGAAAAGGGGCATTAATTACAACCCTTCTCTCGCAGTCAGACAGTTTGGTTATGCTCTAAGAGAACCTCCGAAGAAAGAAGAAATACATGAATCTCTGTATCTCACCGGTTTAATTGACAATGAGACCTTAATCAGATTGGAAAAGGCTTAGGGTAAAATTTACCGTAAAGGAAAATCTTCATTGGGAAGGAGTGATTGCAGAGCTTGTGGGCCATACGTGGAATGGATCCAGGAAAGAGTTGAGAGATTGTTGCTACCCTTTCCGGTCAGAGAACCTTTGTACCCCTTGGTAGTTGAAGAACCAACGACAGTTGACGTTCAGAGATACAATCAACTGTGGGCTGAAAAGGAAGAACTACGGAAGGAAAACGAAGAGTTGGAGAAGGAAATCAGTCAGCTTAGAAGGGAAAAGAATCAAGCCACCCACTCATCCAAGAAGCATACAGAGATAGTGAAAAAGATGGGTAGAGAGTTAACACAAGAGATTCACGCCCGAGAGCGAGTGGGTCGAGACTTGAAAAGCGTCAGTGATGTTCTCAAAGATAAGAAGAAGGAGCTAGAGAGAGCACATTTAGAGATATCAAAGTTCAACACTCAATAGAATGCTATCTCGACTAACAACAAAGAAAGAGAAGATGGACTTCGTCAACAAATTGTCAAGTTGAAGACTCAACTCTGTATAAAAAGTGAGGTAGATCAAGGTGAATCCTCTTGTTGATACGAAAACGATCGCAAGCTACGCGAAGCTCTTGCAACGTTGGAAGAGTTTAAGTTGAGAGCAGATCTGAAGAGGCCTAAGCTTGAAGTTACATTTGGGGAAGGTGCTTGGGAAGATTATGCTCAAGGCTTGCAAGTTACCATCAGCGAGAGGGAGTTGCTTATCCAAGGATTGATTGTTAGGCCTGATCATCCTGATACGAAGGAGTTATTGGAAGAATTCCAGACTCGCTTTCGTACTTGATGCATTTTCTCTTTTGTATTTGTTGTTTTGTACTCCGACCATCACCAGGATTGTTGGATGAGGTCGTGTTGACTCAGTTGTATTTCCTTGGTGATGTGTTGTGTGTTGATACTCTGTTTCTCATTTTATTTATGAGAGAGGTTTTGTGGCTCCATCTGTTGGCTCTTCATTCTCCTATTGTTCCCGTGAAACTAGAATCAAGGGGAAGATTTCCCTGAACCATATTTACATGTCTGCATTTTGCATCATTTTTCATATTGCATTGCAGGTGTTCTGGTTCCGTTTACCTTACTTCTTTCTGTGGTTTTCTCAGCACTGTTTCAGGATTGAATACCGAACAATTCACTGTTAGTCAAGCAGGGGAAATTCAGCTGGAACTGTAGGAGTTCAGAGACCGCATGACGCAATTCATGGATCTAATACAAGGGGTCGCTAACGGCCAAGAACAGTTGAGAACACTTGTTCAACCTCTGATTTCTAGGGTTGACGGAAGTGGAGTTCTGCATGGTGGGACCGCTGATGTTCCTCCTCCAGCTGACAATGGCACTCCTCATGCCAATGCCATCCCAACAGTTGTTATTCCTCCGGGCGGAGGTAATCAGAATGAAGTCCATGTTCCAGGGGCAACATGCGTTGTACATGGAAATGCTGGTCCTCAGTGGAAGGAGGACGAACAAGATGATATTTTCTCCATGGGAGATCTGGGAGCAGGTTTGCAGTCTGATGCGGACAAAAGGTTCAAATTGATAGAAGAGAAGATGAGGAACTTGGAGAATCAGAATTCTCTTGGTCTGGATATGTCAAACTTGGGGATGATCCCGGGTCTAAGGATTCCACCGAAGTTCAAGGTACCTGACTTTGACAAGTATAAGGGGACGACCTATCCCAGGGTACACCTCAGGTCATACTACAGAAAAATGTCTGTATATTTTGATGACGAGAAGCTGCTGATGCACTTCTTTTAAGATAGTCTGTCTGGACCATCCTTGGAGTGGTACATGGGCTTGGAGCCAACCAATATTAGAAGCTGGAGAGACCTGGAGGAGGCCTTCATCCGACATTATCAATACAATAGTGATTTGGTGCCCAACCGTATACAGTTGCAAAATCTGTCGCAGTGAAGTAATGATGGATTTAAAGAATACGCGCAAAGATGTCGTTAGTTGGCTGCAAGGGTTCAACCTCCTATGGTGGAGAGGGAACTCATTGATCTATTCGTAGCTACATTGTCTGGGGTGTACTATGAAAAGTTAATAGGGAATATGTCTGGTAGCTTCTCAGATTTAACTATCACTGGCGAAAGAGTCGAGAATGGTATTAAATTGGGAAAGATTCAAGCGGGAGAGGGATCCTCATCTGGAGGAGGAAGGAAGAACTTAGGTAACAAGAAGAGGAAAGGAGAAACAAATGCAGTTTCAAGATACAGGAATAATAACAAAAATATAAACAGAAATCAACAATATCATCAGCAACAACCTCAGGTTGTGAGTATTGTTATTCCAGCAGTACAACCTCAAAAACAACCACGTCCACAACAACAACAACAACAGTAGAATTACGCACCACGATAGTTCCAAGACCGTAGAAGGACAATGAATAGACATTTTGACGCACCACCAATGTCTTACTCATAATTGTTACAACATTTGATGCAGCTGCAGTTGATTCAGAAGAGGACGCTGACACCTCTGACTGGCGCGCCACCCCCAGAGTATGATGCAAACGCCAGATGTGACTTTCACTCAGGCGCTCCCGGCCATCATATAGACAATTGTAAAGCTTTCAAGCATAAGGTACAAGACCTTATTAATAGTAAAGCCATCGATTTTACGCATGATGCACCCAATGTTGTTCAAAATCCTATGCCCAACCACGGAGCGGCTGGGGTAAATGCTATTGTGGAGGAAGAGAATTTGAATTTGTTGACCAACATTGAAGAGCTGAGAACTCCTTTGAGTTTTGTATTAAAAACTGTGAAGGTTGTTTGGCTCATCCCGAGGGATGTGAGGACTTGAAAAATCATGTGCAGAGATTAATGAATGAATGCGTGCTACAATTTGACAGAATTGGTGAAGAGAAAGATGAGAAGGGGATTGGTCAAGAGCAGGATGAGGTTGCCACAATCTCAATTCCTTTTAGAACCATTAACATATCTGCGCTGCCGAGGCCAGCTACCATTATAATCACCAAGGCAGAACCTGTGCCTTATGAAAGCACTAAAGCGATCCCATGGAATTATGGGGTTGAAGTCTTTTGTAATGGCAAAAAAACAAGAGCTGAAGGGAACGACGTTTGATTCTATGGATAATTTGGTGGGAACAGGTGGAATGACGAGAAGCAGGAGGTTGTTTGCACCTCCAGAGGCTAATGTTGAAAGACCGGATAAAGGAAAGGGGAAGGCTGTTGTTGAGGAAAGTTTTCAACGGGGTGAGAAGGATGCTTTGTTGAAAGATGTTGAGGAATTCATGCGTCTCATTAGAAAAAGAAATTACAACATTGTTGATTATCTACAACAAACCCCGTCAAAAATATCAATCTTGTCATTATTATTGTGCTCTGAGGCACATCAGAATTCCCTCTGAGGATTTTGAACACAACATATGTGCCACAAGAGATTTCAATAAACCAGCTCGAGGGAGTTGTGGCCCATGTAAATGCTGGAAATGGATTAGGATTTACAAATTTGGACCTGACGCCTAAAGGAAGAAACCACAATCACGCCCTGCATATTTCCATTGAGTGCAGAGGAGCTATATTATCTCAGGTTCTGGTGGATACTGGGTCTTCACTTAATGTGTTGCCTAAAAAGGCTTTGATGAAGCTTGACACCCAAGGAGTAATATGTACTCCTAGTGATCTATTTGTGCGAGCATTCGATGGAACGAGGAGGTCTGTGTTTGGAGAAGTGACTCTTCCTATCCAAGTTGGCCCAGAGGTTTTTGACGATGTCTTTTATATAATGGATATCCAACCAGCATACAATGCTTGTTAGGTTGGCCCTGGATTCACTCGGCAGGGGTAGTAACGTCGACTCTACATCAGAAGCTAAAATATATGGTGGGTGGAAACATTGTCACCGTCTGTGGTGAAGAAGACATCATGATCAGCCAATTGTCCTCGTTCAAGTATGTGGAAGTTGATGGGGAGATTCATGAGACCATGTGTCAAGCATTTGAGGCAGTCTAGGTCAGAGAGAAGGCACTAGTTGTGGGCAGAGTTCTTGAGGTTGCTATGTCTTCACTCAAAGAAGCGCAAGATGTGGTAAAGTCTGGATCATATCAAGGATGGGGGCAGGTGTTGAGTATCCCTAATAAGCAAGATAAATTTGGATTGGGGTACAACCCGTCGTCTTTTTCTTCACAGAGCGCTCCATGCTACAGAGGACCGGTCTAGTTTACAAGTGGTGGAGTGATAATTGACCGAATCAACGATGTGTCCGAGGATGAGGGTGATAGTGATTGTGATATGGATGCATGGATCCAGCCATGTGTTCTCGGTCAAAGCCTGAGCAACTGGACTATTGAAGAAGTTGTCCAAGTGACCCGTGAAGAGTAATTATCTTGTTTTCTGATTATGTGTAGCCCTATGTTCTACCCGGAGCATAGTGGTCTTTGTCTGTAGGGCCTTATCCTTGTTTATGTTTTGAACAATTGTATTATCATTAATCAAAGGGCGTTTTTGTATTCAAATATTGTGATCCTTGTTTTTCTTGTTTTTATTTTTAACAATAAAATGGCAATGTGGTTTGTGTTGTTTGCATATCATTTTAAGCATTAAATCATCATCATTGCAGGTTTGACATATAAGATGCCACCGATTCAGACTCGTCTATGACTCAGTATGACTTTGATAATCTAATCTTTCAAGCTGAAGAAGAGATTGAAGAAGATGAAGACTTGTCTGAAGAGCTCGCCAGGCTGCTGAGACAAGAGGAGAAGGTTATTCTGCCTCATCAAGAAGAGATTGAAGTCGTCAACCTGGGTATAGAGGAAGACAGAAAAGAAGTCAGGATAGGGGCCGCGTTGCAAGACGATGTCAAGGGAAGACTAGTAGAGTTGCTCTGAGAGTATAAAGATGTCTTCGCTTGGTCATATGAAGATATGCTCGGACTTGATACGAATATTGTGGTTCATCACTTGCCTCTTCGAGAAGAGTGCCCGCCTGTGAAACATAAGCTAAGAAGAACCAAACCGGACATGGCAGTTAAGATCAAAGAAGAGGTCCAAAAGCAGTTGGACGCCGGATTTCTTGCCGTGACGAATTACCCTTTGTGGGTTGCTAATATTGTACCTGTACCTAAGAAAGATGGTAAGGTCAGGATGTGTGTAGATTACCGTGATCTAAACAGAGCGAGCCCGAAAAACAATTTCCCGCTCCCCCACATTGATGTGCTTGTTGATAATACTTCTCAGTATTCAGTGTTTTCCTTCATAGACGGTTTCTCCGGATATAACCAGATCAAGATGGCCCTGGAGGACATGGAGAAAACGACCTTTATCAAGCCGTGTAGGACATTTTTCTACAAGGTAGTGCCTTTTGGATTGAAGAATGTAGGGGCAACCTATTAGCGGGCGATGGTGACTCTATTTCATGATATGATTCATCATGAGATTGAGGTTTATGTTGATGACATGATCATGAAGTCGCAAATGGAGGAGGAACACCTGGTGAATATCTTGAAGCTGTTTGAGAGGTTAAGGAAATTCAGACTAAGGTTGAATCTGAACAAGTGCACTTTTGGTGTACGGTCAGGAAAGCAATTGGTATTCATAGTTAGTGAAAAAGGAATCGAGGTCAAACCTACAAAAATAAAAGCTATACAAGAGGTGCCAGCGCCGAAAACAGAGAAAGAGGTTTGTGGTTTCTTGGGTAGACTGAACTACATTGCAAGGTTCATATCTCACCTCACAGCCACTTGTGAACCAATGTTCAAATTGATAAAGAAAGATCAGGCGGTTGTCTGGAATAAAAATTGCCAAAGGGAATTTGAAAAAATAAAAGAATATTTGCGGGAGCCTCTAGTATTGATGTCTCCAGTGGCTGGAACACCATTGATAATGTACTTGACGGTTCTTGTGAACTCCATGGGTTGTGCTCTCGGTCAACACGACGGGATAGGAAGAAAAGAGCATGCCATCTATTACTTGAGTAAAAAGTTCACAGATTGTGAGTCTAGATACTCAATGTTAGAGAAGACGTACTGTGCACTCGCTTGGGCCGCCAAACGCCTAAAACAGTACATGCTGAACCATACAACCATGCTGATTTCGAAGATGGATCCGATTAAGTATGTGTTCGAAAAGCAAGCGCTTTCGAGAAGGGTTTCTAGATGGCAGATGGTTTTGACGGAATACGACATTCAATACGTCTCCCAAAAGGCCATCAAAGGGAGTGTTTTGTCAGAATATCTCGCAGAGCAACCGATTGATGATTATCAGCCGATGAAATTTGAATTTCCTGATGAGAATATCATGTCCTTGAAGATGAAAGATTGCGATGAGCCATTACCGGATGAAGGTCCTGAGATAGGCTCCCAGTGGCAAATGATTTTTGACGGTGCTGTTAACTCTTATGGCAGTGGAATTGGGGCAATCATTATGACTCCCCATGGTTCCCACATACCATTTACTGCCAGGTTAACATTTCCCTGCACCAATAATGAAGTTGAGTATGATGCATATATCATGGGTATTGAAGAAGCGATTGATTTGAGAATTAAGAACCTTGATATTTATGGTGATTCAGCTTTGGTAGTCAATCAGATCAAAGGAGAGTGGGAGACTCGTCAGCCTAATCTGGTACGATATATGAACTATGCAAGGAGGTTGTTACCTTTCTTTGACAGTGTAGAGTTTCATCACATGCCAAGAGCGGAATATCAGATGACAGATGCCTTGGCTACCTTGTCCTTGATGTATAAGGTGAACTATTGGAACGATGCTCCGAGAATTGTCATCTCGCACCTCGACAAGCCAACATTCGTGTTTGTAATAGAAGAAGCTTCAGATGGGAAGCCGTGGTATTATGATATCCAAAATTTTCTCAAGAACCAAGAATATCTGCCTGGGGCATCGAGCCGGGATAAGAAGACCTTGAGGAGGTTCTCTGAAAGTTTCTATCTGAACAAGGATGATGTACTCTACCGAAGAAACTTCAACCTAGTGTTGTTAGATGCGTGGACGAAAAAGAAGCAGGTTTTCTTATGGAAGAGGTCCACGAGGGTGCTTTTGGCACACATGCAGGCGGACATGCAATGTCTCGAAAATTGTTGTGGGCAGGCTACTATTGGATGACCATGGAGTCTGATTGTTTCAAGTACACCAATAAATGCCATAAATGCCAGATTTATGCTGATAAGATGCATGTGCCGCCAAGTCCTTTGAGTGTCATGGCGTCTCCTTGGCCCTTTTCCATGTGGGGCATTGATATGATCGGAAAGACTGAGCCGACTGCATCCAATGGACATCGCTTCATCTTAGTGGCAATTAGTTATTTTACTAAGTAGGTTGAGGCAGCTTCCTACGCCAATGTCACCAGACAAGTTATAGCCCGTTTCATCAAGAAGGATATCATTTGTCGTTACGGAGTGCCTGAAAGAATCATTGCTGATAATGGTTCAAATTTGAATAACAAGATGATGAAGGAATTGTGCTAGAGTTTCAAAATCGAGCATCACAATTCTTCTCCCTATCGTCCAAAGATGAATGCCGCTGTTGAGGAGGCCAATAAAAACATAAAGAAGATTGTGCAGAAGTTGGTTGTGACCTACAAATATTGGCATGAGATGTTGCCCTTTGCATTGCACGGATATCGTACTTCAATACGTACTTCAACTGGGGCAACCCCTTTCTCGCTAGTGTATGTTATGGAAGTTGTCCTACCATTGGAAGTTGAGATTCCCTCCTTGAGGGTTCTGGTTGACGTCAAATTGGATGAGGCAGAATGGGTGAGGAGAAGATTGAATCAACTCAGCTTGATGGACGAGAAAAGGTTGGAATCTATTGCATATGGCCGTTTGTATCAAAGCAGAATGAAGAAAGCTTTTGATCAGAAGGTGCGCCCATGGAGCTTTCAGGCAGGTGACTTAGTGTTGAAGCGGATTCTCCCTCCACAGACAGATCACAGGGGCATATGAACAAGCAATTACAAAGGTCCATATGTTGTAAGGAAAGTCTTCTCAGGAGGAGCCTTACTACTGTCAACCATGGATGGCAAAGATTTCAGATCCCCTGTGAACGCAGACGCAGTTAAAAAAAATACTTTCCTTAAAATAGACCCGCTGGAAATAAAAATAAAATCCAAGCAAAAATAGGGCATCCCGGTGAACCATAAAAAGAATGGGTTTGGGCAAAAATTAGAAAAAAAAAGGAAAGGTGTAAACCTGCAAAGTTGAAAACTTGAAAAGGCGACTTTGGCAAAAATGGGTATCCCGGTGAATCGAAAACCCGCAAGGGCGATTCAGGAAAAAGTTAGGGATTTGAAAAGAAAATGACTGCGGTTTGTGTATTGATCTTTTGTGGATTCTGGGAGAACCCGAGGGTCAATCAATTAAGTCAGTCTCTTCAGAAGATGAATCATCAGGAGAAGCATCGAAGTCATGTGAGTCATAGATGAATCGACACATGGTGGTTTTTTGTACCACGTTGCCGACACTTTGTATAGTTTCTTGCATTTCTGTACTATTTGCGCAACTTTCTCTTTTCAGGAGTTGCATCAGTTGTAAATCTGCCTATTTACAGGCCATTTATCAATGAAGTATATATTATTCAGAAAGCTTTTGTGCTTGTTTTAGCTTTTACTGTTTTGTTTGCAAAAGACGCCTGCTGTTTTTGATAAAACTTTGCATACATAAACTTGTGGGCTTTGCTAATAATCATTAAAACTTTGATTTGCTTGAACGATGTCATGGACAATAACCAAGATAGCTCTTGTTGTATACAGGATACTTTGTTTGTATTTGTTGCAGGGCTCTCATTCTCGATACTATTCCAGAGGTGCATCCCCAGTAAGGTTACCTTGTCCTTGCCCCCACAAGAGGAAGATGTGCGGTCTGAGACTAGTGCCTTCCCAACAGGTTGGGTTTATACATGTGGTCAAAGGTTATCTTCAGCAGGTCGAGATTGATACCTCCGACGGAGTAAGGCCATCCTCAGCAGGTGGAGCTTGTACACCTATCCTCAGCAATCCAAATGCATATATCTTATCCCTTAGCAGGTGAATTTGGGATTATTTCCCCAGCAGTGGGATGAGTGTAGTGTTGTTGCCCCCGCAGAGTCTAAATCTTTGACTCCTTTCCCCTCAGAGTCTAGGTCATTGACTCATTCCCAAGCGAAGGTGGATATTGTTGAATTTTATTTCTCATTTTTCCCCAAGCAGAGGTCGATGCTGATTCCCTCATTGCCTAATCCCCAATGAAGTCAGCGGAGTGGTTTTCTTCCCCGCAGAGTGGGATTGACCCAGAGAATTGTCATTATCCATCCTCAACAGAGAAAGTTAGGGATAATTCCCCAGTAAATATTATTCATTATCCCTAGCTAATAGCGGATTCAACCTTCAGTAGAGTGGAATCTCCGGTAGAATGGAGTTTATCCCTAGCAGTTTGCTTTGTACCGTAGAAGATTTTTGGTGTTCTAGGAGGCCATCCAGGGCTGATTTCCCTAGCAGAGTGGATTTGTTCTCCCCAGCCAAGTCGTTTGTTCCCCAGAAGAGTTGTATTCTGGTAGGCCATCCAGGGCTGTTTTCCTCAGCAGAGTTTGATTTGATCCCCAACAGAGTGGATTTTGTTCTCAGCGGAGTTGTTGCATCCAGGAAATTCCTTTACTAAGAAGCCATCCAGGGCTTGTTCTTCCCAGCAAAAGTCTAATTGTACTTGGCACATTTTGTCTTTCCCCAGCGGAGTTAGTTTCCTCTCTTCAGCACTTATTTTGCTAGAGTGATTCCTTTGCATTTGCATCGTGCATAGAATCCTCCCAAATGCGTAGCATTTCCATTTCATATGGAGCATTACGCCATATTCAAACGTATGCATTCGAAACATAAGCCAGGTTGTTACCTCTTATTTTCAGATGTGTTCATCTTACTGATATTGGTGTATTCTCTCAAGTCTGTGTGGTATCCAGACCCCGACTTCCACCGGTTTATTTCCTTAGCCTGTGCGGTATCCAGACCCCGGCTTCCATTGGAATATTTCCTTAGCCTGTGCGGTATCCAGACCCCAGCTTCCACTGGTTTATTTCCTTAGCCTGTGCGGTAACCAGACCCTGGCTTCCACCAAATTATTTTCTTAACCTGTGCGGTATCCAGACCCCATCTTCCACAGGTTTATTTCCTTAGCCTGTGTGGTATCCAGACCCCGACTTCCACTAGTTTATTTCCTTAGCCTGTGCAGTATCCAGACCCTGGCTTTCACCGGTTCTATTGGCTCAAGCCTGTGCGGTATTCAGACCCTGGCTTCCACCGATTTATATTCTTGCTTGTGCAGTATCCAGACCCCGGCAGATTGTGATGATTTCTTTAGCCCGTGCGATATCCAGACCCCGACTTTCACTGGTTTTATTGGCTCAAGCCCGTGCGGTATCCAGGCCCCGGCTTCCACCGGTTTATCTTTTTTCCTGTGCGGTATCCGGGCCCTGGCAGATTATGATGTTTTCTTTAGCCCGTGCGATATCCAGACCCCGGCCAATGACTTATTTTTGCTTGTGCGGTATCTAGACCCCGGCAGAGTGTGATGTCTTTGACGAATGCGTTCATCTTATCACATTTTCCCCAACAGAGTTTATCAGTTACAATTATTAGTTTCAGTTTCTTTTTGTGGTTGGAAAATTTCCGGGTTCTTTGGTATTCAACCGTCTCTTACCTTGAAAGTTTGAAAGTCGTTCACTTTTCATTCCTTCAGGTCCAAATCGTTTGAATAGGGGCAGCTGTTGTACCCCAAAATTTGACCAACCTTTTCTTGTCCCTGGCTTATGTTTCATTTCAGTTTTAGCATTTTGCATTTGCATAGCATTATCCTTAACAGGGGATCAAGAGTTGTTGTAGCATTCAAGAGGAGGGTCTTATTGGTTTTAAGCTCAAGCAAAGGTATTTGTGCAATCCATCACGTGTTTATCATCACCATGGAAGGTTCAAAGCTCTTTGAAAGGAGAAATTGGTGTGTGGATGTTATCTCCTATCTTGGGGATCATCAGAGGATCATCAGGGATTCATAAGGTATTTATCTTGGAGAAGACATGGTTTATAAGCTCATTGATTACCCTAGGGGTCATTGTGGAGTTTGTTTGGTTATTCAATTCATCTGTAAAGAGGCACAGTCAAAGGACATGAAACTAGGGTTTCATCTGGTCAACCCAAAGTCAATTGTGGACTTGAGAGGGTTAAAGACTTGGTTCTAAGTCATTGAGGCCATTGGAAGTTATCTTAAGGCATATAGGATGTCATGTTAAGATCAAATCAAGAAAAACCAAGAGTTCAAGAGGTTACTAAATTAGGGTATCAAGTGGTTTCAGTGTAAAATCCCATTCTTTAGTGCTTAACTTCAAAGACAATTTACTCTATGATACAAGCTCAATATCATTTTCATGAAAACATGAGACTTGTAAGGCATGTTGAAAGCTTTATTTTGAGTACAAGAACTCATCCATTGAGTTTGTACATCTCAAGTTATGATGCCAACAAGTTACAGTCCTCAGATGAAGAGAAGTTTGGTCAACTTAAAGTTAACTCACTTCCAAGGCATTTTTGGCCTAGAATCAAGTTTCTCCTCAACTTCAAGTAAACATGAAAGTCGTTCCTTATGATCTTAGCTTTCCAAAAAGTCCTAGAAGTCCTTTTTATCATTTTTACATCTCAATTTAAAGACCTCACAAGACAAGGGTATTTTTGGAAAGTTCATTCTAGGTCAATTGTTTCAATGGCCAATTTCATGAAGTTATGAACTTCAAATGCAATTCCAACCAACATGAAACTTGTGCATAAGAGTCTTAACTCCATATTGAACTCAAAATTCATGAGTATTTTTGAATTATGTGGCCATATGGAGCATTTTCAAAGGGAAATTTTGGTTTTTGGTCATGGTTTGAATACCTTACATTATAAGTCATCTTTGCTTCATATTTTGAGTTATTTCACACCATTACATGCCCAAAAGAAGTTTTCCACATTTGAACCAACATGTTTAAGTCATCATGTTCCATATTTTCAAATTTCTTACTCAAAAAAGTAATGAATTCAAACTTGGTGTGAAGGCTTCATACATAACCAAAAACCATCCAATCCACTCTTACACCCCACACTTGATGGTTTACTGACCCTAAATGGCATGTATGTGGCCAATACGTGAGAGGGCACGAAGTGGAAGTTTGAAAAGCAAATTTGGAAATCACATGAGAATGGTGTTATGGGCCTGCATGACATTCAGAAACCCATCATATAAGAGCTGAGGACTTTCCCTAATTGCTCAGATTGGATTGCTTGCGTGAGAGGAGAGAGGATAGCTCAAAAATTTCTTCATTCTTTCTCATCTTCGAATCATACATTTCACTGAAAATTAATTCCAACTGAGGCTTGTTTCTTCTTCACAAAAGTCCGAGAAACAAATTAGAAGCAAGAGGGTGAAGCTTGCATGCATTGGAAGAGCCAACGGAGCTGCTCCGTTCAGTAAGTTTCCAGCTCTGATTTCTTTCATTCTAGGCATGTTTTAGGGACATTCTAGGTTGCATCTGAAGCCCTACCTATGGTAGGCCATGTTTGAACCATTGTTGTGCTTGTTTGATGAAGTTTTAGATCATGCTACCATTTATTCATGCCTTTGATTCTCCCTATTTATGAACCTTTTTAAAAATCCATGAGTAGATTCATGATCCTTGTAGCTCTGGCTTTCGAATGGTACAAGAGTTTACCATTTTTATGGAGTTTTGAACCCTGAACTCTGGCGAGCTGGCCAGAGAAGACGACTGGAGCCCTAGCTTCGGCGTCTGGTTCATTCCACGTTCAAAGCTGAGTTGGCTGGCCTTGACTCTTTGACCTGCTTGCTTGTTCATTTCCAATTGGCTTGACTTTCGCCATGCATGCGTTGAAATCCAACTCGGATTAATGAAACGCTGCCTTTCATTTTATGATTTGAGCTGGGTTGAGATGGGCTCAGATTGCTATTCGCACCTCCTCTTCTTTTGGCCCAAGCGAGTTTTTTCCTTGGTGTAGTGTATTCTGAGCATTACTATCACACCCCCATGTTTATTTCTTTTATTTTATTTTATACTTTTGTCTGTTTTGGTTTTCTATTTTTAAAAATAGTTTTAGATATCAAAAAATTCCACAAAACTTATTTCGTTGTATTTCAAGATGTTATTTAATTTTCTATAATTTTTATTTGCCATTTTATTTTATTTTAATTTTTCAATTAAAAGTGTTTTTGGTGTTGTCTTCTTTTAATCCTAGTCATTTGAACCTCCAATGTAAATCCCCTATGACCAAGGATTCTTCTAAATTTAGAGGATGAATTGAAGTGTCTTTGAGAGTAGATTTGGTTCATGATTGATCACTTTTTGGTTGACTTTGAGTTGTTTCTTGTCCCTCAATTCATGCTCGATAAGGTGGAACACCCTTGATAATTGATTTATTTGGTGATGCCTTGGTATGAGTTTGAACTTGAAACTTTGGCTCCTGTTTGCCACTTGAAATAGCTACTTTGTGCTTTTTATTTGGGTTTTATTGAACAATATTTCTATTTTTGATGAAGCTTGCAAGTCAAGTCATTTCAAAAGATGTTCATACAAACTAATTTGACCTAGTTCCTTTGGGAGATGACTTTTATGGATCCTATATGCACCTCATGAGTCTTGATACTTGTTTATGACATGATTGAGGTGCTGGTTCTTTGATTTTAGGTCATACACTCGTGTAACTTGTTTTACAAGTTACTTGGAAATTAGGCATTTCCACTTGTTTCTAAGTGTTGAATTGGTGATGGATCTTTGTTTCCTCATCTTGCCATGACTTGGTTGATGTTTGTGCTTTGTTTCCAATCTTGTTTTGAGTTTTCCTTGATTGAATTTACTTCTTCCCCTTGTGCTTTGATCATGATTCAAGGTGATTTAGTGTTCATGGTTATGCTTTGAGTTTGTCTTGCATAATGGATCACTTCTAGCACTTGTTTGCTCTCTTCGTTCTTCATGATCAATTTGAAATGTTTGGTTGAGATAATTTACATGTGCTTGCTTCCCAAGCCTCTTTCTCCTATCTTCTCTTTTATCATGGCTTTTGCATTTTCTTTGTGTTTAGCTTTTGTGTAAGTGATTGATGTTTGGATGGTTGTAGGAGTTGTTACTTCTCCCATTTCATCTCACCCTTTTTGACTTGTATAAGTCAACTTGTTTTGATCATTTGTCTTTGTTGCATCATTTGACTCTCACATCTCATTTTTGCATCTTTGCATATCATGTTTGCATTTGCATTGACTTGTTTAAGCCAACTTCTTATTATTCTCCATTTCATCTATGATTGAATTATCTGTTGTTTACTTGGTCTTTTGCCATGATCCCTTAGGATTCCTAGTCCCTCTGTTTAAGATGGGAGTAGGAGAGACATTAGGTGTTCAATCCTTTGCATGATAACACTAGGATATTTTTTCCCTCTTCATACCAACTTTAGGAGCATTGTGCATGATAACATTAGGGTTAAGTTCCCCTTAGAGTTTATGTCTTCGACTTCTCATCTCCTAAAAATCTTAAGACACTTAACAAAGGATAATAAATGTTGTACACTACGAGCCTTAAGTACTTGAGGAATTATAGTTGGGGGGCCTCCTCTCAATTTGTCTAGATTGTTTAGCGTATGCCCTTTGGGCGGTATGCGACGCATTTGCTCTCAAGTCATAGTCTTTAGTGCAACACGAGTTACAAACTTAACTCAATTCACTTCTTCATAAAAACCACAAAACAAAAGTTCAAACCTTTTTATCCTTCGGAATTGTTTGAAAATCATTTTCATAAAGAGTGTGTTAAGTCTTAGTTCTATCGCAAACAGGTAACGCCTAAGTCTCCAATGGTCGAACAGCAATACACCTAACTGCTAGAACAAAGTTTTAACCCTACTCAATTAAAACAGTTAACCAATATGTGGTCGTGTTAGCCTGAACTACATTTTGCTCTGATTTCTCATACCAGATGAGGATACGTAGGCACGAGACGACGATGTCTTGGCGATCAACCTTCCCCCCATCACCCGTAGTTTTCCCGAACTGCGTTGACTCTGACTTTCCCATTGCATGAGGGAATGCGTAGGCATAGGGCAGCGATGTCCTATCGAGTCAGTTCTTTCCATTTCCTCCTGTTTAGCAGCCTTTAGATAGTTTTTTTCACCCATAGATAGACAACAAGCGTAGATCCCATTGAGTACAACGGACGTGAGGGGTGCTCATACCTTCCCCTTGCGTAACCGACTCCCGAATCCAAGATTTGGTTGAGATGACCTGTCTTTTCAATTTTTTGTAGGTTTTCTCTGATCGTTTTCTTTCCCTCTCTTTGGGATAAATAACAAACGGTGGCTACTCTTCTGTCTTTGCCGGCTCCCTTTTTCGTAGCGATGTGACACTCGGCTTGCTTCTCGCTCGCTTCAGCTTCTCTGAAAATAACTTGGTAGTTTGCCATGATGGTAGCTTGAAAATAATATTCCTTACTTCTTTCTGAGTTTTGTCAATGAGTGTTTTTTTATTGTGTTTTGGTATGTTGGTGAAGATGGTATAAATAATGGATTTATGGTGGTATACGAGTAAATGTGGTAGGTTGGGTTGTTTTTTCTTTAATGGTGGTAAAAAAAAATCAGAAATTGCAGGAGACGTGTAATGCATGCAAGCTCATGAAAGGCCATGTGGGAGTGTGCATGACATAGGCAAAATTAGGTGGCAGACATGCACCAACCTAAGCAAGTGGCAGATGCCACTTCTTTAAGATGGGTGTGTGGCGAGTGCCACCTCTTGCTAGGATGTGTGGTGAGTGCCACAAGCAAGAGTGGCGACTACCACACCCTTTTGTATGGCCAAGGTGGTGAGTGCCACCTCTTTATGTGAGGAAAAGGACAATTTATTTTTGTTTTTGTGATATTTTGATGAAAAATGAAAATAAAATGTTGCTAGTAATAAATGAAGAATGATAATGATAATTAGAATGAAAAATAATAATGATAATTAAAAGAGATAAAATAAGATGTTACAAAATCCGTAAAATTGCAAAAATAACAAAAAAGACAACAATGACCGAAAATAAATAATGTCCGAGAAATAGGTCCTCTCCCACACTTAAATCAAACAATGTCCTCACTGTTTGAAAGTGCGAAGATTGGAATGCAAAAGTATCCAAGGAATCAGCCACGAGGAGGAGGTGGAGGAGTGATAGAAAAAAGATGTTGATAGACGTGATCTAATTGCTCTGTCACCACATCCATGAATCGATGAAAATCCACCCGTAGAGTTGTAAATTCACCTCTGAGGTCAGCAACGTTCATTTCCAGTGCGCGAATAGCAGTGGTATGATCCATTTGTTGGGCAACAGGTACAACAGGAGTGCTTGAGCCTGAATCAGAGAGATGGTCATCATACTGGTCATAATGGTCATAAATCTGTGGAGTCTCAAGGGGTGAAGGTGGAGCTTCAGGTTCATCTAAGTCATACAGCCAATTATTCATATTGTGGACACTAGTTCGCTCATAATTCGGTAAGGTAAAGAGGTGGACGACTCGGTTATCGACCAGGAGTTCAAAGGTATCCGGGCCTAAGTTTCTAATGATGCCATGGTTGAGGAAAAATTGAATATCCATAGGTCGTATAGCACCTAAGGGGTTTATGTTAAGGAGTGGTTGTCTCAATCCAATGGCATTGGCAATCATGGTTACTAGGCCGCCTATAATGATCGGTCCATGGTCGGCTTCTGCTATTAGTTTAAAATTGGCCATCATAAAGGCAACCCCATTAACGGGTCGAGCTTGAGAAGCACAATAAATTATGAAAAGCTCGTCTTTCGACACAGAATAAATGTTTTCCTCTTTACCAAATAGAGTGTGAGCTAGAAACTTATGCAGGTATCAGATAGTAGGGTTATGGATACTCTCATAATACATAGTGTTAGGCTCAGGATGATTATTTTCGGATATGCTACCCCAGAAATATTCCAACTCAAGATTGGTTACTAGTTCCTCTTGTACTCTGGTATAAGAATCAGGGACACTGGGAAATCTTAAGAGTTCATCCATCTCACGGTGGGTAAAGTGGTAGTGCATGTTAAATATTCTAAAACTGATAAGGTCACTACTAAAGCCATACCCGTGGTCGGGATGATAAATCAGTGAGCTTAGAAATTCCAAGGTAAGCATGCGGTAGGAACTAAATCTGCTTTTAATATCATAAATATCCCAACCAATTTGGTTGAGAAGGTACATAATGATGTCCCTAATACCTAATCTAGTCATGGTAAGTCCATCTGGATATAAAGTAAGCGACATCTTTCTCTGAGCAAGGGCTTCGAAACGCCTTCTCTGAGCTCTGCCTATGAAAGTGATGCCCATATAGTCGACTCGGTTCATTTCTAAAGTTAGTAACTAACTAATGTTAAGTTAGCCTGTATACAAGTTGACAATGAATGCAAGTTAGTAATGACTAATATGATAGATATGATTTCATGACTATTCTTGGAACAAAAAAATGAAAAGCATATAAAAGAAATTAAAAATAAAAGATTAGAAAAATAAATAGTAAAATTAAAAAGAAGTGGGTTGTCTCCCACTAAGCGCTTTGTGTTATGTCGTAAGCTCGACATAATTTTAAGTTCTCCTAAATATGGGGATGAGTGTGCAACTCAGCAAGTGTTAGACTGGCAGAGTAGTCTCTGTTTTCAATGTTGTGGTAATGTTTCTGGCTCTGCCCGTTAACAATGAACGGTTCACTAGATTTTTCTCTTATTTCTACTGCGTCATTTTGAAAGACTTTTTTTATCTCAAAGGGACCAGACCACCTAGAGTGAAGTTTTCCTGGGAAAAGTTTTAGTCGAGAGTTAAATAGGAGTACTACGTCACCCTTAGAAAACTCTTTCCTCGATATACGCTTATCATGCCACTTTTTAGTTCGTTCTTTATAGATACGGGCATTCTCGTAAGCGTCTAACCTAAGCACTTCTAGTTCATCGATATCTAATATTCTTTTTTCTCCTGCGGCAGTAAAATCTAAGTTAAGGGTCTTAATGGCCCAATATGCTTTATGCTCTAATTCTACCGGCAGGTGACATGATTTGCCATAAACTAGTTTAAATGGTGTGGTTCCTATTAGGGTCTTATAGGTTGTCCTATATGCCCATAGAGCTTCGTGTAATTTGGAAGACCAATCTTTCCTAGAGGTCGCAACTGTTTTTTCTAAGATTTGTTTAATTTTCTATTCGAAACCTCTACTTGTCCGCTGGTTTGCGGGTGATAGGGTGTTGCTACACAGTGTCAGACTTCATATTTCGTTAAGAGTTTTTTGAAAATCCTTGAAATAAAATGAGAGCCACCATTGCTAATGACTAGTCTCAGCACATCTAATCTAGGAAAAATTATGTTCCTGAAAAGTCTAATCACTACTCATGCATCATTTGTCGCAGAAGCTATAGCCTCGGTCCATTTTGGCACATAATCAACAACAACGAGTATGTATTTGTTACCAAAAGATGATGGGCCTCGGTCAATTCCCCACACGTCAAATACTTCTACTTCCAAAATGCCTTTCATTGGCATTTCTTCGCGTCTAGAGATATTGCCGGTGCGTTGGCACCGGTCACAGTTTATAATCGCGATATGGCATCTTTCCATAGAGTGGGCCAAAAGAGGCTAGACTGTAAAATCTTAGCCCAAGTCTTTGAAGTGCTCGCATGTCCTCCATAGGAGCATAATGACAATGAGATATTATATTTTCAACTTCATCTTCGGGAACACATAGACGGAAGATACCATCGGCACCTCTCTTGAAAAGCAGTGGTTCATCCCAATAATAATGTTTAAGATCGTGGAAGAATTTTTTCTTTTGTTGGTAAGTTAAGTCTGGTGGAAGAACTCCAGCTGCTAAGTAGTTGACAAAGTCAGCATACCATGGCAGTGTGGTTTCAGTGAAGATCGCTTCCATGACTTCTTTTGTTTCAGTCTCATTATATGTTAAAGATCGTTCAAACGTGTTTTCTAACTGAGCTATGAGTCTCTCATAAGGAAAATCATCATTGATAGGCACTTGCTCAGGCTTAATATCCTCCAGTCTCGATAAATGATCAGCTACTACATTTTCAGTTCCTTTCTTGTCTCTGATTTCTAAATCAAGTTCTTGTAGTAGTAGTATCCATCTGAGGAGTCTCGGTTTGGTGTCCTTTTTATTCAATAGGTACTTGATTGCGGCGTGATCGGTATAGATAATTATCTTTGCTCCTACTAAGTAAGAACATAATTTATCCAAAGCGAACACGACAACTAAAAGTTCTTTTTCTATGGTGGCGTAGTTCATTTGCACAGGGTCCAGGGTTCTACTAGCGTAATAAATTGTATGAAGCTTTTTATCTTTTCTCTGTCCTAGAACTGCACCTAGCATAATCACTAGCGTCACATATTATTTCAAACGGTAATCTCCAATCAGGTGGTTGCATAATAGGTGCGACAATGAGAGTTGTTTTTAACTGTTTAAAGGCTTTTTGGAATTTATCGTCGAAATTTGGTGTCTTTCATTAATATGCCAGTCAGCGGTTTAGTAATTTTAGAGAAATCCTTGATGAATCGTCGGTAGAAACCGGTGTGTCCTAGGAAAATTCTTATTTCTCTTATGATTTTAGGAGGTTGAAAGTTTTCTATAATTTCTATTTTAGCTTTATCTACCTCAATCCCCTTATCAGACACTATGTGTCTAAGTACGATTCCTTATCGGACCATGAAATGGCATTTTTCCCAATTTAACACGAGATTTACTTTTACGCATCTTTCAAGTACCATTTCTAGGTTCGATAGGCATCCTTTAAAACTCTGCCACAAACAGAAAAATCGTCCATAAATACTTCTATGATGTCGTATATAAAGTCAGCAAAGATTGACATCATGCATCTTTGGAATGTTGTGGGAGCGTTACATTTCTAGGTTCGATAGGCATCCTTCAAAACTCTGCCCACAAACAGAAAAATCGTCCATAAATACTTCTATGATGTCGTATATAAAGTCAGCGAAGATTGACATCATGCATCTTTGGAATGTTGTGGGAGCGTTACATAATCCAAACAACATTCGTCGATAAGCATATATACCATAAGGACAAGTGAAGGTTGTCTTTTCTTGTTCATCAGGATGAATAGGGATTTGAAAGAATCCTGAATAACCATCTAAATAGCAGAAATAGGAGTGCTTAGCTAAACGCACAAGCATATGATCAATAAAGGAAAAAGGGAAATGATCCTTTCGAGTAGCTTTGTTCAATTTTCTATAATCAATACACATTCTACTTCTGGTCACAACTCTTTGTGCTATAGATTCGCCTTTTTCGTTCTTAACAACTGTAACACCCCCTTTCTTCGGTACAACATGCACTGGGCTAACCCATTTACTGTCGGAGATCGGGTATATAATTCCTGCTTCTAACAACTTTTGTACTTCTTTCTTGACTACGTCGCTCAGAATGAGATTTATCCTTCTTTGGTGTTCTCTAGAGGTCTTACAGTCTTCCTCTAGCATAATGTGATGCATACAGATAGAAGGACTTATTCCTTTCAGATCAGAAATGTTATAGCCTAAAGCAGATGTGTATTTTCTTAAGACACAGTAATTTCTCAGTTTCTATTTGTCCTAAGTCTGCATTGACTATCACTGGTCGTTCGAGCTCGGTGTCTAGGAATTCATACCTTAATTTTTGGATAGTGTTTTAAGTTCTAAAGTCGGTTTCTTTGGGCAAGGCATATGATTGGGTGTTAGTGCTAGGCATTCGCTTAGACTGTCGTCTTGGTATTCACCACGCCAATTATCATCTTCAAAAATTGGAGGTATTGGAATCTTTAGGATTTCAGAATAAGAATTTTGTTCCATCTCCGTCTCTCTTATGCATTTGTCGATGACATCTAGCAGATAAACTGTATCGTCTATAGCTAGTGCTTGTAAGAATTGTGTCAAAATAAATTCGACTTTTTCTTCACCCACTTCAAAAGTTAGCTTACCTTTCTTTACATCTATAATGGCTCCGGCTGTAGCTAAGAATGGCCTTCCTAATATAATAGGAGTGTTGGCATCCTCTTTTTTGTCCATGATTATGAAATCAGTAGGGATATAAAATTGACCTATACGTACCAGAACATTTTTGTAGTATTCCTATCGGGAATTTAATAGAATGATCGGCTAGTTGTACAGACATCTTAGTTGGTCTTAATTCTCCCATATCAAGCCTTTTGCGTATGGTCAAGTACATTAAGCTAATATTGGCTCCTAAGTCACATAGAGCTTTGTCTATGACAAATTTTCCAATTACACAAGGTATGGAGAAACTACCTGGGTCTTTCAGCTTAGGAAGCATTTTGTATTGGAGTATCGCGCTACACTCAGTAGTAAGCGTAACGATTTCATTATCCTCGATCTTTTTATTATTTGTTAATATATTTTTAAGAAACTTAGCATATGAGGGCATTTGGGTGATAACCTCTATAAAAGGTATTGTGATATTCAATTGTTTCAAAAGTTCAACGAATTTCTTGAATTGCCCCACATTTTTAGATTTAGAAAATCTTTGAGGATAAGGAATAGGAGGTTTGTAAGGTGGTGGAGGCACATATGGTTCTTCTTTTTCTTCTGCCTCTTGATCACTACCTTCTTTCTCCTTTATGTTTTGGTCGATTTCCTTTTCAGTTTCCTTCTCAGTTACTTTACTAGGATTTTGATACATAGCTGAATTATCAAGTCTTGGGTCAGTTGGTTCATCCAATTTCATACCACTTCATAGTATGATAGCATTTGCATGTCCTTTTGGATTGGGTTGCGGCTGTCCAGAAAATGTGCCTGCAGGTGCTTGTTGTTGTGCCACTTGCGAAATTTGGGTTTCAAGCATTTTGTTGTGAGTGGCTAAAGCATCTACCTTGCTTTCTAATTGCTTAATTTTCTCACTAGTGTCTATGTTTTGATTCAGGAAGTCTTTATTTGTTTGAGCCTGAGTGGCTATGAAGTTTTCCATCATTAATTCAAGGTTAGATTTCCTAGGAGCATTTTGAGCAGCTACGACAGGTTTCTGATATCCTGGTGGTACAACAGGTGTTTGTCCAGGTGCATACAATGCATTGTTATTTTTGTATGAAAAGTTCGGATGGTTTTTCCAACCTGGGTTATAGGTATTTAAGTAAGGGTTTCCTTGAGCATAATTCACTTGGTCTGTGGAAAATCCTGTTAAAAGTTGACATTCAGGGGCAGCATGCCCATGAACTCCGCATAACTCGCAGTTTGGAGCTACGGTAGCCACGGTGGCTGTAGGGGTTATAGTCAAACTTTCAATCTTTTGCGTGAGAGCATCTTCCTTTGCATTGACTTGGTCGAGACTGCTTATCTCGTACATACCACTTTGAGTTGGAGGTTTCTCTACTGAAGCTCTTTCACTCCCCCATTGATAGTGGTTTTGAGCCATACTTTCGATAAGTGCATAAGCCTCACTGTAGGGTTTATCCATTAGTGCGCCACCCGCGACGACGTCTATTGTCAATCTTGTGTTGTACAAGAGACCATTGTAAAAGGTTTGGATGATCAGTCATTCTTCTAGACTGTGATGTGGACAGATCCTCATCATGTCCTTGTATCTTTCCCATGCTTCAAAAAGAGATTCATTGTCCTTCTGTTTGAATCCATTTATTTGGGCTCTTAGCATAGCCGTTTTGCTAGGTGAAAAATACCGTGCTAAGAACACTTTCTTCAACTCATTCCATGTAGTGATAGATGCAGACGGTAGAGACTGGAGCCAAGCTCTAGCTCTATCTCTTAATGAGAAAGGGAAAAGACGTAGTTTTATTTCTTCGGGGCTTACACCATTTGCTTTCACTGTGTATGTGTATTGCAAGAATACTGACAAATGTAAGTTCGGGTCCTCCGTGGGATTTCCAGAAAATTGGTTTTGTTGTATAGCAGACAACAACAAAGGTTTTAGTTCGAAGGTATTTGCTTCGATGGGAGGAGCAGTAATACTGTTATGTGGCTCATCCTTCGAAGGAATGGCATAATAATTAAGAGGTCTATTCTAAGGTAATTCAGCCATAGGTATTGGTAATTATGGAAAGGGAATTTCAGATGGGGGAAGGTTATACTTAATTCGGAATTCGTTAATTCGGCGTCTTAAACTAATAAAATGCTCGATGTCGTCAATTGTTTGCACAAGCTACTCACCTTTAGAGCGAGTGTTTGGCATACAATCGATGATTAAAATAGGGAAATATTTGCCTTAGTCTATACTGCGCAACACTAAAGTTACGATATCGACTTAATTGGTCACCGACAACGGCACCAAAAACTTAATCGGCTGTTTAGTATGCCTAAATGCTTCGTGACTACAAGTGCATAGTCTGATCGTGTAATTTTAAAAGATTATCGAACCCAAAGGACCAAGAGTCGATCTACCGCTATTTGATTCTACTATGTAAATCTAAGGCTAATAAATTTCTAAATTTTGGGATGCGAGAAATAAAATAAGTGCAGAATTAAATTCTAATTAAATTAAGATATTGCGAAATATCGGTATATAATCCTGTCAATCATTGGAGGTTCAGTAATTAGTGGGCGTTTTAGTTTAAAAAGAAATAATTTTTATTCTATATAAAATACCCATTTAAAAGACCTTATCTCACACTCTCGTGGTTTTGACTTAGACTATGCTCTTAAATCAGAATGCGGCTCTCAATCTCTCATATTGCATTTAAAAACACTTTTTGGAAACGAATAAATCCTAATTAACCTTAAAGCGCTCTCGTTGTATTTAAGCCTAATGTTCAGTTTCATCTATCACGTTAAGACCTCAAACTCTCGCTTTATTAATCTTAACCTTCGTTACTTTCTCACTCTCCTGACAAAAGTTATTAATTTGGCAAAAGAAACAGAGACCAGAAACATTAGATTCCATTAAATTTACGTCACAATTTACCTAACCCCCTCCGATCGATCGTACTTACATGCTGATACTAAGAGGTTTAGCCACACATGGAATTCATGCTTTTACTAAATCCAATCCTAATACTAACCAGAAAACAGAAAGGATGCATAAACATATAGCGATAAAAATTAAAGCAGATAAACTAAACTTGGAAATTGCAGAAAAGAACTTAGATTTGATTTTTGAAGGCCGACTTACAGTTCGGTACAATTATTACAACCTTTTTCGAATAAATCCTAATACTAAATGGCGGAAACAATTGCCTTATAAAAATCCTCTAAACAATGCAAAGAAACTAAATAAAAAGCTGGAAAAAACTAAAACAAAAACAGAAAAATATAATGCTTGCCTTTTTCTAAAACTACCTTGTCTTATATAGCTGCTAGTGGGTAACTGTTACATGGATTTGAAGCTTCAAACGAGGAGAAAAATCCAGAGAGAATGTAGCCAGGATATTGAGGAGATATAGGGAGATAATGGAGAAATTCTATGGAGGAAGTGGCAGGCGCCACTTCCTGTTTGTGTAGGAGTGGCAGTTTCCACTTCCTAATAGTTAGGAGTGGCACTCGCTGTAACGCCCCGATTTTGATTATCGCATTTTGTGGAGTATTTTATTGGGTTTGAGTAATATTTGTGTTATTCGTGGAATTAATTTGTGAATATGGTATGTTCTGATATTTTACCGTTTCGGAGAATTTTCGAGTAAAATTTAGAATGGAGGGCATTTTGGTCATTTGACAACTAATGAATGAGAAAAAGAAATATAAAGGATAGAAATAGAAAGAAAAGGAAAAAGAGTGGTAAGGGAAAGAAAAAGGAAAGAAAAAGAGAAAGAAGGAAAAGGAGGAGAAAAGAGAAGAAGAAGAAGAAGAAAAGTGTGGAAATCATCAGGAGCAGCCCAAAGCTTCGATTGAATCAAGGTAAGGGTGAGAAACATTATTATCCAATCCATGTGTATGATTATGTATGTGTGGTGTGGATTGTTCGGGTGTTTTCTATACTTTTCCATTCTAGGTCGAAAATGAATTAATCGGTAAAATGATGTTTTAATCGGTTAGAACTCGGATTAGATGATGTAGTTTAGTCGGGTGATGGTTGGGTTGTGCTACTGTGACTGGTTTGGATTTAATCGGTTGATTTTGTGGAGTTTGGGCTCTTGAGACAGCCATGGAAGTTCTGTCTTCGCAGGCTCGCCAGGCGAATGGCAGCGAAGCTTCGCCAGGCGAAGCCCAGCGAGCTGTAGCGAAGCAAGTCAGAAGCTAATACCCTGTATTCGCTGGCGAGTTCGCCAGGCGAAGTGTGTTGGCGAAGGTTCGCCAGGCGAGTGTGTAGCGAGCCTCAGCGAGTAATTCCAGAATTACTCCCAGTGGACTTCGCTGGGAAGTTCGCCAGGCGAAGGCCAGCGAGCATTCGCTGCGTGGCTTCGCCAGGCGAAGGTTGGCGAACCTGTCAGTGTTATTTGTTTTGCTGTTTTATTCATAGCATGATGTTTGGTTGATTCAATTATGATTAATGACTATATGAATGATTGATGTGTGAACTGTTTCGACATGTTATGCTGTGGGTGGCCGAAAGGCGTGAATCCTAGATTGTAGAGCCAATAGTAAGTCTTGAACGTTTGATAATCTTGTGTAATTGCTTGAATTGAATAGAAACACATTGATAGGCTGATATGTGTGTAAACCATGTGTGAAATGGTGCATAATGTGAATGCATGATAGATATATGCGATGTATGTGATAAATGCAATGAGTATGTTTGTGAACATAATATGCATTCTGTGTTGATCGATCCCTCGGAGGATTAGTATTGTGTAGCATCTTAATATGCATTTTTGTGTTGAATGATCCCGTGGAGGATTTGCAGAACCTCGTATGATACGATGGTTACATTAGATTCCTTGGAGAATCGGTTGCATTGTGTGATTCCTTGGAGAATCGGTTGCATTGTGTGATTCCTTGGAGAATCGGTTGCATTGTGTGATTCCTTGGAGAATCGGTTGCATTGTGTGATTCCTCGGAGAATCGGTCATAACATGTAATCCCGTGGAGGATTGGCTAGAGTATTTGATTCCGTGGAGAATCTGCTGAGTACTTGATCCCGTGGAGGATCTGCTGAATATTCGATTCCGTGGAGAATCTGATGAATATTTGATTCCGTGGAGAATCTGCTGAGTACTTGATCCCGTGGAGGATCTGCTGAATACTCGATTCCTTAGAGAATCTGTTGAAATGAGTCGGTACCGCATTTGCATCTGCATGGAGTCGTGAGTCGGTCTCTATGAGTTGCATTTATCATTATTGCCGTGGAGCATGGAAAATAAACATAATATGTGTATGTTTATGTGAGCTGATATGAATTATGATGAATGGCATGGTTGAATATGCTAAATGATATATGTATATGTGTGGCTATATGTATATGTTGACGTTTATTTGAATTGGGGTTGAAATAAACATATTGTATGCATTGCTTGATAAATGTTATAATGCAGTGTTGTTTATGTGCAATTGTAAGTGAAGAATGCATGAAAATATATTATGTATATATATGTGCATTGCTTAGTGATTCATGTTGTTGATATTGAAATAATGAATGCGTGTAAGGCTCATGTACACTGGGGTGGAATGACAATGTGTTGTTCCTGGTGGGGCATGAGTGATATGCCCACAATCCCGAACGGGAATTGGTGGAATTGATGGGCTTTACGTGAGCCATATGGCATAGATAGGATTGTTGATTAGAGTTGTGCTTACGTGTATGTACATGACTTGCATAATTGGGAATGTTGTATGAAAAGTATGCTATGTGCATGACTATAATGTTTTGGATAAGTTATGAACATGTAATTGATGTATACAACGTGCTTATGTGTATGAAAATGTGGAATGATAAGAACCACGGATATGTGCATGATAATACGTTTGATGATTAATCATGTTAGTTTAAATCAATTTGTAAATGGGGAAGCATGCGAGAAGTGAATATGCAAAGTGGTGAGGAATGTGGCATTTATGTATTTTATGAATGTTTGTGTACATAATTATATGCATTGATTTTATGATAATATTTCTCACCCTTCTGCTGGAATGATGTCCTATATGACATCGTGCAGGTATCCCGAGTAGAGTTGCTTGTGGTGCGAGGTTGCCATCGATCTAGCTGTTTAGTGATTTAATTAAGTTGGGTCGAGTCATGCTCTGGTCATGTAACACTGGGATCGCTTGGTTACATTTTATAGAAATGTGTTATGTTTTCATATTTATTGAAGCTATGAGAAATTGGCCTTAGTGCCCGATTATGGTTGAATCATGTGATCAAAATGAATATTCCTTTTATGAAAATATCTGTTTGAATTGAATCCGCTGTTTCATGCAAAGTGAAAAGAATTGTAAAACATGATCTTTTATTGTTGTGTTAATGAACATGGCAGGTGTTTTGAAATTTAAGTATGACACCCTTGAATGAATGCATGTTAATCATACTCTGATTATTTTCATTAATTGCGGGGTTTAGAAAGGGGTGTTACATTAGTGGTATCAGAGCAGGTCGGTCCGTCCGGCCAAGTTGTGTTGATTGGTTGTTCCATTGTATGCGACATGTGCGTGAAAACACTGTCGATACATGTCCGTTGTTAACCTTGTCTGTAGAAGTGGGAATGATCGAAGTGGGGGAGGAGCTTGTGATTCTCCAGGATGCTGCAAGTGCAGAGTTGTAGCTCAGTGCGTGGTTTGAAACACTATTATAGTTTGGTAAAGACGGGTTTATACTCCATCATGATTTTCGGCTATCTATTGACAAATTGAGGAACTGATCACCCTTAATCTCTTGTTGATAGTAGTTGGGAAGTTGTGTTGGATGGAATAAACGTGTCTTGCGAGCTTAGATGGTGTGTGTGGTGAATTGTTCAGAGTGAAGCCAAATTCTTAAGGAGTGTTCTGAGAAGTCGACGCAGGACAATGTTAGAGTGTTAAACTTTGATGAGGATTTTGAGTACTAATGAAAGTAAGGGGTTGGCAGTTTGCCGTTTTGTTATGAATGTCTGAAAGTTATCCTGACAAGATAAGTGATACAGAGCTAGGATGTGGAATAAAGTGGGGAATGACTTATTTGATGAGGACTGGTCTGATATTGAGAGCTCCATGTCATATGTGTGTTTGGATAGTCAAAGAATTAAATTGATTAAGTAGTTGAGACTCGTGTTTGGTGTGGGTGCTACGGCAACAGACTGTGAAGTCAAGTATATAAGAGTAGATGGTGACTTTTGGTAATTATCAAAAAGAATAAGATATGAGATACAAGATTGATATGGTTAGACCTTCAACAATTTCAAGAAGTTGAAGATGTATGGAATAACCTTCTAAGTGGAGGATGTTGTTTTCGTGATTTTGTAGTGACGGGAGAACCGTAATTCAGAATGACGCGAGGTTATAAGCGTTGGGAATCATTGCAGTGCTCTATATGATGAGAAAGTAGTGACGTGGAATTAAGTTATTCGTTAATGGAATATGTTGGATGTTGTAGAGGGTGCAGTTCGTATTTCCGCCATGACTTACGAAGTGAATGTCTGTGTGACATAAGATTTTCCATACTCAGATGAGTGAGTCGGTGGTTGTGTAACCAACGATGTTTTGGTGTATTAGAAGATTATAGGGGGTCATGTGGTATATTGGGAATTTGAGTTATCAGTGTTAGAGAAGAAGCGGTGATGTACTACAGTGAAGAAAGTTTAAAGAGTTTTGGTGAAGCTGTCAACAGCTTGTGTGTTGGTTTTGCCGAGTCCGACAGAACTGTTCATTGTGTTTTGTGATGCTTTGGTGATATGATTGGGAAATATGTTTAATGCAACGTCGGCAAGTTTTGGATATGCTTTAAGGCAATTAAAAGTGCAAAGAGGTATTTTCTGACAAGTGACTTAGAGTTGGTTGTTGTTGTGTGTTTGTACCGTAGTTAGGGAGACCTCAATTGTTAGTTGAGATTTGAGATGGTTAACGATCTTGAGAGCTTAAGGTATTTATTTTGTTTGAGAAAATTGAATATGATGTAGAGGAAATGATAGAAACTTCGTTTGGAGTTGAGCCTTGCATGATGAGACTGATGATTAGTACTCTCGATGAGATTCAAAGAGGTTGAAATTCTAATTGGAGTTGATAGATTGATTGAGTTCAATGAGTTAAAGTCGACAAGCTGAATTTCGGATTTATGGGAATGATGACACGAGATGTTGCGGTAGAGTTTATGTGTTCATATTGTGTGGTTTGGATAAGAGTACTTTGGAAAGAGGGTATTGAGATAAATGGAATATCCATTCAACTACCATGAAGACGTAACTGAATTGGGAGAAGTTGTTTTGGTGGCCACAGATGGAGGGAGAAGTGGTCGCGGTCGTATAGGCGGATTAGACTCGTTGAACGTCGAAGTGTGAACATCGGGGACTGTTAGCCTGATGCAACTGTTGCGTATTTCGGAATAGTATGTGATACCGTCTAACATTGTGTCAGATAAGGTATCTGAATTCATCATTGAGATTTGGAAAAGTTTGCGGACGTTTTGGGTGCCGTACTGAAATTGAACCTTATCTAGCATCCGTAGGTGGATGGGCAAACACGGGAACTGTCTAGTACGTAGAGGACTTGTTGATAACTTGTGTGTCGGATCAAAATGAATCGGAATGAGATGTATGACTCTTTTGTGTTGATGTGTATCTGGCAAAAGTGTGGTAATCGGACATGAGATTGTACGAGAGGTGACTGAAAAGATTGAAAGAAGCCCCGGAAAGATGTGTTTTGGAGAGTTACGATGGTAATTGGTGTTGGTCGAGCTTGAGGTCTCGGAAGCACACTGTGTCTTATCGAATTTGTATCAGAGTGGTGCAGCGGGAGCGTGGAAAGATAGCATGTTAGATTGTTGTACCGTTGTCACCTTGGGGAAATTGCATGATGTGTTCATGAGTCTAAGCTGAGGAGTTGCATCGATCCAGATGGATGGTGTATGAGTGAGAAAGTATTTGACTGCTAAGGCATTGCTGGTTCAGGGTGGTGAACAAGAAGCAACTGTGAGGCAAAGGAATTGTCTTGGTAAAGGTGTTTGGGAGGAGCAACTAGAAACAGTTAGATTTGAGAGATTGGGATGCGAGAATCACATCCCAAGTTGTTTGAGTCGGATAATATTTTCGAGGACGAAAATTTCTAAAGTGGGGGAGAGTTGTAACGCCCCGATTTTGATTATCGCATTTTGTGGAGTATTTTATTGGGTTTGAGTAATATTTGTGTTATTCGTGGAATTAATTTGTGAATATGGTATGTTCTGATATTTTACCGTTTCGGAGAATTTTCGAGTAAAATTTAGAATGGAGGGCATTTTGGTCATTTGACAACTAATGAATGAGAAAAAGAAATATAAAGGATAGAAATAGAAAGAAAAGGAAAAAGAGTGGTAAGGGAAAGAAAAAGGAAAGAAAAAGAGAAAGAAGGAAAAGGAGGAGAAAAGAGAAGAAGAAGAAGAAGAAAAGTGTGGAAATCATCAGGAGCAGCCCAAAGCTTCGATTGAATCAAGGTAAGGGTGAGAAACATTATTATCCAATCCATGTGTATGATTATGTATGTGTGGTGTGGATTGTTCGGGTGTTTTCTATACTTTTCCATTCTAGGTCGAAAATGAATTAATCGGTAAAATGATGTTTTAATCGGTTAGAACTCGGATTAGATGATGTAGTTTAGTCGGGTGATGGTTGGGTTGTGCTACTGTGACTGGTTTGGATTTAATCGGTTGATTTTGTGGAGTTTGGGCTCTTGAGACAGCCATGGAAGTTCTGTCTTCGCAGGCTCGCCAGGCGAATGGCAGCGAAGCTTCGCCAGGCGAAGCCCAGCGAGCTGTAGCGAAGCAAGTCAGAAGCTAATACCCTGTATTCGCTGGCGAGTTCGCCAGGCGAAGTGTGTTGGCGAAGGTTCGCCAGGCGAGTGTGTAGCGAGCCTCAGCGAGTAATTCCAGAATTACTCCCAGTGGACTTCGCTGGGAAGTTCGCCAGGTGAAGGCCAGCGAGCATTCGCTGCGTGGCTTCGCCAGGCGAAGGTTGGCGAACCTGTCAGTGTTATTTGTTTTGCTGTTTTATTCATAGCATGATGTTTGGTTGATTCAATTATGATTAATGACTATATGAATGATTGATGTGTGAACTGTTTCGACATGTTATGCTGTGGGTGGCCGAAAGGCGTGAATCCTAGATTGTAGAGCCAATAGTAAGTCTTGAACGTTTGATAATCTTGTGTAATTGCTTGAATTGAATAGAAACGCATTGATAGGCTGATATGTGTGTAAACCATGTGTGAAATGGTGCATAATGTGAATGCATGATAGATATATGCGATGTAAGTGATAAATGCAATGAGTATGTTTGTGAACATAATATGCATTCTGTGTTGATCGATCCCTCGGAGGATTAGTATTGTGTAGCATCTTAATATGCATTTTTGTGTTGAATGATCCCATGGAGGATTTGCAGAACCTCGTATGATACGATGGTTACATTAGATTCCTTGGAGAATCGGTTGCATTGTGTGATTCCTTGGAGAATCGGTTGCATTGTGTGATTCCTTGGAGAATCGGTTGCATTGTGTGATTCCTTGGAGAATCGGTTGCATTGTGTGATTCCTCGGAGAATCGGTCATAACATGTAATCCCGTGGAGGATTGGCTAGAGTATTTGATTCCGTGGAGAATCTGCTGAGTACTTGATCCCGTGGAGGATCTGCTGAATATTCGATTCCGTGGAGAATCTGATGAATATTTGATTCCGTGGAGAATCTGCTGAGTACTTGATCCCGTGGAGGATCTGCTGAATACTCGATTCCTTAGAGAATCTGTTGAAATGAGTCGGTACCGCATTTGCATCTGCATGGAGTCGTGAGTCGGTCTCTATGAGTTGCATTTATCATTATTGCCGTGGAGCATGGAAAATAAACATAATATGTGTATGTTTATGTGAGCTGATATGAATTATGATGAATGGCATGGTTGAATATGCTAAATGATATATGTATATGTGTGGCTATATGTATATGTTGACGTTTATTTGAATTGGGGTTGAAATAAACATATTGTATGCATTGCTTGATAAATGTTGTAATGCAGTGTTGTTTATGTGCAATTGTAAGTGAAGAATGCATGAAAATATATTATGTATATATATGTGCATTGCTTAGTGATTCATGTTGTTGATATTGAAATAATGAATGCGTGTAAGGCTCATGTACACTGGGGTGGAATGACAATGTGTTGTTCCTGGTGGGGCATGAGTGATATGCCCACAATCCCGAACGGGAATTGGTGGAATTGATGGGCTTTACGTGAGCCATATGGCATAGATATGATTGTTGATTAGAGTTGTGCTTACGTGTATGTACATGACTTGCATAATTGGGAATGTTGTATGAAAAGTATGCTATGTGCATGACTATAATGTTTTGGATAAGTTATGAACATGTAATTGATGTATACAACGTGCTTATGTGTATGAAAATGTGGAATGATAAGAACCACGGATATGTGCATGATAATACGTTTGATGATTAATCATGTTAGTTTAAATCAATTTGTAAATGGGGAAGCATGCGAGAAGTGAATATGCAAAGTGGTGAGGAATGTGGCATTTATGTATTTTATGAATGTTTGTGTACATAATTATATGCATTGATTTTATGATAATATTTCTCACCCTTCTGCTGGAATGATGTCCTATATGACATCGTGCAGGTATCCCGAGTAGAGTTGCTTGTGGTGCGAGGTTGCCATCGATCTAGCTGTTTAGTGATTTAATTAAGTTGGGTCGAGTCATGCTCTGGTCATGTAACACTGGGATCGCTTGGTTACATTTTATAGAAATGTGTTATGTTTTCATATTTATTGAAGCTATGAGAAATTGGCCTTAGTGCCCGATTATGGTTGAATCATGTGATCAAAATGAATATTCCTTTTATGAAAATATCTGTTTGAATTAAATCCGCTGTTTCATGCAAAGTGAAAAGAATTGTAAAACATGATCTTTTATTGTTGTGTTAATGAACATGGCAGGTGTTTTGAAATTTAAGTGTGACACCCTTGAATGAATGCATGTTAATCATACTCTGATTATTTTCATTAATTGCGGGGTTTAGAAAGGGGTGTTACACTCGCCACCCCCATGCATGTGGCAGCCGCCACTCTTCATGTATCCTTTAGGTGGCAGGCGCCACCTCTTCACCATGTGGCAGGCGCCACACGTGGCAAGTGCCACTTGGTGTGTGGTGGCCCCCACACCTTTTTTCTTTCCTTTCTCTTTCTTTCTTCTTCTTCTCTTTCCATGGTCTTTTATTCCTCCTTTCTTTACATTTCCTTCATTTATTTCTCCTTTTATTCTTTTAGTCCATATTTATGGTAACCTATAAAACAGAAGAAAATAGAGGCATAATCGAAGATAAATCAAATAAAACAGTAATAAAAGCAGATAAAATTCATGCAAGTCAAGTCAAATATCCAATATAATTTCGCGCTATCAAGTGTTAATACCTTCCTCTTACGTAACCGACTCCCGAACCCAGAATGTGGTTGCGATGACCATGTTCCTGTTATACCCTAAATTTTGACCCCTAGATCACATCATCATTCTAGGATCATCCATATTGTTTATCTAACCATAACCTCTTTCAAGTTTGATCTTTGTCAAGATGTAGGTGAATTAGGGTTTCACACAGTCAGGAATCAGGGTTTCTATGGATTGATTAGTCAAGGTTTTGGATTGATCCTCCAGATAATAATTCTATATATCATAAAGGATATCACATTGGATCAAGTATGAATCCAATTTGAGGTTGTCACCCAAGAAAGAAGAACAATGCAGTACAAGAACCCAAATTAGGGTTTCTGATTGGAAAAGTAAACTATAGTTTGAATTTTGACCTAAAAGGTGTTCCAAAGCTTGAATCATGGTCCATGAGGCTCATATGACCCAAAGAAGTCTACACAAGAAGTTTCAAGGCCTCGGGGAACCCAAAACACTGACATTTGATACAAAGGTTTTCGATCGTTCGGTTCGTCTGATTGAAAAGTCAACCCTTCAACTTGGCACGCACTTCAACAGGGGCAACCGCCTTTTCCCTTGTCTATGGGATGGACGCGGTATTACCCATCGAGGTTAAGATACCTTCGTTAAGGGTCTTAATGGAAGAAGAGCTTGAAGAAGCCGAATGGATAAAGGAAAGATTCGATTCGCTAAACCTCATCGATGAAAAAAGGATGACCGCGATGTGTCATAGCCAGATATACCAGCAAAGGATGAAGAGAAATTTTGATAAAAGGGTTCACCTCAAAGAATACAAGGAAGGAGAGCTCGTGCTCAGAAAGATCATGCCAGTTCAGAAAGATATGCACGGAAAGTGGATGCCCAACTACGATGGTCCCTTTGTCGTGAAAACTGTTTTCTCTGGATAATTCTTGAGACAATGGACGGAAAACAGCTTAAGTACCCTGTCAACTCGGATGCAGTAAGGAAATACTATGCCTAAAAGAGGACCCGCTGAGTCAAAAACCCGAAAAGGCAATCAGAAGTTGTTAAGCCACAAAAGATGATCAAGGGGATCACTGTCTGCCATTCTCATCAGAGGCAACAAATCAGATGGACTACTAGTTAGTAGGGTTGGATCATTATTGGATTTCGTAACCTGTTTTATTTTGTTTTTCCATTTTTCCAATTGTAATTTTTCCCGAGGCTTTGCCATTTGTAAGGTTCTCGCACATTAACGAAAACGGATTTTGGACCACTCATTGTTATGATCTGTTTTTTTGTTATACAAATTTCACTTATTCGTTAATAATGAGTTTTGAAAGCAAAGTGTTTTTGAAAAATTAAAAAAAAAACTGTTTTGAGAAACTAATCTAACAAATAAGTCATAACTTTAAGGGTATGACAAGACGGTATTAAACTCCTCTTGTGAGAGCAGAGCAATAGAAAGTTTAAACACCATCTCTAGATAAGATTACACTCAGAGACCGCCATGCTACAGAAGTCGTAACTTCTCCTCTGCAATATTTCCAAAGCAGTGACCAGATCCCTTCTGGAAGGTTATGCTGCTCTTCCCGATGAAAGGCTCTATCCTGAATAGTGACATTGGGACTCGGTGTGATTAGTCTTCTCTCGTATGAAGTTGGATTGTCATCTTTCCTTTATTTTCCTTCTCCCTCGTGAGTCGATCTACATTTACATTTGCATCATATCATTAGCATACGCATCTGTTGGCATGCTTCTGTTTTGGGCCGTAGCCTTTGAGATCCTTTGGTCATTACCCATCCTTTTGCTCCAACCTGTTGTCACGGGCTCGCTTTGTGGTTTGTTACCCTAACTTGGTCAAGTTTCCTGGATTAAGTATTATTGTGATAAATGCTTATATCCCCGGGAAGATAGTTGTAACTGCTTATTAGTGTCTACCAGGATATTAGTTGTTACTAATACTTATCTTTGAGATCCGGTGTTCAACTAGATCTACACCCAGCTGAGAGTTCCGTTGGTTAATAGACCCTGATAAGTCCAATAGTTACTGGCATCATTTGAAATCCAATTGTTATTGGTATGAGGTTTGGTTGTCACCAATTTTCCCCAGTAAGTCCAGTAGTTAATGGCATTACTTGAAAGCAAATTTTATTGTGAACGTGGCTGTTACCCATTCTCCCCAGCTAAGCCCGGTAGTTACTGGCATCATTTGAAATCCAATGGTTATTGGTACCTTGATGCTGGTTGTTACCTGTCTCCCTACCGAAGTCCAATAGTTATTGGCATTGTTTGAAATCCAATCGTAATTGGTACTTTGATTTGGTTGTTACCAACTTCCCCGATAAGTCCAGTGGTTACTGGCATTTTGTGAAATCCAATTTTTATTGGCATGTGGTTTGGTTGTTACCGACTTCCCCGTTGAAGCCCAGTAGTTACTGGCATCATTTGAAATCCAATTGTTATTGGTATGGAGTGTGGTCGTCACCCGTTTTTCCAATGTAAGTCCAGTAGTTACTAGAGTTTCCTAAAATCCAATCGTTATTGGTATCACTGTTTGGTTGTCACCACATCCTCTTGGAAGTCTAGTTTTTACTAGCATTCCTCACGAAGTCCAGTATTTACTGGCATTTGTTTGAAATCCAATTTTTATTGGTACGACACCTGGTTGTTACTGATCTACTTTTCTAAAGTCTAGTTGTTACTAGCATCGTTTAAAGTATGTTGGTTATTGGAAATGTTCACCCGTCTCTAAACTCAGGATGTTTGGTTGTTACTAGTATCCTCAACGAATCTCTGGATATCCCCGGTAGGTCTTGGAAGTCTAGTCGTCACTAGCAGCCCCAGTGAGTCTGGTCTTATTCCTAGTCTCCTCCCAAAGATCCTGTTTGAACTCTTCATTAAGGGAATCCCTTTGGTTTGTCCCCAATAGGAATTGTGTCTCTGGTCTTTTGCTTCCCCAGTCGGAGGCCGAGTCTATTGACTTTGGTTCCTCGGTGCAGCTTTTTATCCATATCCCCTTTGATGCGTTTCCCCAATGGAGGTTGGCTTTTTCCCTAGTGAAGATTTTTCTTCCCCGGTAAGGCCTGTGTCCCGTGCGTGGAGGATCCCCTTGAAGTTCCATCATTAGCCATATCTGAACTATTGATTGTTTTCACTTCGGATCTCCTCCCAGCGTGTCTGTGTTCCCCGTGAGTGGCTACTCGTTGTTTTTATTTTCTTTTCATTTGCTCGTGCGTAAGTATTGTATTTCATTCAACCATCATAAAGCATCATTCTTAAAACTCATTTCATGTTAGCATTAGTCCTTTTTCATACCATTGTATCTAAGGGACAAAATTTTCTATTTGCTGTATTTAAATACCTTTCACCATGATTCTATGGAGATTGTCATCTCTCATTGCCATTGGGTGAAGATATTTAAATAGGGGCAACTCTTATACCCCAAATCTTGACCCCTAGTTCACATCATCATTCTAGGATGATCCACATTGTTTATCTAACCATAACCTCTTTCAAGTTTGATCTTTGTCAAGATGCAGGTGAATTAGGGTTTCACACAGTCAGGAATCAGGGTTTCTATGAATTGATCAGTTAAGGTTTTGGATTGATCCTCCATATAATAATTCTCTATATCATCAAGGATATCACATTGGATCAAGTATGAATTCAATTTGAGGTTGTCACCCAAGAAAGAAGAACAATGCAGTACAAGAACCCAAATTAGGGTTTTTGATTGGAAAAGTCAACTGTAGTTTGACTTCTGACCTAAAAGGTTTTCCAAAGCTTGAATCATGGTCCATATGGCTCATATGACCCAAAGAAGTCTACACAAGAAGTTTCAAGGCCTTAGGGAACCCAGAACATCGACAGTCGATTCAGAGGTTTTCAATCGTTCGGTTCGTCTAATTAAAACGTCAACCCTTTGACCAACAGGGTTTTGACCCAAAATTTAAGCCAATTATGTTCCCAACATCATTTCATATCTAATCATGAAGTTTGGTGACCAATTGATCAATAATTGAGAAGTAATCAAAAAGTCGGGAAATTAGGGTTTTGAAAAGGGCCAAGCCATAACTTCCTAACCACATGTCCAAATGGAGTGGTTCAAAGCTTGTTGCAAAGGTCTTGAGGATCCCTAATTGTCCTCCTATGGTCAAAAAATGAATGGATTTTGAGTTATGAGCAAAAACAAGGCAAGAGGGAAAAAACACTTAGAAAATTTTCATGCTTTTTTGGTTTGTAAGTCAAATTTTTAGCCAACTTCAAGGGAATGTTTGACATAGTTTCACTTAGAATTTGAAATTCAAGTAAACATGAAACTTGTAGATCATGTTTGGGGCTTTCCAAAAAGTACAAGAGCATTTTCTCAGCCCTTATGGTTAGGGAGAAACGAAGGAAGCAAGTTGAGGATTTATCATGTCACTAAACCAAGTGCATCTCATGTCAATTGATGCATAAACCATCATAGACTTCTCTAACTACTTAGTTAGATTTTTATCTGATGTTTAGAGGTTTAGTTTATGATAGTACAAGAAGGTACACAAACAAAACCAAAAGTTTGGACAATGGAATTGTTTAATCAAAGAAAGTACAACCAAAAGCCATGAAAGAGAATCTTTTGCCAAAAAACCTGCTGCAACCTATCTACCACATCAGTTCTCCCTTCTTTTCACCTTACACCATCTGTTTACTGGCTGTATTGATGCTAGGATGCATTGGAAGCTTATGTAACAATTAGAAACAAATCACAAGATTGATCTTGCTTACCTTTCCCTCCAAAATGCAAAGATTGTGCAAAAATATCTGAACTGACCATGCCACTTGATCCCTCACTTTCCCTATAAATAGAACCTCACTTTCACATAAAAAACACACCAGAGCAAGTAAGAAATCAGGCTTAAATTCTCTCATCACTCCATTCCCAACCTTGCAAATTCTGAGTTTTGCCTTTGTGCCCAAAAAACTGCCTTGAGCAAAACACTGCCTAAATCCATTTCTAGCCATCAAACAACTATTCTAACACTTCAAAAAACTCACAAATGAAGCATTGAAGCTATCTCAATCATCACTTTCACCATAAAATCCCTCCAGAAAGTCAACTGTTAAAACCAAATAGTTTGACTTTCTGCACTTTGGAAGCTATCACCCTGTCCAAACTATTTCCATCAGTTCTAACCCTTCAAAAAATTCATATACTTGTTTTTTGTGCTTTCCAAACACCTATCATACTTCTATAAACATATTTAAGAGGTCTGCCCTTGGAAACTCTTGGTTTTTACTAGCCAAAGTCATTTTGCTGCCAAAACATTTACTTGGAAGGAGCTTGGATCATTTGAATAGTTCACTTGAGGTATCTTGAGGCTGCTCAAACCATCTTCATTTAACTAGAACTCTTGTAGAGGAATCTTGCTTAGGAATTCTTCAAGAGGTAATTTCTTGCAACTACCTATTTTTAAGCATCATGTCTATCTTTGATGTACACTAGGTTTGAACATGTTTAGAATTTACTTTAGGTCATGTATGAACCTTGGTATGCTGTGGAGTTTGTGTGTTTGTAACTGTCATAATGTTTTGCTTACCAATATGCTTAAAGGCCTCACTTCCATATGTTATATGTTGACTCTGCCCAAGGCTGATGGTTTGATGTCCATAACATCATCTATATGCTATTTGAAACATGTTTGAACCTTGTTTGATTTAGGATCTCAGGTGTTCATGACTGTTATAGTGTTTTTGGCTTACCATTGTGTTTAGAAGCTTGATTATCATATGCAATGTTGTGCCTCTGTTTAGAACTAGGGTTTGAATGATCATAAACCTCCTTTGTATGTCATATCTAATGTGTGTGAACCATCACTCTTTGTGCATCATGTCTGAATAAGCATATGTTTTGGAAGTTGCATTCTTGTGTCATTTTGATGATTGTATTCGTGTTTTAAAATGAGGTCACTTTTAGAGTAAACCAAGGATACCACTGTGTTCCTTGTGAGATTTCACACAATTTTGATTTTTGTTTCATGAGATTTCATTAAGATTTTATGAAGTTATATTTGTTCTTGCAAGAGAGGTTGGGCAAGGTTGGATTCTGGCCAGGGCGCCCTGGACCTGCCTAGAACTATTTTTAGGGTTATTATTTAATTTGGGGGGATGATACATTGGATGTATCACCACCCCAGTGGTTTACCATATGCGCGCATGTTACCTTTGCCTTGCCAAAACCTGAGTTCGATCCAGGCTGATAAACTGTTTTGTGTTTTATTTCCAATTTATGTGATTTGTAACATATTATTATCCACTTCCATTAACTTTATAACACATGCTTTAGTTGGTTTAGTATTGGTTTTAAACTGCAAGTGAGGGTGCGTGTGTTCAATCCCTATGGAAAGTATTTCCTACTTTTTTATCACTTGTTTTTCTTATTTTTCATTGCAATTTAATTTAGCCATAACTCTATTGATTTTCATCATTTTTGTACCATTCTTTTTGCAAAACACTCTTTGGCATGTCTACTTTCAGTAAGTGAGGAAAGAATTCAAAAATTGTCATTTTTGAAACACTTTAGTCCACTTGAAAGACATAACCTTTTTTAGGGTTTTTTCCTTGTTTTCATGAACTTCTTTGATTCAACATTTGATTTTTATTACATGTTTGATCTTGGATGAGTCACCCTTGGATATGTAACATGTTTGTATACATGTGGATCTTTGCTTTACCATGTTTTTTCTTGTATTTGTAAATGCATGAACATGAAAGCTATGTCTTGAAACTTTTGTTTGATTTGTGAGGTGTTTCTTGATAATGTAACCTCATGAACATGACCCCCTTAACCTCATCTTGCTTGTTTATGTGTCTCGTTAGAATTATAAAATGTTTAGGTTTCATTCTTACCCTGGTTTCTACCATGAATCTTTATCACCATTCCCCTTGATATGTTGAAACATCTTTGTTCACCTTTGGTTGTAACCATTTTGTTTGATTCTTTCATTGTTAAATACTTGGTTGTAACCTTGTTCTTTGCTTGATGTTGTCACATGCTTGCATTACTTTATTGGTTGTTACCATGCTATTTTATATCTTCATCATGTTTGAATGGATGTTTATATGTGCTTAAACTTTGTTAAGTTTTCCCCAAGTGACGGAACTTGTTAGTTCTCATCCAGTTGCCTTATTATCCCTTGTTCCAAAGAAAAGTATCTTTATTGACTTCATTGTCATACATAGCTCATTACCCCTCTCCTCGACTTGGTTAAGTCATTAGGTCCTTTAACTTAGTTAAGTTAGAACCTATATCCATTAGACTTTGCTTTAAGTCTAGAAGACCTACCCGTTGTTAGGAGTATCCTTTAATTAGAACTTTAAAATAGAGTTTGTTAACTATATGTAAGAATCTTTAGCATGATTACTTACTCCCCTTTTGGCTTTTTTCAATGTCATTCTCTTTGAGTGTTTCAACTTAGATCTAGAGAGTTTTGTTAAACTCTTCACAAGCATTATCATGTTTGTTCCCCTTTTGAACCTTGGTCATAATCAAGTGTTCATTCATCCCTAGTGAGGTGAACTATGATTGATCTAATTCTATCCTAGTTAGGATACGTAGGCAGAAGATGCGATATCTTTGTGAGCAAACTTAGAGCCATCCTTAGGTCTTTACCTAAACTTGTATCCTAATCCCAAGCCATAGCACCACCATAGCAAGCTCATCATACAAACACACAAAAGGTTCTTGTAGAGTAATACAGATGTTTAGGATGTGAAATACCTACCCTAGGCATAACTAACCCCCGATTCTCGATCTCTTAGTGTTGTTGTTACATCCCACAAAAGGTCTTTCATTTCTTTAACCTTAGCGTTGTCATTAGCTTCACTTATTTGTTTTCTTCTCCTTTTTTTCTTTTATGTACTTTTCTATTCTTATCTTTGTTACTATTGCTTATTGTGACATTGTTGGGCTTCTCTGCTTTTGGGTACTTTGTGAGATGGCTCTATACCCGAGTCTAAGTAAAACCCTAGGATTAGGATGGTGGTTGTGTAGTAGAGACTTGTGTGGTATCTTCCTTGTGAGGCCGATACGAAAACCCCGCTTGGAGGAGATTTCCTTGGAAATGTTATTATTGTGGTGAGTCTTTGCCATGACATTAATGTTTTCAAGTCTGAATCATTAATCCCAAGGACCATTAACCTGTTTTATCCATGGTGGTTGGTAGTGTTAACTCCTTTTGGGTTAATGCGAACGCCCCAATCAGATGAGATCCCTTGAGCGTATTACTTTCTGACAGTAATATTTTCATCCTCGATTTATGACTCTGATAACCTTTCTTAAAACTCGTGTGTCGATGGTTGTGTAGTGGACGCCTCCAAGGAGTCTTTCTCGTGGGGATATTATTGTTGCGGTGAGCCTTTTCCATGGCTATAATATATTTGAAAGATATATATGACTCTAGGAACCTACCCATTTTAGAATCCTACCTGTGGGGTTTCTTTGATCTGAGACTTTGGTTGTTGACCCGTTCCTCCGACCATCCTCAGAATTGAATGATCCTGCGATCCTGGATCTTGCATCCTGCATGCATGTCATTGAATTGTGTTGCATTGCATCGGGTATGCATTTTTTGCATTTCATTTTAAAATCAAAGACTCATTTCATCTTCCTTCATTTCCAGTAAATCAAGTTGATTCCTTGACACCAGTACGCAACTCGAGCCAACACTAGACGAATGATGGAGCAGATTCAACAAGAGCACACCGCTTTCAGAGAGGAGTTGGACTCTATCAAAGGAAAGATTGACCATATTATCGAAGCCATCATCATTGCCAGAAAGAAAGAAGAACTGCGTGAAGCTGCTTCCACAATAAACAACATTCATGTGCAAGGGTCTACCTCAAGGCTCTCAATTCCTGTTCCTAATCCTATCACCTATGGAATACCTATGAACTTCAATCTTGCCGCTGAAGGAGCCACTTCTCAACCATTTCCAACATATGGAGTCACTGTTGGAGCCATTCTGCAAGCCCAACCTACTATCACTCAGATTTCTATTCCTCATGCTTAAGGAAATCTACAAGATGAGTATGATGAGGTGAAGGACTATCATGTTTCTATTCCAATTGTCAATCCTACTGCTGCTAAAGATTCTGAAGCCATCAAAATATGTCGTGATCTAGCTGAAAAACTTTGAGTCATGGAAGAACACAGCTGAACTTCTCTGAATGCTCTAGAAATGTGCTTGGTGCCAAATGTTGAGATTCCACCCAAGTTCAAGGTGCCAAAATTCTCGAAGTACAAGGGTCTCAGTTGTCCCAACATTCATCTAAATATGTACTTTCACAAGATGGCTGCATATGCCAGAGATGAAAAGATGATGATCCATTGCTTCCAAGATAGCTTATCTAGAGCATCTCTCAAATGGTATATGCAACTGGAGCGTACCAGTGTGTGCACTTGGGCTGAGTTAGCTGAAGCTTTTGTTAAGAAATATAAATACAACACTGACCTTGCTCTAAATCGTACTCAACTTCAGATTATGACTCAAAAGGACAACGAATCCTTTAAGGAGTACGCACAGTGCTAGAGAGAGCTAGCTACGAGAGTGCATCCATATCTTGTCGACCGTGAACTGATTAACATCTTCATGGGTACTTTACAAGGCCAATACTACGAGAAGTTGATCGGTACTGTGTCTGTTGGATTCTCTGACTTGGTGATTATCGGTGAGAGAATTGAAGAGGGTCAGAAGAGCGGAAATATCTAAGGAGGTTCTAGCAATTAGACTGGAGCCAAGAAGTCTTTCAATGGACACAAGAAGAAGGAGGGTTACAAATGCAGTCTCTTCTCAAAAAGGGCAAGCTCATCAACAAGCCCCTGCCTCAATGCCTATTCAAATCCCTTACTTCCAATATCTGTATGTTGCTGCTGCGCAGTACGCTCCAATGCCATATCAACAAGTTGTTTAAGCTCAAATGCCTCAATAATAGGCTCCTCAGCAACCATCATATCATCAACAAGGGTTTCAGTATCTGGCTCAGAATCAATAACAATAAGCTGCTCAAAAACAAAGTCAACCTAATCAGTAAAGGACAAGAAAGCCAGAAAGAAACTTTGATCGTCTGCCAATGACATATGCTCAGATCTTCGCTGGATTGTTGGAAAAGAGGGTGATTACTCTGAGAGACATGGCTCCTCCAACTATTATTCCTATAGATTATGATGCTAATGCTCAATGCGAGTATCATAAGGGTGCTCCAGGGTACACTATTGAGGACTGTCAAGCCTTCAAACACAAAGTTCAAGATCTGGTCGATTCAAAGGCTCTCACATTCAATGGGAGGTCTCCAAATGTCATCAACAACCTGATGCCATCGCCAAGCTAGTGCCAACATCAAGTCAAATCAAATCAAGTCAAGTCAAGTTTATATCCCTGAAGAAGGCAGTTATGTTCCCATCCCTTCATTTACATTATTGTATTTTGCCTTTGTTTGTTGAAGTACTGTTTACTTTAAACATTGTCATTTGTATTTGGTTTTATTAATGTAGGGATTATGCATATTTTGAATTAGTTATGTCATATTCACTCATTTTTTCCATTTTACTACAAAGCACCGATACACTTACCCACTTCACTCTCTTTATCAACTGTTGTTTTAGCAATGATTGGAGGGAAGTTGATGAAAACGAAATACTCATAATTACAAACTGTATGCTTTAGGATAAAATCGTGTCGATGATGTATAGGAATTGTTTCAATCCCCCAATACACCAGAGAGATAAGAAGTTAATTCCTAGTAAACCACTTTGAGCCAATAAGTAGCAGTTACCTTCGGATATTCAAATCCTTATACTCAACCTGGGGCATGGGTAGTCTTCAGTTAATCTGACTACGCACTCAAATCACGAAGAAAAATCCAAAAGATATGATGGTTGTTCTTCAATAACCCATGACTTGGCATTCACAATCCTCTAAAAAATCAAAAAAAATCCTGCTAAGTCGAACACCTCATAAGGCGATCCCGATGGACTCGAAAAGCAAAATCTGTCCATGCAAAAGATAGGGATCAAAAACAAAGTCAAAAGAGGTCCTCAAATCCTCAACAAAAACAAAATAAGATACAACAACCACCAAATCAAAATCAAAGGGTCACTTTCATCTGTCAAAATAAAATAAAGTGACTTCCATTTCGAGCAAACCTTGAATCATCAAGCTTACACCGCCGACCCTTTTGGAAGACAGACATGTGCAGAATTAACTAAACGTAGGATTAGAGCTCGTCATGAAGAAAGGGTGGGTACAAACCATTTTTTGAGCCTAATATCCTTTGTTTCATAACCATGAACCAGACCACGTTATAACCCTCAAAAGACCTAATTGAGGCAAGGTTTATTCTAAAAGAATATTATTGGAAGGTTACGTAAACTGACTCCCCATATATTTGCTAATCTTCAGCAATTGTGTCATTCTCCTTGCTATATCTTTCATACACCAGCAAAATCATCACAACGTCTGGACTAATGGTTCATTCGTCTCACACTATCACAACATACCAATAAACGATTTTTTTTCAAAACTTGCATGAGCATTGTATTAAGATTACCATTTACGAATGTACAATTTTAATTGCAAATCAGTGCTTGACATCAAAGACACTACAACAAAGGGAAATAAAAAAGGAACTTGAAATTTAAACGGTGTCGACGCGAAGCAAGACTACCTCAAAAGCTCAATCAGGGGAAACTCTCTCAAAAGCTCAATCAAGGGAAATCCATATCAAAACACATCAAAGCTCAGCTTCCAAAGATTAAGTCACTCAAGAACTAGTTAATCAGGGGCAGATTATTACCACATTCAGACTAGGGTAAAATGAGTTGCAGAGAGCAGATCCTCTATGTGCCTTCAAATTGATCAAGTAGATCTCACCAGACACTAACAATCGTCAAGTTTAGAGAAAAAGCACAGTCTTCATGAGGTGATCACGTTGCTACATTTTCATGTCAACTTGACCCTTAAGCATACAAAAGTGGTGGGTATCTCAGAAACAAACTCACGAGTTATCATCAAGTGATCAAACTTGAGGCATTGAGAGCATATTCATCTGCTTCATGGCATCTTCAAAGAACTGAGTGTCGAGGAAATCAAACCCTGCCACCACTCAAAGTCCAATCCACATTGGCAACTACCATAAGTCCACCTTGCTGGCACCCTCACAAAATATATCCAATCACCCGTCTGCAATCATACGCATCATATGCATCACATTTGACATCATAAGCATCATGTGCATCATTTTCATGCAAAAAACCAAAATTATACTTCCTCAGCATTTGCATCTCAGCGTGTCAGCATTTGCATTGCATTTCCATTCGATATGGAACATCATTACAAAATCAAGCATTCATAATCAAGATCTAGTATCAATCTCGAGATTCTAAGACGACCTTCAGCCTAGCCATGGGCATATTCTTTAAGTTCGTGGGTGTTCTTCACAAAGTTGTTTCAACCTTTTATTGAGCAAGCTCAAAGCAATCTTCAGTCCAGCCAGGGGCATCTTCTTCAAATCTGTGGGCGTTCCTTACGAAGTTGTTTCAACCTCTTGTTGATTAAGCTCAAGATGATCTTCAGCCCAACTAGGGGCATCTTCTTCAAGTTCATGGGCATTCCTCATGAAGTTACTTCAACCTTTTGGTTGATGAAGCTGTGATCTCCAAGCAAGTCGGTGGGTGTCCCCATTGAATTGTTTCCTCAACCTTTTGTTGATGAAGTGGTCATCCCCAGCTCAACCAGTAGCATTTCTTCGAGTTAGTGGGTATTCCCCATTGATTTGTGTCTCTTCAACCGTTTGTTGATGGAGTTGTTATCCTCAAACTAGTCAATGGTTCTTCTCCAAACAAAATTCAACATCTTTCTTTGGCGTTCCCTAGTGAGTTGGTTCCTTTCAACCTTTTGGTGACAAGGATAGTGTTCCCAAGTGACTTCTCTGCTTCTATCTTTTGTTGATGACTCCCTACAAGTCCCACTCATCAAACATCCAGAAAACTTGATCTTTTGTCAAATAGTCTTACTATCATCCTTTTGGTGGTAGCTAAACCCTATCAATTCAACCTGACCTTCATCCTTTTGGTGTTGGTGAACTCTCAAAATCAGAAATTTACTAATATCCTTTCGGTGGTAGATATTCATGTTGTTTCAATTTAACCTTCATCCTTTTGGTGTTGGTGGTTCTCAAAATTGGGAAGTTTTTATCATCCTTTTGGTGGTAGAAACTTGTGTTGTTTGATCTTAACGTCATCCTTTTGGTGTCGACGATCCATGGACCTTTAGCTTGTATATCATCCTTTTGGTGAATGACAGCCTTTGATATCGTTTTTTTTACTATTATCCTCTTGGTATTAGTAAGTTGTGACCTCACTTTCATCCTTTTGATGAAGGGTCATTCTGAGTCGTGTGTCTTCTATCATCCTTTTGGTGATAGGTCTGTCATTCTTTTGGTTCTCTATAATCCTTTTGGAGATAGAACTGTCATCCTTTTAGTGTCAGAGTCATGTGAGTACTTACTATTATCCTTTTGGTAATAGCGAGTCTTTTTTACCTCATTTTCATCCTTTTGGTGAAGGGTCATCGAGTTGCGTGTGTTTTCTATCATTCTTTTGGTGATAGGTCCATCATCCTTTTGGTGTCGGAGTTGTGTGTGTTCTCTATCATCCTTTTGGTGATATATCCATCATCCTTTTGGTGTCGGAGTCACGTGAGTTTATTTATCATCCTTTTATTGATAGATCCGTCATTCTTTTGGTGTCAGAAATTTGCGTGTATGCTTACTATTATCCTTTAGATAATAGTAAGTTTGGACCTCACTTTCATCCTTTTTGTGAAGGGTCATTGTGTGTGTTTACTATCATCTTTTTGGTGTCGGAGTCGTGTGTTTACCATCATCCTTTTGGTGATAGATCCGTCATCCTTTTGGTGTCGGAAATCGAGTCGTGTGTCTTCTATCATCCTTTTGGTGATAGATCTGTCATTCTTTCGGTGTCGGAGTCATGTGTTTACTATCGTCCTTTTGGTGATAGGTATGTCATCCTTTTGGTGTCAAATGTCTCTGTGTTTTCTATTATCCTTTTGGTGATAGTTCTGTCACCCTTTTGGTGTCAGATGTCTCCGTGTTTTCTATCATCCTTTTGGTGATAGGCCTGTCATCCTTTTGGTGTCATATTTTTTTCCTGTTATCATCCTTTTGGTGATAACGGCCTTTCTGAGTTGTTCAGTGTCCACCCAAGGGTCGACATTGATTTGCATTCAATTTCCCAAGCTTTTTTTTTTTCTTTTTGGACAAATTTGGTGTCTTCTTCATATCTAATTGACTTTTACCTCGAAATAATGAATGTCGTAGCAGTTCATCTTACTAGGTTCAAGCCAATTAGATAGGGACATCTGTCATACCCCAAATTTGTTCTACTTGTAAATTATCTTTCACTTGTATATCCTTCCACTAATCATCATTCAAAAACTCAAAAGATGTGTTGTTTCTACTTGCCTAAATTCAGTTTTCATTCAAAGGCATCAAGGCCAGGGTGTGCATGATTTAGGTGGTGTGTGTCTGGAATTTCAATTAGGGTTTGTGCCAAGTCATGTTCGTTGTTAGTGGATCAAGGCCCTGGTGTAAGATTTATGTGATGTGCGTTTAAGATTCCAATTAGGTTGTGTCAAGTCAAGTCAGTCGTGTTTAGTTCAGGATGTCGAGCCGTGTCAATTTATTAGTGTTTTATGATTGCGACCATCAAGATTCAATTCATTTTCAATAAGAACTTTGGGACCAAGCAGTTCATATCAAGTCATGTTCTACTGATTTCAAGTGATTTTAAGGTTCAGGTCGCATTTCAATCTTCATATCTAAGTCACCAAAATTCAAAATTCAAATGTTTCAGGTTTCATTTACAAAAAAATCAAAGATCCATTCCATGGTTCAATGGCAGGTTTTTTCTTCCAAAGATTTAAAGAACAATTCTATGCAAATCCCAAATTCTAATCAATTCTAGTTTCAATCCCATTCCAAACTTCCATTGTCATTTTTTTAAAGTTTCATTTATTTCCAATCCTGGCCAACTTCAATTCCATTTACAAAGTTCAATTTAAATTTCATGATTCAAATTCAAGTCTCTTTCCAAAATTTCAAATGTCAATTCAAGTCCAAATTCCCAAAGCTATTTAAATTTCCAAATCTTGATTCTATTCCAATTTCAAGTTTTGTGCGTTCTAGTTCCATATGAAGTTCAAGACCCAATATTATCACATGGTCCAAATTTATTTGTTCATGTCATAAACATAGCCCATTACATGATTTCATGCTAAGCCCATCAAGAATTTTTTTTACAACAATACAAAAGACAATAATAAACTAGATGACACAGCTATCTATGAGTCTTCCACATGAGCCTGGTGCACATACAACAAACTACCTGTAAGCAAAACAAAATGCAGGCCATTCACCAAAAGTTTCGTGAGTCACAATTTCTAGCTACAAAAATCAAGTGCCAAAGTCTCACAGCCGTCATAATCCTACGCATACCATTCTAACATTGCAAAACACAAACCATCCCACCTGTAAAATGTTACCTGCACAAACCACTATCATATGACCATAATTCAGTCACAGTAAGATTCACAGCCAAACAATACACAACCATTTGAAGTCGACCCCACCATGATTCACCAAAGACAAAACGACCTGCACAAAAAACTTGACACACTACGAAGCACCACACAACCAATTTTAACACAACTTGCAGCCAACCATACCTCAAACTGTCACGCAACATACACAACAAGTTCAAGCTAACACCTCACAATAGACCGTGTATCATCGACTTGCAAACAAAAAAAACAAATTTCATGAGCCACAAATTGCAAAACTGTACCACAATACCCTACAAAACAAAACCGCAGGATAACCCCACAAAGTTGTCACCAACAATTTGCCTCACCCACCTACAACGCATACGACAAACATAATCACCTCTTTTCTAAACCATTACGTGAAAATCTCACAACAACGTCACCAAAAGTTTCATCAATTTTCTTCCTATTCTACCCATCATCCCTTCTATAAATTGAACTTCCTTCCTCACTCTTGCACGAGTTCAAAAGAACCAACGTTACCCTGTCAATATTCCTCCTTGAACCTTCATTGAAACACTCAAAACCAAACCCTTCTTCATACATCCTTCAACCAAACTTTCACAAAACCTCCATTAAAGACCTTTACCTTCCATATTTCACACACCCTTAATTCCTCCTCCCTGTCTGTCGCAGTGAAAATCGGACAACAAATTATTGATTAGTTTGAATCTTTAATTCATTTTGAAACCGAACTTTGATTTGTCCAAAGAAAGGGATAAAGATCGAAATTCCCACAATGCAATGCAAATACAAGCTAGAGTGTTATAGGTTCGGGGGTCGGTTAAACTTAGGGAAGGTACTAGCATCCTAAGTTTCTGTAGTACTCTACAGGAACCTCTTGTTTTATGTTTGTTTATTGCTAAGGTTTATCTGCTTAAAGTTTGAAAAACCTAGGGGTTTATTTCTAAGTATACTCGATAAGATATCCCATCTTATGCCTATATATCCTTACGGGAGTGGAATCAGAGTATCTGTAGTTCCCCTAAAGGGTTTGAGGAGTTCTTTGACTATGGTCAAAGTTCCTACGGGTTTAGGGTAGTTGATTGATTGATTTTAGGAGAAAAGGTGAGTTGTCATTTTAAGGGAGATTTAACCGCCACAAATTGTAGGAAAATAGTCTTTGCATCGTCTTAAGAGAAGGGCTCAAGCACTCGGATATTGATCGACGAGTACGCCTCTATCTCTCTTAAGGCAAAGTCCCTACGGTATTGATTGTAATTGTTATGAGGCGTGAGAAGTTCTATCTCGCTTAAAATGATTAACATCTTATTCTCTAATGTTTGAATGTTTGAATTGAGTTGTATTTGTTTGTATCTATGTTGTAAAGATGAAAGAAAAGGTCCTTCCTATGGGGTAGGATCTATCTTAAAGATCGACTTGAATGCGATCAAGGATCATGGGGGATATGATGCAAATGAGATGCACTACACACAAGTGTTGACTCATGTGTAGGTTTTTCCTTTAGACGAAATGCGATGCGAGAACATAAATTGCGATAATGTTAAATTGCGTTAAAGGCAAATAAGTAAATCCATACACAGACGCATGAAAGCGCTAAGTGAGTGCAAGTGGGGTGCGTGAACGGAGAGGGGCGTAAGCGTGCACGATTGGGTTGAGTTTTACGATGTTGATTATTTTAGGAGAAGTTGAATTTATTTTAAGCGGATTGATTTTAAGAGGAATGTTGATTTGATTTTAGGAAGAGATTGTTTTATTTTGTTGGCGATGTGATTGATTTAATTTATGAAAAAATTACAGTTATTGACTTGGTCTTAAGAAAAGTTGAATTAGTCTTAAAAAGTTAGGTGATAAATTAATTTGAGAGAAGGTTATTTGATTTATTTATTTTTTTAGTGGAGTTATTCTTGAGGAAAAAACTATATTAATAAAAGTTATATTGGATTCGTTTTAAAAGTTTTATTTATCTTTAGATTTAACAATAAAAAGATTTTGATTAATGTAAATTTGAGGAAAAGGTCAAGTATAAAGGATTTCTAATTATTATAAAAAAGCTGTTATTGCTATTTATTTTAAAAGTTATTTTTAAGCATAAAGTGAATTTTATATTAACAAACAATAAGGATTATTTTAAAAGAGGCTTATTATTATTTATTTAGAAAAATGGTTTGTTTAGTTTATAAAAGAGTGATTAAAGAAGAGGTCTAATTACTTAATTGATTAATTAAATTGTCTAGATAAAAATAAAATATTTATTGAATAAGTTGGTTTTGGTTAAAAAGAGTTTTATTATTATTATTATTATGTGGATTTTATTTGACAAAAGGGTTATATTAAAGTTAAATAAATTTATCATACTATAAAAGATTTATTAAATTAAAAAAGGTGAGTAAATTGAAATAAGTTATTAGTTAAAAGAAAATTATTTAAAGTAAACTAAATAAGTCTCTAGGTTTGATTAATTTAAAAAAAGTTGATTAAATGGTTTTTTTAAAAAGTTAATTATGGTTAATGATGGATTAAAAACTGATTAGGAGTTAATGGAGATAATTAAGGCAGATGGATTGAGTGTGGGCACACCTAAAGGGTATACGGTGGAGACGCGGTTTGAATCGCCCGATCTGATCCGTTGGAGATCAGAGGGTCGTGACGTGAGGTGTACGGTGTGGTGTGTGCTCACTGATACAGGATTACAACAAATTAAAAAAAATTAAAAAAAAGGACCAAAACCCTAATCCCCCCCCCCAAATCGCCTTTCGCCGATCCATCTCCCTCTTCAACTTCTCTTCTCCGATTTCTGTTTACCGTTTTCTTTTCACCATGAACTCTTCTAATCCTCTCTCTTCTCTAATGTTCTTCCTCTCCTTCATCCGTGGGGCCGACAAAAATTTCTCCCTGGATTCTTCTTCGCTTTCTCTCGCTCTTTATTCTCGCTCCTACACAGATCAAACAAAACAACAGAGATCGTTAAAGTGTTAGAGAAAAGGCATCTCACGATTATTGGCTTCCTCACAGGTGTGGTGACGATGGTGAATGAAGAGGGTTTTGAAGGTGATTCTGCGATGGCGAAAGGTGACACGCTTAGATAAGCTCAATCTCCTTTCCGTTTTTGTAGATTGTTCGATCGTGGTATTAGGGATTCCATTGGTGGTTGTGTATGTTCTAATGTTGTTGAATGAAAATTACAGGTTCTTGAGGTTGAAGTCGAATGAAGATTCAGAGTGGTCTTTATTGAAGTTGTGGTAGTTTTCGCCGGTAGTCGAGTTCGTGGTGGAGTTTATGTGAAGGTTGTTGTTTCAGCAGTGGGCTCGAACACATAGAGATAAGTTCCTTCTATGATTCTTAGGTTTTTTGATTTGGGATTTTTCTGGGGAGTTTTTCTTGTTTGTGGATTTTCGTCTATCTGTGAGTCTTGTCTATCCCTTTTATAATCGAAATTTGGATCTCCAATTGAATGTCTTTAAGAACATTTCCGAATCTGTCTAAACATGTTTTAACCGATTTGGAAATGGAATAATGCTTCGGTTGTGCTGTAAATGGTATTTCCAATTTTGATGATTTTGTTGATGCTGCCATTAATCTTGCACTTCACTTCCGTTTTCAGTTGGGATATGCTTTGATTCGTGTGATAATCAACTGATGGCTTCGAATGAGTTCCCTCTTTTTGATGATGGAATTTGACTAGCACGTCTAATAGAAATCAAATTCAAAATCTGAACCTCTGAATCAAATTCTTGAACTTCCTCAAACAATTTAAAACATGAGTCCCAACAGAGGGGAAGAAGATCAACAAACTCCTTCTCGGAAAAGTTTGCATCCTCCACATGTAAGCAGAAAGATCAACGGGCTGCCAGCCGTACAGATAAGTCTTTACCCTGTAACAGTCTATTTAAAGTGCAATGTACAGGCCTTTTTGTCTTGTCTTTAAACTTAGAAACTCACTGTCTCAAAATTACTGCAACTTTTTGATGAATAATGCGCAGGTTCGGCGATCATTAGAAAGTTGTGGGAAAAAGCTCCATTAAACTAGTCTTTACAACTCAGATAGTTTGAGAGTTCATGATAAACATAGGCGGCGGCACCATAGGAAACATCTTTAAGGAGCAGTGCAGAAGTAATTTGTCACGGAAGTCGGGCAATTGTTCACGGTCTCTTGAAGAAGAGAAACCACAACAGGAGCTAGCAGTAGTTTATGATCTATTTGTGACATTGATGTCTGTTGTACTTTGCTTGAGTTTTCTTCATCACGAATATTGTTGTACGTTGTTCTAAGTCTGATAATCATATTCTTTATCGTGAATGCAGGTTAGGAAGATACGTCCGGGTCATAACACTTAAGTTCAAACTGACGGGGAAGCGCTTTATGCTCTGTCTTCTAAATGTTGGCTTAATATTGCAAATCTCTTATAAGTCTTACCATTAAATCAAGAATGAATCATCTTGGGTTGTTCATGTGCCTTGACGGTGGTCTTGCATTGTCCTCTCGTAGCCGCAGATGTCTTGAGCTCCCAAACCGTTGTCAGAACTACGGCGCAGTCAAAGGCTTTGGTGCGTAGGTCTCGGGTAGGAATTCTTTACTGCTCTTTCCTGAATTATGTTTTAATTTCCTCTTGTTGTGACAAACCTTCGATTGCTGTAGCACATGTGCAGAGTGCTGACTTGTCTGCATGCTTGAATCGGCAGATTGAGATCCAAAGACCTACTGCGGCTGTAACCCAAGGACCTTGTTTCCCAACTGCTGATGTATATTTGATAGATTGTTTGCTGATTTATTAGTTACTAACTTTTCTTTTCTGTTGGTTTTATCATGCAAGCTTGGAAGCGATTAAGATCACGGACAAAATTGTAAACACAATCACCAACTATGATGAAGACGGTAGAGACTTTGAAGTTTGCATTACTCAATTTCTTGACTGCTGCTGGTTGCGCGCAAACCCTTCACATATAGCATCATCTTGCCATTTTGAGTTAAAATGTTTTCACACAACTAATGCATTCACTTACCATTCTTATGTATACCTGATACTCAGTATTTGCATTAACAAACTCTTGAAGTTTATGTTTTTGTAGGCTGCTTTTGAGCATATGTCTGAGATGCACCAGAACAAATTCAGCCAGCTTGTGCAGTTTAATGGTAGTCTATGCATCAACAGAATCCCCAATTTTATTTGTGCTTGGAAAATGCTAAAGAGAGACGAGACGGCATCATTGATAAGCTCCAGGTTAAAATCAACATTACTAATATTGTCCAATGCTGTAATCCTTGATAAACTCTGCCATATGCTTATAGTTTTGAAATCTCAGATCGTCAATGCTCTCCGTTACCGCCAATGCTAAACACAAGCAAATCAAGTTTTCCTTCAGATTCTTCACTGCCTGGCCCGTTGTCCATGCTGTTGAGAAAGAGTTGGATGGTCGTAGTAATTGGTGCAGCAGGAGTACCGTCGCTGGAACTTGATGCGTAACGACAGCGAAGTTTGTCACTACATTGTATTTGCTGTTGGTATGTCTTAACTTGTGTCGAAAATCATAAATATCTGTCGTGCTGAAATGATGTATTCTCTTGCACCTGGTTGTGGCTTGGCTTGCATAATTCATGGTTTTCTAAATAATTTGATCACGTTTTGCCCATTACTTGAATTGACTCAATGACTTACTAAATCCATTCACTTTTCTTATCAGGTTATAAAGAAATCAAAGTGACAAGCTGCAGCTTAGCATTGACGACATGTCTCGGCAGTACCGCGGTTCAACTGAGTTTGGTCCTGCTTTATGAATGTGCTACAATTTCCCTTTAGGCTAGGCTAGGCTTAATTATTTGAATTGTAAAGAGCACCAAGTCTTTTATTTCTTGTACATGACCATGGTTTTCTTATGACCATCCTTTGCATTGTATTCCTTATAACACTTGAATTTGTTAATTGAATTTCTGAGTTTTTTTGCATTTGGAGTGTTTTAATTGGAATGAACCTTACGAATCTTCAAAGTTAAAACCTCCTGAACCTCAAGAGAAACGCCTCCGTGACTATATTGACTCGTGGAGTTTGAACATCAAGGCCTGAAATGTTGGTGTTTAATCTTGAGACCATATCTTCAAATGACTTAAACTTGTGCTTAAACTTTATTTATAACAGCATAACATAAATCATTGCTTGTATTTCGAATCTTCAAATTCCGGTATCATGGTGGCTTGAGTTTAAGAAAAGAACAATAAATCTTATCTCGGACCTTAACCATATGAATCCATAACTTTACTATTAACTTGCACGCCCTGAATTCTAGGAGTTTAAATTTGTAAATATGTAACCTTTTGCGCTTGAGTCATGATACCGAGTACGTGTGGATCCTAATGAGCTTATGACTTGAGTAACAACCAAAATTCCTCTCATGATTTGAATTCAAATACTGGACCGAATCAAAGATGAATTTGATCATAATAGACAACTCTTGAAAACAAAATGGCATAAATCTCAATCTTTGAATAATAGGCCCTTATATGTATCCCTTCGTGATTCCCTAAACTTCCAGCAGTAACCTGTCTTTCACAAAACAAAGCAAACAAGTTAGTTTAAATAGTTAGCTATGCATAATGATTGACTTAAATGATATGCAAGAAAAGTGCCCGAGGAGGTGGGATTTTTAAGGTCAAAAATTAGGGTGCGACAGATGCCCTTATTTAAGTTGCTTCTATTCGGAGATATGGAGATTGAAATCTTCGTCTCGACGAGATAGGAGGGACTTAAATACAAACATAGCACAAATTTTTGGCCCTAAGAAGCCACCAAATGCAAATGATATGCAATGATATGAAAAATGCAAGACATACAGTTCTGCGAGGGAAAGACGTCACAGGGGAGAAGCTAGACACGACACATGGGAAGAACCGGCTCAACAAAGCGAGACTCCATGGGGAAAAATTGACAATCAAAAAGTATCTATAAGCATGTTGTGAAAAACTTGGGAGAAAACCACTTGAACAACCCACTGTATAGGTCAAAGTATAATTATCAGCTGGAGAAGTCTACTGTTGAGACTTGTAACTTTAATTGAGAATACTTTTGCCAAAGTATCTACTGTTAAATCTTGTATGGAATCTGCTGCCGAGATTCTATGTTGAAGTCGCTGGAGAAATACTTCTGACGAAGTCTTCTGGAAATTTACTGCCGAGATAAACCAGGGAATGAAATAGAAGTACCTACTGCCGAGGTCTACTGGTAATCTACTGTCGAGATTAGCCAGGAAATAAAATAGAAGTATCTACTGCCGAGGTCTACTGGTAATCTACTGCCGAGATTAGCCAGGGAATGAAATATGTTTGAATAAACCTCCCCGAGCGTCATGGTCTGGATGCCATGAGCTGGTCTCAGTCTCTTGATGTAAAACCTCCCCGAGCGTCATGGTGTGTTTGCCATGAGCTGGTCTTAGTCTCTTGATGTAAAACCTCTCCGAGCGTCATGGTGTGTTTGCCATGAGCTGGTCTCAGTCTCTTCCTAAAATGATGAAAACTCGTGAGAGCATCTTCACAGGGGATTGCAAATTTGTAGATTGTAGATGTTGTAGAACTTCTTAGCTGTGAGCCATAATGTATTGTAAATTGTAGAACTTCTTAGCAGTGAGCCATAATGTGTCGTAAATTGTAGAATTTTGTAGATTGTAATTTGTAATGTATTGGAGATTGTAAAACTTCATCGGGGATCTTCAGGAGAGATGCGAGCCGGTTGAATTGTAAAGTATGTCTTCTCAAATAAACAGAGACTAATGTGATAAACTTCCTCAACTTCTCCGGGGAGATGTTGCTTGGTGGAATTAATCTTGTGTGATGAACTCGCTGGGGAATACACCCCTGAGGAGCATCCTAGCTGTTGTAAAAATGTGTGAATTCTTGAATAAAGAGAAATATCTGTAAGGTTTTCCATTTACCAAGTCGATAATCACTGGGGATGGACAAACTGTCTTGGGGATACTGTCATCTGTCGTTTTGAATAAGATCCTGATCAAAACGAGTCGCTCAAATAAAGAGGTTGCTTAAAATCTGGATCTGATAATATTGTTGGGGAAGTATCCATCTTCAATAGTTATCTTCATAAAACTCTTCCTGGGGAGCCGAGTGCAAAATAAATGCACATTGAATCCATATTCAAAAGTCTGGAGATATCTACAACGTGATTGCCAAGGACCGAAGTTCAATTCAGGAAATAACTGAAGAGAAACTGTCAAGCAAGACTCGACCATCGAGGTATGAACTCAAATGGGATTTACTAAAGCACTCGTCTTCCACGAGGATCAAACTTCATGGGGAAATAGAAATATTGTGCTTTTTCTGCCTAGGGTTGACAACTCTAATTGGAAGGAGAAGATGCACCCAACCACTTGGGGATAAACATGGTCAAAGAGACAGAACAAACTGACGCAAAAAATGCAAAATGTGTATGCCATGCTATCTATCTATATGTTATGCGTATGCTTATGCTGACAACTGTTAGAACACAGATTGGTTCTTAATAATATCTCTATGTTTTGATGATAACTATTATGAAATTTTGTAATTAAGAATTATATACTCTAAAATTTGCTTAAGAGTGTTTGCTGCAGATATTAAAGTAATTATCACTCCAGAAGCAAATCCGAACTGAACTTAAGAAATATGCTAGACTCTGAAGCGTTAGATGCATCCATTAGAAGATTCTGAACGCTGCCATCAGAAGATCCTGAGCGTAGCCTCCAAAAGTATCTGAAGCAGAAGCTCCAGAAGAATCTGAAGCAAGTCAGAAGCATCTGAACCAAAGAAGAATTTTGTATGAAGAGTTTTCAAGCATAGTTACAACAGAAGATTCTGAAAGTACTAAAGCTGCCAGTACTGAGGATCTGACTCAAATATGCTCTGAACATATACACGCTAAAAGCACACCTGCTGCAAAGACTCTGATTCAGCAAAACTCTGATCAACATCAGAAGGCTCTGATCAAATTAGACTCGGATGATTATTGTTGAAAATTGATGAAGAAGAATTCAAATATTATGTCCGTTGGAATATCCAAACGACTCTTTCCTTATTTATGCTAGACACAAGAACACAGACAAAAAGGATTTCTCTGTGCTTTCTTCTTCTAGGAAAGGTCACTTGATGTGAAGACAAAAAGGCTCAGACCTTTTGGTACACTCTTCTCAACATGAAATACTCTTGGATCAATGTGCCTATAAAAGCAAGTCTTCAACCATCTTCTTCAGTTGACGTTTTACCTGAAAAGAAATCATTATCCAAAGCTCTCATACAATTCACATTCTTTCTAGAATTAATTTCTTTGTTCTTAATATTAAGTGAAAAATCACAGTTGTGATAAAGCTTTATTAGAAGCAATTTAAACACTTGTATTTGTTATTACATTTGATTTTAAGAAAACCTTAAGAAGATCCTGTTAGGATCAGTAGTTCTTGAGAAGACTTTGAACAGTTGTTCTTAGTGCTTACTATTGTAATCAGTTGATTAAATAGTGGATTAAGTCCTTGTTTAAGAAAGGCAAATCACTCTAGGAAGGGTGGACTGGAGTAGTTGAGTTCAACGAACCAGGATAAAAATACTTGAGTTTTATTTCTAAGTTTTTATCTTCATACTTATTCAACCCCCCTTCTAAGTATTTTCTCACCTTCAGTTGGCATCAGAGCTCCGGTTCTGTGTGTGCTACCACTTCACAGTGACAGTAAAGATCCAGTGAGAAAAACTTTGATATATGTTTGGTTGTTACTATGGTTGATAATACAATGTCTAACATTAACAACAAATATGAAGAAAGGGACAGAATCATCACAAAACCCCCTATGTTTGATGGGGAGAAATTTGATTATTGGAAAGACAGGATTGAAAGTTTTTTCCTTGGTTATGATGCTGATTTATGGGATTTGGTCATAGATGGATATGTTCATCCAATTGATGGGAATGGCAAGAAAGTAGATAGAAAATCTATGACAGAAGCCCAAAAGAAGGAATTTAGAAATCACCACAAGGCCAAAACAATATTGTTAAATGCAATCTCTCACACTGAGTATGAAAAGATCACAAATAGAGAAACTGCATTTGACATGTTTGAGTCCTTAAAAATGACTCATGAGGGAAACTCTCAAGTCAAGGAAACAAAGGCTCTGGCTCTAATCCAGAAGTATGAAGCTTTCAAGATGGAAGACTCTGAATCTATTGAAGCTATGTTCTCCAGATTTCAAATACTTACAGTTGGACTAAAGGTTCTGGATAAAGGATACTCTACTGCTGATCATGTGAAAAAGATCATCAGAAGCTTACCTACCAGATGGAGACCTATGGTGACTGCGCTGAAAATGGCTAAAGATCTGAACAAGATCTCCTTGGAGGAACTAATCAGTTCACTAAGAAGTCATGAAATTGAACTTGAGGAAGATGAACCTCAAAAGAAAGGTAAATCAATTGCTTTAAAATCTAATAAATCTGCTAAAGCATTGCAGGTAATAGAGGAAAGCTCTGAAGAATCCTCATCTGAAGATGAAGATGAAGATGAAGATGAACTATCCATGCTGTCCAGAAGAATAAATAAACTCTGGAAGCATAAAGGAAAGAAGTTCAGAAACTTCAGGAAGCCTGACCAAAGAAAAGAGTCTTCTAGACACAGAAGATTTGGGAAAAAGGAGGTTGTCTGTTATGAATGTAAAGAACCTGGACATTACAAAAATGAATGTCCAAAGGTGCTGAAAGAAAAGCCTAAAAGAAAATCTAATAAGAAGAAAAAGGTTCTAATGGCCATCTGGGATGAATCAGATACATCTGAATCTGAATCTGAGTCAGAAGAGGAATGTGCCAATGTAGCTTTGATGGAAGACATAGAAGATCAGGAGGAAGGAACTTCAGGCTCTGAATCTGACTCTGACGCTGAAGAGGTAATGAGTAAACTTACTAAAGAAAATTTGAACAAGTTTGATTCCAAAGCACAGAAGTGTTTCATGCTTGGATATTCTGAACGCTCTAAAGGCTACAGAGTATACAACACTGAGACACAGATTGTGGAAGAATCTATTCATGTTAGATGCAATTCCAGACTCTGAAGGCTCAGAGGCAGACAAAGCTCAAGTGAAGGAACCAGAAGCAATGCTAGATGCAATTCCTTTAACTTCTCAGATGAACAATTTAAACATTTCTGAAGAATCAACTGTTAGAGGATCATCTTCCAGAATCAAAGCTTCTCATCCAGAGAATGTTATTATTGGAAAGAAGGATGATCCTATCAGAACAAGATCCTTTCTCAGATCATCTGAAGCATCATTATTTGGACTGGTGTCAGTAATTGAACCAACTTCTGTAGATGAAGCTCTGCAAGACAATGATTGGATTATTGCCATGCAAGAAGAGCTAAATCAATTCACCAGAAATGATGTGTGGGATTTAGTTCAAAGACCAAAAGGATTCAATATAATTGGAACTAAATGGGTCTTCAGAAATAAGCTTAATGAGAAAGGAGAAGTTGAAAGAAATAAGGCAAGGCTTGTTGTTCAAGGGTACAGTCAACAAGAAGGTATTGATTATACTGAAACTTATGCTCCAGTGGCAAGGTTAGAATCTATACGCCTTCTTATTTCATTTGTTGCACAAAATAACGTCACTCTGTATCAGATGGATGTTAAAAGTGCCTTTCTAAATGGTATTATAGAAGAAGAAGTTTATGTCCACCAGCCTCCTGGCTTTGAGAATGAAAAATTTCCAGATCATGTTTTCAAACTAAAGAAATCTCTGTATGGTTTAAAACAAGCTCCCAGAGCTTGGTATGAGAGATTGAGCAATTTTCTTCTGGAGAAAAATTTCATCAGAGGCAAAGTGGACACAACACTCTTTTGTAAATCATTTAAGAAAGATCTTCTAATTTGTCAAATATATGTGGATGATATCATATTTGGATCTACCAATACTATGATGGGAAAGGAGTTTGCTCAATGTATGCAAGCAGAATTTGAAATGAGCATGATGGGAGAATTGAGATTCTTTCTGGGAATTCAAGTCAACCAAACTCCAGAGTGCACTTACATACATCAGACCAAATATGTTAAAGAACTTCTGAAGAAATTTAACATGACTGATAGTAAGCTGGAAAAAACTCCCATGCATCCAACTAGTTCACTAGGCAAGGAAGAGGTAAGTAAGAAAGTAGATCAAAAACTCTACAGAGGTATGATATGATCTTTTCTTTACTTAACTACTTCTAGACCTGACATATTGTTCACTGTATGCTTGTGTGCTAGATTCCAATCAGATCCTAGAGAATCACACTTGACAGCTGTCAAGAGGATTCTAAGGTATCTGAAAGGTACTTCTAATGTGGGTTTGTGTTACAGAAAATCCGATGATTTCAAATTAGTTGGATTCTATGATGCTGACTACGCTGGAGACAGAGTGGAAAGAAAAAGTACTTCTGGAAGTTGTCAATTTCTAGGAAGAAATCTAATCTCTTGGTACAACAAGAAGCAACCCACAATTGCACTATCAACCATAGAGGCAGAATATATTGCTGCTGCTGGATGTAGCACGCAGATGCTCTGGATGAAAAGTCGGTTAGAAGACTATCATATATTTGAAAGTAACATTTCTATATTCTGTGATAATACTTCTGCTATATGTTTGTCTAAAAACCCCATTTTACACTCTAAGGCAAAACATATAGAAATTAAGCATCATTTCATCAGAGACTATGTTCAGAAGGGAATTATAAATTTAGCCTTTGTTGATACAGATCATCAATGGGCAGACATTTTCACAAAACCCCTTGTTGAAGATAGATTCAAATTTATTCTGAAAAATATTGGTATGGATTTGTGTCCAGAATAATATTTGTCAGAAGCAAATTTTACAGATGCAAAAAATGTTTAATGCTCTGAAGTATTTCATCTGATCACTTATTCATTTCCTTAAATTTTTTTGTGTGAAACTATGAACTAACAATACTCAGAGGATCTGAACGTTGGTTAACGTTTCATTTCTCAAGAGAATTCAGAAGCACATGCAAGCAAACACGTGTCACTCTGAATCTGCAAAGGTGGCGTGTACACTACTGAAGAGACGTTTGAGGTGACGTTTGAATAGTGAAAATCTTGATTTTCCCCCCAATTTGTCAGAATCAATTAATGCTTGAAATGATTTTTATTCTTTTTCATTAAATGCTATGTGTGAACGTGTCATTATCTGACTGTTTGTATGCCTAAGTGTTTACTATAAATATCTCATTTCTCACCACTTTCACACTTTTCACATCTCAAAACGTTTATGCATTTCTGTCTTCTTTTCTCTCTTCACAAAAACCCTAAACGTTTGACAAACTCATCTTCAATGGCAACTTCATCATCCACTGCTGCACAGTTTCAATCAACCATGGCTGCAGTTACTTCTGCAAATATGGGTGTGACTCCATATACGACACCAAAGAGAACTTTGTTAACACCTGTTGACAAACTGGAGGTTCTCTGTGAATCAATGGTGGAATTTGATTCACTGGCTGAAAATGGATTTGAGTTTCGTTCCATAATTGATGCTCAAGGATGGGTAAAATACTTTGACAGACTTTTTGGACCAGTCTACCCCCTTCTGGTGAAAGAATTCTGGATCCATGCTGCTGTATACCCTAAGTTTATCTTGTCTTCTGTTCTGGGTAAAGAGATAATCATCACAGAAGATCTGATCAGGAAACTCATTGGATATGAGGAGACAGATGAAGTATCTCATTTGCCAGCTGGGCGTGTAGATATGGAAGAAGTATATGAGGAAGTGATGACTGCTGGACAGGCCTCTAATAAGTTCAAAGATCTGAAGTCTGACTACAAGATCTAGGCAAAGATTTTCATGGGATGCATTCATCACAGAAAGTCTACAAACTCTCTAGACTATGTAAACAATGAACATCTCTACTTTATGTACTGCTTAAGTCAGAGCACCAAGGTAGATCTTCCCTACATTCTGTTTATGCACTTATGGAATCATATAAATGCCTCCAGAGAATCTGTGAAAGAAAAAGGTCAGAAGATCAGAACATGGATTCCCTTTGGAAGGTTAATTTCAGATTTTCTGACAGAAAATGGACTGGTGACTGCTCTATATGCTGCTGGAGTCACAGATGAACTTGAATTCATTCTTGGAAAACCTCTGAATGCAAAGAGTCTTCAGAGACTAAAAATTGTAGAAGAACTCACAACAGCACCCAAGAAGCTAAATATCACTGAACTCAGTCAAAAGAGAATCCCAGTAGATGACTACCCTCTGTTCTTTGCTGAAGAACCAAGGGAAATAATAGTGAGTTATATTGATGCTTGCAAGGCAGATGGAACGCCCATTCCTGCAGATATTCTGAAAAGAGCAAGGGAACCATTGCCTGTTGGAGGAGATGAGATCACTAGAAAAAGAAGTCAATCAGAAGCAGAAGCTGTGCCTACTCAGAAGAAGCCCAAAGTTGCTGAGAAGCCTCAGAAGCTGATAAAGAGGAAAGCATCTGGAGACACTCCTTCTGTTCCTGCAAAACGTATCAAGATTAAAGGTACCAAATCTTCTGTATCTTCTGTAAATACTACTGTTGTAAATGATTCAACATTTAAGTCTATTCCAAAACCACCTTCTACCCAAAAACAATTTGTTCCTGCTCCACCTCATATATCTGTTCCATCCCCACAAAAATCATCTAATCCTGTTTCCATCTCACCTGTAAAACCTTCTACTACACAATCATCTGTACCAAAACCAACAACAAAACCACCAAATCAGACTCCACAACCAGAAAAATCAATAAAACAATCTGTACCACAACATCAACAATCAGAAAAACAATCTCAAACAGAAAAACCTACAGAACAATCTGAACAACGACCTTAACAACCAGAAAAACAATCTGAACCACAACAAGAAAAAGAATCTGAACATCAACAACAAAAATAATCTGAACCACAACCACAACAACAAGAAAAACAATCACAACCAGAAAAACCACCATCAACCACATCTGAACCCATTGGATCTGCAAAAGTTACATCTGATCCTATTACATCAGAACCACCTACAACTGCACCACCATCAAAACCCTCTGAAAATCCATCAGAAACAGCTAACCCATCTGAAACCCATATTCCGGAGACAGAGGTTCTAAACATTACACCTCTCAAAACTGTTTTTGAAGTGTCCTCTACCTCTTACACACCAACCTCATCATCCAATTCCTCAGAATCTGATATACACCTAGATTTCCTGGTATCCCCCTCTCACAAAAATTTTGAAGTGAACCAACCAGAACCACCTGTTTCTTCTGAAGTTATTATTCCAGATCCTATTCCAACACCTAAACCATCTTCTGAAATTACCATTCCCAATCCTACCCCTGCACCCAAGCCAAGAACATCTGAGAATGTACCTTCTGCTTCGTGCAAACTATTTTCTTCTAACAAACTTCCTTCTGGTTTCACTTTGAAAATTTTCTACACCATAATTGAACCCTCTGACACTATCACTCCTCTCAAACCTAAACTTACCATCATTTTACCATATGTGCTTCAAACATATATCAAAACAATGTCTGCAGTACCTTCATCAGATCCAAAACCATCCTATGCTATATCTGCTAAATCTGATAAACCTGCTAAATCTGCTTTCAAACCTTACTCTGATAAACCATTTGATGTGGTTTCCTATCCAACAAAAGCAAAACCATATCTGATGAATGCTTTATCCAGATCAAAACCTGACAAATCATCTGAAATTCCATTCATACCCTACTACCCTCCTCCTCTGATCTCCATTCATAAATCCATCTTTCCACCTACTCCCCAACCCAAGCCAATAACCTTGGAAACTCTGTTACACCCAAGACCTAGACTGAATGTTGATCATTTATTTACAAGTTTTTTGCAAGAAATACAAATGTATTTAGGTTCTGTACAGAGGAAACGTTCATCAACAATGGATGCAAAGGAATCTGATGCCATTTGGAATGGCTTCATAAACAGATTCAACACTGTAGCATCAAATCTGAAGAACGTATGTTCTGATGATGCGAAGCTCAGATTTGCTGAAGCTGCTAGAAGTCTGTTCTGGACTGTTAAGAGATCTGGACCATTACTTCTTACAGATGCTCCTTCATCATCAGAAGAGAATACTGAATCTGCATCAGAAGACAACCCCCTGGCTATGACTCTGATAGAACATCCTTCTGGCTCCACTGCTCCTAGCTCTAAAGCCCCTATGGAAATTGACTTTGTTCAAGCTTCAGAAACTGTTCCACCTTCTTCATCTGAGATCAAGAAAGAACATCCAGATCTTGAAGATAAGATTGCAGTTTTGGAAGCTGGTCAATCAGAAATCAAATCATGGATGGCTAAGTAAGACAAGAAATCTGAAGACATGACTCAGTGGATGTCCCAACAGGATCAGAAGAATGAAACCATGGCTAAGTGGATGTCAAAACAAGAACAGTCTTCTTCTGAGATCACGGATCTGTTGAAGATGCTTTTGTCAAAACACTCTTAGTTTATTTATTTTTTCTTCTGATGTTTGCATCTAATGTTTGCATATGTATTTGAATATCTTCTAATGTGTGTACTTTTGCTCTGAAATGAATGAATGAATGTTTCAAAGTTTTCTCCACATGATTTATCTCATTTATTGTTTCCTTTTCTTTGTCTTTTCAAAGTTATTACTTTTTGCTTATGACAAAAAAAGGGGAGAAAATGGATCTGAAATGTTTAATTAAACTTCACCAGAATGAAACTTCAGACATATCAATTTTATCTAACATAAAATCTGAGTATTTCAGAACATTTGATAAGTACACTCTGTAAAAGAAACTCTGAGACTCTCAGATCATTTGACAATTATCAGACTCTGACTCTGAAATATGCAAGACACTCTGACTCTCAAATGTTAAAGAACAATCAAGCTCTAACTCTGAAAAACACTTAAGACAAAAGGGAAGTTTCTATTCCTTATTTATATTTAATTCAAGGGGAGATTCATCATCTCAGGGGGAGTTATAATTATTCTATTTTCAATTAAAAAAAATTTCTGATGTTTTTGTCATCATCAAAAAGGGGGAGATTGTTAGAACACAGATTGGTTCTTAATAATATCTCAATGTTTTGATGATAACTATTATGAAATTTTGTAATTAAGAATTATATACTCTAAAATTTGCTTAAGAGTGTTTGCTGCAGATATTAAAGTAATTATCACTCCAGAAGCAAATCAGAACTGAACTTAAGAAATATGCTAGACTCTGAAGCGTAAGATGCATCCATTAGAAGATTCTGAACGCTGCCATCAGAAGATCCTGAGCGTAGCCTCCAGAAGTATCTGAAGCAGAAGCTCCAGAAGGATCTGAAGCAGAAGCTCCAGAAGAATCTGAAGCAAGTCAGAAGCATCTGGACCAAAGAAGAATTCTGTATGAAGAGTTTTCAAGCATAGTTACTATAGAAGATTCTGAAAGTACTAAAGCTGTCAGTACTGAGGATCTGACTCAAATATGCTCTGAACTTATACACGCTAAAAGCACACCTGCTGCAAAGACTCTGATTCAGCAAAACTCTGATCAACATCAGAAGGCTCTGATCAAATTAGACTCTGATGATTATTGCTGAAAATTGATGAAGAAGAATTCAAAGATTATGTCCGTTGGAATATCCAAACGACTCTTTCCTTATTTATGCTAGACACAAGAACACAGACAAAAAGGATTTCTCTATGCTTTCTTCTTCTAGGAAAGGTCATTTGATGTGAAGACAAAAAGGCTCAGACCTTTTGGTACACTCTTCTCAACGTGAAATACTCTTGGATCAATGTGCCTATAAAAGCAAGTCTTCAACCATCTTCTTCAGTTGACGTTTTACCTGAAAAGAAATCATTATCCAAAGCTCTCATACAATTCACATTCTTTCTAGAATTAATTTCTTTGTTCTTAATATTAAGTGAAAAATCACAGTTGTGATAAAGCTTTATTAGAATCAATTTAAACACTTGTATTTGTTATTACATTTGATTGTAAGAAAACCTTAAGAAGATCCAGTTAGGATCAGTAGTTCTTGAGAAGACTTAGAACAGTTGTTCTTAGTGCTTACTATTGTAATCAGTTGATTAAATAGTGGATTAAGTCCTTGTTTGAGAAAGGCAAATCACTCTAGGAAGGGTGGACTGGAGTAGTTGAGTTCAACGAACCAGGATAAAAATACTTGAGTTTTATTTCTAAGTTTTTATCTTCATACTTATTCAACCCCCTTCTAAGTATTTTCTCACCTTCAACAACGACAAAACCAACGAACAAAGGTGAACGAAGATGAAAATAAACATCTCAAAAACATCCGACCAATCTTCAAAGATAGAAGTACTACTTGGGATAGGTGGAGAACCGGATACGGGATCACAATCCTGCCTCAGGGCTTCAAAAACTTCTCTTGGGGAATGGAGAACATTCCACTTGGGGATAAAACACCTTGATCTTACATCGAAGAAATTATCAGGATGAATCGTGGCTGTCTTGTTGAAGATTAGAATAAAGATCTACTAGGAGTGGATCAAACTCGTAACTGTAGAAACTTCATGGATAAAATAAATATCCGCTTTACTGGAGAGACTCATGCTGGAGAAGATCAACGTTGTAGAAGATCCATTGAGGATTAAAATACGTCCACTTCACTGGGAAGGTGAAGTTGGAGAAGATTCACTGAGGATTAAACATCAACCACTTCATTGGGGAAGTGAAGTTTGAGCAAACCACTGGGAATTCTGCATCGAAAAGCTTCATTGGAGAAATGTCATGACCATCTGGAGTAAAATTCATTGGGGACCCCAAGTCATGTGGTTATGAGAAGAAGTCGTTCCAAAAGGATTTTACAGAAATTATGGTGTCCCATTATTTTCAAACTCTTTAGAGAGATTCGCCGAATCTCGACGTAACTGGCCCTAATCGACGATATTATAACTGAGTCTTCAGAATTAGCTCTTTAGCCGAAGTCAAATTTGCACAGAACAAACCACTTAGAAACATAGTTTCCCCTGTCTAGCAGGATCTTCAAGTTCCAATAGAGCAAACTTAATGTTGATGCTCGCATACAAAACTTTCTATGACCTCGGCAAAGATCAGCACGTATGAAATGTTAATTCTGAAACCGTTAATGCAACATATATATTTGTCTTGAAGTTTTGAAAAGAGATATCCCAATAGCTGGTGATCGAAATCACTAGTTAGGATATAAATTATTTTTTATAAAGCCAACGAAAATCGAGCATAACTCAATAGGAGTCAGGAAACGTTATCTCACCGAGTATGCTTTCGAAGTAAACCTTACTTCAATTAGGACTTTAGAAGGGATGTATCTGAGCTTAGTTTACAATTTGTAAAACAAAGGAAACAAGGGTCAAAGCTTATGTACCTGCCCATTTTGAAAAAAATGTTCACTTTTTTTTGAAAGGTTTTAAGTGTTCAATCGAGCTGACTGAAAAATTTCCTGCCCCAGGTCTAAAAGATGAGGTTGGAAAGGGTTAAAAAGGATTTAACTTCCTTATATATTTGGTGTTTAAGAGGTTTGAAATAATGCCTTACATCATCAGTAGGTTTTATTCAAAAGCATACATCAGGAGACCTGCGTTTTACTTCGTCATCCTCCTTCCAATTCTTCACCGAAGTGAGGAAAAAAATGGATAAAGTTGGCATTATAAGTTGTATATAAAAAAAATTTTGAGCGACCACGAATGGGTTTCTTCAAGACAAACATTTATCGCATTACTTATTCAAAATAACATGTTCTTACATGCCAATTATGCTTTTAATCAAAGAAATGAAACGCATAAGCAAACGAAGATGAATAGGTAATCAGCATAACGGTGTTCCATTCACAATTGGTCTTCCTCCTTTGAAGGTTATCACTTCATTATCAATCATCTCTTGAACTTTCTCTTGAAAAACTTTGCATTCTTCAATCGAATGCCCCAACACTCCATCATGAAATTCACAGCTGGCGTTCGAGTCAAACCACGGGGGGTGAGACTTCATGATTCTAGTCTCTCTGGGTGTCATCGCCGAGTTTCGGATGAAATAAGACCAGAGTTGATTGTAAGTTATTGGGATAAGATCAAACCAACGAGTTTCTTCTTTTGGAATACTCAGAGGTATCTTCTGATTCTGAAACCGTCTTCGAACCTCCCGATTCTGATGTTGATCTTGGGAATTCAACATTCGCTTATGAGGTAGTCGCTCTTGCCGCTGAGCAGGCGCCACGTACTGATGTTGAGGATAAGGTATTGGAACTGGATCTGGCAGAATTTGAGAGGAATCCCAAGTTGCATTAACATCAATGCTTCTTTCCTCTAGAGAATCACTGACTGAATCTTCTTCAAGAGCTTGGCTATTCAAGTTGTCTCGAATTCTTCCACTTGTGAGCGCATTCTCAATGTTTACTCCAACTTCCACAGTTTTGGAGAAATCTAATGGCACAACGCCTACCATCCTAACATAATAAGAGTCTGGCAGTGTTCTTAGAAACATCTTGGATAAATCTTTCTCTGGAAGTGGTGGACGAACTTGGGTTGCCAACTCTTTCCATCGCTGAGCAGATTCCCTGAAAGATTCATCATCATTCTTACTCGTTCTTTCTAGTTGATCACTGTATGGAGCCACGTCCAAATTATAATTGTATTGATTCACAAAAGCATCATCTAAATCTCTCCAAGATTGAATACGGTTCCTTTGTAGCTTCATATACCATATCAAGGATGCCCCAGATAAGCTTTCTTGAAAGCAGTGCATCATCAATTTGTCATCGCCAACAAAAGCAGTCATCTTTCGACAAAACATCGTCAAATGGTATCTTGGACAACTAACACCCTTGTACACTTCAAATACAGGCATCTTGAACTTCGGAGGAATGATTACACCTTGAACCAGACATAGGTCACGAGCATCAAGATCAGATGCATTAGCTTCTTTCACTATTTTTAATTGTTCTTCGAGATTGCGAAATTCTTTCTCCATTGCTATAATCTAGGATCGTTCATCTTCATCTTAGTATGAACATTATGAAGATTAGGTACATGCTGTAGAGGCTGGGAACCTTTTCCATTAACTTGAACAAACAAGTTATCTTGCACAGGCTGCGGTTGTGTAGGAACACCCACTTGTTGAACAATGTCATCAGAAGGAAGATCAAATAACGGATTAGTCACAATTCTGAAGCCAGTCATAGAATCCATATCTTTGTTCTCTTTACTATCCTTCGGTAGTACTTCAAGCTTGGTCAGACGGTCGAGATGTCAGCTGACAGACAAAGATAGAGCCACGGATGAGCCACGGAAGAGGAGAGACACATGCATATGCAAAATGCTAAATGAAGGATGCTAATGCAAGAATGCAGAATGTAGAAAATGAAAGGTTTCATGGGACTCAAATTCTTATAAACATTATAGAATACCAAAGAAAATTCATTTATTGGATTACAAGTGAATATTCTCATAAGAGTCCTGACATAATAGCTAAATAAAAGCTAATAAAGCCCTAAGGAAGTCCTTCATCATGCTTGTTGATTTGTTCCTCCACTTGGGTCTTCTTGACGATAAGTGGTCCATAATCGTCTTCTAAATATTAGTTTGATAGAGGAAAATAAATCCTCCATCTCTTCTTTTGTTCTTGTTGGAAGTAAGGGGAAATCCTTTGTTCACTTGGACCTTCAATGATAATGATAGTCTTTTGAACTTCTAATGATCCTCCATGATAGGGGAATCCTCTTGTATTTGTCCTTTTGAGTGTCTTGATTCTTCGATCACTGCCCTTAACTTTCTTAGGTCATCCAAGTTAGGACTCTTAGAAGAATATTTCAAAAATATTTTTTTTTAATCCCTATTGGTTCTATAATGTTTATAAATAAACTCAGGATTCCATGAAAACAATGCAATATGATGCTATATGGATGCAATAAACACAGGTAAGCACATAGATGCATAAGGATAAACAAATAAGGGGGACCCTAGGTTTACAACGAGCATGGAGCCAAAGGGTATACCCATTCCCAAAGGTTGTGGACTAAAGGTTGATTCTACCTACAGGACAAGGTTCTAAAGAGGTTCCCAAAGTCATTAGTCCATCTTTCGGATATTATCAACTTCCCAACTAACTCAGTGATTAATAATATTCTCAAGAGAACTTCATTTGAGTGTAGCATCGCGTAGCACTATTTCGGGTGTACTCCCTCATAGTCCCGCGCTACATCCTAATAAAGGCCAAAGTGGGGTTAAGGTAACTACGGTCCTCGATATCATAGACTCCGATCGAAAATAGTAAAAGTCTTCACGATTACTCGTTCAACCGAACCATTTTTGAAAGGGTCTCAACTGAGCGTGATTTTCAAGTCAACTTAGTCGGAACTCACTCCCTATAAGCCTTGTCGAACATATCACTATCCTATCTTAAGTTCACTCAAGTCCGGGTGTAGGACTTTGTCTCACCATTCAAGGATAACAGCCCAAAAGAAATAAATAATAAACAAATATGCAAATAAGTAAGTATATAAAGCAATAAAGAAACAAAATAAGATAGGGAAACCCACTGAGACTCCCCAGTGAAGTCGCCATTTCTGTCGCGGTGAAAATCGGACACCAAACTATTGATTAGTTTGAATCTTTAATTCATTTTGCAACCGAACTTTGATTTGTCCAAAGGAAGGGATAAAGATCGAAATTCCCACAATGCAATGCAAATGTAAGCTAGAGAGTTATAGGTTCAGGGGTCGGTTAAACTTAGGGAAGGTACTAGCATCCTAAGTTTCTGTAGTACTCTACAGGAACCTCTTATTTTATGTTTGTTTATTGCTAAGGTTTATCTGCTTAAAGTTTGAAAAACCTAGGGGTTTATTCCTAAGTATACTCGATAAGATATCGCGTCTTATGCCTACATATCCTTACGAGAGTGGAATCAGAGTATCTGTAGTTCCCCTAAAGGGTTTGAGGAGTTCTTTGACTGTGGTCAAAGTTCCTACGTGTTTAGGGTAGTTGATTGATTGATTTTAGGAGAAAAGGTGAGTTATCATTTTAAGGGAGATTTAACCGCCACAAATTGTAGGAAAATAGTCTTTGCATCGTCTTAAGAGAAGGGCTCAAGCACTCAGATATTGATCGACGAGTACGCCTTTATCTCTCTTAAGGCAAAGTCCCTACGGTATTGATTGTAATTGTTATGAGGCGTGAGAAGTTCTATCTCGCTTAAGATGATTAACATCTTATTCTCTAATGTTTGAATGTTTGAATTGAGTTGTATTTGTTTGTATCTATGTTGTAAAGATGAAAGAAAAGGTCCTTTCTATGGGGTAGGATCTATCTTAAAGATCGACTTGAATGGGATCAAGGATCATGGGGGATATGATGCAAATGAGATGCACTACACACAAGGGTTGACTCATGTGTAGGTTTTTCCTTTAGACGAAATGCGATGCAAGAACATAAATTGCGATAATGTTAAATTGAGGTAAAGGCAAATAAGTAAATCCATACACAGACGCATGAAAGCGCTAAGTGAGTGCAAGTGGGGTGCGTGAACGGAGAGGGGCGTAAGCGTGCACGATTGGGTTGAGTTTTACGATGTTGATTATTTTAGGAGAAGTTGAATTTATTTTAAGCGGATTGATTTTAAGAGGAATGTTGATTTGATTTTAGGAAGAGATTGCTTTATTTTGTTGGCGATGTGATTGATTTAATTTATGAGAAAATTACCGTTATTGACTTGGTCTTAAGAAAAGTTGAATTAGTCTTAAAAAGTTAGGTGATAAATTAATTTGAGAGAAGGTTATTTGATTTATTTATTTTTTTAGTGAGGTTATTCTTGAGGAAAAAGCTATATTAATAAAAGTTATATTGGATTCGTTTTAAAAGTTTTATTTATCTTTAGATTTAACAATAAAAAGATTTTGATTAATGTAAATTTGAGGAAAAGGTCAAGTATAAAGGATTTCTAATTATTATAAAAAGGTTGTTATTGCTATTTATTTTAAAAGTTATTTTTAAGCATAAAGTGAATTTTATATTAACAAACAATAAGGATTATTTTAAAAGAGGCTTATTATTATTTATTTAGAAAAATGGTTTGTTTAGTTTATAAAAGAGTGATTAAAGAAGAGGTCTAATTACTTAATTGATTAATTAAATTGTGTAGATAAAAATAAAATATTTATTGAATAAGTTGGTTTTGGTTAAAAAGAGTTTTATTATTATTATTATGTGGATTTTATTTGACAAAAGGGTTATATTAAAGTTAAATAAATTTATCATACTATAAAAGATTTATTAAATTAAAAAAGGTGAGTAAATTGAAATAAGTTATTAGTTAAAAGAAAATTATTTAAAGTAAACTAAATAAGTCTCTAGGTTTGATTAATTTAAAAAAGTTGATTAAATGGTTTTTTTAAAAAGTTAATTATGGTTAATGATGGATTAAAAACTGATTAGGAGTTAATGGAGATAATTAAGGCAGATGGATTGAGTGTGGGCACACCTAAAGGGTATACGGTGGAGACGCGCTTTGAATCGCCCGATCTGATCCGTTGGAGATCAGAGGGTCGTGAAGTGAGGTGTACGGTGTGGTGTGTGCTCACTGATACAGGATTACAACAAATTAAAAAAAAATTAAAAAAAAGGACCAAAACCCTAATCCCCCCCCAAATCGCCTTTCGCCGATCCATCTCCCTCTTCAACTTCTCTTCTCCAATTTCTGTTTACCGTTTTCTTTTCACCACGAACTCCTCTGTTCCTCTCTCTTCTCTAATGTTCTTCCTCTCCTTCACCCGTGGGGCCATCAAAAATTTCTCCCTGGATTCTTCTTCGCTTTCTCTCGCTCTTTATTCTCTCTCCTACACAGATCAAACAAAATAACAGAGATCGTTAAAGTATTAGAGAAAAGGCATCTCACGATTATTGGCTTCCTCGCAGGCGTGGTGACGATGGTGAATGAAGAGGGTTTTGAAGGTGATTCTGCGATGGCGAAAGGTGACACGCTTAGATAAGCTCAATCTCCTTTCCGTTTTTGTAGATTGTTCGATCGTGGTATTAGGGATTCCATCGGTGGTTGTGTATGTTCTAATGTTGTTGAATGAAAATTACAGGTTCTTGAGGTTGAAGTCGAATGAAGATTCAGAGTGGTCTTTGTTGAAGTCGTGGTAGTTTTCGCCGGTAGTCGAGTTCGCGGTGGAGTTTATGTGAAGGTTGCTGTTTCAGCAGTGGGCTCGAACATATAGAGATAAGTTCCTTCTATGATTCTTAGGTTTTTTGATTTGGGATTTTTCTGGGGAGTTTTTCTTGTTTGTGGATTTTCGTCTATCTGTGAGTCTTGTCTATCCCTTTTATAATCGAAATTTAGATCTCCAATTGAATGTCTTTAAGAACATTTTCGAATCTGTCTAAACATGTTTTAACCGATTTGGAAATGGAATAATGCTTCGGTTGTGCTGTAAATGGTATTTCCAATTTTGATGATTCTGTTGATGTTGCCATTAATCTTGCAATTCACTTTCGTTTTCAGTTGGGATATGCTTTGATTCGTGTGATAATCAACTGACGACTTTGAATGAGTTCCCTCTTTTTGATGATGGAATTTGACTAGCACGTCTAATAGAAATCAAATTCAAAATCTGAACCTCTGAATCAAATTCTTGAACTTCCACAAACAATTTAAAACATGAGTCCCAACAGAGGGGAAGAAGATCAACAAACTCCTTCTCGGAAAAGTTTGCATCCTCCACATGTAAGCAGAAGGATCGACGGGCTGCCAGCCGTACAAATAAGTCTTTACCCTGTAACAGTCTGGTTAAAGTGCAATGTACATGCCTTTTTGTCTTGTCTTTAAACTTAGAAACTCACTGTCTCAAAATTACTGCAACTTTTCGATGAATAATGCGCAGGTTCGACGATCATTAGAAAGTTGTGCAAAAAAGCTCCATTAAACCAGTCTTTAAAGCTCAAATAGTTTGAGAGTTCATGATAAACATAGGCGGCGGCACCATAAGCAGCATCCTTAAGGAGCAGTGCAGAAGTAATTTGTCACGGAAGTTGGGCAATTGTTCACGGTCTCTTGAAGAAGAGAAACCACAACAGGAGCTAGCAGTAGTTTATGATCTATTTGTGACATTGATGTCTATTGTACTTTTCTTGAGTTTTCTTCATCACGAATATTGTTGTACGTTGTTCTAAGTCTGATAATCATATTCTTCATCGTGAATGCAGGTTGGGAAGATACGTCCGGGTCATAACACTTGATTTCAAACTGACGGGGAAGCGCTTTATGCTCTGTCTTCTAAATGTTGGCTTAATATTGAAAATCTCTTATAAGTCTTACCCTTAAATCAAGAATGAATCATCTCGGGTTGTTCATGTGCCTTGACTGTGGTCTTGCATTGTCCTCTCGCAGCCGCAGATGTCTTGAGCTCCCAAACCGTTGTCAGAACTACGACGCAGTCAAAGGCTTTGGTGCGCAGGTCTCGGGTAGGAATTCTTTACTGCTCTTTCCTGAATTATGTTTTAATTTCCTCTTGTTGTGACAAACCTTCGATTGTTGTAGCACATATGCAGAGTGCTGACTTGTTTGCATGCCTGAATCGGCAGATTGAGATCCAAGGACCTGCTACGGCTGTAACCCAAGGACCTTGTTTCCCAACTGCTGATGTATATTTGATAGGTTGTTTGCTGATTTATTAGTTACTAACTTTTCTTTTCTGTTGGTTTTATCATGCAAGCTTGGAAGCGATTAAGATCACGGACAAAATTGTAAACACAATTGTTGCACCCCAAAATTTGACCAACATTTATTTACCTAGCATTCATCATCTGCATCTCATTGATATGTGGGCAGTAGATCAAGGGGTATGATTATCCAGAAAGAGTTATATGAGACTTTGAAGCTAGCCAAGAAGGTTGTTCAAGTGTTCAAAGGTTGATACCCTTGTCAGAGAACTCAAGAGATCCTTAGAGAGATTGGTTGAAACCAAGGTGGTGTGTCTCATAACTTGAGAGTTGTGGGAGCTCCTCAGATGATTCTGAAGCTATGAGGATGGACTTGAAGCTTTGAGAGAGCTTATGAGATGTCTTGAGAGCCATCATGAAGCCTAGAGAGGTCATTGTACAAGAATTCAGAAGACTCAGCCATGAGTGGTGGAATTAGGGTTTGACTGGGTCAACCCTAGGTCAACTAATGATTTGGAAAAGGTTGAGACCTAATCCAAGAGCCATGTGATCATGGATTGATGCATTGAGATGCTAAAAGGATGATTCATAGACCAACGCATCATGATTGAGGAGTTTGAGAAGTTTTAAGCTAGGGTTTCTAAGGCTTGACAGTGCAAAATCCCCTAGTTTGATCCCTATCTTCAAGGCAGTGTAGCTCAAGATGTGATTGTCATCTCATCTTCCCCACAACATGAATGTTGTAGAGCTTGCTCTTAGATTTAATTTTAGTACTAGAAGTCCTTGATAGGATTTGTAGAGCTCAAGTTATGACTTTGACAAGTTACAGGTCATCTGAGGTATGTGAATCTGGGTCCTTGAAAGTCACCCAACTTGCATCCAACTTTTTCCTAAGAAGGATGATTCCTATGAACTCTTGGTCAACATGAATGTTGTTCCTCATCTTCTTAGCTTTCTATATAGTACTAGAAGTCCTTGATAGAATTTGTATAACTCAACTTATGGCTTTGACAAGTCAAGGGCATTTTGGTCATTTGGATATTATAGGCCATTTCAAGCATAAGGCCATATCTCCTATTTCCAAGCTTCAAATGGAAAAACCTTCAACATAAAACTTGCTTAGAATGATGTTTTAAGGCTAGTAGGGAGGTCATGAGATGTTGAAAAGGCTTGTAGCAAAAAGTGATAAAAATGGCCTAAAATGGAGGCATAAGTTAAATAAGTTGAAATTGGAAATTGGAAATCCCAAGTTACACATCCAAACCATGGCATATAATAGGTCATTTTGACTCTAAAAGACATTCTAAAAACAATGGTTCAGCCACAATTTTTATTTGAAGCCTAAATCATGGGGCTGCTTTGGAAATTGGTTGCTTGCATCTTAAGGTTCAAAGGCAAAACTTAAGAAAACTCAATGTACAAGTTAGTTAAGGGTTTCAACACATCCTACATCTCATATAAGGATAATCTCAAGTCATTTTGGTTGCTGCAAGAGCTTAGCATGAGATAAGGCATGAGATGAGAAGTGAATTCATAAACTCATGACATGAGAATCCCAATTTCTCATGGGATGGTTCTAGATGGTTCTAGATGATTCTAAACCACTCTATATAACCTATAGAACTTGCTCAGATGCAAGGTTGGTGTAAGATTTGAGAGAAGAGAGAGTTGGCCATTTCACTTGCCTCCATTGCAAGTTGAAAGTAAATTCCACATTCTGAATCATTTCCATCCATTCTTTCAATCTAAACACACTCCATTGATCATATTGAAGCTGTGCAGATCAATTTGAGAGCAAAACCATGGTGAATTGAGGAATTGGCATTTGGATTTTCAAGGTTGCAAGTCAGAATCGGATTCTGAGATTCAAGCATTCTCCATCCAATCTTTTGCAAACAGAAGCTCTATCATCATCCAAGGAAGGTTTCTGAAGAATTACAAGGCTTGAAGTGAAGGTTTCCTCCATCTATGAATCAAGAAATACCAGGTTTACAAAATTCACTCTACACCATAATTTATGCATAATTAGCAAAAATGGTTGGGTTAGAAAGGTTAGAGACCAATAGGTGATCATTTCTGGAGAGTTAGGGATCAATTGATGAAGATTGAGTTATGGACACCATTACTTTGTTGAGCAAGAACTCGAGATATAGTGAGGAAGAATACAAGTTTGATAGCTTATTTTCACCAGTGAAGTGTGGTGATCATTTTAGTACCAAGAAATCCAAGAATTGTTGAAGTTGAGGATTGACCATAATTTCACTCTTGGATCGTGTTTCATGTTGGAGGAGGTTTCAAGGAATTCTAGGGTTATGGTTGTACTCAGCATGAAAAATGGAGCATGTTAGTGTTTTGAATTGTTAAATTTGATGATGATTTGAGGACATACCAAGGGCGGGAAGTCTGGCATGTGAAGCTCTGTTTCCATGGAGAGTTGCTGCAAACCCTAGCTGGAGGAAGAAGATGAACCGTGGCCATTGGATTGCCCCTTGACCCATTGACCATTCCCAGATCCTACGGCTTTGATCAAATCTCAGCATTTGAGAGGGAAACCCTGAGTATGATGAAACGATTCGTTTCATTAAACCCAAGTTTGGGCTTAAGTTCTGAACAACTACCCACACCCCCAATCCTGGCCCATTGTGGAAATGTACTGAATTTCATTACTATCCGCACCGTTGATTTTTCTATTTTCTTTTCATTTTTTGATTAAATTTCTGATGATAATTGGGCCTAGTACGTATTATTGTTTGCACCCCCACTCTGAGCCCATTGATGAATTGAACTGGACATAGTTACTATCTGCACCTAGGTGTTCTTATTTTAATTTCTTTTTCTCCATTTTATGTTAATCTTTGAAAAATCATAATAAATAGAAAGTTAATGGTTTTTGCATGGGGATTTTTTCTCCCATTTCATGATGATGTCTAGAAAATTATGAAACCAAAATATTTGCATTTCATGCATTTTTAATATTTTTTGTATATTTTCTATTTTAATTGCTTTTTAATTCTTTTATGTTGATACATGGTTTTGTAGAATTTTGTTTAGCTAGTTCCCTTTGAATTTTTAGGCCATTCTTTTTAGGATAGTTAGATTAGGAATTTAGATCCCCTCTGGATTTATTCCATAATTTTGTGATGAATTTTAGGTTAGTTTTGCTTAGATGATTTTAGGTTGTGTAGAATTAGGTTAATCCTTAACATAGGTCCACAATAACACTAGAATTTTGGGGTTCTAGGTCAAGATAGATATTGGGACATATAGGGTATTAAGGGTAGGTATATAGGATCCCCTAGGAATTATATTAGGTTTTAATATAGTAGTATACTATTTTTAGATGATTTTTGTAGTTGATGATTGTTTGTGTTGCCCTTGTGGGCTTGTATTTTTGTTTGCTTTGCTTTGGGGGCCTGGAGAGCTTGGTATTGCTTTGAGGAGCATTGAGGAGCATAGTAGAAGTATTGAGGAGCATTGAGGAGCTTGAGGGCTTGATCTTGTTTGTTTTGTTGTTGTTTTAGGGTTAGGGATTAGGAAGAGTTTAGACCTAGTTAACTTCTTTCTTAAACATGGATGGTACCTTTCACCTCCATTCCTCCCTATGATTCAAGGTCCTTCCATGGTATACACCTCTCTCCTTTGGAGGGATAAGTGATGATATCTAGGAAGTAGAACTTTTGAGGGAACCCTTCATTTGATGTTGAACCCTTATAGGTCACCTTTGGTGGTCAATAAGCAGTTTAACACCCTAGCTTATCCAGTTAAGTGATTTCCTCTGGTTTGAATATCTTGAGAGATGTTGAGAGTGAGTTTGAAGATGAAGACTTCATTGAAGAGTATGAGAGAGGATGAGTCCTTAAGCATTGCCATTCCAGCTGAAGCTTGAAGAGCAACAAGAGCAAGTTGATACTTGAAGACCCAATGAAGATGAAGTAAAGACTGAAGGATGAAGTTGATACTTCTAAGTGATTGAAGATTATTCTAAGTAGCTGAAGCTTGCAGGAAGGGAAGACCAAGTTGAGACTGGTAAAGCAGGGAAGAGCTGAAGCTTGAAGTTGAGAGAGGAGTTGATCTGCTTTCTTATCTTTTTCTTTTCTGTATTGACATGTTTTGTTTGACTTGCTTGATGCATTAGAATAAGTCCATGACTAGACTAAGTAGAATCTAGGAGCATGATTGCACTAGAGGTTGAGTTGCTCCCTCTGCTTGTATTGTTACTGTGTGGCTTTGCTTGCGGGTATTCGGTAGAGCCCAGCTCCCTTGCCCGTGTGGTTTTTGTTTGCCTGATGGCATTTTATTTTATTTCTTCTGTATGATTGCAGTTTACTGTATCTTGCTTGATAGCATGTTGTTTATTTCAGTATGATTACTGTTATCCATTCTGGCTTGAGGTTGAGATGAGCTTGTGGAGGCTGAAGCCCCACACACATTTCCTCCCTCACTTGCATTGCATGCATTTTACCGTTTAAGCTGATGCTTTGTCTGTTTTGGTGTATCATTGACATGATCCCTTAGGACTCTCATTTCCTTTGATAAGGAATTGATGATAGAACTTTAGGTTGAAACCTATGCATGACAACTTCTAGGAGTTCCCTGTTCAAACCTCAACCATAGGATGAATCCTTGGCATGACAACAGTAGGAATTGATAGTATCCCTCCTAGTTGGGCATGTTCTCTTCTCATCTCAAAACAGTTTAAGATACAGTAATCATGAATGATTTCTTTCGTACGTTACGAGCCTTAAGCTATCTGAGAAAGGATTGTAGGAGAGTTTCTTTTCCACAGTCTGGATGTTTAGTATGGTACCCTTTGGGTGACATGCGACGCATTCACTCTCAGGTCATAGTCTTTAGTGCGATTGAAATTGCAAACACAATAAAAACACTTCTTCCGCAAAAGACAGGAAATAATGCGTAGTGTCCCGAACTACGTAAGCTCTGATCTCTCATACCTGTTGAGAGTACGTAGGCACAATACTGATGTATTGGCGAGCCACCTTCCCCATAACCCGTCGTAGGTCGAACTACGTTGACTCTGATTTCTCGTTCTCTGATGAGAATACGTAGGCATAAAGTGCGACGCTTTGCCGAGTCATTTTTCTTTTCTGTTTAAGCCAGCCTTGATAGGTAGATAGATAAAACCAACCCGTCCAGTAATCACAACAAGCATGGATCCCGTCGAGTACGACGAACGTGAGGGGTGCTAATACCTTCCCCTTGCGTAACCGACTCCCGAACCCAGACAACGGTTGCGACGACCTTGTCTTACCCTTTTTTGTTAGGTTTTTCCGATCGTTTCCTTTCCCGCTCTGAGGGATAAATAACGAAAGGTGGCGACTCTTCTGTTGTGCCGACACCTTATTTTCGCGTAAGCGACAGCTGGCGACTCTGCTGGGGACTCCAACGGTTCCCTACGCGAGTCAATCCTAGCGCTTGTATGATTACTTGTTGGGTTGCGTTTATTTATCGCATTTTACTTCTCGCACTTTATTTCCCGCATTTTATTTTCAGTATGATATGATTATCTGTGCTGTTGTGGGAAGGGGCATTCTGATGAGTGAGAAGTCAGACCCAGGCTTGAGTGCACCATAACATTAGTTATGGAAATTAGTGGGCGCGTGCTTGCTTTGCAGGCACTAGTGTCTCATGAAATCCACGCTCAGACGAGGTTCTCCCAGTTGGCTTCTCTTTCAACCCTTTGGGTTGAGACGGTTGCTGGTTTGGAGGATTGTTGACTCTGGGGACCGATCATTTGTGATTCAGCCGAGTGAGGCCGCTTCATGAGCTGGTGATGCCACACCTTCTGGGTATCATATCACCCCTCTTGAATGTCTGTGACGCTGATGAACATAGGATGCCTAACTTGAGTCAGTTTAGGTTCATACCTGTGAGCAGGGTTGGGTTCATTGCAGGAAACTTTGACCTTCAGACCACCTGGTTTTCTTGACAGCGAATCAGTTTTGTTGGATCAGAGGATCTTATCATCAGATGTGTATTTGTTCTTGATAGAGCAGGTTTTGATCAGAGGATCTTATCATCAGATGTGTATTTGTTCTTGATAGAGCAGAGTTTTTGTCATCAGTTGTTTGTTCTTGATAGAGCAGATTTTTGATTGGGGTCTGAATATCTCATCAGCAGATGTATGTTTATTCTTGATAGAGCAGATTTTTGATTGGGGTCTGAAGATCTCATCAGCAGATGTATGTTTGTTCTTGACAGAGCGGATTTCTTGGTCCTACATCAGTGGTCCTTATTATCAGACATTTGTTCTTGACAGAGTAGAATTATGATCCTATGTATATGGCCCTATCAGACGGTTTTTCTTGACAGAGCAGATTTGTGGTCCTACACCGGGGTTTTCTTCTTATCAGTGGTTGTTCTTGATAGAGCAGCGTCATGGTTTTGTTGATACAGAATCTCCACAACACCAGTTGCCCTGATCTCTTATTGCATGATTGCATTTCGCATTAGTTTGCATACTCATTTGCATTTCATTAACGTGTGTCTGTGTTGCAGGTACCGTTTTCCCTGATCCAGGATTTCTCGCCTCCTATTGTATTGTCATGGGTTCTCTGAGGAAGACCGTGGCTTACAAGTTCCCTGCCCCTAATGTGGTTAAGTTGACTGGTTTGATAGCTTTAGCAGATGATTCTGTGAGGGATGAGTTCAGAAAATCTTACGGCAGGTTGCTCAGTTTGGTTCATAAACCTTCTGTGTTTGAGTTGAATGGGTTGCACGCTCTGCTGCAGTTCTACGACCCTCCGCTGAGATGTTTCACTTTTCAGGACTTCGTTCTCGCACCTACGCTGGAAGAATATGCTGATTTGCTAGGGGTGCCTATCAAGAGGCAGATGTCTTTTGTTCATATGGATGCTGAGCCTGATCTGGCTGGTTTAGCTCCTTCACTTCATCTGGACGCCTCCGAGTTGGTATTGACTAGTTGGAACAAGGTTCCTGGGTTCTCCTTGCAGTTTCTAGTAGGTAAGGCTCAGCAGTGTGCCAAAGACGGATGTTGGGTCGCGTTCAATGCCATCCTCGCTATGTGCATATATGGCGTCATTCTGTTCCCCAATATGCCCGATTTTGTAGACTTCGATGCATTTCATATCTTTGCTTCAGGGAATCCATTCCCTACATTGATAGGAGATGTCTATCATTCAGTCCACTACAAAAACGAGAACAGGAGGGGGAAGAATGTCTCGTGTTGCGTACCCTTGCTGTACAAATGGCTTGATAGCCATCTGCCCAAGAGGGGTCCTTTTGTCTCGTCTGCAGCCACAGCTGAGTGGCCTGAGCGTCTGATGAGTTTATCTGCAGAGGATATTGACTGGTTCGACAGAGATAGGTTGGGTACTGAGGTGATCTTCAGTTGCAGCGGGTTTCCAAACGTGCCTTTGATAGGCAGGAAGGGCTGTATAAACTACAATCCATCGTTGCTGGTTCGACAGGTCGCATATGCTTTGAGAACTCCGCCGAAGGATGAAGAGGTACAGGAATCTCTGTACCTCACTGGTCTTCTAGAGGGGGATCTGTTGTCCAAGCTTCAGCGCGCGTGGAATGGTATCAGTAAGCGAGGAAAGCCATTGCTGGGAAAAAGCAACAATCAAGCCTACCCTCCGTATGTAACTTGGATCAGAGCCAGGGCCGATGCTATAGGGATGCCGTTTCCTCATGCCAAGCCAGAAAGCCCTCCAATGATTGAAGAGCCTACTACTGTGCCCATTCAGCAGCATAATCAGGTGTTAGCTGAGCGGGATGAATTGAAGCGGGCGAACGAAGAACTGGAGAAGGAATTAGCTCAGCTCCGAAGCGAGAGGAACGAAGCCGTTCATTCTTTCAGAAGGCAGACAGAGTTGGTGAACCAGCTGGGTACAGACCTGACTAAGCAGATAGCCGAGCGTGAACGCCTGGGTCAAGACTTCAAAGCTATCAACGACGTACTGGCTATGAAGAAGCAACACTTGGACGAAGCATATCGGAGGATATCCAAGTTCAACCAGCACTGGAAGGCTTCCCTGGCCACCAGGAAAGAGCGAGAGGATAAGCTGATGCTACAGATCTCCAAGCTGGAAGCCCAGGTGAAGGACAGTGAGAGGAGGTTTGATGAGGAAACCGCCCGCAGATACGCCGCCGAAGGCCAGCTCAACAAAGCTCTCGCTAACTTGAAGAAGCGCAAGCTGACGTTTGAGTCCAAGAAGCGGAAGTTAGAAGATTGCTTCGGCGAAGGAGCATGGGAAGGTTCGGTCGAAGGACTTCAGTATACCATTGTGCGGAGGGAATTGCTCGTCGAGGGGTTGCTCACTCTGCCGGATCATCCAGAGACGAAGGAGTTGTTAGAAGAGTATCGCGCCGGTGGCCGTACTTGACTATTTGTATTCCTTTTGTTTTGATCATTGTTGTATGCTGACCATCACCAGGCTTGTTGGCTGAGGTCACGCTGTTGATTCATCTTGTACTCGCTGAGGCTATGTACCGCCTTGATAGGCTTTCTTTATATATGAGATTGTTGTTTCCCTGATTGGACTCGGACTTCTTCTTATTATTATCAACACTGGCACTCAGGCACTAGGATAGGGGGAGACCTCCCTAACGCACAGACACACGCATGCATTTGCACGAAGCATCTGCATGACGAGCATTTTGTTGTTTTTCCTAACCCTTCTGTGTTTAACAGGTTTGTTTTTCAGGTTATCGCAAGTTGTCCCAGGTTGTTTCCGGTGGTTCCAGGATTGATCAGAGACCGATTCACCGTTATCCGACTAGAGCTAATCAGACCAGAATCATGGAGCAGGTGCAAACTGATGTTCAGGAACTCCGCGAGAGGATGGATCGCTTCATGGAGCTCATGCAAGTGGTCGCTAGTGGCCAAGATCAGCTCAGAACTTTGGTCCAGCCTTTGATTTCCAGGGTTGATAGCAACGACGTTCTCCACGGTGGGACCGTGCCTACTCCTCCACCAGTCGAAACTCCGCAGAACCGTGTCCCCGTGGCCGGGGGCAACGGCAGTGCTAATGGCAATGTGATGGCCAACATCGGACTCAATACGGCGGGCGTCGGTAATGGGAGTCTGGGAGCTAATGTCAATATCGGGCCGGGAAACGGCAATGCAGGCGTCGGGAATCTGTTTGTGCCTCAACCATGGCTTGAGGATCACCAAGACGATGTGTTCTCTCAGAGAGGTGCTGAAGGGGAGCTGAATGCTGAAACGCGGCTTAGATTCAAAGCACTTGAAGATAAAATGAGAGATATCGAGAATCAGAATACTTTGGGCGTTGATATGTCCAAGCTGGGATTAATTGCTGATTTCAAGGTACCTCCTAAGTTCAGGGTACCTGACTTTGAAAAGTATAAGGGCACCACTTGCCCTCGTGTCCACCTGAGATCGTATTACATGAAGATGTCTGCCTATTCCGAAGACGAGAAGTTGCTGATGCACTTCTTCCAAGACAGTCTTTCCGGGCCATCCCTCGAGTGGTACATGGGTCTGGAGCCCACTAGTGTGCGCACATGGAAGGATCTTGCTGAAGCATTTGTGCACCACTACCAATACAATAGCGACTTGGCCCCGAACCGAGTTCAGCTGCAGAACCTATCGCAGAGGAATAATGAAGGGTTTAAGGAGTACGCCCAGCGGTGGCGTGAGTTGGCAGCCAGGGTTCAGCCGCCGATGGTTGAACGAGAGCTCGTGCAGATGTTTGTAGCCACCCTCCCAGGGGTTTACTATGAAAAGTTAGTCAGCGGTATGTCTGGGAAGTTCTCGGATCTCATTATCATGGGTGAACACGTCGAGAATGGGATCAAGATCGGGAAAATCCAAGGTGAGTCATCCTCAGCTGGAGGAGGCGGAAAGAAACCTTATGCTAGCAAAAGGCGAGAAGGAGAAGCGAGCGCTGTGACCAACGCTCGATGAAAGGGCAAAGGTCCTCAGCAGCAGGTAGCCAACATAAATATCCCGGCAGCTCCGCAGCAGCAGCAACCGAATCAACAGGGATATAGAAAGTACCAGAATCGGGCATCTTTGGCAAACCGTCACTTCGAGGCACCGCCCATGTCATACGCGCAACTCTTGCAGACTTTGCTTCAGCTACAGTTGGTCCAGAAGAAGACGATGGCTCCCTTGACAGGGGCACCTCCACCAGGGTACGACGCGAATGCCACTTGTGAGTTCCACTCAGGGGCACCAGGCCACACAATCGAGAACTGCAAAGCCTTCAAGCACAAGGTGTAGGACTTGGTGGATGCCAAGATCATCAACTTCTCCGATAATGTGCCCAATGTCACGAAGAATCCTATGCCGAATCATAGGGGAGGTGGTGTGAACGCCATTATCGAAGACGAGAGTGCAGATTTGTTGACTGATGTCAGAGATCTAAAGACGCTGCTTAGCTTCGTTAAAGCTAAGTTGTTGAAAAGAGGGTTCTTTCCAGGTTGCGGAGAGCTATGTATGGACTGTGCCACACGTTCTGATGGATGTGAGCAGTTGGTGGAAGGAATTCAAAGTCTGATGACTGAGGGGATTCTGCAGTTTAGCCGGAGGGCTGAGGGTGGATCAGGAGAGGTAATGCTGAAGCAAGCCGATGAAGTCGCCACCATCACCATCCCTCGCCGGCCGATAACTATTTCGGCGCCCAGACCGCCTACAATTACTATCACCAAAGCTGGGCCGATACCCTTCGAGAGCACTAACGTCGTTCCGTGGCATTATGTGGATGAAGTCTACTGCAACGGACAGAGGTTGGAGCTAGAACCGTATGGGTCGACTGTGGAGAACCTTGCGGGAATCAGTGGTATTACTCGCAGCGGAAGAGTATTTGCACCGCCAGAGGTCGTGACAGATAAAGCGGTCAGAGCTGATGCGGCCGATAAAGGTAAAAGTAAAGTCGTTGAAGAGGCCCCGTGTGGGGTAGAAAAAGACTTGCTTGTTAAAGATGCCGAGGAGTTCATGCGGTTGATTAAAAAGAGTGACTATAAGATTGTAGATCATCTCCATCAGACGCCCTCGAAGATTTCCATTCTCAACCTGTTGCTGTGTTCTGAAGCACACTGCAACGCGCTGCTGAAGGTGTTGAACGCCGCATACATACCGCAAGAAATATCGGTGAATCAGCTAGAGGAGGTTGTAGCCCACGTAAATGCTGGGAATGGGCTAGGGTTCACAGACTTAGAGCTGATGCCAAAAGGGAGGAATCACAATAGCGCCCTGCACATCTCGATAGAGTGTAGGGGCACGATCATGTCGCACGTGCTGGTGGACACGGGTTCGTCGCTTAATGTTCTTCCGAAGAAGGCGTTAATGAAGTTGGATACTCGTGGAGTGATCTGCACACCCAGTGATCTGGTTGTGAAGGCGTTCGACAGAACTAAACGCCACGTTTTCGGGGAGGTGACCCTGCCGATCCAAGTCGGTCCGGAAACGTTCAACGCGGTCTTTTATATTATGGACATCATGCCTGCCTACAGCTGTCTCTTGGGTCGGCCGTGGATCCATGCTGCTGGAGCCGTGACCTCCACGTTGCACCAGAAACTCAAGTATGCTGTCGGAGGAAGCATTGTGACTGTTTGTGGCGAGGAAGATATAATGGTGAGCCATTTGTCGTCCTTCAAGTATGTTGAGATGGATGGGGAAATCCACGAAACCCTATGTCAAGCGTTCGAAGCTGTTAAAGTCAAGGACGTAGCTCCTGTAGTCACTGAAAAGCCATAGATGACTCTCTCTTCCTTCAAGGAAGCCCGGGCTGTTGTCCAAGCCGGATCTACCCCAGGCTGGGGGCGAATTTTGGAGATACCCAACAAGCAAGATAAGTTTGGGTTGGGATATTCTCCTGGAGCTGAAGCTTCTTCTTCGTCTAGTAGTGCGTCTCGAGGTAAAGGGCCGATCCAATTTACCAGTGGCGGAGTGATCTTCGAAAGCATCAACGCGGCGTCTGAAGACAGCAGGGACAGCGACCGTGACCTCGACTCTTGGATTCAGCCAAGCAAGTCGGGCGAGGGCCTCAACAATTGGACCATCAAGGATATCATCCAGATGACAAGTGAAGAGTAATGATTTACTTTTTCCAATCATTGTACAACCCTATGTCCTACCCGGGGCATAGTGGTTTTATTGTCAGGGCCTTGTTGGATTATGTACATGCATTTTGTTAATAAATCAAAGGCGTTCTCTTCGTATTCAAATATTGTGATCTCTGTTATTCCTGTTTTATATTTGTTTTGAAAAACAGTAAAATGGCAATGGGGTTTGTGCTAATCTGCACATCCTTGTTTTAAACTTAACCCTTGTTATTGCAGGATTCACACAACAGATGACACCGACTCTGGACCTTCTACAGCTCACTTCGACTTCGATTGCCCGATCTATCAAGCCGAAGAAGAGATTGATGAAGACGAAGACCTTCCTGAAGAGTTGGCCCGCTTGTTGAAACAAGAGGAAAAAGTTATTCTGCCTCATGAGGAGGAGATCGAAATCGTGAACCTGGGTTCTGAAGAGCTCGTCAGAAACGTCAGGATAGGGGCTGCCCTGCAGAGTGATGTCAAACAGAGATTGGTCGAGATGCTAAGAGAGTATAGTGACGTCTTTGCTTGGTCATACGAAGATATGCCCGGACTTGACACGGATATCGTGGTCCACCACTTGCCGCTACGAGAAGATTGCCCTCCCGTCAAGCAGAAGCTTAGGAGGACGAGACCAGATATGGCCGTTAAGATCAAAGAAGAAGTGCAGAAACAGCTTGATGCTGGCTTCTTAGCGGTCACCACTTACCCTCCGTGGGACGCCAACATAGTGCATGTACCGAAGAAGGACGGTAAGGTACGCATGTGCGTCGATTATCGGGACTTGAATAGGGCGAGCCCTAAAGATGACTTCCCGTTGCCTCATACCGATGTGTTGGTCGACAACACAACCCAGTTCTCCGTGTTCTCGTTCATGGATGGCTTCTCCGGTTACAATCAGATCAAGATGGCGCCGGAGGACATGGAGAAAACGACGTTTATCACTCCCTGGGGAACATTTTGCTATAAGGTAATGCCTTTCGGTCTGAAGAACGCAGGGGCCACTTACCAACGAGCAATGGTAACTTTGTTTCATGACATGATTCATCATGAGATTGAAGTCTATGTTGATGACATGATTGCGAAGTCCCAAACGGAGGAAGAACATCTGGTCAACTTATTGAAGCTTTTTGAGAGGCTTAGGAAATTCAGGTTGAGGCTGAATCCAAACAAATGTACTTTCGGAGTACGTTCCGGAAAGTTACTGGGGTTTATCGTGAGTGAACGAGGCATCGAGGTTGATCCTGCGAAGATAAAAGCCATACAAGAAATGCCAGTGCCGAAAACAGAAAAAGAGGTTCGTGGTTTCTTGGGCAGAATAAGCTACATTGTAAGGTTTATCTCTCAGCTCACGGCCACGTCTGAACCGATGTTCAAGCTTTTAAAGAAAGATCAGGCGATTATCTGGAACGAGGATTGCCAGAAGGCATTCGACAAGATAAAGCAGTATCTTCAGGAACCTCCAATCTTGATACCCCCAGTGGCTGGACGGCCATTAATCATGTACTTGACAGTTCTTGAGAATAGTATGGGGTGTGTTCTCGGTCAGCACGACGAGACGGGCAGAAAGGAGCATGCCATTTACTACTTGAGTAAAAAGTTCACAGACTGTGAATCTCGCTACTCGATGCTGGAGAAGACGTGTTGTGCACTAGCCTGGGCTGCCAAACGTTTACGACAGTACATGCTCAATCACACTACCATGCTAATTTTGAAGATGGATCCGATCAAGTACGTCTTCGAGAAGCAGGCTCTTTCGGGCAGGATTTCCAGATGGCAAATGGTGTTAACAGAATATGATATTCAGTACGTGTCCCAGAAGGCCATTAAGGGAAGCGTATTGTCTGAATACCTGGCAGAACAGCCGATCGAGGATTACCAGCCGATGAAATTTGAATTCTCTGACGAGGATATCATGTTTCTCAAAGCGAAGGATTGCGATGAGCCGTTGCCCGACGAGGGGCCAGATAGGAAATCCCAGTGGAAATTGATATTCGATTGGGCGGTTAATTCCTATGGAAGTGGCATCGGGGCTATCATCACGACTCCCCACGGATCCCACATCCCGTTTACTGCGAGACTGACATTTCCAGTCACCAATAACGAGGCGGAGTACGAAGCATGCATCATGGGTCTAGAAGAGGCAATTGATTTGAGAATCAATAATCTAGACGTATATGGTGACTCAGCGCTTGTGATCAACCAGATTAAAGGGGAGTGGGAGACTCGTCAATCAAATTTGGTGCCGTACATGAACTATGCCAGAAGGCTACTTCCGTTCTTTGATCGAGTGGAACTCCATCATGTACCCAGAGCAGAAAATCAGATGGCTGATGCCTTAGCCACGTTGGCTTCAATGTATAAAGTCAATTTTTGGAATGAGGCTCCAAGAATGGTCCTTTCTCGTCTTGATAGACCTACATTCGTCTTTGCAATCGAGGAAGCCGCCGACGGCAAGCCATGGTTCCATGATATCCAGACTTTCCTTATGACTAAGGAGTACCCTGCGGGAGCGTCAACCCAGGACAAGAAGACTCTGAGGAGGCTGTCTGGAAATTTTTATCTCAATCCTGACGGATTTTTGTATAAAAGAAACCACAATCTCGTGCTACTCAGATGTGTAGATGAGAAAGAGGCGAGTATGCTCATGGAAGAAGTCCATGAAGGCACATTTGGTACGCACGCCGACGGGCATGCTATGACGAGAAAGATCCTGAGAGCAGGGTACTACTGGCTGACGATGGAATCAGATTGCTTCAAATTCGCGAAGAGATGTCATAAATTCCAGATTTATGCTGATAAAGTTCATGTGCCGCCGTGCCCGTTAAATGTCATGTCCTCCCCATGGCTGTTCTCCATGTGGGGCATCGACATGATAGGCAAGATCGAGCCCACTGCATCTAACGGTCATCGCTTCATTCTAGTAGCTATCGACTACTTCACCAAGTGGGTAGAGGCAGCCTCGTATGCTAATGTGACCAAGCAGGTGGTGGCTAAATTCATAAAGAGGGACATCATCTGTCGTTACGGAATTCCCGAGCGGATCATTACCGATAATGGTTCGAATCTGAATAACAAGATGATGAAGGAGCTGTGCCAGAGTTTCAAGATTGAACACCACAACTCATCTCCTTACCGGCCGAAGATGAATGGCGCCGTTGAAGCAGCCAATAAGAACATAAAGAAGATTGTTCAGAAGATGGTTGTGACCTACAAAGATTGGCACGAGATGCTTCCGTTTGCACTGCACGGTTATCGTACGACGGTACGTACGTCAACCGGGGCAACTCCTTTCTCCTTGGTGTACGGTATGGAGGCTGTCCTGCCGTTAGAAGTGGAGATACCTTCTTTGCGAGTTTTGGTTGATGTGAAACTCGACGAGGCAGAATGGATTACGAACCGACTGAACCAACTCAGCCTGATGGACGAGAAGAGGTTAGCATCGATTGCGTTTGGTCGTCTGTACCAAAGCCGAATGAAGAAAGCTTATGATAAGAAGGTGCGTCCTAGAAGCTTTCAGACGGGTGATCTCGTCCTGAAGAAGATTCTTCCTCCACACTCCGATCACCGGGGCAAGTGGACTCAGAATTACGAAGGTCCGTCCATCGTCAGCAAGGTCTTCTCGGGAGGAGCTTTGTTGTTATCCACGATGGATGGTGAAGATTTTGCATCCCCGGCGAACGCGGACGCAGTTAAAAAATACTTTGCTTGAAAGCGACCCGCTGGACAGAAAAAGAAAGTCCAGGCAAAAATGGGGCATCCTGGCGAACCAAAAACAGAATAAAAGGTTCGGGCAAAAATTAGGGATATAAATTGAAAAAATGTACACCCGCGAAGTCGAAAACCTACACTGGGCGGCTTCGGCAAAAAAGGGTATCCCGGTGAACTGAAAACCCGCAAAGGGCGGTTCACGCAAAAGTTAGGGATTTGAAAAAGCAAATGACTGCGTTCCGCGTGTGGACTTTCATTGTTTAGTGGTTTGGAAGACCTGAGGGCCGTTTATCTGAATCAATCTCTTCCAAAGCTGAAGCGTCGGAGAAGTATCGAAGTCGAGTGGGTCATAGAGGGATCAACTCATGGTGTTCGTCTACGCCTCATTGCCGACATTTGTATATACTGATGTATATTTATGTTTTATTTTTGCGCGGCTTCCTCATTCCAGGAGCTTGCCTCTGTTGTAAAACATTTTTACCCATTCAGGGGTTCGTTATCAATAAAATGTATACTATTCAGCAATTCTGTTTGCCTGTTTAGCATCTATCCATTTTGTTTGCGAAAAAGAACGTCGATGTTTTTGATAAAATGCGCATACATAAACTTACTGGCCTAGGCCACTGATTGTTGAAACAATGAATTACTTAAACATTGTCACGAGATAATAACCTCGATAGGTCCCTTTGAGAAGGGTATCTTGTCTGTTTGTTTGTGTTGTTACAGGTGTAGCATATTCCAGACAGTGCACTGTGCGCATCCCGAAGCAGGATGATTCCTCTTTCTCCAGCAAAGTTCAGCAGCCTCTCCCCGCAGAGTCTGAACACGAGATAATGAGCATTGATATGTCTCCCCAGGAAGAGATGATTCTCTCCCCAATCAGATGCGTCCTGAAGGAACGTCATCTCCTCAGCTGAGTCAGGCGCCGAAGCGCGTGTTCATCCCCCAGCACCGGGTCACAAGTGCAGGTCTCGTAGGAAACTATTCGTTCACTGAAGTGTGCAGCAACTGATAGTCCAGACTAAAGTCTCCGGTGGAATTGAAATTCCCCACCAGAGTCGTACTCTCCCCCGAAGTCGGATGATTCCTTCTTCCCCATCGGAATTGAGATTCCCCCCAGAGTCGTACTCCCCAGCGAAGCAGAATGATTTCTCCTTCCTCGTCCGAGTTTGCAGATCCCCAAGAGAGTCGAATCCTTGGAAGCTGCTCAAGCCATGATTGGTTCTCCCCAGTGGAAGGTTGAACAACCGAAGTTGTTTCTCCACAGAGTCGCTATCTCCAGAGAAGTAGCCGAGAAGGCCATGCAGTTTATTCCCTCGATTGACATCGCTTTCCCTCAACAGGTCCAAGTTCTCGTAGAGCTTCATTCCCCCGCAGCATTCAACTGAAGTTGTGTCCCCTGCGGAGTCCAATTAAGATTGGCGTGACCTTGTTCTCCTCAGCAGGATGATTCCTCTATCTGAGTAGTTCTTTCTCCTTGACAGGAGGACTCTCCCTTCGGCATTTATTTTGCTGACGGGATCGCATCATCGTGCATGATTGCATAGCATTTATTATAAACGCATAGCATTTATCATAAACGCATAGCATTTCCACCGGGTGGAGCATTACGCCCTTGCCGAAGCATATGCATGATAAGCACGATCCAAGTTGTTACCATTCTTGTTTTGTAGGTGTTCCGCCGCAGAATCGATTGCTCAGGATGATTCCTGACATTCTCCCCAACGAAGCCGCTTGCTCAAGATGATTCTTGAAGTCCCCAGCGAAGTCTTCGGTTCAAGATGATTCTTGAATTCCCCAGAAGGGTCGGTTGCTTAAGATGATTCTTAAGATCCCCAGTGCAGTCTCCAGAGTTGGTTGCTCAAGCTGATGCTTAGAGTCCCTGGCAGAGTGTTTGCTCAGGATGATTCCTGAAATCTCCAGAATGATTTCTGAAACCCCAAAGCGGAGTTACTTGATAGTTCTCCAGAATCCCCAGCGGAGGGGCGTTATCCCCAGCAGGTTTTTGAACGGCGAAGTTGAAACCTCCCTTGAAGACTCCATGATTGAAGTCTGACCGTGTTAATGAAGCAGTTCTCTCAACTGATGCAGAGTGCCTGATGGCAGAGGTTTAGATATTCCCAGTTGGCTCATGATTGACCAAGAATTCTATTCCCGACTTGCTGACGAAGTCCGGCTGATGCCCGACAAGGTCTTTGAATGCCTGATGGCATGTTTAACCTGATGGTTGACTTGATGAAGTCCGGCTGATGCCCGACAGTTTTCTTTGAATGCATGATGGCATGTTCAACCTGATGGTTGACCTGATGAAGTCCGGCTGATGCCCGACAGTTCTTTGAATGCCTGATGGCATGATCAACCTGATGGTTGAAGTCCGGCTAATGCCCGACAAGTTCTTCGAATGCCTGATGGCATGATCAACCTGATGGTTAAAGTCCGGCTGATGCCCGACAGTTTTCTTTGAATGCCTGATGGCATGATCAACCTGATGGTTGACCTGAAGAGTCCCGAGGAATCGTGATGCCTGATGGCATGATCGACTGTGTATTACCAGTTACCGTGTGACCAACTCTCCAGCTAGTTGCCGTGCAACAATTATTTCAGTTTTCGAAGATTTGTTCCCATCAGAGTACCGTGTACTTGTGCAGTTGGAAAATTTCCGGGTTTATCAGTATTCAGCCGTCTCACACCTTGATTGGCTGAGAGCCGTTCGCTCCTCACCCAGTCAGGTTCAAGCTGTTTGAATAGGGGCAGCTGTTGCACCCAAAAATTTGACCAACATTTATTTACCTAGCATTCATCATCTGCATCTCATTGATATGTGGGCAGTAGATCAAGGGGTATGATTACCCAGCAAGAGTTATATGAGACTTTGAAGCTAGCCAAGAAGGTTGTTCAAGTGTTCAAAGGTTGATACCCTTGTCAGAGAACTCAAGAGATCCTCAGAGAGATTGGTTGAAACCAAGGTGGTGTGTCTCATAACTTGAGAGTTGTGGGAGCTCCTCAGATGATTCTGAAGCTATGAGGATGGACTTGAAGCTTTGAGAGAGCTTATGAGATGTCTTGAGATCCATCATGAAGCCTATAGAGGTCATTGTACAAGAATTCAGAAGACTCAGCCATGAGTGGTGGAATTAGGGTTTGACTGGGTCAACCCTAGGTCAACTAATGTTTTGGAAAAGGTTGAGACCTAATCCAAGAGCCATGTTATCATGGATTGATGCATTGAGATGCTAAAAGGATGATTCCTAGACCAAATCATCATGATTGAGGAGTTTGAGAAGTTTTAAGCTAGGGTTTCTAAGGCTTGACAGTGTAAAATCCCCTAGTTTGATCCCTATCTTCAAGGCAGTGTAGCTCAAGATGTGATTGTCATCTCATCTTCCCCACAACATGAATTTTGTAGAGCTTGCTCTTAGCTTTAATTTGAGTACTAGAAGTCCTTGATAGGATTTGTAGAGCTCAAGTTATGACTTTGACAAGTTACAGGTCATCTGAGGTATGTGAATCTGGGTCCTTGAAAGTCACCCAACTTGCATCCAACTTTTGCCTAAGAAGGATGATTCCTATGAACTCTTGGTCAACATTAATGTTGTTCCTCATCTTCTTAGCTTTCTAGAGAGTACTAGAAGTCCTTGATAGGATTTGTAGAACTCAACTTATGGCTTTGACAAGTCAAGGGCATTTTGGTCATTTGGATATTATAGGTCATTTCAAGCATAAAGCCATATCTCCTATTTCCAAACTTCAAATGGAAAAACCTTCAACATAAAACTTGCTTAGAATGATGTTTTAAGGCTAGTAGGGAGGTCATGAGATGTTGAAAAGGCTTGTAGCAAAAAGTGATAAAAATGGCCTAAAATGGAGGCATAAGTTAAATAAGTTGAAATTGGAAATTGGAAATCCCAAGTTACACATCCAAACCATGGCATATAATAGGTCATTTTGACTCTAAAATACATTCTAAAAACAATGGTTCATCCACAATTTTTATTTGAGGCCTAGATCATGGGGCTGCTTTGGAAATTGGTTGCTTGCATCTTAAGGTTCAAAGGAAAAACTTAAGAAAACTCAATGTACAAGTTAGTTAAGGGTTTCAACACATCCTACATCTCATATAAGGATAATTTCGAGTCATTTTGGTTGCTTCAAGAGCTTGGCATGAGATAAGGCATGAGATGAGAAGTGAATTCATAAACTCATGACATGAGAATCCCAATTTCTCATGGGATGGTTCTAGATGGTTTTAGATGATTCTAAACCACTCTATATAACCTATAGAACTTGCTCAGATGCAAGGTTGGTGTAAGATTTGAGAGAAGAGAGAGTTGGCCATTTCACTTGCCTCCATTGCAAGTTGAAAGTAAATTCCACATTCTGAATCATTTCCATCCATTCTTTCAATCTAAACACACTCCATTGATCATATTGAAGCTGCGCAGATCAATTTGAGAGCAAAACCATGGTGAATTGAGGAATTGGCATTTGGATTTTCAAGGTTGCAAGTCAGAATCGGATTCTGAGATTCAAGCATTCTCCATCCAATCTTTTGCAAACAGAAGCTCTATCATCATCCAAGGAAGGTTTCTGAAGAATTACAAGGCTGGGAGTGAAGGTTTCCTCCATCTGTGAATCAAGAAATACCAGGTTTGCAAAATTCACTCTACACCATAATTTATGCATAATTAGCAAGAATGGTTAGGTTAGAAAGGTTAGAGACCAGTAGGTGATCATTTCTGGAGAGTTAGGGATCAATTGATGAAGATTGAGTTATGGACACCATTACTTTGTTGAGCAAGAACTCGAGATATAGTGAGGAAGAATACAAGTTTGATAGCTTATTTTCACCAGTGAAGTGTGGTGATCATTTTAGTACCAAGAAATCCAAGAATTGTTGAAGTTGAGGATTGACCATAATTTCAATCTTGGATCGTATTTCATGTTGGAGGAGGTTTCAAGGAATTCTAGGGTTATGGTCATACTCAGCATGAAAAATGGAGCATGTTAGTATTTTGAATTGTTAAATTTGATGATGATTTGAGGACATACGAAGGGAGGGAAGTCTGGCATGTGAAGCTCTATTTCCATGGAGAGTTGCTGCAAACCCTAGCTGGAGGAAGAAGATGAAGCGTGGCCATTGGATTGCCCCTTGACCCATTGACCATTCCCAGATCCTACGGCTTTGATCAAATCTCAGCATTTGAGAGGGAAACCCTGAGTATGATGAAACGATGCGTTTCATTAAACCCAAGTCCTTGGGCTTAAGTTCTGAACAACTACCCACACCCCCAATCGGCCCATTGTGGAAATGTACTGAATTTCATTACTATCCGCACCGTTGATTTTTCTATTTTCTTTTCATTTTTTTGATTAAATTTCTGATGATAATTGGGCCTAGCACGTATTATTGTTTGCACCCCCACTCTGAGCCCATTGATGAATTGAACTGGACATAGTTGCTATCTGCACCTAGGTTTTCTTATTTTAATTTCTTTTTCTCCATTTTATGTTAATCTTTGAAAAATCATAATAAATAGAAAATTAATGATTTTTGCATGGGGATTTTTTCTCCCATTTCCTGATCATGTCCAGAAAATTATGAAACCAAAATATTTGCATTTCATGCATTTTAATATTTTTTGTATATTTTCTATTTTAATTGCTTTTTAATTCTTTTATGTTGATACATGGTTTTGTAGAATTTTGTTTAGCTAGTTCCCTTTGAATTTTTAGGCCATTCTTTTTAGGATAGTTATATTAGTACTTTAGCTCCCCTTTAGATTTATTCCATAATTTTGTGATGAATTTTAGGTTAGTTTTTCTTAGATGATTTTAGGTTGTGTAGAATTAGGTTAATCCTTAACATAGGTCCACAATAGCACTAGAATTTTGGGTTTCTAGGTCAAGATAGATATTGGGACATATAGGGTATTAAGGGTAGGTATATAGGATCCCCTAGGAATTATATTAGGTTTTAATATAGTATTATACTATTTTTGGATGATTTTTGTAGTTGGTGATTGTTTGTGTTGCCCTTGTGGGCTTGTATTTTTGTTTGCTTTGCTTTGGGGGCCTGGAGAGCTTGGTATTGCTTTGAGGAGCATTGAGGAGCATAGTAGGAGCATTGATGAGCATGGAGGAGCATTGAGGAGCTTGAGGGCTTGATCTTGTTTGTTTTGTTGTTGTTTTAGGGTTAGGGATTAGGAAGAGTTTAGACCTAGTTAACTTCTTTCTTAAACAAGGATGGTACCTTTCACCTCCATTCCTCCCTATGATTCAAGGTCCTTCCATGGTATACACCTCTCTCCTTTGGAGGGATAAGTGATGATATCTAGGAAGTAGAACTTTTGAGGGAACCCTTCATTTGATGTTGAACCCTTATAGGTCACCTTTGGTGGTCAATAAGCATTTTAACACCCTAGCTTATCCAGTTAAGTGATTTCCTATGGTTTGAATATCTTGAGAGATGTTGAGAGTGAGTTTGAAGATGAAGACTTCATTGAAGAGTATGAGAGAGGATGAGTCCTTAAGCATTGCCATTCCAGCTGAAGCTTGAAGAGCAACAAGAGCAAGTTGATACTTGAAGACCCAATGAAGATGAAGTAAAGACTGAAGGATGAAGTTGATACTTCTAAGTGATTGAAGATTATTCTAAGTAGCTGAAGCTTACAGGAAGGGAAGACCAAGTTGAGACTGGTAAAGTAGGGAAGAGCTGAAGCTTGAAGTTGAGAGAGGAGTTGATCAGCTTTCTTATCTTTTTCTTTTCTGTATTGACATGTTTTGTTTGACTTGCTTGATGCATTAGAATAAGTCCATGACTAGACTAAGTAGAATCTAGGAGCATGATTGCACTAGAGGTTGAGTTGCTCCCTCTGCTTGTATTGTTACTGTGTGGCTTTGCTTGCGAGTATTCGGTAGAGCCCAACTCCCTTGCCCATGTGGTTTTTGTTTGCCTGATGGCATTTTATTTTATTTCTTCTGTATGATTGCAGTTTACTGTATCTTTCTTGATAGCATGTTGTTTATTTCAGTATGATTACTGTTATCCATTCTGGCTTGAGGTTGAGATGAGCTTGTGGAGGCTGAAGCCCCACACACATTTCCTCCCTCACTTGCATTGCATGCATTTTACCGTTTAAGCTGATGCTTTGTCTGTTTTAGTGTATCATTGACATGATCCCTTAGGACTCTCATTTCCTTTGATAAGGAATTGATGATAGAACTTTAGGTTGAAACCTATGCATGACAACTTCTAGGAGTTCCCTGTTCAAACCTCAACCATAGGATGAATCCTTGGCATGACAACAGTAGGACTTGATAGTATCCCTCCTAGTTGGGCCTGTTCTCTTCTCATCTCAAAACAGTTTAAGATACAGTAATCATGAATGATTTCTTTCGTACGTTACGAGCCTTAAGCTATCTGAGAAAGGATTATGGGAGAGTTTCTTTTCCACAGTCTGGATGTTTAGTATGATACCCTTTTGGTGACATGCGACGCATTCACTCTCAGGTCATAGTCTTTAGTGCGATTGAAATTGCAAACACAATAAAAACACTTCTTCCGCAAAAGACAGGAAATAATGCGTAGTGTCCCGAACTACGTAAGCTCTGATCTCTCATACCTGTTGAGAGTATGTAGGCACAATACTGATGTATTGGCGAGCCACCTTCCCCATAACCCGTCGTAGGTCAAACTACGTTGACTCTGATTTCTCGTTCTCTGATGAGAATACGTAGGCATAAAGTGCGACGCTTTGCCGAGTCATTTTTCTTTTCTGTTTAAGCCAGCCTTGATAGGTAGATAGATAAAACCAACCCGTCCAGTAATCATAACAAGCGTGGATCCCGTCGAGTACGACGGACGTGAGGGGTGCTAATACCTTCCCCTTGCGTAACCGACTCCCGAACCCAGACAACGGTTGCGACGACCTTGTCTTACCCTTTTTCGTTAGGTTTTTCTGATCGTTTCCTTTCCCGCTCTGAGGGATAAATAACAAAAGGTGGCGACTCTTCTGTTGTGCCGGCACCTTATTTTCGCGTAAGCGACAACAATCACCAACTATGATAAAGACGGTAGAGACTTTGAAGTTTGCATTATTCAATTTCTTGACTGCTGCTGGTTGCGCGCAAACCCTTCACATATAGCATCATCTTGCCATTTTGAGTTAAAATGTTTTCACACAACTAATGCATTCACTTACCATTCTTATGTATACCTGATACTCAGTATTTGCATTAACAAACTCTTGAAGTTTATGTTTTTGTAGGCTGCTTTTGAGCATATGTCTGAGATGCACCAGAACAAATTCAGCCAGCTTGTTCAGTTTAATGGTAGTCTGTGCATAAACAGAATCCCCAGTTTTCTTTGTGCTTGGAAAATGCTAAAGAGAGACGAGACGACATCATTGATAAGCTCCAGGTTAAAATCAAAATTACTAATATCTTCCAATGCTGTAATCCTTGATAAACTCTGCCATATGCTTATAGTTTTGAAATCTCATATCGTCAATGCTCTCCGTTACCGCCAATGCTAAACACAAGAAAATCAAGTTTTCCTTCAGATTCTTCACTGCCTGGCCTGTTGTCCATGCTGTTGAGAAAGAGTTGGCTGGTCGTAGAAACTGGTGCAACAGGAGTACCGTCGCTGGAACTTGATGCGTAACGACGGTGAAGTTTGTCACTACATTGTATTTTTCGTTGGTATGTCTTAACTTGTGTCGAAAATCATAAATATCTGTCATGCTGAAATGATGTATTCTCTTGCACCTGGTTGTGGTTTCGCTTGCATAATTCATGGTTTTCTAAATAATTTGATCACGTTTTGCCCATTACTTGAATTGACTCAATGACCTACTAAATCCATTCACTTTTCTTATCAGGTTATAAAGGAATCAAAGTGACAAGCTGCAGCTTAGCATTGACGACATGTCTCGGCAGTACCGCGGTTCAACTGAGTTTGGTCCTGCTTTATGAATGTGCTGCAATTTCCCTTTAGGCTAGGCTAGGCTTAATTCTTTGAATTGTAAAGAGCACCAAGTCTTTTATTTCTTGTACATGACCATGGTTTTCTTATGACCATCCTTTGCATTGTATTCCTTATAACACTTGAATTTGTTAATTGAATTTCTGAGTTTTTTTTGCATTTGGAGTGTTTTAATTGGAATGAACCTTACGAATCTTCAAAGTTAAAACCTCCTGAACCTCAAGAGAAACGCCACCGTGACTATATTGACTCGTGGAGTTTGAACATCAAGGCCTGAAATGTTGGTGTTTAATCTTGAGACCATATCTTCAAATGACTTAAACTTGTGCTTAAACTTTATTTATAACAGCATAACATAAATCATTGCTTGTATTTCGAATCTTCAAAATCCGGTATCATGGCGGCTTGAGTTTAAGAAAAGAACAACAAATTTTATCTCGGACCTTAACCATATGAATCCATAACTTTACTATTAACTTGCACGCCCTGACTTTTAGGAGTTTAAATTTGTAAATCTATAACCTTTTGCGCTTGAGTCATGATACCGATTACGTGTGGATCCTAATGAGCTTATGACTTGAGTAACAACCAAAATTCCTCTCATGATTTGAATTCAAATACTGAACCGAATCAAAGATGAATTTGATCATAATAGAAAACTCTTGACAACAAAATGGCATAAATCTCAATCTTTGAATAATAGGCCCTTATATGTATCACTTTGTGATTCCCTAAACTTCCAGCAGTAACCTGTCTTTCACAAAACAAAGAAAACAAGTTGGTTTAAACAGTTAGCTATGCATAATGATTGACTTAAATGATATGCAAGAAAAGTGCCCAAGGAGGTGAGATCTTTAAGGTCAAAAATTAGGGTGCGACAGATGCCCCTATTTAAGTTGCTTCTATCCGGAGATATGGAGATTGAAATCTTCGTCTCGATGAGATAGGAGGGACTTAAATACAAACATAACATGAATTTTTGGCCCTAAGAAGCCACCGAATGCAAATGATATGCATGATATGAAAAATGCAAGACATACAGTTCTGCGAGGGAAAGACGTCACAGGGGAGAAGCTAGACACGACACATGGGAAGAACCGGCTCAAAAAAGCGAGACTCCACGGGGAAAAATTGACAATAAAAAAGTATCTATAAGAATGTTATGAAAAACTTGGGAGAAAACCACTTGAACAACCCACTGTATAGGTCAAAGTATAATTATCAGCTGGAGAAGTCTACTGTCGAGACTTGTAACTTTAATTGAGAATACTTTTGCCAAAGTATCTACTGTTAAATCTTGTATGGAATCTGCTGCCGAGATTCTATGTTGAAGTCGCTGGAGAAATACTTCTGACAAAGTCTTCTGGAAATTTACTGCCGAGATAAACCAGGGAATGAAATAGAAGTACCTACTACCGAGGTCTACTGGTAATCTACTGCCGAGATTAGCCAGGAAATAAAATAGAAGTACCTACTGTCGAGGTCTACTAGTAATCTACTGCCAAGATTAGCCAGGGAATGAAATATGTTTGAATAAACCTCCCCGAGCGTCATGGTATGGATGCCATGAGCTGGTCTTAGTCTCTTGATGTAAAACCTCCCCGAGCGTCATGGTGTGTTTGCCATGAGCTGGTCTCAGTCTCTTGATGTAAAACCTCCCCGAGCATCATGGTGTGTTTGCCATGAGTTGGTCTCAGTCTCTTCCTGAAATGATGAAAACTCGTGAGAGCATCTTCACAGGGGATTGCAAATTTGTAGATTGTAGAATCATTGTAGATTGTAGATGTTGTTGTAGATGTTGTAGAACTTCTTGGCTGTGAGCCATAATGTATTGTAAATTGTAGAACTTCTTAGCAGTGAGCCATAATGTGTCATAAATTGTAGAATTTTGTAGATTGTAATTTGTAATGTATTGGAGATTGTAAAACTTCACCGGAGATCTTCAGGAGAGATGCAAGCCGGTTGAATTGTAAAGTATGTCTTCTCAAATAAAGAGAGACTAATGTGATAAACTTCCTCGACTTCTCTGGGGAGATGTTGCTTGATGAAATTAATCTTGTGTGATGAACTCGCTGGGGAATACATCCATGAGGAGCATCCTAGCTGTTGTAAAAATGTGTGAATTCTTGAATAAAGAGAAATATCTGTAAGGTTTTCCATTTACCAAGTCGATAATCACTGGGGATGGACAAACTGTCTTGGGGATACTGTCATCTGTCGTTTTTAATAAGATCCTGATCAAAACGAGTCGCTCAAATAAAGAGGTTGCTTACAATATGGATCTGATAATATTGTTGGGGAAGTATCCATCTTCAATAGTTATCTTCATAAAACTCTTCCTGGGGAGCTGAGTGCAAAATAAATGCACAATGAATCCATATTCAAAAGTCTGGAGATATCTACAACGTGATTGCCAAGGACCAAAGTTCAATTCAGGAAATAACTGAAGAGAAACTATCAAGCAAGACTCAACCATCGAGGTATGAACTCAAATGGGATTTACTAAAGCAACCGTCGACCATCGGCAGTACCGTGGTTCAACTGAGTTTGGTCCTGCTTTATGAATGTGCTGCAATTTCCCTTTAGGCTAGGCTAGGCTTAATTCTTTGAATTGTAAAGAGCACCAAGTCTTTTATTTCTTGTACATGACCATGGTTTTCTTATGACCATCCTTTGCATTGTATTCCTTATAACACTTGAATTTGTTAATTGAATTTCTGAGTTTTTTTTGCATTTGGAGTGTTTTAATTGGAATGAACCTTACGAATCTTCAAAGTTAAAACCTCCTGAACCTCAAGAGAAACGCCACCGTGACTATATTGACTCGTGGAGTTTGAACATCAAGGCCTGAAATGTTGGTGTTTAATCTTGAGAGCATATCTTCAAATGACTTAAACTTGTGCTCCTATGGCTTAGTAAAGTCCATCCAAAGAGTTTCAAGTCCTCAGGATGTCCGGATCACCAACGGGCGACTCGGTAGACACCGATCGATCGAAAGGTTGACCAAAAAGTCAACTCTCCAACAATAAGAAATTTGACTTCAAGATGTGAATGAAAAATGTTCCTTATATCATATTACACCTCCCCATAAAATTTCATGACCATTGGATCAAGGGTTAGGAAGTAATTGCAAAAATCGGGAATTAGGGTTTCGAAAGGGGCAAGATCATAACTCCCTAACCACACATCTGATTGAAGTGGTTCTAAGCTTGTTTGAAAGGTCTTGACAAACCCTACAAAAGTCCCACAGTGGTCCACATTCAAAAAATGCATGGAATTGGAGTTATAGCAAAAATCATTTTTCAAGGGTAAAGGACTTAGTGAAATTTCATAAGTTCTGGCCATACAAACCATTTTTTCAGTCAACTTCAAGAGGTTTTTCAACCAAGATGAACATAGAATTGGAAGTTTTGATAAACATGAAAGTTGTAGAGCTACATGAGGGCTTTCTAAAAAGTACAAGAACTCCTCAAGAGGATTTCTGAGCTAAGAGTTATGGTACATGGAAGTTGGGCCTGTCACACTTGAAATCACTTTGGCCAAACTTCTCAAAATCTGTTTTTCACAACTTGGACTATCCTCAACCCTTGGATCATGATTCAATATGGTTTTCAGATGTGTAGAGGAATGAAAATGCAGAGAAATAAGGAGTTTGAAGAGAGAGGCAAGTGGCAAGCCACTTGTGTAATAAAATATTCAAATGTAAGAAGGAGAGAGAAACTTTTTCACTCCAAAACTGTTGCAGCTGCTCTCCCTACCTCCATGGATCATCTCAGTCACTTCATGTCCATATCCACTTGATTTTTCTGATCTCCATTGAACCATGTAACTGATAGGAGAAGATTTGGCAAGATTCACTTGAAAATCTCAAATCTCCCTCCAAAAGTGGTGAAAAACCAAATCAGCCCTCACCCTCATTTCTCCTATAAATAGAGGCCTCCTCTATAATCTCAAACACACTAGAGCAATAGCATAACACCATAGCTCTCATTCTCCTCTCACTCATCAAGAAATCTCAAAACCTCAAAAAACCTCCATTTTCACAAAAAACTGTCTTGAGCAAAATTCTGCTCAAGACCAGTTCCATCCCTTCCAAACCTCTAACAATCACCCATACAATCTTTAAATGTCATATAGAAGGTGTCCATACACTCAAACCTCTCAAAAATCTCATTTTTCACAAAAGTCAACTCTCATGCTAAGCTACTTTGACCATATTGCATAAAACTGGCCAAAACTTGTTCCATCCATTTTCTTGAGTTCCTAAACACTCAAACACCTTGCAAATATCCTTCCTCAACTGTTCAAAGCCCTAAGAATCAGTGGTAACACTTGTTTCTCAAACTGTCTTAAGATTGGCACCTTGCTTCAAGAAGAAGGCAAGTCCAAGGCTTGGTGGTGTGGAAGCATTCTCTGGTTTTCTTTGACATTTTAGCTTACTTACAAGTTTGTCTACAAGAGGTAAGTCATCTCTAATTCAACTTATTTCATTATCATGATTTTTGCTTTGATTGTCATCAAATTTGCAATGTCACTGTTTTTGTTATGATCCATATGTTGGGTTTTAGCATTTGTGAAAGTGTGTTTGGTTGTTGCCTTAAAGCCCGTCCCTTATCATGCCTCTAATGTGTGTGTATGCTTTGATTTGCCTAGAACATCACCCTTGCCAAATTTTGCTCTGCTGCTACAGCATGAGCAAACATGTTTGCATCAATATATTGATTCCATTTTGCATTGGCATTTTGGTTGGTCTATGAGTTGAAACTCATTTGTTATCTCATCTATAGCATATGTATATGTCTATTTCTATTCAAATATGCTTTATGCTGATTTTGGAATTGTTCATGCTTGGTCATGTTGCTAAGTAGTAGTTGGGATACCATTTCCCACCTCAATCTGCTTTGGACCCTTCTTGGTGTTTAGACACCCTTGATATTATGTATGTATGATGTGTATGAAGTTACCTGGCCCAACTTTTGCATTCATTCTGACTTGACATACCAACTGCCTCATATCATGTTTTAATTGTCATCAAAGTACCATTGTTCATATTATCTTATCTCCAGCATCCATGTCTGTTTGAATCATATCCATAACACACTTACAGTATGTGCACATATTTGGTTTGACCTAAAACTATTTGGAACTCTAGTTTGTTTGATGTCACACTGTACTTCACAATTGCATTTGAGCAGTTTGAACACCACATCACACAATGTCTGGTCCTGCACTAAATTGACCATTTGAACTCATTTAAATACATATTTTTAGCATGTATGTATGTTTGAGTCAAACTAAATTGGGTTATAACCTTGAATTGCCGCTTTCACACCTTAAACATACCATATTCACAACTCCAAAGCCACTTTTCATGACAGATTGCTTTGAACTTGTTTGTTGCTTGATCACACTCTATATCATGAATGTAAAATGTATATATGCTTGCTTTGAGGATTAGAATTGATACTGTCATGGACTGGTGGGGCTTCAGAAGTAAGTCTTGAACAGTCTAGGATTTGTAGGAGCTTTGGTAGATGTTCTGCTTGTGTGCATAGAGGAGGGTGGAGTTGTTGCTCTAAGACTAGTGTTTCTTGCATACTCTTTTCATTTTATGATTGCTTTGTAATGTGTTTAATACCACCTTTATATTTTGGTCCAACACAAAGAACTAGTACTGCACCTCCACTTCAGTATGACAGTTTTGGTTTTTTTAAGAAGGTGTTGTTTGGAGCTCCTTGTCCCCATAGTGTTTGAGATGCCAAGCTTGTTTGCTAATTCTTGCTATGTGTATGTGGAATGCATGATCTGTTGTCACACATGTTCATTATCTTGTTCAATTGGCCTCTATCATGATTCTTTGATGAAACTTGACCTATGCCATATTCAAAGACTGTTGGGAGTATTTTACTGCATTTTGCTCATTTACACTTTGCCATCACTATACCAATTTTTGCCTTAAAGAGAGTGAGCTTAATCTTTGAGCTTGATCCCACCTGTTACTCTATATATGATATGTGTGCACCATTGCTTGACATAAAAGCTTTTCATTTTGAACTTATATTTGCTGCTTCCTCAACTTATTCCCAAAAAGGAAACTGTTTTGCATTTACACTGCATGGCAACTCCTTTTACAACTGAAATATGTCTGAGTTTGGAGCTTAGCCTCATCTGATGTCATGCTTATAATGTGTACTGGTTGTATGATTTATTGCTGCTTAATTTCATTTTCCATTTACATGATGCATCACCAATCTTCATTGGATCCATTCCTGCTTGCACTGTTAAAAAGCATATTAGAAATTGTTTACATTTCGAGCATGAGAGTAGTAATCAGCATACATGGTACATTGACTATATGAATCCTTTTATCTCTGAGCTTGCATCATCAAATTGGTTTTAAACTGTCCTGCATTATGCCTGCTGTTTCAAATCCACCTGATACCATTGACCTCATTGCATTGCATCTGTCTTGATAATTTTATTGCAAATTGAGCTTTATCTTCATCCTTCTTTTTTAAGAAAGCCACAAGTTAGGATTGTTTGCATTTGCATTCCAACACAATTACACTCAATATAGCAGCTTGACATCCTCCCCTTAAAAGACTTCAATTCTTGTGCTAGCAGTTTGTTTTAGAGATTTATAGATGTTTTGGTGCAGTTTTTATTTGTTGGAGTTGTATTGATTGTTATTGTGGATATTGTATTTTCTTCATGAGCAACTTACATACAAGTTCTTGCTGTGTAACTGATGAAACCTTTTTCTTGATCAGAATTACTTCATTAGCACATTTAGAGTTTGTTCAGACCCTCACATTCCTTTGGTTACAGCTGTTTTAATCAAAAGATACCAAAATGCATCGCAAGTTCATAGGATGCATGTTCTATCGAATTTATCTGTAGGTGTGTTATATCAAGAAATGGATTGCATGATCTTAATCCTCATCAAAAATTAATCAGTTTTGACTAAAATTTCGTGAAAAATGGTTAAGATTTGAAGATGTTGAGAGCGAACCGTATTTTCATATTTCACTTGTTTGGCCTTGGTCTTTTGCCCAGCTATGTACTTCGTTAGGTATATGTATTTTTAGGGGTGGCTAAATACTTGGATGTATCGCCACCCCAGTGGTTATAGCACACGCCTTTCACCAAACATGCCAGGGTTCGATCCTCAGTGATGACCCTTTTTGATTCCTTTTATTTCATTTGGCTTGATTTATCATATTTTCCATCCTTTCCTTTCCTTGTACATGCGCTTGCCCTTTCTCTTTTTATTTACATGATTTTTATTTGTTATTTTCATTGAAACTTCAAAAAATCATAACTTTCTCATGCCATATCTTTTTTAATCCGTTCTTTTTGTAACTTTTTCATTGTAATGTCTATTTTCATGTGATGGATTAAAATCTCATATTTCTTGTTTTTACAATGCCGTTTGCCTACTTGTTAGTTGGTTCATTCTTGGGTTATTACCTTACGTCTTGATTAAATTTCTCTTATAACATGCTTGATTTATCTTGTAAGATTTATTTGTATGTGCTTCCTTGTGTTAGTTAACATATTAGGTTTACCTTCCTTTGGTTGTTACCATGAGTTATTGTTTCTTTCCTAAAGCCTTGAATTGAACTGTTGTGATCAGTCCTTGCGTTTTTTCGATTGTCATCAATGCCTAATTGTTGTTACATTTGAATTTATAACATGATCACTTTAAGTTGAGACTTATTTGTATGGTTGTCACCATGATCTCATATTATTTTCCTCCTAAATTATGAGGTTTAAACTGATTTAATTGTGTTTGATTGTTATCTATGCACATTGTTGTCACATTTACTATGCTTTGAACTTATGACATACCCATCTTCAATTTGTGATTTGTTTATGTAGTAATAACCTTCATCATGTTCCAATATTTGTTAAGATGAGCCCTCAATATTTGTTAAGATGATTTATTGGTTTTAACCCTTGGTATCATTTAAAGTATCTACTTATTGTAATATGTATGCTTACTTGTCTTAATCTTATTTCATCTTGCTTTATTAAGTACTTCTTCCCCCAAGTGATGGAACTTTCTAGTTCTCATCCAAGTTGCCTCTCTCACTCTCCTTCCAAAGGAGAAGTCTCTCCCTTGACCTCTGTGTCATTGGATAGCTCATTTATCCCTCTTGACTTTGTGAAGTCACCCTAACCCTAGCTTAGTTAAGTTAGAACATTCAAACCATTAGACTTTGCTATAAGTCTAGAAAACCCACCTACACTAGGAGTGTTCTTCAATTAGAACCCTAGGATAGAGTTTGTAAACTCTATGTAAGAATCATGGACATGATTACTTACTTCCCTTTCTTGAGAGTTCAACATAGATCTAGAGAGTTTTGTGAAACTCTACACAAGCATGTATATGTTTGTTCCCCTTTGAACCTTGATCATAATTAAGTGTTCTTCAACCCTAGTGAGGTGAACTACGATTGTTCTGATTCTATCCTAGTTAGGATACGTAGGAAGAGGACGCGATGTCTTTGCGAGCAAACTTAGAAATTATCTTTAGGTCTTTACCTATCATCCTTCACCTTTAACCAATCCCAAACCTTAGAAAACATTTACCAACTTAGCATGCAAACAAACAAAAGGTTCCTGTAGAGTACTACAGATGTTTAGGATGTGAAATACCTACCCTATGCATAGACCTTTCCTTTGGATAAATTAGAGTCTGGTTATAATCTAAGAATTAAAGATTCAAGTTAATTCAATAGCTTGGTATCACGATTCTCACCGCAACAGAAATGGCGACTTCACTGGGGAATTGGACTTAACTTGAGGGTTTAGCCTATTTTGTTTAAATTGCATGCTATATTTGTAAATATTTGCTTAACATGTATATTTGTCAATATATTTGTTTGATTGCTAGGTATTGGGTGCTTTGAGTGGTGAGACGGTCCTATACCCGGACTTGAGTGCATTTATGATAGGATGGTGGTATATTCAAGAAGGCTTATAGGGAGTTGATTCCCGACCAAACTAACTTGAGAAACCACCGCTCAGTGTAGGCCCTCTTGAAAGTTTTAGTATTGTTGATCGAGTATTCGTGAAAACAATGCTACTTTCAACGAAGGAGCCCACGACACTGTGGACTTTTAGATTACATTTTCCCCACTTTGGCCTTAATAGGACGTAGTGCGATGACTATAAGGAAGTATTTCCGAAATAGTTGATACGCGATACTACATTCAGACGAGATTCTCTTGAGAATATTATTGATTACCAAGTAATTTGGGAAGTTGATGATATCCGAAAGATGGGTTGATGACTCTGGGAACTTTGTAGAACCCGTTCGGCAGGTACAATCAACCCATAATACAAATCTTTGGGGATGGGTAGACCCTTGGACTCATGCTTGTCCTTAAACCTAAGCTTGTGTTGTGTGCATATGCATTTGCTTGTGTTTGTGCATTCATATCATCATGTCATCATATCATCATATGATTTCATGGAACTCAGACTTTGTTGTTTGTAAACATCAGAGGTCGTCATGAACAGTGAAAGAAAGAAGACTTTGAAGTACACTTACAAGGGTTTTAACCTAGATGATTTGAAAAGGTTGAGCACCTTAGTGACAGATCCAGAGGGATTTCAAAGCCGATATGGGAAGTTGTTGCTACTCTTGAAGATAAAGATGGATAGTGGACTTCTTTCTACTCTCCTCCAGTTTTATGACCCACTCTACCACTGTTTCACATTCCCTGATTATCAGCTAGTGCCCACGCTAGAAGAGTATTCTCAATTAATTGGATTGCCTATTCTTGAAGATTCTCCTTTTTAGATTGTAGAGAAGGACTCTAAAGAGCAAGATATTGCCAAACCTACACGTTTGGGAGTGGTTGATATAAAAAAGAATCTGATTACAAAAGGGGGAGTCTTTGGGTTAAAGGCAGAATTCTTGGTTAAGAAAGCTCAGTACTATGCAGACCATTTAAGCATGGATGCATTCGAGGCTATCCTTGCCTTACTTATCTATGGTATATTCTTGTTTCCAAGCTTTGAGAATTTTGTGGACCTCAATGCCATCAAAATTTTCTTGAAGAAGAATCCTGTGCCTACCTTGTTAGCAGACACTACCATTCTATTCATCTGAGGAACTTTCACAATGGAGGAATGATCACTTGTTGCACTCCTTTATTGTATAAATGGTTCACTTCACACTTGCCCAAAGCCAACGCTTTTTGGGATCCAAAGAAAGGATATTGGTCGCAAAAGATCATGGCTCTTACCCATTCCGATATTGATTGGTATAGTCGTGATTATGACGGGACAATGATTATTGACAGTTGTGGGGAATTTGGCAATGTACCTCTTCTCATCATTAATGGAGGGATCAGCTACAATTCAATACTCACCCTCCGACAATTGGGATACCCTCTAAAGAACAAACCCAAAAGTGTTCAAGTGGAAAGCATCTTCTTCAAAGAAGGGGAAGATAGTCAAGGATTAAAGGAGAAAATTCTAGAAGCTTGGAAGCATCTACACAAGAAAGGGAAGAAGGATCTTGGAAGACTCAACTGTGTCTCTTTGGAACCTTATCTCCAATGGGTTCGGAAAAGATCCGTCACACTAAGGATGCCATATCCTAAGCAAGAGCCTATGGCCTTGAAGGAAGAACGCCCATTGGTCTTCATGTTTGAAGAAGAAAGGTTGAAAATTGCTTTGGTCAAAGCACAGTAAACTGAAGAAGCTTGGAAGCACAAGTATCAAATAGTTGTCGAAGAAAATACGGAGCTCCAGAGACAACTCCAGTTGAAAGATGAAGAAATACTCTCTTGTAAGAAGAGGAAAGCACTAGAAGAACCTTACGAGCCTCAGTCTAATCCATGGAAGATAATTATGGACAGACTCATCTTTGAGAAGACTCAGATGGAAAGAAAGATCGAGAAGCTCAACCTCAGGCTGCTAGGAGAACCTTGATAGGATTCATTTAGTTGTTATTTAAAACTCTTGTAAGAGGAAACAATGTTTTGTAATCCGTTTTGTTAATCAATGAAATGACGACTTCTGATGTTCGAAAATATCTGAGTTCCATGACAATCATTTGCATTTGCATTTGCACTTCTTCTAACCATTCAAGGAAATTCATTATTTTTCTTTGCAGACAACAACATGGTAAGAAGAGACATGCTTCGAGTTCTAGATCTGAGATTGGGCCGTCTAAGAATGTTAACGAGACTTGTCTGAAACCCTGCTGCTTTCATAGTCAAATATGGGGACCTATTTCCATTAATAAGCGCTCCGATCAACGAACCCATGTTGCAAGCCTTGGTGGAATTCTATCATACAACTTACCACTGTTTTGTGTTTCCAGACTTTTAGTTACTCCCGACCCTCGAGGAGTATAATGCTTATTTAAAGATTCCATGGACTTTTATGCTCCCTTATGGAAAACCAAAGAAAAGGGACTTAGCTAAAGCCCTGCATATCAAACTGGAAGACTTACCACCGATGAGAGCGAAAGGAGGGTGGTATGGAATGGATGCCAGGCCTCTAATGGAGATGGCTGAGTATCATTATGAAAGCAGAAATCTGGGCATTTTTGAGGCGATTCTGGCACTACTAATATATGGATTGTATCTGTTCCCAAGCAGTTACGACTTCATCAGCGAAGAGGCGATCCGCCTCTTCATCCTCAAAAATCCGGTCAACATAATACTAGATGACACTTATGTAGTCATTCACCATTTCGCCTTGTATGATTGTGGGCAATTCTCATGCTATCTTGCACTACTCGACCGATGGTTTACTTCTCATCTGCCAAGGACCCATATCCTTTGGAGGCTTCCTACCAAAAGCGCATGGGTTTCTAAACTTGTCACTCTCAGACACCATGATATCACATGGTATGACAGCAGCATCGGTGACCAAGTCATGATTTCTAGCTACGGAGATTTCCCCAATGTGCCTCTCATTGGGATAGAAGGGATGATCACTTATAATCCTATTCTCGCTCGGCGTCAACATGGGTATCCTACCGGACCAGAGCCTGAACCAGAACTGTTGAGGCCTCGCTTCTGCGAGACAGGTCGCAACCAAGAACTAGAAGAAAATGCTTAATACGCTCAAAGAGATCCACACCTCATGGGCCCAACTCCAATGGAGAATGCAAGCTGTTTAACCACCAGAGGGTACCTGCTATGGTCAAAAGAAATTGCCTTAAACATGTTCTACACTCATGACTATGAGATAACCATGGAGCCTGAGGTCCCCGCAACTAGGGAAGAGCTAAGATACGCTTTGGTCAAAGCGCAAAGAGAAAACGAAGACCTTTGGGAGATTATCCGCCATGATCAAGTTCATGTCAGTGTCCAAGAAGGAGAAGGGTCGTCTTGTTAGATTGATCTTTGTTTCACCATTTCCATGCTTTCCCTAAAAAAGGATTGAAATCCTGTTTGTTGCATTTATTTTCCTTGTAAGAAAGGTCTTTAGCAAAGACCACTCTATTGTAATAGATTTCCAGCTATCAAATGAGAAACGCTTTTTAAGCATGTCGTTACATGTTGGTCTAATTTTTTGTTTGTAAATGAAAATTTTGAGTTTCCTTGAATGGTTTATGCATCCGCATTTGCATTTGCATGTCATCCTGCATCAGTCCTGCATTTGGGTTCCGCAGCTCATCCTTTGTTCTTGTCCAGAAGGAGATAAGGAGTCACGCTGAGTACCCACAGATACAATACACGGTCCCAAGCTCAAAAGAAGATGGTAGATAACGACCAAAGATTCAATCAAATGGGTAATGACATTGAAGGGATCAAAGGGGACGTCAACCAGATCATGGAAGTCCTCAACATAATCAAAGCAAAAATGGATACGCAACCTACAGTGATCTTTGAAGTTGCCACATCAGCAACCAATGTCACAATAGCTCTTGTTACCTCAGCAGAGTTTCCCTATGGCATGTCCCGGGATTTTGTGCCACCTTTCAACAACATGCAGTCTTCAGGTCTCAATCCTTTGTTCGACTCAACAATCAGAAACCCTATTTTCACTCAAGCAGGTGGACCTACCACAGTACGACCAATTTTCGCCAATCAACGGCCAATCTTTGATATACCCGATGGGTCTGAAGCTGAGGACGAAAAACACGAAAAATTAAGAGTGGAGATGGACATCATGGCCAAAAGGATGAGGGCCATTGAAGGAAATCACGTCTTTGGATTTGATGCCAAGGATCTATGTCTGGTATCTGGATTGGTGTTTCCTCAGAAATTTAAAATGCCAATCTTCAACAAATATGAGGGGACCACTTGTCCTAAAGAGCACCTAATCATGTACTGTAGGTGGATGGCTCCGCATATTGAAAATGACAAACTGTTAGTACACTGTTTCCAAGATAGTCTTAAAGGGGTTTCGGCTAAGTGGTATCTCGGTTTAGATCAAGCTAAAATCCACAGTTTCCAAGACCTTTCAGATGCTTTTATTCAACAGTACAAGTACAACATAGACCTAGCTCCCGACCGCCGTCAGCTTCTCAGCATGACGCAGAAAAATACTGAAACCTTTAAGGAGTATGCGCAAAGATGGCGCGGAACTGCAGCACAAGTAGAGCCTCCCCTTACTGAGAAGGAGTTGGCAGACTGGTTTGTGGATACAGTTTGACCAAATTCTATGACCGTTTGATCAGCAGTGTTACAACAAATTTCTCTGATATTGTGGCAGTGGGAGTCAAGGTGGAAGCAGGTTTAAAGAGTGGAAAAGTGACCACTCCAAATATTACCTCAAGCACCAGCACGACAAAGAAGCCAGTCAGCACTTTCCACAAAAAGAAAGAGGGAGAGGTAAGTGCAATCACATATGGAAAGAAAGCCTAGAGCTCACGAAGCCACCACCAACAGTACCAACCATCATATGTGGCGGTAGTGACCCCGGTGTTTCAACCTTCTTCACAGCATGGTCCCCAGCCTGGGGCATCCAGCAATCAGCACCAGTATCAGCCTGGCAATCAGCAACATTACCACCACGCTAATAATCAGCAACAATACCAGCAGCCGCAGGGTCAACAACCTCAGAACAGGGCCCCGAGAGCAAATTATCAAGCAAATAGGCCAAAGATACAACCTATTCCAATGAGTTACACCGACCTGTTTTCCATGCTAATAGAAAGAGGGCTGGTTAAAACGAGAAAATTAGGTGCTCCACCTAATCCACTCCCGTTCTATTACAATGCAAATGCTCGCTTCCTATTTCATGAGAATGCTCCAGGCCACGATCTCGAAGGTTGCTTCGCCCTTCAGCATCTAGTTCGTGAACTTATTGAAAAGAGAATCCTATCCTTCGAAGATAATCCCCCCAACGTTAAGAGCAACCCTCTTCCAAATCATGATGGATTCAACGCCATTACTGAAGAAGGGGAGGGGTCAGAAGACAAGAAAGTTACTACTGTTGGTGAGATCAAAGTGCCATTAGCAGACATGCACAAATGCCTCGCTCAGGCATGGTCACTCAAGACATCTCACGAAGATTGCAAAGAATGTATGTTGAATCCTGAGGGTTGTGACGCTGTGAAAAAGGACATTCGGGCTATGATTGAATAGGGAATGATAGAAATCGCTCGCCGAAAAAAGGAAGAAAATGTGGCGGTCATCGAACCTGTGTTTAACATACCAGGAGAGCCCAACAAAGGAGCCGTATTCAGAGATGATAACAGTAACAAAAATTACAAGAACGTTCGACCAGTATTTCGCGAGGATGCACCCCCGAAATTCGGGAGGGGACAGACTAGGTTTGAGCCGAGGGGAGGATCCAAGCCTCACCCCAGAGCCGTGACACCAAAACAAGACTATTCGTGGTGTGAAGGGATTTTCAAAGAAAAGAAACCAGTAAGTGTGGCCAACATTTCCAGTGGAAGCAAAATGACCCGGAGTGGTCGCGTCTATCAACCTCGAACATATAATGAGGCTCCTCCACCAGCAGTTTCTGTTCAAAAATAGCATGTTCCTCAGAAGCCTGTTCCAGAGGCAGCCACCGCCAAAGAACCTTTAGTTAGAGGAAAAGAAAGTCTCGAGAACGATGAAGAAGAATTCTTGCGAATCATTTGACGAAGTGATTATAGGGTGGTGGACCAATTAAACCAAACACCCTCCAAGATCTCGGTCATGGCTTTGCTTTTAAGCTCCCCAGCACACCGCCAGGCATTGCTCGAAATCCTGACACAGGCCCACGTCACTAAAGATATTACAGTGGGGCAGTTTGACTCTGTTGTAGCAAATATCACTGCCTGCAACACTTTGAGCTTTGATGATAACGACCTGACAGCTGAGAAGCGTAAGCACAATCGTGCTTTACATGTGTCAGTCAAATGTGAAGAAGATACAATGTCCCGAGTTCTTGTCGACACGGGATCAGCACTCAACGTAATGCCCAAAAGGACTTTGGCCAAGCTGGCATATCAAGGTGCTACCATGAGACCAACCTCTCTTATAGTCAAGGAATTTGACGGATCCAGGAGAACCATGATAGGAGAAGTTGATCTTCCTATCCTAATTGGACCATAAATCTTCGAAGTTACCTTCCAGGTGATGGACATAAATCCGGTCTACAGTTGTCTATTGGGAAGACCATGGATTCATACAGCTGGCGCTGTCACTTCCACTCTCCACCAAAAAATGAAGTTTGTTGTGAATGACCAGCTGGTCATTGTCCATGGAGAAGAAGACTTAATGGTGAGCAACTTGTCATCATTCCGGTATATTGAGGCTGATGAAGATTCCCTCGAGACGGCCTTCCAAGCACTAGAAATAGCTCACGTTGTTCTAGTTGATGAATCAGACATAACCCAAGGGTCGTCATTTACCTCTGCTCAAAGTATTAAGGCAGCACTGAAAGTTGGAGTCCCACTGGGATGGGGAGAGGTTATCGAAGTCAATGCTCGAGCCAAGAATGATCGACAAGGGTTGGGTTACAAACCAACTCCATAACGCGAGCCAGAAGAAAGCACCATGAAAAAGAAGTCCTTAAAAGAGATATTCACCAGTGGTGGTGTGCAAGTCAATGCCATTATTGCTGAAGATGAAGACGGTAATCTGGATCATCTAATGACAAGGGGAGGAGCAGCGTTGCGCAATTGGGAGGTTGTGGAAGTTCCCATCTTTTTACCTTTAGAGTAATTCACTCTGCTTGTTAGCTTTGTGTTTTTATTTAAAAAATTCCTGGTCTTGCCCAAGGCCTGCGAATTATTTTGTATTGGGCCACTTTGCTAAATTTGGAAATCATTAATGAAAAGTGTTTTTGTTAAAACCCTTGTTATTTGTTTTGCGCATCATTTTCACTCTTTTTGTTAAAAGAAAATTGGCAACCTTTTAAAAAAAAATAATTAAAAAAAAATAATAAAAAAACAACCCTTCATCAGCATGTCTGTGTGTGTGTGTGTGCCTAATTGTTCCAAAATAAAACATGCAGAATTCCTCCATCAACCCCAGAATCCTATGATCCTTCAGCTTCTTCTACTAGCGGTTCATTTGTCTTTCAAGCTGAAGAAGAGAATGACGAAGAGTTAAAAGTCCCAGAAGAGTTAAAGAGAATGGCTGAACACGAAGATGTTTATCTCCAACCCCACAAAGAGCAGACTGAAGTCATCAACTTGGGGTCAGAGGAAGACAAAAGAGAAGTCAAGATTGGGGCATCATTAAGGCCAGAAATCAAAGACAAGCTGATAACAATCCTCAGAGATTTTGTTGACGTATTTGCTTGGTCCTATCAAGATATGCCAGGGTTGGATACTGACATTGTCATGCACAAGCTCCCTCTGAAGTCAGAATTTCCTCTGGTCAAGCAAAAGCTTCGCAGGTCGAGACAAGACATGGCACTTAAAATCTGAGATGAGGTCAAAAAGCAAATTGATGCCAGCTTTTTAGCAGTATCCAAGTATCCAGAATGGGTGGCAAACATTGTACCGGTCCCGAAGAAGGATGGAAAGGTCAGGATGTGTGTCGACTACAGGGATTTAAACAAAGCAAGTCCGAAGGATGATTTCCCGCTACCGCACATTGATACTTTGGTGGATAACATAGCAAGCTTTGCGGTTTTCTCGTTCATGGACGGATTTTCTGGTTATAACTAGATAAAAATGGATCCAGATAACATGGAGAAAACAACCTTCATCACACCATGGGGCACCTATTGTTATAAGGTCATGCCTTTTGGTTTAAAGAACGCAGGGGCAACGTATCAGAGAGCTATGGTCACACTCTTTCATGATATGATGCACAAAGAAATCGAGGTGTATGTGGACGATATGATTGCAAAATCCCAAAGTGAAGAAGACCACTTGGATCATCTGCTGAAGCTATTCAAGAGACTCCGAAAGTATCAATTGAGATTAAATCCAGCAAAATGCACTTTCGGAGTTCGCTCAGGCAAGTTACTTGGTTTCATCGTTAGTCAGCGAGGAATTGAAGTAGACCCTGACAAGGTTAAAGCAATCCAGGAGATGTCGGCTCCCAAAACTGAGAAACAAGTCAGAGGCTTCCTCGGACGTTTGAATTACATCTCCAGGTTCATCTCCAATCTGACCCCTACCTGCACACCGATCTTCAAGTTGTTACGAAAAGATCAAACAGTGGTATGGAATGAACACTATCAGGCCGCATTCGAGAAAATCAAGCAGTATTTGCAAGAGCCTCCAGTGTTGATTCCTCCGGTACCTGGAAGGCCTTTGTTCATGTATATGACAGTGCTAGAATATTCAATGGGTTGTGTCTTGGGCCAGACTGATGAGTCAGGGAAGAAGGAACACGCAATCTATTATCTAAGCAAGAAGTTCACTGATTGCGAGAGTCGTTACACTCCCCTGGAAAAAGCTTGTTGTGCGTTAGCATGGGCCGCCAAGCGTCTGAGGCAATACATGATTTGTCACACTACAATGCTGATTTCTAAGATGGACCCCATCAAGTACATCTTTGAAAAGCCAGCTCAAGCAGGAAGATTAGCCCGATGGCATATGCTTTTATAAGAGTACGATATCTAATATGTTGCTCAAAAATCTATCAAAGGAAGTGTCTTGTCAGAACACCTCGCAGAGCATCCTATGGAGGATTATCAACCACTCAAGTTCAATTTTCCTGACGAAGATGTGATGTATATTCAGCGCGCGAAACCAGAGCTTGGTCCAGAAGAAGGTCCCGAGCCGGGATCCCACTGGGAAATGATGTTCGATGGAACGTCAAACAAAAATGGACATGGCATCGGAGCTATTCTGAAAAATCCAACTGGAGGGTACACAGCGATCACAACCCGACTTTGTTTCTCATGTACAAACAACATAGCAGAATATGGGGCCTGCATCCTAGGGTTGGAAGCTGCCATTGATCTTCGCATCAAAATCTTGGAAGTAATTGGTGATTCTGCTTTGGTGATATACCAACTCAAAGGAGAATGGGAAACCCGGGATGAAAAATTGATCCCTTATAAGACCCACATCTTAGAGATGGCTGAATATTTCGATGAAATTACCTTCAAGCACGTACCAAGGGCAGAAAATCACATTGCCGATGCACTAGCTATGATGGCATCAATGTGGAAGGTCCAGTTTGTCAACGAGGCACCTCTGATCCGCATCGAAAGAAGGACAGTACCCGCATACGTCATGACAATAGACGAAGAATCTGATGAGAAGCCATGGTTTCATGATATCAAGAATTTCCTCCAAAATCAAGAGTATCCCGCTAACGCATCCACAATTGACAAAAGAGCAATACGAAGGTTGTCATCTAAATTCTTCATCAGCAATGGTATCTTGTACAAGAGAAATCATGACATGGTCTTACTCCGATGCGTCGATGAAAACGAGGCGAATCTTATAATGACCGAAGTACACGAAGGAACCTTCGGCAGCCATGCAAATGGCCACGCCATGGCTAAGAAAATCTTAAGAGCAGGTTACTTCTGGTTAACTTTGGAGACAGACTGCATACTCTTCGCTCGAAAGTGTCATAAATGTCAAGTTTATGCCGATAAAATGCATGTCCCTCCACATCCTCTCAATGTGATGACATCACCTTGGCCTTTTGCAATGTGGGGTATAGATATGATTGGGGCCATAGAGCCAAAAGCTTCCAACGGCCATCGCTTCATTCTTGTCGCAATCGATTATTTCATCAAATGGGTGGAAGCAGCGTCATATGCAAACGTGACAAAGCAAGTGGTTGCACGCTTTATCAAAAAGGAGATCGTCTGTCGATATGGTATCCCTAACCAGATCATCACTGACAACGGGTCGAATCTGAACAACAAAACAATGAAGGAACTTTGTGACGATTTCAAGATCAAACATCACAACTCGTCCCCTTACAGACCTAAGATGAATGGTGCAGTAGAAGCTGCAAACAAAAACATCAAAAAGATAATACAAAAGATGGTTGTAACTTACAAAGATTGGCACGAGATGCTACCATTTGCTTTGCACGGATACAGAACATCAGTGCGCACTTCGACAGGGGCAACTCCCTTTTCCTTAGTGTATGGGATGGACGCTGTGCTACCCATTGAAGTCAAAATACCTTCCTTAAAGATCTTGACTGAAGCAAAGCTGGATGAAGACGAGTGGATAAAATAAAGATTCGATTCGTTGAACCTCATTGACGAGAAAAGAATGACGGCCATGTGTCACAGCCAAATCTATCAACAAAGGATGGCCCGAGCGTTCAACAAGAAGGTTCGTCCTAAGGAGTATAGGGAAGGAGAGCTTGTGCTTAGAAAAATCCTGCCAACGCAAAAAGATATGCGTGGCAAGTGGATGCCCAACTATGACGGCCCTTTCGTTGTAAAGACCGTCTTCTCCGAAGGACCTCTGATTCTCGAAACTATGGATGGCGAACAACTCAAGTATCCCATCAACTCAGACGCAGTAAGAAAATACTACACCTGAAACGAAATACCTAGAAAGGGAATTTCAGTGCCTTGACAAGATGAAAGCCCAATGTTTGAAAGCTGGCAGACGCTGGGGCAGAGTCCTGTGCAGGGTATTAGAAGAAAGACTGACGCCTGTTGTTCTCGTCAGAAGCAGCAAAGTAAGTGAACTGGCAGTCGGAAGGACTGGATTATTATGGGATTCTGTAACCTTTTTTGTTGCCATTTTTTCAAACTTATAAAATTCCCAAGGCTTTGCCTTTTGTAAAGCTCTTGTCTATCAATAAAATCATATTTTTGGCCAAATCATTGTTATGATCCGCTATTCTTGTTATGCAATTGCACTTATTTGTTAATAAAGAATTTTCATGAAGGCAAAGTGTTTTGAAAAGCTTAAAGTCTTGTTTTGTAAAAAAGGGAAAACATGATTTGACAAAATGTTTGAAAATTCTAGAGGTAATGTGATTATATTACACAGTTCTCGAAGTTGTGGAAGTTGTTGTTACCTTTGACCAAGCTAGAGGTGTCTGACAACAATTCTAGCTTTTAAGCCAAGACTTCTTCTCTGCAGAATTACGAAGATATTATTGAGAAAAGATCGTTATCTACACCAAACAAGGAAGCGCCACCTGACTTAAGGCATTTTGAAACTCAGCGTGACGAGTTCTCTCTTTATCTGGTTTTCCTTTGTTCCTACGGGTCGGTCTGCGTCTTGCATACAACATCATGCCAGCATACGCATTTGTTTGCATTCCTGCCTTTGAGATCCTTCGGTCATTACCTTTATCTTTGACTTGTTATTATAAAGTTCGCTTCAAAGTCGACATCCTGGGGTTCCTTATTTTCGCGGGGAAGCTAGTGGTGACTAGCAATATCCAATTTACACAAACAAGGGATTGTTACCAATTTTCATCTTCGATTTAAGGTGGTCACCAACAAACTTTGAAAAACTAGTGGTCACTAGCACACGTTTAGAACTAATCATGGTCGGTATCTTGATTTAGTCGTTACCAACTATTTTTCAAACCCAGTTGTTACTGATTCTGTTATAAACCAAACCAATTGTTATTGGAGTCCCTTTGATTCGGTTTTCACCAATCTGGCTAAAAATCTAGTGGTTACTAGTATTTCCCTCTAAAAACCAATGGTCGTTGACATTGGAGTTGGTTGTCACCAAAATTCCCTAAAAGTCCAATGATTATTGGCATCACCTTCAAACCCAATTGTTATTGGTACCCCAGTTGATTCGGCTATTACCAGTCTTTCTGAACCTAGTCGTTACTAGTCTTACCCTCAGACCCAATTGTTATTGGTACCCTTTGATTCGGTTAGTACCAATCTCTATAAGTCTAGTGGTCACTAGCCTTGTTTGGAAAATCTAGTGGTTACTAGCATTATCCAGAACCAATTGTTATTGGTATACCTAGTTCGGTCGTCACCATTTGACCTAAGTCCAATAGTTGTTGGCATCGCTTAAAGTAGATTGTTATCCTCTGGTCGTTACCAAACTCTTTGAAAAGACCAATGGTCATTGGACTCCCTGGACTCGATCGTCACCAAAGTTCCCAGTTAAGTCTAGTGGTCACTAGCATTGTCCATAACCAATTGTTATTGGTATATCCTGATTTGGTCATCACCAATCTCCTCTAAGACCAGTGGTTACTGGCATTGCTTGAAAAACTAATCGTTATTAGTCGGTTGTTACCAATCCCCAGCCAGAGTCCTGTTGTTTTAACAACATTGCTTGGAATTTCCAATTGTAATTGGAACTTCAATTTGGTCATCACCATATCCCCAGAAAGTCTAGTGATATTTAGCACTTCTAGGAAATCGTTATTGTTTTGGTCGTCACCAGTCTCCTCAATTGAAGCTTTTGCTTTTCCATGTCGAGTCTCGGAGAATTAGTGGATACTGACCTCCCCGGCACACCCGGTCTTGTTTCTAACCTTTTTCCTGAAGATCCCGTTTGAACTCTTCATTATGGGAAATATTCTCATCTGGTTATCCCCAGTGAGGTTCGTGTCTTCGTTCCGTTTTTTCCCCGGTGAAAGTTTGCTTCCCTAGTGGATGTGTTCCCCCAGCAAAGTTTTCCCCAGTGGGTTCCTTCCCCAGAGTGGTTTGCGCTTCTTTTCTTTTCTGTCCCTAGTGAAGAATTGTCATCCTCCCCGGTGGGCTTCCTCATCTGGTTACCTCCAATGAGGATTGTATCTCTTTTCCCCAATGAGGATGTGTCTTCCCTGATGGAATTCGTGTCCCCTGTGTGAAAGATTTCCTTGATAAGCATCTTTAGTCATGTCTGAACTATTTTGCTCCCTTGGTCTTGAACCTTTCCCTAGTGTGTCGAGTCCTCGTGAGTGGTTACTCGTTGTATGGTAATTCTTTTATATTTGTGTATGCATTTGTCTTACATTCAAGCATCATAAAACATAATCTAGATTCATTTGCATTTCAGCATTTGTCCTTTTGCATACCATCGGATCTAAGGGACAAAATTTCTGGTTTGCTATATTTAAATACCTTTCACTGCGATTCTATGAGGATTGTCATCTCTCATTATCATCTAGTGAAGATATTTAAATAGGGGCATCTTTTGCACCCCAAATTTTGACCCCTTAGATCCTCATCATCATTGTAGGATCATATTTGCTTGATTAACTAACCTTAACCCACTTGCAGTTTATCTTTGTTAAGATGCAGATGAATCAGGATTTCGTACCGTCAAAACCGAGGCTTGGATGGTTTGATCAATCAATGTTTTGGATTGATCCAACTTCAAACAATATCAAGGATGATATATTGGACCAAGAATGAGTGCAATTTGAGGTGGTCACCCGGGGATTGAGAACAGTGCAATTTGAGACACCCGATTAGGGTTTTCGATTAGAAAAAAGTCAATTGTAGTTTGAATTTTGATTCAAAGAGTATTTCAATGGTGGGATCAAGGTCCATTAAGCTCCTATGGCTTAGTAAAGTCCATCCAAAGAGTTTCAAGTCCTCAGGATGTCTGGATCACCAACGGGCGACTCGGTAGACACCGATCGATCGAAAGGCTGACCAAAACGTCAACTCTCCAACAATAAGGAATTTGACTTCAAGGTGTGAATTAAAAATGTTCCTTATATCATATTACACCTCCCCATAAAATTTCATGACCATTGGATCAAGGGTTAGGAAGTAATAGCAAAAATTGGGAATTAGGGTTTCGAAAGGGGCAAGATCATAACTCCCTAACCACACATCTGATTGAAGTGGTTCTAAGCTTGTTTGAAAGGTCTTGACAAACCCTACAAAAGTCCCACAGTGGTCCACATTCAAAAAATGCATGGAATTGGAGTTATAGCAAAAATCATTTTTCAAGGGTAAAGGACTTAGTGAAATTTCATAAGTTCTGGCCATACAAACCATTTTTTCAGTCAACTTCAAGAGGTTTTTAAACCAAGATGCACATAGAATTGGAAGTTTTGATAAACATGAAAGTTTTAGATCTACATGAGGGCTTTCTAAAAAGTACAAGAAATCCTCAAGAGGATTTATGAGCTAAGAGTTATGGTACATGGAAGTTGGGCCTGTCACACTTGAAATCACTTTGGCCAAACTTCTCAAAATTAGTTTTTCACAACTTGGAATATCCTCAACCCTTGAATCATGATTCAATATGGTTTTCAGATGTGTAGAGGAATGAAAATGCAGAGAAATAAGGAGTTTGAAGAGAGAGGCAAGTGGCAAGCCACTTGTGTAATAAAATATTCAAATGTAAGAAGGAGAGAGAAACTTTTTCACTCCAAAATTGTTGCAGCTGCTCTCCCTACCTCCATGGATCATCTCAGTCACTTCATGTCCATATCCACTTGATTTTTCTGATCTCCATTGAACCATGTAACTGATAGGAGAAGATTTGGCAAGATTCACTTGAAAATCTCAAATCTCCCTCCAAAAGTGGTGAAAAACCAAATCAGCCCTCACCCTCATTTCTCCTATAAATAGAGGCCTCCTCTATGAGCTCAAACACACCAGAGCAATAGCATAACACCATAGCTCTCATTCTCCTCTCACTCATCAAGAAATCTCAAAATCTCAAAAAACCTCCATTTTCACAAAAAACTGTCTTGAGCAAAATTCTGCTCAAGACCAGTTCCATCCCTTCCAAACCTCTAACAATCACCCATACAATCTTTAAATGTCATATAGAAGGTGTCCATACACTCAAACCTCTCAAAAATCTCATTTTTCACAAAAGTCAACTCTCATGCTAAGCTACTTTGACCATATTGCATAAAACTGGCCAAAACTTGTTCCAGCCATTTTCTTGAGTTCCTAAACACTCAAACACCTTGCAAATATCCTTCCTCAACTGTTCAAAGCCCTAAGAATCAGTGGTAACACTTGTTTCTCAAACTGTCTTAAGATTGGCACCTTGCTTCAAGAAGAAGGCAAGTCCAAGGCTTGGTGGTGTGGAAGCATTCTCTGGTTTTCTTTGACATTTTAGCTTGCTTACAAGTTTGTCTACAAGAGGTAGGTCATCTCTAATTCAACTCATTTCATTATCATGATTTTTGCTTTGATTGTCATCAAATTTGCAATGTCACTGTTTTTGTTATGATCCATATGTTGAGTTTTAGCATTTGTGAAAGTGTGTTTGGTTGTTGCCTTAAAGCCTGTCCCTTATCATGCCTCTAATGTGTGTGTATGCTTTGATTTGCCTAGAACATCACCCTTGCCAAATTTTGCTCTGCTGCTACAACATGATCTAACATGTTTGCATTAATATATTGATTCCATTTTGCATTGGCATTTTGGTTGGTCTATGAGTTGAAACTCATTTGTTATCTCATCTATAGCATATGTATATGTCTATTTCTATTCAAATATGCTTTATGCTGATTTTGGAATTGTTCATGCTTGGTCATGTTGCTAAGTAGGAGTTGGGATACCATTTCCCACCTCAATCTGTTTTGGACCCTTCTTGGTGTTTAGACACCCTTGATATTATGTATGTATGATGTGTATGAAGTTACCTGGCCCAATTTTTGCATTCATTCTGACTTGACATACCAATTGCCTCATATCATGTTTTAGTTGTCATCAAAGTACCATTGTTCATATTATCTTATCTCCAGCATCCATGTCTGTTTGAATCATATCCATAACACACTTACAGTATGTGCACATATTTGGTTTGACCTAAAACTATTTGGAACTCTAGTTTGTTTGATGTCACACTGTACTTCATAATTGCACTTGAGCAGTTTGAACACCACATCACACAATGTCTGGTCCTGCACTAAATTAACCATTTGAACTCATTTAAATACATATTTGTAGCATGTATGTATGTTTGAGTCAAACTAAATTGGGTTATAACCTTGAACTGCTGCTTTCACACCTTAAACATACCATATTCACAACTCCAAAGCCACTTTTCATGACAGACTGCTTTGAACTTTGTTTGTTGCTTGATCACACTATATATCATGAATGTAAAATGTATGTATGCTTGCTTTGATCAGTTTGTACATAAAATATAAATTGAACTTCATTGTGCATCACATTTATGACAGCTTGCAACTACCACCAAGTCCTCAAATGTTTTGTTAACAGGATAGGATTAGAGATACTTGGAGATTAATGTCATTACTTGTGCATATTGTGGAATAGCTGTTGGCATTAGTGACTATCAGTTGAAGAAGAATAGGCTAGTCTGTTTGTTTTAAGCTTTGGAAAAATCACAACTTTGCTGTCAAATTCTTTTCTAAATTGAGGGTTTGTCAACTCATATTTTTCTGTTGTTTTAAGGCTCATTCTCATACCTAGAGTTGGTTAGTAGTGTGGTATTTAGTTTTGAGACAATTGCTGGATTTTAGAGTCAAACCAAGGCTTTGTATTGGCCAATTTTGCTGCTGTCAGTTTTTTAGGCCCTCCTTAGTTAGGAGTTTGGTTTTGGTATTAGAGTAGGTTTAGATTTGATCCTGCTATGAGGATTAGAATTGATACTGTCATGGACTGGTGGTGCTGTAGAAGTAAGTCTTGAACAGTCTAGGATTTGTAGGAGCTTTGGTAGATGTTCTGCTTGTGTGCATAGAGGAGGGTGGAGTTGTTGCTCTAGGACTAGTGTTTCTTGCATACTCTTTTTATTTTATGATTGCTTTGTAATGTGTTGAATACCACCTTTATATTTTGGTCCAACACAAAGAACTAGTACTGCACCTCCACTTCAGTATGACAGTTTTGGTTTTTTTAAGAAGGTGTTGTTTGGAGCTCCTTGTCCCCATAGTGTTTGAGATGCCAAGCTTGTTTTCTAATTCTTTCTATGTGTATGTGGAATGCATGATCTGTTGTCACGCATGTTCATGAAGGTGAGAAAATACTTAGAAGGGGGGTTGAATAAGTATGAAGATAAAAACTTAGAAATAAAAACTCAAGTATTTTTATCCTGGTTCGTTGAACTCAACTACTCCAGTCCACCCTTCCTAGAGTGATTTGCCTTTCTCAATCAAGGACTTAATCCACTATTTAATCAACTGATTACAATAGTAAGCACTAAGAACAATTGTTCAAATTCTTCTCAAGAACTACTGATCCTAACTGGATCTTCTTAATGTTTTCTTACAATCAAATGTAATAACAAATACAAGTGTTTAAATTGCTTCTAATAAAGCTTTATCACAACTGTGATTTTTCACTTAATATTAAGAACAAAGAAATTAATTCTAGAAAGAATGTGAATTGTATGAGAGCTTTGGATTATGATTTCTTTTTAGGTAAAAAAACGTCAACTAAAGAAAATGGTTGGAGACTTCCTTTTATAGGCACATTGATTCAAGAGTATTTCACGTTGAGAAGAGTGTACCAAAAGGTCTGAGCCTTTTTGTCTTCACATCAAGTGACCTTTCCTAGAAGAAGAAAGCACAGAGAAATCCTTTTTGTCTGTGTTCTTGTGTCTAGCATAAATAAGGAAAGAGTCGTTTGGATATTCCAACAGACATAATCTTTGAATTCTTCTTCATCAATTTTCAACAATAATCATCAGAGTCTAATTTGATCAGAGCCTTCTGATGTTGATTAGAGTTTTGCTGAATCAGAGTCTTTGCAGCAGGTGTGCTTTTAGCGTGTATAAGTTCAGAGCATATTTGAGTCAGATTCTAAGTACTGGCAGCTTTAGTACTCTCAGAATCTTCTGTAGAAACTATGCTTGAAAACTCTTCATACAAAATTCTTCTTTGGTTCAGATGCTTCTGACTTGCTACAGATTCTTCTGGAGCTTCTGCTTCAGATCCTTCTGGAGGCTACGCTCAGGATCTTCTGATGGCAGCGTTCAGAATCTTCTAATGAGTGCATCTGACGCTTCAGAGTCTAGCATATTTCTTATGTTCAGTTCTGATTTGCTTCTGGAGTAATAATAACTTTAATATCTGCAGCAAACACTCTTAAGCAAATTTTAGAGTATATAATTCTTAAATACAAAATTTCATAATAGTTATCATCAAAACATAGAGATATTATTAAGAACCAATCTGTGTTCTAACAATCTCCCCCTTTTTGATGATGACAAAAACATCAGAAATTTTGTTTAATTGAAAATAGAATAATTATAACTCCCCCTGAGATGATGAATCTCCCCCTGAATTAAATATAAATAAGGAATAGAAGTTTCCCTTTTGTCTTGAGTGTTTTTTAGGTTTAGAGCTTGATTGTTCTTTAACATTTGAGAGTCAGAATGTCTTGCATATTTCAGAGTTAGAGTCTGATAATTGTCAAATGATCTGAGAGTCTCAGAGTTTCTTTTACAGAGTGTACTTATCAAATGTTCTGAAATACTCAGATTTTATGTTAGATAAAATTGATATGTCTGAAATTTCATTCTGGTGAAGTTTAATTAAACAGTTCAGATCTATTTTCTCCCCCTTTTTTGTCATAAGCAAAAAGTAATAACTTTGAAAAGACAAAGAAAAAGGAAACAATAAATGAGATAAATCATGTGGAGAAAACTTTGAAACATTCATTCATTCATTTCAGAGCAAAAGTACACACATCAGAAGATATTCAAATACATATGCAAACATTAGATGCAAACATCAGAAAAAAAATAAATAAACTAAGAGTGTTTTGACAAAAGCATCTTCAACAGATCCGTGATCTCATAAGAGGATTGTTCTTGTTTTGACATCCACTTAGCCATGGTTTCATTCTTCTGATCCAGTTGGGACATCCACTGAGTCATGTCTTCAGATTTCTTATCTTGCTTAGCCATCCATGACTTGATTTCTGATTGACCAGATTCCAGAACTGCAATCTTATCTTCAAGATCTGGATATTCTTTCTTGATCTCAGATGAAGAAGGTGGAACAGTTTCTGAAGCTTGAACAAAGTCAATTTCCATAGGGGTTTTGGAGCTAGGAGCAGTAGATCCAGAAGGATGTTCTATCAGAGTCATAGCCAGGGGGTTGTCTTCAGATGCAGATTCAGTATTCTCTTCTGATGATGAAGGAGCATCTGTAAGAAGTAATGGTCCAAATCTCTTAACCGTCCAGAACAGACTTCTAGCAGCTTCAGCAAATTTGAGCTTCGCATCATCAGAATATACGTTCTTCAGATTTGATGCTACAGTGTTGAATCTGTTTATGAAGCCATTCCAAATGACATCAGATTCCTTTGCATCCATTGTTAATGAACATTTCCTTTGTACAGAACCTAAATACATCTGTATTTCTTGCAAAAAACTTATAAATAAATGATCAACATTCAGTCTAGGTCTTGGGTGTAACAGAGTTTCCAAGGTTATTGGCATGGGTTGGGGAGTAGGTGGAAAGATAGATTTATGAATGGAGATCAGAGGAGGAGGGTAGTAGGGTATGAATGGAATTTCAGATGATTTATCAGGTTTTGATCTGGATAAAGCATTCATCATATTTGGTTTTGCTTTTGTTGGATAGGAAACCACATCAAATGGTTTATCAGAGTAAGGTTTGAAAGCAGATTTAGCAGGTTTATCAGATTTTGCAGAAATAGCAGAGGATGGTTTTGGATCTGATGAAGGTACTGCAGACATTGTTTTGATATATGTTTGAAGCACAGATGGTAAAATGATGGTAAGTTTAGGTTTGAGAGGAGTGATAGTGTCAGAGGGTTCAATTCTGGTGTAGAAATTTTTTAAAGTGAAACCAGAAGGAAGTTTGTTAGAAGAAGATAGTTTGCACAAAGCAGAAGGTACATGCTCAGATGTTCTTGGCTTGGGTGCAGGGGTAGGATTTGGAATGGTAATTTCAAAAGATGGTTTAGGTGTTGGAATAGGATTTGGAATAATAACTTCAGAAGAAACAGGGGGTTCTGGTTGGTTTACTTCAGAATTTCTGTGAGAGGGGGATACCAGAAAATCTGGGTGTATATCAGATTCTGAGGAATTGGATGATGGGGTTGGAGTGTAAGAGGTAGAGGACACTTCAAAAACAGTTTTGAGAGGTGTAATGTTTAGAACCTCTGTCTCAGGGATATGGGTTTCAGATGGGTTAGCTATTTCTGATGGATTTTCAGAAGGTTTTGATGGTGGTTCAGATGTAGGTGGTTCAGATGTAATAGGATCAGATGTAACTTTTGCAGATCCAATAGGTTCAAATATGGTTGATGGTGGTTTTTCTGGTTGTGGTTGTTTTTCTTGTTGTTGTGGTTGTTGTTATTTTTCTTGTTGTTGTGGTTGTGGTTCAGATTGTTTTTGTTGTTAATGTTCAGATTCTTTTTCTTGTTGTGGTTCAGATTGTTTTTATGGTTGTTTTGGTTGTTGTTCAGATTGTTTTGTAGGTTTTTCTGTTTGAGGTTGTTCTGTAGGTTGTTTTTCTGATTGTTGTTGTTGTGGTACAAATTGTTTTGTTGATTTTTCTGGTTGTGGAGTCTAATTTTGTGGTTTTGTTGTTGTTGGTTTTGGTACAGATGATTGTGTAGTAGAAGGTTTTACAGGTGCGATGGAAACAGGATTAGATGATTTTTGTGGGGATGGAACAAATATATGAGGTGGAGCAGGAACAAATTGTTTTTGGGTAGAAGGTGGTTTTGGAATAGACTTAAATGTTGAATCATTTACAACAGTATTATTTACAGAAGATACAGAAGATTTGGTACCTTTAATCTTGATACGTTTTGCAGGAACAGAAGGAGTGTCTCCAAATGCTTTCCTCTTTATCAGCTTCTGAGGCTTCTCAGCAACTTTGGCCTTCTTCTGAGTAGGCACAGCTTCTGCTTCTGATTGACTTCTTTTTCTAGTGATCTCATCTCCTCCAACAGGCAATGGTTCCCTTGCTCTTTTCAGAATATCTGCAGGAATGGGCGTTCCATCTGCCTTGCAAGCATCAATATAACTCACTATTATTTCCCTTGGTTCTTCAGCAAAGAACAGAGGGTAGTCATCTACTGGGATTCTCTTCTGACTGAGTTCAGTGATATTCAGCTTCTTGGGTGTTGTTGTGAGTTCTTCTACAATTTTTAGTCTCTGAAGACTCTTTGCATTCAGAGGTTTTCCAAGAATGAATTCAAGTTCATCTGTGACTCCAGCAGCATATAGAGCAGTTACCAGTCCATTTTCTGTCAGAAAATCTAAAATTAACCTTCCAAAGGGAATCCATGTTCTGATCTTCTGACCTTTTTCTTTCACAGATTCTCTGGAGGCATTTATATGATTCTATAAGTGCATAAACAGAATGTAGGGAAGATCTACCTTGGTGCTCTGACTTAAGCAGTACATAAAGTAGATCTGTTCATTGTTTACGTAGTCTAGAGAGTTTGTAGACTTTCTGTGATGAATGCATCCCATGAAAATCTTTACCCAGATCTTGTAGTCAGGCTTCAGATCTTTGAACTTATTAGAGGCATGTCCAGCAGTCATCACTTCCTCATATACTTCTTCCATATCTACATGCCCAGCTGGCAGATGAGATACTCCATCTGTCTCCTCATATCCAATGAGTTTCCTGATCAGATCTTCTGTGATGATTATCTCTTTACCCAGAATAGAAGACAAGATAAACTTAGGGTATACAGCAGCATGGATCCAGAATTCTTTCACCAGAAGGGGGTAGGCTGGTCCAAAAAGTCTGTCAAAGTATTTTACCCATCCTTGAGCATCAATTATGGAACGAAACTCAAATCCATTTTTAGCCAGTGAATCAAATTCCACCATTGATTCACAGAGAACCTCCAGTTTGTCAACAGGTGTTAACAAAGTTCTCTTTGGTGTCGTATATGGAGTCACACCCATATTTGCAGAAGTAACTGCAACCATGGTTGATTGAAACTGTGCAGCAGTGGATGATGAAGTTGCCATTGAAGATGAGTTTGTCAAACGTTTAGGGTTTTTGTGAAGAGAGAAAAGAAGACAGAAATTTATAAACGTTTTGAGATGTGAAAAGTGTGAAAGTGGTGAGAAATGAGATATTTATAGTAAACACTTAGGCATACAAACAGTCAGATAATGGCACGTTCACACATAGCATTTAATGAAAAAGAATAAAAATCATTTCAAACATTAATTGATTCTGACAAATTGGGGGGAAAATCAAGATTTTCACTATTCAAACTTCACCTCAAACGTCTCTTCAGTAGTGTACACGCCACCTTTGCAGATTCAGAGTGACACGTGTTTGCTTGCATGTGCTTCTGAATTCTCTTGAGAAATGAAACGTTAACCAACGTTCAGATCCTCTGAGTATTATTAGTTCAGAGTTTCACACAAAAAAAAAATAATTTAAGGAAATGAATAAGTGATCAGATGAAATACTTCAGAGCATTAAACATTTTTGCATCTGTAAAATTTGCTTCTGACAAATATTATTCTGGACACAAATCCATACCAATATTTTTCAGAATAACTTTGAATCTATCTTCAATAAGGGGTTTTGTGAAAATATCTGCCCATTGATGATCTGTATCAACAAAGGCCAAATTTATAATTCCCTTCTGAACATAGTCTCAGATGAAATGATGCTTAATTTCTATATGTTTTGCCTTAGAGTGTAAAATGGGGTTTTTAGACAAACATATAGCAGAAGTATTATCACAGAATATAGAAATGTTACTTTCAAATATCTGATAGTCTTCTAGCTGACTTTTCATCCAGAGCATCTGCGTGCTACATCCAGCAGCAGCAATATATTCTGCCTCTATGGTTGATAGTGCAATTGTGGGTTGCTTCTTGCTGTACCAAGAGATTAGATTTCTTCCTAGAAATTGACAACTTCCGGAAGTACTTTTTCTTTCCACTCTGTCTCCAGCGTAGTCAGCATCACAGAATTCAACTAATTTGAAATCATCAGATTTTCTATAACACAAACCCACATTAGAAGTACCTTTCAGATACCTTAGAATCCTCTTGACAGTTGTCAAATGTGATTCTCTAGGATCTGATTGGAATCTAGCACACAAGCATACACTGAACAATATGTCAGGTCTAGAAGCAGTTAAGTAAAGAAGAGATCCTATCATACCTCTGTAGAGTTTCTGATCTACTTTCTTACTTACCTCTTCCTTACCTAGTGAACTAGTTGGATGCATGGGAGTCTTTGCCAGCTTACTATCAGTCATGTTAAATTTCTTCAGAAGTTCTTTAACATATTTGGTCTGATGTATGTAAGTGCACTCTGGAGTTTGGTTGACTTGAATTCCCAGAAAGAATCTCAATTCTCCCATCATGCTCATTTCAAATTCTGCCTGCATACATTGAGCAAACTCCTTTCCCAACATAATATTGGTAGATCCAAATATGATATCATCCACATATATTTGACAAATTAGAAGATCTTTCTTAAATGATTTACAAAAGAGTGTTGTGTCCACTTTGCCTCTGATGAAATTTTTCTCCAGAAGAAAATTGCTCAATCTCTCATACCAAGCTCTGGGAGCTTGTTTTAAACCATACATAGATTTCTTTAGTTTGAAAACATGATCTGGAAATTTTTCACTCTCAAAACCAGGAGGCTGGTGGACATAAACTTCTTCTTCTATAATACCATTTAGAAAGGAACTTTTAACATCCATCTGATACAGAGTGATGTTATTTTGTGCAGCAAATGAAATAAGAAGGCGTATAGATTCTAACCTTGCCACTGGAGCATAAGTTTCAGTATAATCAATACATTCTTGCCACTGAAGCCATTTTGACAGTTTTGGTTTTTTTAAGAAGGTGCTATTTGGAGCTCCTTGTCCCCATAGTGTTTGAGATGCCAAGCTTGTTTTCTAATTCTTGCTATGTGTATGTGGAATGCATGATCTGTTGTCACGCATGTTCATGAAGGTGAGAAAATACTTAGAAGGGGGGTTGAATAAGTATGAAGATAAAAACTTAGAAATAAAAACTCAAGTATTTTTATCCTGGTTCGTTGAACTCAACTACTCCAGTCCACCCTTCCTAGAGTGATTTGCCTTTCTCAATCAAGGACTTAATCCACTATTTAATCAACTAATTATAATAGTAAGCACTAAGAACAACTGTTCAAAGTCTTCTCAAGAACTACTGATCCTAACTGGATCTTCTTAAGGTTTTCTTACAATCAAATGTAATAACAAATACAAGTGTTTAAATTGCTTCTAATAAAGCTTTATCACAACTGTGATTTTTCACTTAATATTAAGAACAAAGAAATTAATTCTAGAAAGAATGTGAATTGTATGAGAGCTTTTTGATTTCTTTTTAGGTAAAAAAATGTCAACTAAAGAAAATGGTTGGAGACTTCCTTTTATAGGCACATTGATTCAAGAGTATTTCACGTTGAGAAGAGTGTACCAAAAGGTCTGAGCCTTTTTGTCTTCACATCAAGTGACCTTTCCTAGAAGAAAAAAGCACAGAGAAATCCTTTTTGTCTGTGTTCTTGTGTCTAGCATAAATAAGGAAAGAGTCGTTTGGATATTCCAACGGACATAATCTTTGAATTCTTCTTCATCAATTTTCAGCAATAATCATCAGAGTCTAATTTGATCAGAGCCTTCTGATGTTGATTAGAGTTTTGCTGAATCAGAGTCTTTGCAGTAGGTGTGCTTTTAGCGTGTATAAGTTCAGAGCATATTTGAGTCAGATCCTCAGTACTGGCAGCTTTAGTACTCTCAGAATCTTCTGTAGAAACTATGCTTGAAAACTCTTCATACAAAATTCTTCTTTGGTTCAGATGCTTCTGACTTGCTACAGATTCTTCTGGAGCTTCTGCTTCAGATCCTTCTGGAGGCTACGCTCAGGATCTTCTGATGGCAGCATTCAGAATCTTCTAATGAGTGCATCTGACGCTTCAGAGTCTAGCATATTTCTTATGTTCAGTTCTGATTTGCTTCTGGAGTGATAATTACTTTAGTATCTGCAGTAAACACTCTTAAGCAAATTTTAGAGTATATAATTCTTAAATACAAAATTTCATAATAGTTATCATCAAAACATAGAGATATTATTAAGAACCAATACGTGTTCTAACAGTTCATTATCTTGTTCAATTGGCCTCTATCATGATTCTCTGATGAAACTTGACCTATGCCATATTCAAAGACTGTTGGGAGTATTTTACTGCATTTTGCTCATTTACACTTTGCCATCACTATACCAATTTTTGCCTTAAAGAGAGTGAGCTTAATCTTTGAGCATGATCCCACCTGTTACTCTATATATGATATGTGTGCACCATTGCTTGACATAAAAGCTTTTCATTTTGAACGTATATTTGTTGCTTCCTCAACTTATTCCCAAAAAGAAAACTGTTTTGCATTTACACTGCATGGCAACTCCTTTTACAACTGAAATATGCCTGAGTTTGGAGCTTAGCCTCATCTGATGTCATGCTTATAATGTGTACTGGTTGTATGATTTATTGCTGCTTAATTTGATTTTCCATTTACATGATGCATCACCAATCTTCATTGGATCCATTCATGCTTGCACTGTTAAAAAGCATATTAGAAATTGTTTACATTTCGAGCATGAGAGTAGTAATCAGCATACATGGTGCATTGATTATATGAATCCTTTTATCTCTGAGCTTGCATCATCAAATTGGTTTTAAACTATCCTGCATTGTGCCTGCTGTTTCAAATCCACCTGATACCATTGACCTCATTGCATTGCATCTGTCTTGATAATTTTATTGCAAATTGAGCTTTATCTTCATCCTTCTTTTTTAAGAAAGCCACAAGGTAGGATTGTTTGCATTTGCATTCCAACACAATTACACTCAATATAGCAGCTTGACATCCTCCCCTTAAAAGACTTCAATTCTTGTGCTAGCAATTTGTTTTAGAGATTTATAGATGTTTTGGTGCATTTTTGATTTGTTGGAGTTGTATTGATTGTTATTGTGGATATTCTATTTTTTTCATGAGCAACTTACATACAAGTTCTTGCTGTGTAACTGATGGAACCTTTTTCTTGATCAGAATTACTTCATTAGCACATTTAGAGTTTGCTTAGACCCTCACATTCCTTTGGTTACAGCTGTTTTAATCATAAGATACCAAAATGCATCTCAAGTTCATAGGATGCATGTTCTATCGAATTTATCTGTAGGTGTGTTATATCAAGAAATGGATTGCATCATCTTAATCCTCATCAAAAATTAATCAGTTTTGACTAAAATTTCGTGAAAAATAGTTAAGATTTGAAGATGTTGATAGCGAACTGTATTTTCATATTTCACTTGTTTGGCCTTGGTCTTTTGCCCAGCTATGTACTTCGTTAGGTATATGTATTTTTAGGGGTGGCTAAATACTTGGATGTATCGCCACCCCAGTGGTTATAGCACACGCCTTTCACCAAACATGCCAGGGTTCAATCCTCAGTGATGACCCTTTTTGATTCCTTTTATTTCATTTGGCTTGATTTATCATATTTTCCATCCTTTCCTTTCCTTGTACATGCGCTTGTAAGTGGCTGAGTGGTTTGTCTGTTGGGTTTGTGAACGAAAGGGCGTGGGTTCAACTCCCACCCTTGCCCTTTCTCTTTTTATTTACATGATTTTTATTTGTTATTTTCATTGAAACTTCAAAAAATCATAACTTTCTCATGCCATATCTTTTTTAATCCGTTCTTTTTGTAACTTTTTCATTGTAATGTCTATTTTCATGTGATGGATTAAAATCTCATATTTCTTGTTTTTACAATGCCGTTTGCCTACTTGTTAGTTGGTTCATTCTTGGGTTATTACCTTACGTCTTGATTAAATTTCTCTTATAACATGCTTGATTTATCTTGTAAGATTTATTTGTATGTGTTTCCTTGTGTTAGTTAACATATTAGGTTTACCTTCCTTTGGTTGTTACCATGAGTTATTGTTTCTTTCCTAAAGCCTTGAATTGAACTGTTGTGATCAGTCCTTGCGTTTTTTCGATTGTCATCAATGCCTAATTGTTGTTACATTTGAACTTATAACATGATCACTTTAAGTTGAGACTTATTTGTATGGTTGTCACCATGATCTCATATTATTTTCCTCCTAAATCATGAGGTTTAAACTGATTTAATTGTGTTTGATTGTTATCTATGCACATTGTTGTCACATTTACTATGCTTTGAACTTATGACATGCCCATCTTCAAATTGTGATTTGTTTATGTAGTAATAACCTTCATCATGTTCCAGTCTTTGTTAAGATGAGCCCTCAATATTTGTTAAGATGATTTATTGGTTATAACCCTTGGTATCATTTAAAGTATCTGCTTATTGTAATATGCATGCTTACTTGTCTTAATCTTATTTCATCTTGCTTTATTAAGTGCTTCTTCCCCCAAGTGATGGAACTTTTTAGTTCTCATCCAAGTTGCCTCTCTCACTCTCCTTCCAAAGGAAAAGTCTCTCCCTTGACCTTTGTGTCATTGGATAGCTCATTTATCCCTCTTGACTTTGTGAAGTCACCCTAACCCTAGCTTAGTTAAGTTAGAACATTCAAACCATTAGACTTTGCTTTAAGTCTAGAAAACCCACCTACACTAGGAGTGTTCTTCAATTAGAACCCTAGGATAGAGTTTGTAAACTCTATGTAAGAATCATGGACAAGATTACTTACTTCCCTTTCTTGGGAGTTCAACATAGATCTAGAGCGTTTTGTGAAACTCTACACAAGCATGGATATGTTTGTTCCCCTTTGAACCTTGATCATAATCAAGTGTTCTTCAACCCTAGTTAGGTGAACTACGATTGTTCTGATTCTATCCTAGTTAGGATACGTAGACAGAGGACGCGATGTCTTTGCGAGCAAACATAGAAATTATCTTTAGGTCTTTACCTATCATCCTTCACCTTTACCCAATCTCAAACCTTAGCAAACATTTACCAACTTAGCATGCAAACAAACAAAAGGTTCCTATAGAGTACTGTCGCTACCGCGAAAATAAGGTGCCGGCAAAACAGAAGAGTCACCACCTTTCGTTATTTATCCCTCCGAACGGGAAAGGAAACGATTGGAAAAACCTGACGAAAAGGTATAAGACAAGGTCATCGCAACCATTGTCTGGGTTCGGGAGTCGGTTACGCTAGGGGAAGGTATTAGCACCCCTCACGTCCATCGTACTCGATGGGATCCATGCTCGTTGTGTTTATCTGACGGGTTGGTTTTATCTATCTACCTATCAAGGCTGGCTTGAAAAAGAAAAGAAAAGGACTCGGCAAAGCGTCGCGCTTTATGCCTACGTATTCTCATCAGAGAATGAGAAATCAGAGTCAACGTAGTTCGGCTAACTACGGGTTACGGGGAAGGTGGCTCGCCAATACGTCAGTATTGTGCCTACGTACTCTCAACAGGTATGAGAGATCAGAGCTTACGTAGTTCGGGATAATACGGATTATGGGAATTCAGATTCATCTGTTTTTTCGAGTAGGGTTAACAAACAGTTCCAGCAGTTTGGTGTACGCAGCTCGACCCTTGGAGACTTAGGCGTTACCGTTTGCGGTAGAACTGGGAGTTAACGAAACTCTTTTCTTCAGAAAAGCTTCCTTTAAATTATGGGCCCACGGGGCAAAAAGGTTTGAAGTTCATTTTTTGTCTTTTACGGAAGAACTGTTTTTTAGTTGTCTGTAGTTTGTATAGCACTAGAGACTATGACCTGGGAACGAATGCGTCGCATATCGTCCAAAGGACGTATACTAAACATTCTAGACGATTGAGAGAAGGCCGCTCAATTATCATTACCCAAGTAGCTTAAGGCTCGTATCGCGCTTGTACTAACTTTCCTTTATTACATTTTTTACTGTTGTTTGAGATGAGAAGAGAGAACAGGCTCAACTAAGGGGAGACTATCAAGTCCTAATGTTGTCATGCCAAGGATTCGTCCTATGGTTGAAGTTTGAAACAGGGATCTCCTAGAAGTTATCATGCATAGGTTTCAACCTAAAGTTCTAATCATCACTTCCTTATCAAAGGAAGTGAGATTCCTAGGGGATCATGTCAATGATAAACAGAAACAGATAAAGCATCAGCTTAAACAGTAAACAATAAACGACTGTAAAATGCATGCAATGCAAGTGAGGGAGGAAATGTGTGTGGCGCATCAGCCTCCACAAGCTCATCTCAACCTCAAGCCAAGTATGAATAACTGCAATCATAAAGGAAAATAAAATGCCATCAAGCAAATCACAAACCACATAGGCAAGGGAGCAGGGCTCTACCGAATACCCGCAAGCAAAGCCATACAGTAAAAATACAAGCAGAGGGAGCAACTCAACCTCTAGTGCGATCATGCTCCTAGCTTAACACAATATAAACATGAACTTATTCTAATGCATCAAGTAAATCAAACAAGTCACAGCAATACAGTTGCACAGAAAGAAAACAGACAGGAAAGAAGATCAACAGCTTCCACAGCTTCACAGCAAAGCAACCCTCTGACAGCAGTTCAGTCCTCAGTCTGCAACTATTCTTCAAGGCTCTCATCTTCAATAGCAAGTATCAACTTATTCTTCTTCTTATCCAAGCTTCAGCACTTTCTTCAATCTCAAATTGATCCACTTCACACAAGTGTCATCTTGTTCTCCTGGGTCTTCAAGCTTCAGCTCCAAAGGCAGTCTTTAAACAAAGGGGAAGTGAAACCTCTAGCATCTTCAATATTCTAGCAAGGAACTCTATCCTATAGCAAGGGAGAAAGATTCATCTAACAAGAGCAAGGTGTGGATAGTGGTGAGCAAAGTGAAGACCAAAGGTCACCTCTGAGCACTCCACTATCAAGGAAAGGCACCCTCAAAGGTTCTACCAATTTGTGAGGAGTCAATCATCCTACCAAAGGAGGGATGAGTCCTTCACAATGGGACCTTACATCATAGGGAGGAATGGAAGTGATCAACACCTTCCATGTTTCATGAAGGAAGAGAATCTAGTTTAAGAGATCTCCCTAAAACCCTAATCCTTAACCCTAAACAAACTACACCTAAAGGAAGAGAAAACTTCAAGTCCAAGCTCCACCATGCATTCCACAGCAGCCCACACATGCCTTCATCATCATCCAAGAGCAAAGGAAGAAACACCCTAATCTAAGGGAACTAAAGAAGTCATTCTAGTTGAATTAGTAAGTTAGGATCACCTAAAACCTAGTACTAAAGTTAATTCTAACTAAAATACTAAAATCAATTGTAAAATCCTACAAAAATAACTATGGGTACCTAAGTCAATCATGACTGTACCATGTTAATTCCAGAGATTAAATCACCCAACAAGTCCTAGAATTAAATCCTAAACTATGGGGTACTAAGGTTAAACCCTAAAACTAGAGCACCTAAAGTTCCAATACAAAAACAGCCCTAAAATTCTTCCCAAAAATGTGAGAAAATTACTAGGGTAGAATACACGTCTAAGCTAACTATACACAAAAAATCAGCTCAAAAATCATCACCAAGTGATCACACAAAATTTCACAAGACAAGGTATCAACCATAATGAAATTAATGTCAATTAAAATACAAAAAATGCAATTAAAATCACAAATGCATGAATTCCTAATCTTTTAATTTCCTAAAATTCTAGACTTATTCATGAGTCAGGGGAAAACAATTTGGATCAATTTGGGTTATTTTCCTATTTATTATGAATTATTCTATAAACTACATGAAATGATGAAAATAAAAGGAAAACAAAGAAAATAACAAAATACACGTGACAAATAGCAAATATTTCAAGTTCATTTTCCAGACTGGGCCAATTGGGGGGGGGGGGGGTGAATATCACTTGGATCCTTAAGCCCAAACCAACCAATTAATGAAACGGTGCGTTTCATTCAAAGTCTTTCTTCAAAGTTTGAAATCAAATCGTGGCCATCCATCCATTGCCTGAGTCAAATGTCAAACCTTCATCTGATGGCTCATGTGCATCGTCCCCAAATTCAAACTGATGGAGGGAGTTTCCCAGACGGTGGCCTGAGTTGCAGCGCCACCGTCTTCTCCGGTGAAGTGCTCCTCACAGGTCATCAAAAATGACAAACCAATACCCAAACTTACTCAATTTTTCCTCTTGAACACGAATCTATCATCCAAATTCACTAATTCCTTCTCTAACTTCAAACACGATAGGATTTTCAGAAATACACCAAATCTTGATCATCACCATTCTCAACAATAATGATCCTAATGTAATCTACATTTCTCACTGATCAATTTCCACTATCCAATCATGAATATATCACCAAGAATCTTGAGAAATCAGGCTCAACAGAAAATGATCCATGACCTAGAGTGTCTCTATCCATCAAATTCTTGTACCAAAATCCATCTATGTCATGCTAAGAACCTAACCACATGCAAGTTTCTAGCTATCTCTCTATAGATTAAGCACAATCTTGATTTATACAAACCTGGTTTCAGATGAAGAACAGGTGCAATCCTTGCTCGATTCTTCCACCATAATGATCCAGATTCACTCCAAATCTTCCTCTAAAGCTAATGCACACCTTAATTTGCTCTGATTCTTCCTCAATCCAAGAACACGATCTTGAGTTGCAGCTCTGCAAAATCCAATGCTCTCTCTGCTACCAGCTTCAAATGCTTCCAAAAAACTGGCTGAATACACTCCAAATCTTATATAGAACTCATTAGAAATGTCTAGAAACTTCTGTAACCTTCCAAATGAGATTTTGCAATTTCAATTTCTCTTCAAAATGTCATCCACACCAGTCATGATTCTAGCTCTGTTTGGGCATGAAAATTCTTGGAAAATTCATCTCATGAGATATTGAATTGGTTTGTTATGCTCACTTCCTTGTTTGCAATCCAATGGTTCGTGTTGATTATGTTGCTTCATCATGAAGAAATGAAATGAAATGGCATGAATTTTACCTCAAACCAAAATTCTAACATTGCCAAAGTTTCTAGAATGATTTTTCCAATCAAAATGACCTATAATTTTGCCTTGTTTGGACACAAAATGAATTATTTCAATTTTTGGTCATTAAATGCCTTTAATTCTTCTTTTTCAAAATTCTCTCAAACCACATCCTTCCTTGAGCCATTTCAATGTCTCCTTGATACATGTTCAAAGTTAAAACCCCATTTTGAGAAACTTTCAAGTTGAACAAAATTTCATTTGAGGTGTCTAAGTTGGTGAAAATGGCCTATAACCAAAAATGACCTATAATCACAAATTCCCAAAATACCCTTGACTTGTCAAAGCCATAACTTGAGTTCTACAAATCTTATAAAGGACTTCTAGTACTCTATGGAGAGCTAAGAGAATAAGGAACAACATTCATGTTTGTTGCACCCCAAAATTTGACCAACATTTCTTTACCTAGCTTGTGTTTCATCTCATTCACATTAGCATTATCATTTGCATTTCATTGACATGTATGCAGGAGATCAAGAGGTATGATTACCAATCAAGAGCTACACAAGACTTTGAAGCTAGCCAAGAAGGTTATTCAAGTGTTCAAGGGTGGATATCTTTGTCAGAAAGGTCAAAAGATCCTCAGAGAGAGTGGTTGAAACCAAGGTGGTGAGCCTCCTAACTTGAGAGTTGTGGGAGCTCCTCAGATGATTCTGAAGCTATGAGGGAGGACTTGAAGCCTTGAGAGAGCTTATGAGATGTCTTGAAAGCCATCATGAGGCCTAGATAGGTCATTGTGCAAGATTAAAGAGCCCCAGCCATGATTGGTGTAATTAGGGTTTGACTGGGTCAACCCTAGGTCAACTGATGATTTGAACAAGGTTGAGACCTAATTCAAGAGCCATGTGATCATGGATTGATGCATTGAGATGTTATAAGGATGATTCCAAGGTCAACTCATCATGATTGAAGAGTTTGAGAAGTTTCAAGCTAGGGTTTCTAAGGCTTGACAGTGTAAAATCCCCTAGTTTGACCCCTATCTTCAAGGCAGTTTAGCTCAAGATATGATTGTCATCTCATCTTACCCCCAACATGAATGTTGTAGAGCTTGTTCTTAGCTTTAATTTTAGTACTATAAGTCCTTGATGGGATTTGTAGAGCTCAAGTTATGACTTTTGTTAGAACACAGATTGGTTCTTAATAATTACTCTTTGTTTTGATGATAACTGTTAGGAAATTTATATTTAAGAATTATATACTCTAAAATTTGTTTGAGAGTTTTACTGCAGATTAAAATTATATTAACTCTCTAGAAGCAAATCTGCCTTGAATACAAGAAGCTATTCTGACTCTGAAGCGCCAGATGCACCTTACAGAAGAATCTGTTTGCTCCTTACAAAAGATCCTGAGCGTAGTCTCCAGAAGGATCTGAAGCAAGAAGCTCCAGAACATTCTGAGTCAGAAGCATATGAAGATAGTCAGAAGCATTTGAAGATAATCAGAAGCATCTGAAGCTGAAGCATCAGAAGTATAGAAGAATATTGATTGAAGAGTTTCTAAAAGCATTGATCTACAAAAGTTTCTGAATGTACTTACGCTGCCAAGTACTGAAGTTCTGTGTCAAGATGCTCTGATGATCAACACGCTAGAAGCACACACGCTGCAGAAGACTCTGATACAGCATAGTTCTGAATCTCATCAGAAGACTCTGATCCATTCAGACTCTGAAGAACTTGCTGAAACTGAAGAAGTGTTTTCAAGAATGTATCCGTTGGAACTATTCAACGTCTCTTTCCTTAATTGTGCTAGACACACTTACACAGACATAAAGGATTTATCTGTGCCATCTATTTCAAGGAAAAGTCAGTACATGTGAAGACAAAAAGGCTCAGACCTTTTGGACTCGCTTTTCAACGTGCATGATTCAGCTGCCTATAAAAGGAGTTTCTCACTTCATTCTTCTGTGACACGCTTGCTGAAAAGAAATCACAATATTCTATAAGCTCTCATTCTTATTCTTCATAGAATCTCATTGTACTTAATCTTAAGAGAAAAATCACTGTTGTGATTATAGCTTTATAGAAGCATTAAAATCTCTTGTATTTAATTTACATTATTTGTAAAGGATTTTCCTTAAGAGGATTCAGTGTGAATCAGTAGCTCTTGAGAAGACTAAGAACTGTAGTTCTTAGGTGATACTATTGTAATCAGTTTGATTTAATAGTGGATTAAGTCCTTGTTGAGAAAGGCAAATCACTCTGGAAGGGTGGACTGGAGTAGTTGTTAAACGAACCAGGATAAAAATAATTGTGTGATTATTTCTAAGTATTAATTTTCCATACTTATTCAACCCCCCCTTCTAAGTATTATCTCACCTTCAGTTGCTATCAAAGCTCCGGTTCTGAGTGTGCTATCACTTAACAGTGTCAGTAAAGATCCAGAGGAGATATACTTTGATCGATATATTTATTTGTTATCATGGCTGATAATTCAATGTCAAATATCAACAATAAATATGAAGAGAGGGATAGGATCAGTACCAAACCTCCAATGTTTGATGGAGAAAAATTTGACTATTGGAAAGATAGAATAGAAAGTTTTTTTCTTGGGTATGATGCTGATCTTTGGGATTTGGTCATTGATGGATATGAACATCCTACTGGTGAGGATGGCAAAAATATTGATAGAAAATCAATGACTGAAGTGCAGAAAAGAGATTTCAAGAATCACCACAAAGCCAGAACTATATTGCTTAATGCAATCTCTCATACTGAGTATGAGAAGATTACTAACAGAGATACTGCTCATGACATGTTTGAATCACTCAAAATGACTCATGAGGGAAACTCTCAGGTTAAAGAGACAAAGGCTCTGGCGCTCATACAGAAGTATGAGGCATTTAAAATGGAAGATTCTGAAAATGTAGAAACTATGTTTTCTAGATTTCAGATTCTTACAGCTGGTCTGAAAGTTCTGAACAAGGGTTACTCAACGTCAGATCATGTCAAGAAAATCATCAGAAGTCTTCCCACCAGATGGAGACCAATGGTGACTGCATTGAAGATGGCAAAAGATCTGAACAAGATCTCCTTAGAAGAACTTATCAGTTCTTTGAGAAGCCATGAAATTGAGCTGGAGGAAGATGAACCCCAGAAGAAAGATAAAGGTAAATCCATAGCTTTAAAATCTAACAAAACTGCTAAAGCTTTGCAGGTTATTCAAGAAAGATCTGAAGAAGAAGATGAGTTGTCCATGCTGTCCAGAAGGATTAACAAACTCTAGAAGCACAAGGGAAAGAAGTTTAACAACTTCAGAAGATCTGACAACAGAAAGGAATCTTCTAGTCACAGAAGATCTGCCAAGAAAGAAGTGGTGTGCTATGAGTGCAAAGAACCTGGGCACTACAAGAATGACTGCCCTAAACTTCTGAAAGAAAAACCTAAGAAGAAGTTCAACAAGAAGAAGAAGGTTCTGATGGCAACATGGGATGACTCAGATGAGTGTGAGTCATCTTCTGAATCAGAAGAAGAATGTGCAAACGTTGCACTGATGGCCAGGATAGAGGATCAAGAGGAAGGTACCTCTGGATATGAATCAGAATCTGAATCTGATGATGATGCAGAGGAGGTAATGCCTAAACTTACCAAAGAAGAACTCATTAAAGTTTTAACAGAAGTTCTTAAAAGTTACAACAACATCAAACTCAAATACAAGAAGCTGAAAAGCAATCTTGAATCTGAGATTGACCTTCTGAAAGCAGAACTTGTTGAGCAGAAAGAAATAAATTTAAAAATCAAAAATGACTTTGATAGAACTCAACAAGAATCTGATTCTGAAACTAAGTCTTGTGAAAATATTTTAGAAAAATATGACTCTAGTTTTCAGAGGTTTCTCACTAAGAGCATAGATAGAAGCAAGATGGCTTCCATGATCTATGGTGTTAGTGGAAACAACAGAAGAGGCATTGGATATGAGTCTTCATCTGGAAGCAATCCAAAACCTGTTGACAAACTTTTCATCAGGAAGACACCTCTGTACTCTCAATTCAAATTTGGTCATCTGAATGACATTAAACACACAAGCTCTGAGAAGAGTACTTATGTGTTTAAACCAAAGGCAAGTCAGAATAAACATTATGTTGCAAAACAGAAGTTTAGACAAACCTGCAAACCAACTAACCCCAAAGGACCCAAGAAGATATGGGTACCTAAAGACAAAATAATTCCTGTTGCAGATGTTCTTAGCAGCAAAGTCAGGACACCAATCATGGTACCTGGACTCTGGATGCTCACGAAACATGACAGGAGAAAGGTCTATGTTCCAAAGCCTGGAACTTAGATCTGGAGGGGACGTGAAGTTTGGAGGGAACCAGAAGGGCAAGATCATTGGATCTGGCACTATTGGAAATGGTAAGCTTCCCTCTATTACTAATGTTCTGTTAGTTGAAGGATTGAAACATAATCTATTGTCCATAAGTCAATTAAGTGACAATGGTTATGATATAATTTTTAATCAAAAATGTTGCAAAGCTGTATGTCAAAAGGATGGCTCTATCCTATTCAGTGGAAAGAGGAAACACAACATCTATAAAATTAACCTTTCAGAACTTAAAGTTCAAAATGTAAAATGCCTCTTATCTGTGAATGATGAGCAATGGGTCTGGCATAGAAGATTGGGGCATATTAATATGAGACGTATATCTCAGATTAATAAACTCAATCTGGTCAAAGGACTTCCTAAGCTGAAGTTCAACTCAGATGCTCTGTGTGAAGCATGTCAAAGAGGTAAATTTTCAAAATCACATTTTAAATCAAAAAATGTTGTGTCTACCTCCAGACCATTGGAATTACTTCACATTGATCTGTTTGGACCAGTGAAAACTGCATCCATCAGAGGCAAGAAGTATGGGTTAGTCATTGTAGATGACTACAGCAGATGGACATGGGTAAAGTTTCTAAAACACAAGGATGAGTCTCATTCTGTGTTCTTTGACTTCTGCAATCAAGTCCAGACTGAAAAAGATTCCAAAATTATTAAAGTCAGAAGTGATCATGGTGGAGAATTTGAAAATAAACATTTTGAAAAATATTTTTCTGAAAAAGGCATTGCACATGATTTCTCCTGCCCTAGAACTCCACAACAAAATGGAGTTGTAGAGAGGAAAAATAGAACATTGCAAGAGATGGCCAGAACCATGATCAATGAGACAAATCTGGCAAAACATTTCTGGGCAGAAGCAATTAACACAGCTTGTTATATTCAGAACAGAGTGTCTGTAAGACCTCTTCTGGAAAAGACTCCCTATGAATTGTGGAGAAACAGAAAGCCTAACATTTCTTATTTTCATCCTTTTGGATGTATTTGTTATATGCTTAATACTAAAGATAATTTGAACAAGTTTGATTCCAAAGCACAGAAGTGTTTCATGCTTGGTTATTCTGAACGCTCTAAAGGCTACAGAGTATTCAATACTGAAACACAGATTGTTGAAGAATCTATTCATGTTAGATTTGATGATAAGCTTGGCTCTGAAAAGCCAAAGCAGTTTGAAAGTTCTGCAGATAGAGAAGTGATTCTCACAGACTCTGAAGGCTCAGAGGCAGAAAAGGCAAAAATCAAAGAATCTGAAGCAACCCCAGATGCTACACCTTTGACTTCCCAACTAAACAACTTGCATATTTATGAAAGACCAACTGTCAGAGGATCTTCTTCCAGAATCAAATCATCTCATCCAGAAGATGTGATTATTGGAAAGAAAGATGATCCAATAAGGACAAGATCATTTCTCAGAACTTCTGAATCTTCTTTATTTGGCTTAGTGTCAATAATAGAACCAACATCTGTAGATAAGGCTCTGGAAGATAATGAATGGATTATAGCTATGCAAGAAGAGCTGAATCAATTCACCAGAAATGAAGTGTGGGATCTGGTTCCTAGACCTAAAGGATTCAATATTATTGGAACAAAATGGGTCTTCAGAAATAAGCTGAATGAAAATGGAGAAGTAGAAAGGAATAAGGCAAGGCTGGTTGCTCAAGGATACAGTCAGCAAGAAGGTATTGATTACACTGAGACATATGCTCCAGTGGCAAGGTTAGAATATATACGCCTTCTGATTTCTTTTGCTGCACAGAATAACATCACTCTGTATCAGATGGATGTTAAAAGTGCTTTTCTTAATGGTATTATAGAAGAAGAAGTATATGTCCACCAACCTCCTGGATTTGAAAGTGAAAACTTTCCAGATCATGTTTTCAAATTAAAGAAATCCCTTTATGGATTAAAACAAGCTCCCAGAGCTTGGTATGAGAGGTTGAGCAATTTCCTTCTGAAGAAAAATTTTATCAGAGGAAAAGTGGATACAACTTTATTCTGTAAAACTGTTAAGAAAGATCTGTTGATTTGTCAAATTTATGTAGATGACATTATTTTTGGATCAACAAATATTACGCTTGGAAAGGAGTTTGCTAAATGTATGCAGGAAGAATTTGAAATGAGCATGATGGGAGAATTGAGATTCTTCTTGGGAATCCAAGTCAATCAGACTCCAGAGTGCACCTACATACATCAAACCAAATATGTTAAAGAGCTTCTGAAGAAGTTCAACATGGTTGATAGCAAAATGGCAAAGACTCCAATGCATCCTACAAGCACTCTAGGTAAGGAAGAGGTAAGTAAGAAGGTAGATCAAAAACTCTACAGAGGCATGATAGGATCTCTTCTATACTTGACTGCTTCTAGACCAGATATTCTGTTTAGTGTCTGCTTATGTGCTAGATTCCAATCAGATCCTAGAGAATCACACTTAACAGCTGTTAAGAGGATTCTAAGGTATCTGAAAGGTACTGCTAACATGGGTTTGTGTTACAGAAGATCTGATGAATTTTCATTAGTTGGATTCTGTGATGCTGACTGTGCTGGAGACAGAGTTGAACGTAAAAGCACTTCTGGAAGCTGTCAGATTCTTGGAAGTCATCTGATCTCATGGTATAGCAAGAAGCAACCTACCATAGCACTATCAACTACAGAGGCAGAATACATTGTTGCTGCTGGATGTTGTACTCAGATGCTCTGGATGAAGAGTCAATTAGAAGATTATCAAATCTATGAGAGTAATCTTTCTATCTTTTGTGATAATACTTCTGCTATATGTTTGTCAAAAAATCCAATCTTGCATTCTAAGGCAAAACATATAGAAATTAAACATCACTTCATCAGAGACTATGTTCAGAAGGGTGTAATTAATTTAGCTTTTGTTGATACAGATCATCAATGGGCTGATATTTTCACAAAACCCCTTGCTGAAGATAGATTTAAGTTCATTCTGAAAAATATTTGTATGGATTTTTGTCCAGAGTAATATTTATCAGAGGCAACCTCTCAGATGCAAAATGTTTAATGATCTGAAGTATTTCTTCTGTTCATTTATTCTATTCTGATTATTATTTCTGATGTGAAAATCTGAACTAACCATCTTTAGAAGATCTGAACGTGGCTAACATTTCATTTCTTGAGAGAATTCAGAACAGCATGCAAGCAAACACGTGTCCCACAAAATCTGATGAGGTGGCGTGTGCACAACTGAAAAGACGTTTGAGGTGAAATTTGAATAGTAAATATCTTGGTTTTCCCCCCAAATCTGTCAGAAGCATTTATTATTTGAAATGATTTTATTCTCTTCATTTAATGCTGCTCAAACGTGCGTTATTTCTGTCTTTTGGTGTGCCTATGTGATTAGTATAAATACCTGTTGTGTATTCACTTTCACACTTTTCACTCTCAGAATTTTCATGCGTTTTCATCTTTTGTTCTCTCTTCACAAAAACTCAAAACCTAAGTGTTCTAAAAAGCATTCTTCAATGGCGTCTTCTTCATCAACAACTGCTCAGTTTCAATCAACAATGGCTGTTGTGACTTCAGATAATCTAGGTGCTAATCCATACATTCCTCCACAGAGAACTCTTCTCACACCTGTTGAAAAGTTAGAAGTGTTGTGTGAATCCATGGTTGAATTTGATTCACTGGCTGACAATGGGTTTGATTTTCGCTCCATTGTTAGAGCTCAAGGTTGGGTGAAATACTTTGATAGACTATTTGGACCAGTTTACCCTCTGCTTGTTAAGGAATTCTGGATTCATGCATCTGTGTATCCAAAGTTTATTCTATCATCTGTGCTGGGAAAGGAGATCATCATCACAGAGGATCTGATTAGAAAACTGATTGGTTATGAAGAAACAGATGGTGTCTCACATCTGCCAGTTGGGCGTGTTGATATGGATGAAGTCTATGAAGAGGTTATGACTGCTGGACAAGCCTCTAACAGATTCAAAGATCTGAAGCCAGATTACAAGATCTGGGCCAAGATCTTCATGGGATGCATACATCACAGAAAATCAACAAATTCCCCAGATTATGTCAACAATGAACAGATCTATTTTATGTACTGCCTTAGTCAGAGTAATAAGGTAGATCTTCCTTACTTATTGTTCATGCATCTGTGGAATCACATAAATGCATCCAGAGAATCTGTGAAAGAAAAGAACCAGAAGATCAGGAATTGGATACCTTTTGGAAGGTTGCTCTCAGATCTTCTCACTGAAAATGGTTTAGTGGCTGCTCTGTATGATGCTGGTGTAACAGAGGAACTAGAGTTCATTATGGGAAAGCCTCTGAACGCTAAGAGCCTTCTGAGACTCAAGATTGTAGATGAACTTACCACTGCTCCAAAGAAGTTAAACATGTCTGATCTGAATAAAAGGATTCCAGTATCAGATTTCCCTCTATTCTTTGCTGAAGAACCTTGACACATTGTTCTGATGTATATAGAGGAATGTAAAAGGGAAGGAGTGCCTGTTCCAGCAAATGTGTTTCAACTTGTCAAGCAACCCCTGCCAGATGCAGGAGAAGAAGAAGAAGAAGCAGAAGTTCCACTTCAGAGGAAAAGACCTCAACCTGTAGCAGAATCTGAACCTGTCCAGAAGAAGGCTAAGATTGCTGAGAAACCCAAGGATCTTCTGAAGAGAAAAGATTCTGGAGAAGCTGTCTCTGCTAAGAGGATTAAACTCAAAGGTACTAAAGCTTCTGTTACTTCTAAAAATATTGTTATAAATGATTCTTCTATTAAGTCTGTTCCCAAACCCCCTGTCACTCAAACAACATCTGTTGCTGCCCCCAGTTCTGTCTCACCTCAGAAACAACCTACTGCTTCTGTATCAAAACCACCTCAACCTAAATTACACATCAAACACTTCACTCCATGTTCACAACCTACAGAACCACAACCAACTGTTCCACAACCAACAGAATCACAACAAACAGAACCACAACCATCAGAACTACCACAAAATTCTGATAAACAAAACTCTTCTCAGCCACAAACAGAAAATCAACCAAAATCTCCTCATCATCCTGAAAAACAAACCACAGAAGATCAACCACAAAAAGAATCTGTCATTCCACCATCACCTATTCAATCTTCTGAACCTGTAGCAACTGTTACTTCTGAACCCACTAAAGTAACTCCTGCTCCTGTTTCATCTGAACCACCTACTCAACAACCTGATATTCCTTCAGAACCATCTCATATCCCTGAGACAGAAGTTCTTGATATCACTCCATTAAAAACAGTGTTTCAAGTTTCTTCTACGTCTTGTACACCTGAAACATCTTCAAATTCATCTAAATCAGAAATTCATCCTGATTTTCTGATTAATCCATCTGACAAATATCCTGTTCATGACCCTGAACCTGAATCAACCTTACCTACCAAAACTACCATTCTAGAACCTATGCCTCCACCTGCACCTTCATCTGAGATGATTGTTCCTACTTCCAATCCATCATCATCTGGAATATCTTGTGCTCAAGTGTCTTCTCTTTATCATAACTTATCTTATGGTTTCAAACTTAAAGATTTTTATGATAGAGTTGAGCCCTCTGAACCCTTGAAACCTCTGAGACCTAAACTCAAACCAACCCTTCCATCTGTAATCCTTTCATATATTAAATCTATGGAAAATGAAGGATCCTTAGCCCCCATATCTGCTACTTCTGGTAAAGCTGTTGTTTCAGCTCTGCATCCTGCATCTGATAACACAGTTGCATCTGATAAACCATCAAACTCTGCATTCGTACCATACTCCAATGCATTTTTTGACATTGTTTACCCACGCACCAGACCTCAACCAAATCTGCTTAATGCTTTAAACAGATCCCTTCCTCAGAAACCAGAAATTCCATTCTTTCCTTATGTTCCCCCTCCTCTGATTTCCATTCCAAAATCATTGATACCACCAACTCCAAAGCCTAAACAGATGACTCTGGAAACCTTGCTTAAACCTCCACCCAGACTTAATATTGAACATTTATTTCAAACGTTTTTGCAAGAAATACAGATGTCTTTAGGTACTGTTCAGAAAAGATGTTCTGAAACTATGGATGCAAATGAGACTGACATCATCTGGAAAGGATTTCTCAATAGATTCAACACTGTGGCTTCTAATCTGAAGAACATCTGTTCTGATGATGCAAAGCTCAGAGCTGAAAGAACTCAATTCTGGATTGTCAACAAGACTGAACCTCTGCTGTGTTTGGATGCTCCTCCACCTCCTCCTCCACCAGAACCAACTGCCACTGCATTAACTATGACTCTGGTAGAACCCTCTTCAGGATCTCCAGAACATATGGCAATTGACTATGTTCAGGATACAGAACCTCCATCATCAGAGATTAAGACATAAAATCCAGATTTGGCAAACAAGATTGCTGCTCTGGAAGCTGGTCAATCTGAAATTAGATCTTGGATGGCGAAGCAAGACAAGAAATCTGAGGACATGTCAGAATGGATGTCCAAACAAGATGAGAAGAATGAGATAATAACTAAGTTCATGTCAAAGCAAGAGCAATCACAATCTGAGATCACAGACCTATTGAAGATGCTTTTGTCAAAACACACTTAGATTTTTTTTCTCATGTTTGTGCATCTGTTGTTATTGCATCTGAATGTTTTGTTATATCTTCTGATGTACTTTTGCTTTGTTATGATTGAATGAAACAGTTTGTTATTCTCCATTGAATTATCTGCTATTATTCTTTTTAATTGTCTTTATTAAAAGTTTTTACTTTTTGCTTATGACAAAAAAGGGGGAGAAAATAAAGATCTGAACTATTTAATATAATTTCACTAGAATGAATCTTCAGACATATCTACTCTTTCTAATATCTAAATTGATTATTTCAGAACTTTTGATAAGAACACTCTAAAAGAATCTCTGAGTCTCTCAGATCATTTATATTTTATCAAACTCTGAATCTCATATCTGCAAGATAGTCTGACCATTGATTATTACAAAGTCAAACAAGATCTGACTCTGAAGATTACTCAAGATAAAAAGGGAAGTTTCTATTCCTTTTTCATATTCAACTTAGGGGGAGATTCTTCATCTCAGGGGGAGTTATAATTCTTTATGTTCAATTAAATAAAATTTCTGATACTTTTTATCATCATCAAAAAGGGGGAGATTGTTAGAACACAGATTGGTTCTTAATAATTACTCTTTGTTTTGATGATAACTGTTAGGAAATTTATATTTAAGAATTATATACTCTAAAATTTGTTTGAGAGTTTTACTGCAGATTAAAATTATATTAACTCTCTAGAAGCAAATCTGCCTTGAATACAAGAAGCTATTCTGACTCTGAAGCGCCAGATGCACCTTACAGAAGAATCTGTTTGCTCCTTACAAAAGATCCTGAGCGTAGTCTCCAGAAGGATCTGAAGCAAGAAGCTCCAGAACATTCTGAGTCAGAAGCATCTGAAGATAGTCAGAAGCATCTGAAGATAATCAGAAGCATCTGAAGCTGAAGCATCAGAAGTATAGAAGAATATTGATTGAAGAGTTTCTCAAAGCATTGATCTACAGAAGTTTCTGAATGTACTTACGCTGCCAAGTACTGAAGTTCTGTGTCAAGATGCTCTGATGATCAACACGCTAGAAACACACACGCTGCAGAAGACTCTGATACAGCATAGTTCTGAATCTCATCAGAAGACTCTGATCCATTCAGACTCTGAAGAACTTGCTGAAACTGAAGAAGTGTTTTCAAGAATGTATCCGTTGGAACTATTCAACGTCTCTTTCCTTAATTGTGCTAGACACACTTACACAGACATAAAGGATTTATCTGTGCCATCTATTTCAAGGAAAAGTCAGTACATGTGAAGACAAAAAGGCTCAGACCTTTTGGACTCTCTTTTCAACGTGCATGATTCAGCTGCCTATAAAAGGAGTTTCTCACTTCATTCTTCTGTGACACGCTTGCTGAAAAGAAATCACAATATTCTATAAGCTCTCATTCTTATTCTTCATAGAATCTCATTGTACTTAATCTTAAGAGAAAAATCACTGTTGTGATTATAGCTTTATAGAAGCATTAAAATCTCTTGTATTTAATTTACATTATTTGTAAAGGATTTTCCTTAAGAGGATTCAGTGTGAATCAGTAGATCTTGAGAAGACTAAGAACTGTAGTTCTTAGGTGATACTATTGTAATCAGTTTGATTTAATAGTGGATTAAGTCCTTGTTGAGAAAGGCAAATCACTCTGGAAGGGTGGACTGGAGTAGTTGTTAAACGAACCAGGATAAAAATAATTGTGTGATTATTTCTAAGTATTAATTTTCCATACTTATTCAACCCCCCCCCCCCCCTTCTAAGTATTATCTCACCTTCAACTTTGACAAGTTACAGGTCATCTGAGGTATGTGAATCTGGGGCCTTGAAAGGCACCCAACTTGCATCCAACTTTTGCTCAAGAAGGAGGATTCCTATGAACTTTTGGTCAACATGAATGTTGTTCCTTATCTTCTTATATTTCTAGAGAGTACTAGAAGTACTTGATAGGATTTGTATAACTCAACTTATGGCTTTGACAAGTCAAGGGAATTTTGGTCATTTGGAGATTACAGGTCATTTCAAGCATAAGGCCATAACTCCTATTTCCAAGCTTCAAATGGAAAAATCTTCAATATAAAACTTGCTTAAAATGATGTTTTAAGGCTAGTAAGGAGATCATGAGATGTTGAAAAGGCTTGTAGCTCAAAGTCACAAAAATGACCTAAAATAAGGGCATAAGTTAAATAAACCAAAGTTGGAAATTGATATTTTTGACCTACACATCCAAACCATGGCATGTAATATATCATTTTGACTCTAGAAAACATTTTAGAAACAATGGTTTAGACACATTTTTGATTTGAGGTCTAAATTGTGGACTTGCTTTGAAAAGCACTTGCTTGCATATTAAGTAACATGTGCATAACTTAAAATTAAGGCATGGGCAAGGAACTTGGCAAGCTAAACCCTTCCAAAATGTCACTAGGGGAGAAATTGAAGGAGATTGAGATGAATTTCAAGCTGCAAACAGAATTGAGCATGGCATGATAAGTGATTCAAAATCTCATGACATGAGATGTGTAAAATCTCATTGGAAGGATCTAGAGGGTTCTAGATCATCCAAACTTCATCTATATATTGAGTAGAATGGATCCATGGAAGAGGTTGGTGATAATTGAAGGTTTGAGCATAGTTTGAGATTGAGTTTTCATAGCTTGCAAGTGCAATCGGCTTCACCAAATTCCTCCATTTCCTTCCATTTTCTTGATTGATTCTTCTTCCATGAGTGTCAAGGATTGATTCCAGACCATTTCCAAGAAGAATTGGGGGCTAGATCGTGTGGGAGCAAGTGATTTTCAGCACCTGCAACTCAGCATCGTGTTTCAAGATTGAAGCACTTTCCATTGAATCTTTTGCATACAGAAGCAAGGAGGAGGTTCAGTGATCGTGTCCAGAAGATTTGAGAGCTTGAAGTGGAGGATTCGTGCATCTGTTATTCAAGAATTTCTAGGTTGGTAATCTTCTTCCTATAGCTTGATTTAGGTAGAATTAGGTTGAATTAAGGTGTTAGATTAGTTGTAGAATGGCCTAGGATGGATTTCAGATGGTTAGTTGTTGAATTAGAGACAAAATAGGAAGATCACCATTTTCGGTTGAGATTGGGAGATGATGATTCTTGGGGTTTCAGAAGAAACTAATGGTATGATTGAGTTCGTGGCAAGATTTGGAGTGTGTTTCATGTTTTGACCTCTTGGATTGGAGGCCTCTAGGAAGAACTAGGGTTGAAGGGGACGATCGGAGCTCCACCAGCGGTGGCCGGAGCTGGGCGCGAAGCTCAGAGCTTTGAAATGGAGAAGATGAAGTTCTCACCATTGGATGTTGTTTTGACCATTGACTGGGAGAAGATCCAAGGGCCACGTTTTAATTCTGACTTGTGAAGGATTTCTAAAGGAAACGTTGCGTTTCATTAATTCAGGTGCTTGGGCTTAGTGAAATAAGTGTTATCCACACCCCCCAGCAAGCCCAACCCATGTTTTGAACTGAATCTGATTGCTTTTTACACCGCGCGCTTCATTATTTTAGGTGGATTTTCATTAAATTTCCATTTAATTCATGGTTTTTGTAAAAATCATAATAAATTGAATATTAATCCAATTACACCCATTCTTTTTGCATATTAATCATGATTGAGTCCAGTATTTTTTAGAGAAAAAATATTTTCATTTCATGTAATTTCTGATTTAATTGGAATTTTGTATTTTAATTGATATTAAAATGTTTATGTTTGATGCATATTTTTGTAGAATTTTGTGTGATCTCATAGTGATGATTCTTGGCCTAAATTTTTGTGTGTGATTAGGTTAGATGTGTATGATCCCATAGAATTTTTCTCACATTTTTGTGATGAAAATAGGAGTTCTTTCTGGATTGATGTTTAGATGCTTCCTTTTTAGGGTTTTAGGTTGATACCTTAGAATGTAGGATTTAGTTCTAGGTCCAAATTGATGATTTGATCTTTGAAACTAATGTGGTAGAGTCATGATTGACCTAGGTTCCCATAGTAATTTTTGTAAGATTTTACAATTGATTTTAGTATTTTAGTTAGGACTAACTTTAGTACTAGGTTTTAGGTGATCCTAATTTACTAATCCAACTAGTTTGACTCATTTAGTTCCCTTAGATTAGGGTTTGTGCTTGGTTTGCCTTTGATTGAGATTGAAGACAAGTTGAAGACAAGGGAGGATGCTTGAAGTTGCTTGAAGTTGATTGGAGCTTGGAGTTGCCTGTGCCTGAAGGTGTCTGATGAAGATTTAGGAGATAGGAGCCATAGGGAGAGCCTTATAATTAGAATGATTTCTTTCACAAACATGGAAAGCATCTTGTGCTTCCATTCCTCCCAATGACTAAAAGTCCTTCTCAGATATTCACATCCCTCCTTTGGAAGGATGAGTGGCTTTATCTGGGAAGTAGAACTTTGAGGGAACCAGTCTCTCACAATGATGAACCCTTACAGGCTTCCTTTGGTTGTCAGTAAGTTGTTTATCATTTCCACTCATCATGTTCAATCAATTATCTTCTGGTTTGAGTATCTTGAGAGATGTTGAGCTTGAGTGTGAAGATGAAGACTTCATTGAAGAGTGTGGAAGAGGATGATTCCTTGAGCATTGCCATTGTAGCTGAAGCTTGAAGGGCTTGAAGAACAAGTTGATGCTTGAAGACCCAAAGGAGATTGAATGAAGAGCTGAGGCTTGAGAAAGAATTGAAGGATGAAGTTGACACTTCTAAGTGATTAAAGATTACCCTGAGAGGCTGAAGCTTGTAGATGAAGAAGACCAAGTTGAGACTGGTGAAGCAAAGAGAGCTGAAGCTTGAAGACTGAGTTGATACTTATGAGGAGGATTCAATTGAGATTGAGTGTAGAGCTGAAGCTTGGAGAAGAAAGACAAGTTGATACTTACACTGATGCTTGGAGAGCCTGAAGGAATCAAGTTGATACTTGTAGTTAAGAGTGAAGCTTGAGGGTGGAATTGACTGTAAAGCTGAAGCTTGGAGAAGTGAAGATAAGTTGAAACTTATGTTGATGGGTTGAAACCTTGGAGAAGCAAGTTGATGCTTGCCAGTGGAGGATGATAGCCTTGAAGGGTGATTGATGTCTGAAGACTGGATTGCTGTCAGAAGAGCTGAAGCTTGGAGTTGAGAGAGGGGTTGATCTGCTTTCTTGTCTGTTTTCTTTTCTGTATTGCTGATGTGCCTTGTTTGACTTGCTTGATGCATTAGAATAAGTCCATGATTAGACTGACTTTAATATAGGAGCATGATTGCACTAGAGGTTGAGTTGCTCCCTCTGCTTGTATTGTTACTGTATGGCTTTGCTTGCGGGTATTCGGTAGAGCCCAGCTCCCTTGCCCATGTGGTTTATTTTGCTTGATAGCATGATGTTATCTTTTCTGTATGATTGCAGTTTACTGTATTTTGCTTGACAACACTTTATTTTGTTTCCTCTGTATGATTACTATTATTCATATCTGGCTTGAGGTTGAGATGAGCTTGTGGAGGCTGATGCCCCACACACATTTCCTCCCTCACTTGCACTGCATGCATTTTACAGTCGTTTACTGTTTACTATTTAAGCTGATGCTTTATCTGTTGTTGTTTATCATTGACATGATCCGTTAGGAATCTCCCTTCCTTTGATAAGGAAGTGATGATAGAACTTTAGGTTGAAACCTATGCATGATAACTTCTAGGAGTTCCCTGTTTCAAACCTCAACCATAGGATGAATCCTTGGCATGACAACAGTAGGACTTGATAGTCTCCCTTTAGTTGAGCCTGCTCTCTTCTCATCTCAAAACAGCTTAAGATACAGTAATCATGAATGATTTCTTTCGTACGTTACGAGCCTTAAGCTATCTGAGAAAGGATTGTTGGAGAGCTTCTTTTCAACAGTCTGGATGTCTAGTATGGCACCCTTTGGGTGACATGCGACGCATTCACTCTCAGGTCATAGTCTTTAGTGCGATTGAAATTGCAAACACAATAAAAAACACTTCTTTCGTAAAAGACAGAAAACAAACTTCAAACCTTTTTGCCCCGTGGGCCCATAATTCAAAGGAAGCTTTTCTGAAAAAAAGAGTGCCGTTAAACTTCAGCGCCAATGCAAACAGGCTTTGTCCCTAACTGCTGGAACTGTTGTTTAACCCTACTCGATAAAACAGATGAATCTGAACCCCCGTAATCCATACTATCCCGAACTATGTAAGCTCTGATCTCTCATACCTGTTGAGAGTACGTAGGCACAATACTGACGTATTGGCGAGCCACCTTTCCCGTAACTCGTAGTTAGTCGAACTACGTTGGCTCTGATTTCTCATTCTCTGATGAGAATACGTAGGCATAAAGCGCGATGCTTTGCCGAGTCATTTTCTTTTCTTTTTAAACCAGGCCTTGATAGGTAGATAGATAAACCAACTCGTCCAGTAAACACAACAAGCGTGGATCCCGTCGAGTACGACGGACGTGAGGGGTGCTAATACCTTCCCCTTGCGTAACCGACTCCCGAACCCAGACAATGGTTGCGATGACCTTGTCTTATACCCTTTTCGTCAGGTTTTTCCGATCGTTTCCTTTCCCGTTCTGAGGGATAAATAACGAAAGGTGGCGACTCTTCTGTTTTGCCGGCACCTTATTTTCGCGGAAGCGACAATGTTGACCAAAAGTTCATAGGAATCATCCTTCTTGGGAAAAAGTTTCATGCAAGTTGGGTAACTTTCAAGCTCCAAATTCACCTACCTCAGATGACTTGTAACTTGTCAAAGCCATAACTTGAGTTCTACAAATCCTATCAAGGACTTATAGCACTCAAATTAAAGCTAATACCATGCTCTACAACAATCATGTTAGGGTCAAGATGAGATGACAATCACATATTGAGCTAAATTGCCTTGAAGATAGGGGTCAAACTATGGGATTTTACACTGTCAAGCCTTAGAAACCCTAGCTTGAAATTTCTCAAACTCTTCAATCATGATGAGTTGACCTTGGAATCATCCTTATAACATCTCAATGTATCAATCCATGATCACATGGCTCTTGGATTAGGTCTCAACCTTCTTCAAATCATCAGTTGACTTAGGGTTGACCCAGTCAAACCCTAATTGCACACTCATGGCTGAGCCTTCTTAATCTTGCACAATGACCTGTCTAGGCCTCAAAGTGATCTTCAACACTTCTCATGAGCTCTCTCAAGACCTCAAGTCCTTCTTCATGACCTTAGAATCATCTGATGGCTTCCCACAACTCTCAAGTTAGGAGACATACACATTTGACTTCAACCACTCTTTCTGAGGCTCTTTCAACTTCTCTGACAAGGATATCAACCCTTGAATAACCTTCTTAGCTAGCTTCAAAGTCTTGTGTAGCCCTTAATTGGTAATCATACCTCTTGATCTCCTGCATACATGTCAATGAAATGCAAATGATAATGCTAATGTGAATGAAATGAAACATAAGCTAGGTAAAGAAATGTTGGGCAAATTTTGGGGTGCAACAGCTGCCCCTATTCAAACGGATTGGACCTGACTGGGTGAGAAGCGAACGACTCTCCAACAATCAGGGTACGAGACGGTTGAATACCAATAAACCCGGAAATTTGCCAACTGCACAAGTACACGGTACTCTGATGGGGACAAATCTTCGGAAACTGAAGTAATAGTTGCATGACAACTAGCTGGAGAAATACTGATCTGAACCTCCTTCAGGATAATTTTCTAATTTCAATGTAGATCTTCGTCCTCAAATTATCAAGGGGTCACCGATTACGCGGTAACTGGTGATTTGCCAACCACGCAGGTAAACGATACCCTGATTGGTAGGAACATCTTCAAAACTGAGCATGACTGTTGCACGGCAACTCTGCTGGGGAATTGGTCACACGGTAACTTGTGAAAGGTGTAATCTCAAATCTCAGTCAGGATAATCATCTAATTTTGCTGTAGATATTCGTCCTCAAGTCATCAAGGGGTCACCGATTACGCGGTAACTGGTAATGAATGGTCGATTATGCCGTCGGGTACTCTGCGTCATAGCAGAAGAATTCATTATCGTCGCCTATGAACTTATCATGTTGCTAGGAACGTCGACCATATCTTTGTCGGACTTCATCAGTAAGTCAATAAGGGATCACCGGTTATTCAGTAACTAATGAAGGGCTACTCTCAAATCTCCATCGGGATGATTATCAGATTTCGCTGCAGCTTCTTCCTCAAGTCATCAAGGGATCACTGGTCACTCGGTAACCAGTGATACATAGCTGATATTGCCGTCAGGCATTCCGCGACACTGCGGTAGAAGGATTCCTCGGGACTCCTCAGGTCCTTAGGAACTTTTTAACAATCAAGTTAATTATGCCGTCAGACATTCAAAGAACATCTCGGGCGTCAGCCGGACTTTGTCAGTAAGTCTGAAATAGAATCCTCGGTCAATCATGAACCCAATAGGGATATCTATTCTTCTGCCATCAGGCACTCCGCATCAGCTGAGAGAACTGCGTCGACTTCACAGTTGGACTTCGTCAGTAAGTCTTAAAATGGGATCCTTAATCCATCAGGAACCACTAAAGATATACAATCTTTTACCGTCAGGCACCCTGCGTCAGCTAGGCAAACTGCTTCGACATCGCAGCTAGACCTCATCAGTAAGTCTCCAAGGGAAATTTCAACTTCTCTGTTTAAAACCTGTTGGGGATGACACATCTCCGTCGGGGATTCTGGATAACTATCAAGTAAATCTGCTTCGGGGATCCAGAAATCATTCTGGGCGAATCAACTCTGCTGAGGACTTCAAGAATCATCTTGGACAAATAACTCCGCCGGAGACTTCAAGAATCATCCTGAACCAATAACTCTGTTGGAGATTTCAGGAATCATCCTGAGCAAACACTCTGCCGGGGACTCTAAGCATCAACTTGAGCAACCCTCTCTGGCGACTTCACTGGGGATTTTAAGAATCATCTTAAACAATCAACTTCGCTGGGGAATTCAAGAATCATCTTGAGCAAACCATTCTGCGTAGGAACACCTGCAAAACAAGAACGGTAACGACCTAGCTCATGTTTCGTATGCATATGCTTTGACAATGGCGTAATGCTCCACACGGTGGAAATGCTACGCATTTAGGGTAAATGCTATGCAATCATGCAAAATGCTACGACCCCATCAGCAAAATAAATACTGAAGGGAAAAGCCTCCTGTCAAGGAGAAAGAACCACTCTGGTGGAGGAAGGACTCATCCTGCCGAGGAGAAGAAGTCACACCAATCTCAATTGGACTCCGCCTGGGGAAACGAACTTCAGTCGACTGCTGCAGGGGAACAAAGTTCTACAAGAACCTGAACCCGCTCAACCAGGTATTCAAACCACAAACTGCTGAGGAAAACGATGTTAATTACAGAAATAAACTGCACGGCCTTCGCGGCGAAACTTTCCGGAAGATAACGACTCCGTTGGGGAAATACAGCATCAGCTATTCAACACTCTACTGGGGAGAACCAATCATGGCCTCAACGGCTTCCAAGGACTCGGCTCTCTTGGGGAGCTGCCAGCTCGGCTGGGAAAGAAGGAATCATCCTGCTTGCTGGGGAGAGTACAGCTCTGTGGGGGAATCTCAATTCTGCCGGAAGACTTCAGTCTTGAACTATCGAGCGCTACATACTTGCGGATAGTTTGCTACAAAAACTGCACTTTGACCCAGTGCTGGGGAATGAACGTACACTTCAGTGTATGACTCAGCTGGGGAAATGATGATCCCTCAGGATACATCTGATTGGGGAGAATCTTCTCTGCCTGGGGGATACATATCAATGCTCTTGGTCCTATATTTATACTCCGTGGGGAGATGCCGCTGCACTCGCTGGGGTAGAAGGAATCATCCTGCTTGGGGACGCATGCGGCATACTGTCTTGGAATATGTTGTACCTGCAACAACACAAACAAACAGACAAGATACCCTTCTCAAAGGGGCCTATCAAGGTTATCATCTTGCGACAATGTTCAAGTAATTCATTGTCTCAACAATCAGTGGTCTAGGCCAGTAAGTTTATGTATGCGCATTTTATCAAAAACATCGGCGTTCTTTTTCGCAAACAAAACAGATAGATGCTAAACAAGCAAATAGAATTGCTGAATAGTATATATTTCATTGATAACGAACCCCTGAATGGGTAAAAATGTTTTACAACAGATGCAAGCTCCTGAAATGAGGAAGCTGCGCAAATATAAAAACATAAATATACATCAGTATATACACAAATGTCGGCAATGTGGCATAGATGAACACCATGAGTTGATCCCTCTATGACCCACTCGACTTCGATACTTCTCCGACGCTTCAGCTTTAGAAGAGATTTATTCAGATAAACGTCCCTCAGGTCTTCCAAACCACTAAACAATGAAAGTCCACACGCGGAACGCAGTCATTTGCTTTTTTCAAATCCCTAACTTTTGCCTGAATCGCCCTTTCGGGTTTTTGATTCACCGGGATACCCTTTTTTGCCAAAGTCGCCCTTCCGGGTTTTTGACTTTGAGGGTGTATATTCTTTTCTTTTATATCCCTAATTTTTGCCCGAACCTTTTTTCCTTTTTTATGGTTCGTCGGGATGCCCCATTTTTGCCTGGATATTCTTTTCCTTTCCAGCGGGTCATTTTTTAAGCAAAGTATTTTTTAACTGCGTCCGCGTTCACTGGGGATGCAAAATCTTCGCCATCCATCGTAGATAACAACAAGGCTCCTCCCGAGAAGACCATGTTGACGATGTACGGACCTTTGTAATTGGGAGTCCACTTGCCCCGGTGATCAGAGTGTGGAGGAAGAATCTTCTTCAGGACGAGATCACCTATCTGAAAGCTTTTAGGACGCAACTTCTTGTCATAAGCTTTCTTCATTCGGCTTTGGTACAGACGACCATATGCAATCGATGCTAACCTCTTCTCATCCATCAGGCTGAGTTGGTTTAGCCGGTTCTTAATCCATTCTGCCTCATCGAGTTTCACGTCAACCAAAACTCGTAAAGAAGGGATTTCAACTTCTAACGGTAGGACATCTTCCATACCGTACACCAGTGAGAAAGGAGTTGCCCCGGTTGATGTACGTACCGTCGTACGATAACCATGCAATGCAAATGGCAACATCTTGTGCCAATCCTTATAGGTCACAACCATCTTCTGTACAATCTTCTTAATGTTCTTATTGGCCGCTTCAATGGCGCCATTCATCTTCGGCCGGTAAGGAGATGAGTTGTGGTGTTCAATCTTGAAATTCTGGCACAACTCCTTCATCATCTTGTTATTCAGATTCGAACCATTATCAGTAATGATCCGCTCGGGAATTCCGTAACGACAGATGATGTCCCTCTTTATGAATTTAGCCACCACCTGCTTGGTCACGTTAGCATACGAGGCTGCCTCCACCCACTTGGTGAAGTAGTCAATGGCTACTAGAATGAAGCGATGACCGTTAGATGCAGTGGGCTCGATCTTGTCTATCATGTCGATGCCACACATGGAGAACGTCCACGGGGAGGACATGACATTCAACGGGAACGGCGGCACATGAATCTTATCAGCATAAATCTGGTATTTATGACATCTCTTCGCGAATTTAAAGCAATCCGACTCCATCGTCAGCCAGTAGTATCTTGCTCTCAGGATCTTTCTTGTCATAGCATGCCCGCCGGCGTGTGTACCAAATGTGCCTTCATGGACTTCTTCCATGAGCATACTCACTTCTTTCTCATCTACACATCTGAGTAGCACGAGATCGTGGTTTCTTTTATACAAAACTCCATCAGGATTGAGATAAAAATTTCCAGATAGCCTTCTCAGAGTCTTCTTATCCTGGGTTGACGCTCCCGCAGGATACTCCTTAGTCATAAGGAAGGTCTGGATATCGTGGAACCATGGTTTGCCATCGGAGGCTTCTTCGATCGCAAAGACGAATGCAGGTTTATCAAGACGAGAAAGGACAGTCCTTGGAGCTTCATTCCAAAAATTGACTTTATACATCGAAGCCAACGTGGCTAAGGCATCAGCCATCTGATTTTCAGCCCTGGGCACATGATGGAGTTCCACTCGATCAAAGAACGGAAGTAGCCTTCTGGCATAATTCATGTATGGCACCAAATTCGATTGACGAGTCTCCCACTCCCCTTTAATCTGGTTGATCACAAGTGTCGAGTCACCATATACATCTAGGTTCTTGATTCTCAAATCAACTGCTTCTTCTAGACCCATGATGCATGCTTCGTACTCTGCCTCGTTATTGGTGACCGGGAACGTCAGTCTTGCAGTAAACGGGATGTGGGATCCGTGGGGAGTCGTGATGATTTCCCCAATGCCACTTCCATACGAATTAACCGCCCCGTCAAATATCAATTTCCATTGGGATTTCCTGTCTGGTCCCTCGTCGGGCAACGGTTCATCGCAGTCTTTTACCTTGAGAAACATGATATCCTCATCAGGGAATTCAAATTTCATCGGCTGATAATCTTCGATCGGCTGTTCGGCAAGGTATTCAGACAATATGCTTCCCTTGATGGCCTTCTGGGAAACATACTGAATGTCATATTCCGTCAACACCATTTGCCATCTGGCAACCCTGCCTGAGAGCGCTTGCTTCTCGAAGACATACTTGATCGGATCCATCTTCGAAATTAGCATGGTGGTGTGGTTGAGCATGTACTGTCGCAAACGTTTGGCAGCCCAGGCCAGTGCACAACACGTCTTCTCCAGCATCGAGTAACGAGATTCACAGTCTGTGAACTTTTTACTCAAATAGTAAATGGCATGCTCCTTTCTGCCCGTCTTGTCGTGCTGACCGAGAACACACCCCATACTATTCTCCAGAACTGTCAAGTACATGATTAAGGGTCTTCCGGCCACTGGGGGTATCAATATCGGAGGTTCCTGTAGATACTGTTTTATCTTATCAAATGCCTTCTGGCAATCCTCGTTCCAGATAATCGCCTGATCTTTTTTCAGTAGTTTGAACATCGGTTCACACATGGCCGTGAGCTGAGAGATAAACCTTGCAATGTAGTTTATTCTGCCCAGGAAACCACGAACTTCTTTTTCGGTTTTTGGCGCTGGCATTTCTTGTATTGCTTTTATCTTCGTAGGATCAACCTCGATGCCTCTTTCACTCACGATAAACCCCAATAGTTTTCCAGATTGTACTCCGAAAGTACACTTGTTAGGATTCAGCCTCAACCTGAACTTCCCAAGCCTCTCAAAAAGCTTCAGCAAATTGACCAGATGTCCCTCCTCCGTTTGGGACTTCGCAATCATGTCATCAACATAGACTTCAATCTCATGATGAATCATGTCATGAAACAAAGTAACCATTGCTCGTTGGTAAGTGGCCCCTGCATTCTTCAGACTGAAAGGCATTACGTTGTAGCAAAATGTTCCCCAAGGTGTAATAAACGTAGTTTTCTCCATGTCCTCCGGCGCCATCTTGATCTGATTGTAGCCGGAGAAGCCATCCATGAACGAAAATACGGAGAACTGAGCTGTATTGTCGACCAACACATCAATATGAAGGAGAGGGAAATCATCTTTAGGGCTCGCCCTATTCAAATCCCGATAATCGACGCACATTGGCACCTTACCGTCCTTCTTCGGTACAGGCACTATGTTGGCGACCCACGGAGGGCAAGTAGTGACCGCTAAGAAGCCAGCATCAAGCTGCTTCTGCACTTCTTCTTTGATCTTAACGACCATATCTGGTCGCGTCCTCCTAAGCTTCTGCTTAACGGGAGGACAATCTTCTAGCAGCGGCAAGTGATGGACCATGATGTCAGTGTCAAGTCTGGGCATATCTTCGTATGACCAAGCAAAGATGTCACTATACTCTCTCAGCATCTTGACCAGTCTCTGCTTGACATCACTCTGCAGTGCGGCCCCTATCCTGACGTTCCTGACCAGTTCCTCAGAACCCAGATTCACAATCTCAATCTCTTCCTCGTGAGTCAGAATAACTTTCTCTTCTTGTTTCAACAAGCGGGCCAACTCTTCGGGAAGGTCTTCGTCTTCATCAATCTCTTCTTCGGCTTGATAGATCGGGCAATCGAAGTCGAAGTGAGTCGTAGAAGGTCCAGAGTCGATGTCATCTGTGATGTGGATCCTGCAATAACAAGGGTTAAGCTTAAAACAAGGATATGCAGGTTAGCACAAACCCTATTGCCATTTTATTGTTTTTCAAAACAAATATAAAACAGGAATAACAGAGATCACAACATTTGAATGCGAAGAAAAATGCCTTTTGATTTATTGGTAAAGTGCATGTACATAACCAAACAAGGCCCTGACAATAAAACCACTATGCCCCGGGTAGGACATAGGGTTGTACAACGATTGGAGAAAGTAAATCATTACTCTTTTCCTGTCACTTGGATGGTATCCCTGATGGACCAGTTGTTGAGGCTCTGGCCTGGCTTGCTTGGCTGGATCCAAGAGTCTAAGTCACAGTCGTTGTCTTCGCCGTCTTCAGACACTGCGTTGACACTTTCAAATATCACCCCGCCACTGGTAAACTGGATCGGCCCTTTACCTCGCGACGCACTGTGAGAAGAGGAGGCTTCAGCCGCAGGAGAGTATCCTAACCCAAACTTGTCCTGTTTGTTAGGTATTTCTAGAACTCGCCCCCATCCTGGAGTAGATCCGGCTTGAACAACGGTCCGGGCTTCCTTGAAGGAAGAGAGAGTCATCTCTGGTTTTTCAGTCATTACTAGAGCCACTTCCTTGACCTTAACGGCTTCAAACGCCTGACATAGGGTTTCGTGGATTTCCCCATCCATCTCAACATACTGGAAGGACGACAAATGGCTCACCATTATATCTTCCTCGCCGCAGACAGTTACGATGCTGCCCCCTACAACATACTTGAGTTTCTGGTGCAACGTGGAGGTCACGGCACCCGTAGAATGGATCCATGGCCAGCCTAAGAGACAGCTATAGGCGGGCATGATGTCCATAATGTAGAAGACTGCGTTGAAAGTTTCCGGCCCGACTTGGATTAGCAACGTTACCTCTCCAAAGACATGACGTTTGGTTCCATCGAAAGCCTTCACAACCAGATCAATGGGTGTGCAAATCAACCCGCGAGTATCTAACTTCATCAATGCCTTCTTCGGAAGAACATTGAGTGATGACCCAGTGTCTACCAACACGTGAGCCATAACTGTTCCCATACACTCTATCGAGATGTGCAGGGCGCTGTTGTGGTTTCTTCCCTTCAGTGTCAGCTCCAGGTCAGTGAACCCTAACCCGTTTCCAGCATTCACGTGGGCTACTACCCCTTCCAACTGGTTGACCGAGATTTCCTGCGGTACATACGTGGCATTCAAAACCTTTAACAGCGCGTTGCGATGTGACTCCGAACACAGCAACAAATTCAGGATGGAAATTTTCGAGGGTGTTTGATGGAGGTGATCCACGATCTTGTAATCACTCTTCTTGATCAACCTCATGAACTCTTCAGTGTCCTTTACAAGTAAGTCCTTCTCTACCCCACAAGGGGTTTCCTCAACGACTTTACTCTTTCCCTTATCAGTTTCCTCAGCTTTACCCGCTTTGTCCGCCACACCCTCAGGTGGAGCAAATACTCTTCCGCTGCGTGTGATTCCGCCAATTCCCACTAGGTTATCCACAGACCGCCCAGATGGTTCCAGTTCCAACTTCTGTCCGTTACAGTAGACGTCTGCCCCATAGTGCCATGGGACAGCATTGGTGCTTTCAAAAGGTATCGGCCCAGCCTTTGTGATGGTAATCGTGGGCGGCCTGAGTGCAGAAATGGTTATCGTCTGGCAAGGGATGGTGATGGTGGCAACCTCATCATCCTGCTTCAGCATTACCTCTCCAGATCCACATTCGGCCCTTCGGCTAAACTGCAAGATTCCTTCGGTCATCAGACTCTGAATCCCCTCTATCAACTGTTCACATCCATCAGGACAGGTCGCACAGCCCATACACAATTCTCCACAGCCCGGAAAGAAGCCTATCTTCATCAGCTTGGCTTTAACGAAGCTAAGCGGTGTCTTCAGATCCTTGACATCAGTCAATAAATCCAAGTTCTCGTCTTCAATAATGGCATTCACCCCACCTCCCCTATGGTTCGGCATAGGGTTCTTGGTGACACTCGGCACATTATCTGAGAAATTGATGATCTTAGCATCCACCATATCTTGCACCTTGTGCTTGAAGGCTTTGCAGTTTTCTATCGTGTGGCCGGGTGCCCCTGAGTGAAAATCACATGTAGCATTCGCATCATAACCCTGCGGAGGTGCCCCTGTCAAGGGAGCCAGGGTTCTCTTCTGGACTAGCTGTAACTGAAGCAGAGTTTGTAACAGCTGAGCATAAAACATGGGCGGTGTCTCAAGGTGACGGCTCGACAGAGGCGCCTTGTTCTGATACTTTTTGTACCCTTGCTGATTTGGCTGCTGCTGCTGCGGCTGCTACTGTGGCTGGGGTTGTTGGACAGCAGGGATGGTTATGCTAGCCATCTCCTGACGCTGGATCTTACCTTTCCTTCGAGCGTTGGACACGGCGCTCGTCTCTCCTTCACGCCTTTTGTTGCCATAGGGTTTCTTTCCTCTTCCAGCCGAGGATAGATCAACACCCTGAATCTTTCCCAACTTGATCCCGTTCTCAACATGCTCGCCAGTAATGATGAGATATGAGAAAGTTCTTGACATACCGCTGACTAGTTTCTCGTAATAGACCCCCGGGAGAGTGGCTACAAACATTTTAACAAGCTCTCGTTCAACCATCGGCTGCTGAACTCTAGCTGCTAATTCACGCCATCGCTGGGCGTATTCTTTGAACCCTTCGTTGTTCCTCTGTGACAAGTTTTGTAGCTGAACCAGGTTCGGAGCCAAGTCACTATTATACTGATAATGGTGCACGAATGCCTCAAAAAGTTCCTTCCACGTTGTTGCTACTGCGAAAATCGGCGCCGACTATGACAGAAGAGTCGCCACCGTGCGTTATTTATCCCAAAGGAGGGAAAGGAAACGCTCAGAGTAAACCTAACGCAAAACGGGAAAGGAATGGTCATCGCAACCAAATCCTGGATTCGGGAGTCGGTTACGCAAGGGGAAGGTATTAGCACCCCTCACGTTCGTCGTACTCGATGGGATCCACGCTTGTTTTCTAGTACGGATTGTTATTCTAACTATTCTACAGGTCTGGGTCAAAAAGAAAAGAAAATGACTCGGCAAAATATCGCTCTTTATGCCTACGTATTCCCGTCTGGAACGAGAAATCAGAGTCAACGTAGTTCGCCTACCTACGGGTAAGGAGGGGAAGGTTGCTCGCTAGGATACGACATGCTATGTCTACGTACTTTCATACAGCATGAAAGATCAGAGCAAACGTAGTTCGGGCCACGGAAGACACATGTTTGTCTGACTGTTTCTTATTACCTTATGAAAGGGTTTTTCTTGATTAAGAGCCCAAGCGGACAAAAATGACACTTTGATGTTTGTTTTCAGTCTTTTACGCAAGAACTATTTTTTATGAGGTTTGCAATCTATGTCGCACTAGAGATTATGATCTGAGGGTGACTACATCGTGTGTCACCCAAAGGGTGCCACACTAAGCAGCCAGATTACTGGAAAGAAGCTCTCTAGCAACCCTTTCTCAAATAGCTTAAGGCTCGTAACGTACGACATCGATTAACCCTATTACTGTATTTTTGAGTTGTTTTGAGATAAGAAGAGAAAGAAGCTCTAAAAATCCTAGGGTTGAAAAGGGAATAAAAACTAACCTAATGTTGTCATGCATGGATAAGAATCCTAACGTCTGTCATATTTCCCTCTTGCACAGAGGGAAACAGAGATCCTAGGGGATAAACGGAAAAGAAACAGATATATACAATAAATAGTAAACATGTATGCAATGCAGCAGTACAAGCGAGGCAAGGGAGTCCCACTCAACCTCGAACCTGGGAAAACAATAGGCAAAGTGAGACAGCTTCACTTCAAACCTAAGGGGCAAGCTGTACAAGCCAACAATCAATACAGAAAAAGAAATAAAACACAACACCAGCTCTGACAGCAACACCAGCTCCTACAGTAAGCAGCTCAAACAGCAACAGCTTTGACAGCTACAGTTGATTAACAGCAAGTGGGAAAGACAGCAACAACTTCAAGCAAGACCCCCTCTTCACTCTTCAATGATCCCCAAGCTTTAGATAAGCTCTTGTCTCCAAAAATCTCCAAGCTTTAGCAAGCATGAACCTCAACCAATAGACAGCTTCAAAAAGCAGCAGAACCCTAACTCCAACAGATAACTAGCTTTGACAGGCACAAGCTTCATCTTCACCAATCTTCAATGAACTTCATTCTTCAATAGGTTCCCATCTTCAATGCCACCACTCCAGAAGAGAATCAATTATCAGATTAAGTTGAAATGCTAAGCAGCTTATTAACAACCAAAGGAAGCCTATAAGCACTTAGCATTGTAGGGGACAGGTTCCCTCACAGTTCTACTTCTAAAGTATGTCACTTATCCCTCCAAAGGAGGGATGTGAATACCCTAGAAGTACTTTTTGTCATAGGGAGGAATAGAAGCACAAGATGCTTTCTATGTTTGCAAGAAGAAATCAATCTAATCTAAAGCTCTCCCTATATTTCCTATCTCCTAAGCCCCCTTCAAGGAGAAGAATCTTCATGCTCCAAGCTCCATCCTTTGTCTCCAATCATCTTCAATGTCTTCATAAGCTCCAACAAGCAAAGCCCAAGCCCCAAGCCCAGTTGAAATAGCCCAAACCAAACAAACAAGCAAAATGCCCAAGGGGAAACACACAAATATCACCCAAGTTGCAAAAATCAAATAAAATAGTAAAACTCATCATAAAATCCTAGGTAAATTTCTAAGGGAACCTAACCCTATACTCAATACCCCATATAAACCCCAAGGCCTAAATCAAACCCTAGGTCTCCAAACTATGCCCTAAACTACACCTAAGTGTTGTGAAACCCTAATTCTAATACCTCTCCTATCCACCTCTCAAACTATCCTAAATTTTAGTCACAAAAAAATGACAAAATTCCTAAGGGTACATGCTTCCCTAATCTAATCAACCTCACAAGAATCAATCAAAAATCATGCAACAATCTCTCATACTAAATTCAGAAAAATGAAGTATCAAACAAATGTAAATAAAAGCAATAAAATTGTAAAATATAACAAAAAATATAAAATGCATGAAATTAATATTTTTTAGTTTCATAATTTTCTAGAGATCCTAAGGGAACTAGGGGAAAAAATCCCATCCTAAAATGATTATTTTTCAATTTTTTGTGAATTTATTTCTAATCATATGTAAAACATAAAAATAAAAGGAAATAAGAGGAAATTGACAAACGGGCGTGTCAAATAGCAATAATATCCAGTACAAACTCAGAGATGGGCCCAGAGTGGGGTGCTAATATCATGCGCGTGCTAGGCCCAAAACAACTCAGAAAACAATATGGAAAATCAAATGAAAAATGAAAAAAACCTCGTGGTGAATAGCAATCAAATCCTTTGTTAACTCTATTGGGCTTCCAAAGTGGGGTGCGGGTAGCAAGTTTCAACTTAGGCCCACCCATCAATGTTAATGAAACGCAGCGCATAAGGGGTTTTCAGACTCCTTTACAAACTCAAACTCATTCGTGGCCGTTGGATCAAGATTGGGTCAAAGGTCTTCCTCTCATCCTAGGGCTATGACACCTTCTTCTCCAATTCAAAACTCTGGGAGGGAAACATCAACAGACGGTGGCCGGAGGTAGCGCCACCGTCGTCCCCAATCATCAATTCCTTTAATCCTCACTCAAACTCAAACCTGAATACATCAATCAATTCGATTTTTCACCAGGAATCCAACCATGCTATTCATTCTCGCTGAATCACCTTCTATCTTAAATCACGAAGAAATTATCAGAGGATGCTCAAAAATCAAACATCATCAATCCTAAAATTGAAGTGCCTAACATCATCACCGCCTAACAGTGAGTAATTTCCACCATTCCACTAAGCTTAAATCAACAAGAAACGCCAGAAATGATCCTCAACAGAAAATTGGTTCCACCTAAAATTGTCTCTAAACCTTGAATTTCTTTACCAGAAACCACCTATCCATCATCTACATTGCATCTAAACACCTAAAACCTAGCAATTCTATCTATATCATGCCATAAGATGAAGTTTACCAACCTGCGAAATTTGGATGAATAGAAGGTGGAAAGCTTCGAATTATGCTTCAAGATCTTCCAGATTCCTTCAATGAGTGATTATCAAGCTTCTGTATGCATCAATTTGTGTTGAATCCTCTTGAATTGCCAAATTCGATTCTGAGTTTCAAGCTTGAAACTCAAAGTGCTCTTTCTTGATTCTTCAACAATCTTGGCCAGAAATCCCCCTGAATTCACTCAACAACTCAAGATAAAGCTACTGAATGCATGAATTTGCTTTGATAATGCTCCAATTGGTATAACCGATTTGGATATGCAAAGTGAAAACTCAAAGTTCTATCTCTCAAATCTCTCTCAATCTTCACCAACCAACTAACTGAATCAGTTATAATCCTTATATAGAACATGTAGGAATCATCTAGAAGGCCCTGTAATGATCTATGTGAGATATTGAAATTCTCATGCACTTGAAATTACCATGATAAGTTCATCCATGACAGTCATGATTCAGCTTGCTTCAACACCTGATTTTGATCCAAATTCTCCTCTAATGACATATTGAATGGATTGGTAAGGGTTAAGGCCTTGGTTTTGATCTAAAAAATGGTTTTGCATATGTTACTTATGATGTAAGAAAGCATTTTCCAAAGCAACTCATAAAACCATGGCTCATCTCAAAATTGTGACATTGCCAATGTGTTTTAAATCCAATTTCCATTCAAACTGACTACCCATATGCCATGTGTATGCCTCATATCTCAAAAATCCCAATTTCCCTCCTTTGAATCATTTGAAAAATCTCCCATTTTAAGCCATTTTGGGCAACTTTGTGATACAAGCCCATTCAAATCCTCATGAATTCTTACCTGGCCTAAAAACATCATTCTAAACACATCTCATGTTGAACATTTCTTCATTTGAGGAGTGGAAGATGGAGATTTTGACCTATGTTGAAAAATGACCTATAATTCAACTTTCCCAAAATACCCCTGGATTGCCAAGATCATAACTTGAGTTCCACAAATATTCTTGAGGACTTATAGTACTCAAATTAAAGGTAAGGTCAAGCCCTACAATTCTTATGTTGGCCAAGAATCCATTTGAAAAACTCCTTGATGGGAAAAAGTTGCTTGGAAGTCAAGTGACTTTCACAGATAAATTTCAATGCCCTCTGGTGACCCATAACTTGCAAGAACCATAACTTGAGTTCTACAAATCTCCTTGAAGACTTCTAGTACTAAAATTAAAAATATTTAGAATATATACAAGCTTCATGTTGGCCAAGAATCCATTTGAAACTTGTATTTTGACTTATGTGGCTTGGAGATCTAGTGCTATACAGGGGATTTTACCCTAGGAACCCTGTCTCAAACACCTCCAGCCTCTCTTGATTCTCTTGAACTTGGTCTTGACTCATCCATACACATGCTTTAACATCTCAACCCATGACTTCCATGACCTAGAGCTAGGTCTTGATGCCATTTCTTTACTCTTCTTGACCTAGGGTTACCCAGATGAAACCCTACTTGTACACACCTCACCTGTGGTTCTTGAACTTGATGCCATGACTTGTCTAAGCTTTAATAGGGCTCTCTAGGCCTCCCATGGGATCCATACACACCTCAAATTCATAATTCCATGTTGATGATCTTCAATACATCTCAATTTAGGAGAGAAATCCACCTGTTGACACTCAAATCTCCTCAAAGCTTCAACCCATTCCTTGATGACTTGGATGTTCTTCAGCTTGAATAAGGCCCCTTGATGTGATTCTTTAGATAAGGATGGCACTTGACTCCATGTTAGATGACTTGCTATGTCATGATATGCAAATGATTGGACCATGTACATGATGTGACTATGCAAATGATAATGCAATTAAAACATAAACCAGGTGAAATAGGTTGAGAAAATTTTAGGGTGCAACACACGTGCGCACACTGGTGGGTTCCAAACTCATGTACCATTCCAAGGATGGCCCGGACAAGCTATCCTGAAAGAAGTGCATCAGCAGCTTCTCATCTTCAGAGTGAGCGGACATCTTTCGGTAGTATGACCTTAAGTGGACGCGAGGGCAAGTGGTGCCCTTGTACTTCTCAAAGTCGGGTACCTTGAATTTAGGAGGCACCTTGAAATCAGAAATCAATCCCAACTTAGTCATGTCGACCCCCATAGTATTCAGGTTCTCGAAATTCCTCATTTTGTCTTCGAGTGCCTTAAACCTCAGATGTGCTTCGGCAGTCAGTTCTCCTTCAGCACTCCTCTGAGAGAACAAATCTTCTTGGCGATCTTCTAGCCATGGCTGAGGCCCATACAGATTTCCAGCACCTGCGTTGCCGTTGCCCAGTCCAGCATTGCCATTAGCTTCAAAATTTCCATTGCCGACGCCAGTCGTATTACCATTGAGCCCGATTTTAGTGATCACATTATCGTTACCACTTCCATTCCCCCCGGTCAAGGGGATGCCATTTTGAGGAGTTTCAACAGGTGGAGGGGTTGGAACGCTCCCTCCATGAAGTACACCATTGCTGTCAACCCTCGAGATCAGAGGCTGGACCAATGTTCTGAGCTGGTCTTGGCCGTTGGCGACCACTTGCATGAGCTCCATGAAGCGGTCCATCCTCTCCCGGAGTTCCTGGACGTCAGTTTGCACTTGTTCCATTGCTCTAGCTTGATTTGCTCTGGTCGGATAGCGGTGGATCGGTCTTCGATCAATCCTGGAACAACCTGCATACCCAAAGGGTTAGAAAGAAAAACGACAAGGTACTCGTTATGCAAATGCTTCATGCAAATGCAAACGTGTGTCTGTGCCTTGGGGAGATCCCCCCCCCCCCCGATCCTAGTTTCCGAGACAAATAAAGTCTATGATCCAATCATGGAAAAGAAATCCTCATATATTCATCTGAAAAGCCCGCTCGGGTAGCGTACAACTGTAATCACATACAACTGAAGCAATAAGGCATGACCCCAACCAACAGACCTGGCGGTGATCAGCATATCAATGCATACAAATGTACAAAGAAAGATACAAAAGATCAGGCGCGGCCACGGGCACGAAAATCTTCTATCAACTTCTTTGTAGTGGAGTGATCTGACTGAGTAAGCAAACCCTAGGTCAGCAGGTCCGACTGACTGATGGACTTTGGGAGGTTCTCGGTAACGCTTCTAGAAATACTTTCTTCAGAATGGTTCTCGACTCTTCTTCTCTTAGCATCAGCCCGGAGTTGAGAATCTTGCAAAATCGCCTCGGCCTCAGCCAATCTATACTGGACGTCATGTCGCAGGGAGGCTTTAGCCTCTGTACTTTCATCTTTCACCATAATCTGAGCTTCCAGCTCGGCTACTGCTGCTTCAGCTTTTCTTCCCGCTCTTTGTACTTGGCTATGGTGCTGCTCCAAACCCTCTCGTACTGGGTAAGCTTCCGGTACACTCTGTCCAGATCTTGTTTCTTGGTTGTCAACACGCCATGTACTGACTTCAGATCCAACCCCAGACGTTCCCTAGCATCAGTTTCTTTGGTCAGGTTGGAGCCTAGATGGTTGATCATCTCAGTCTGCTTCTTGCAGGTATAAACAGCTTCACGTTTCTCTTTCCGAAGTTGAGCGATCTCCTTCTCCAATTCTTCGTTGGCTTTTCGTAGCTCTTCCTTCTCTTGGAGTACCTGATTGAATTTCTGAATATCAACTGTAGTAGGCTCTTTGTACACGGGAACACACAATGGTTCCACAGCAGGAAACGACATTAGAAACTTGGCGGCTCTCTCTCGAACCCAGGTCACATACGGATCAAAGGCCTTGTTGTTGCTTTTTCCAAGCAAGACTTTCCCCTTCCGGTGAATTTTTCTCCAAGCATTCTGTACCTTGATCAAAGTGTCGCCTTCAAGCAACCCTGTGAGATACAGAGATTCTTGTATCTCTTCCTCTTCAGGAGGACCTCGTAGTGCATACCCGAACTGTCGTATTAGCAGAGAGGGATTGTAGTTGATACATCCATTCCTTCCGACCAGGGGGACGTTTGGAAAGCCACAGCAGCTATGCACAATATCTTTGCCCAGCAGATCTCTATCAAACCAGATAATATCGTCAGCAGTCAAACCCATCAAACGCGCAAACCAAGGCGAAGACTCAGCAGAATCAATGAACGGCCCCGACTTAGGAAGATGGCTAGCAAACCACTTATACATTAAAGGAGCACAACATGCCATGTTCTTCCCCTTTCTATTTTCATTCTTGCTGTGAACCGAATGATAGACGTCTTTGAGGAGAGTGGGCACTGGATTCCCGGAGGCAAATATATGGCAAGCATCCATGCTTATGAAGTCCGGGTGACTTGGGAATAGCATGATCCCATAGATACAGAGGGCTAAGAAGGCATTGAACACATCCGAGCGATCCTTCTCGGCAAACTTTCGGGCTTTTTCCATCAGGAAAGGCAAAGGGAAACCATGAACTCCGATCTTTCTAGATATCATCCCTTCCAATTCAGACTCATCTACATGCAGAGCATCAGTCAGCTTACTCAATTTGGGCTCCCCCTCAACACGGTAGTAAGGCATTTGATTCATCAAAGGCACGCCTAACAGGTCAGAGTACTCTTCCAAAGTCGGAGCTAGGACATAATCTGGAAATACAAAGCATCTGAGCTGTGGGTCGTAATACTGCAGCAGGGCATATAGGTCATTCAACTCGTACGTAGGAAGCTTATACACAATACTCAGCAATCTCCCATAACTCTGTCTGAAACTCTCCATCACTGTCTTATCATCCAAAGAAATCAAAGCCCGTAACTCTCGGATGTCAGGTGTTGGTAGCTTGTAAGCCACAGTCTTCTTCAGAGATGCCATATATGCCATGAGGATCAAGATCACTAGAATCAGGGGAGAAATATGCACCTGCAACACAGACACACGTTAATGACATGCAAATGAGGATGCAAACAATGCAAAATGCAATCATGCAGCAGGAAATCAGGACAACTGTGCTGTTGAGGAGGTGAAGATTTTGTATCAACAAAACCATAATACTGCTCTGTCAAGAACAACCATATCTCTGATGAAAAGAAACCCCTGATACTAGACCATGAATCTGCTCTGTCAAGCACACACATATCTGATGATGAGAACTTCTGACATCAGACCATAAATCTGCTCTGTCAAGAACACATATATATCTGATGAGAAGAAACCCTGATACCGACAAAACTGATTCACTGTCAAGAAAACCAGGTAATCTGAAGGTTAAGGTTTCCTGCAATAACCCGACCCCGCTCACATTTATGGACCTAATCACAGAAAAGGTTCGGCATCCTATGCGGTCATCAGCGTCACAGACTTTCAAGAAACGATGATACGATACCTAGAAGGTGTGGCATCATCATCTCTTGAAGCGGCCTCACTTAGCTGAATTCCAAATGATCGGTTCCCAGAGTCGATAATCCTCAGATCCGACAACCCCTCGAGTCCAAAGGACCGATAGGAAGCCATCAAAGAGAACCTCGTCTGAGTGTGGATTACGTGGGAACAGCTGCAAGCAAAGCAAGCACGTCCTCCACTAACCCACTCTAATACTATGTAGCTCTCAAGCCTGGGTCTGGCTTCTCACTCATCAGAATGCCCCTCCCACAACAGTGCAGATAATCATATCATACTGAAAATAAAGTGCGGGAAATAAAATGCGATAAATAAACACAACCCAATAAGTAATCATACAAGCGTTAGGATTGACTCTCGCAGGGGACGTTGGATCCCCAAACTGACTCGCATAAGGGACGTTGGATCCCAGGAAACTATAGAGTCCCCAGCAGAGTCTCCAGCTGTCGCTACCGCGAAAATAAGGTGCCGGCAAAATAGAAGAGTCGCCATCTTTCGTTATTTATCCCTCCGAACAGGAAAGGAAACGATCGGAAAAACCTGACGAAAAGGTATAAGACAAGGTCATCGTAACCATTGTCTGGGTTCGGGAGTCGGTTACGCAAGGGGAAGGTATTAGCACCCCTCACGTCCATCATACTTGATGGGATCCATGCTCATTGTGTTTATCTGACGGGTTGGTTTTATCTATCTACCTATTAAGGCTGGCTTAAAAAAGAAAAGAAAAGGACTCGGCAAAGCGTCGCGCTTTATGCCTACGTATTCTCATCAGAGAATGAGAAATCAGAGTCAACGTAGTTCGGCTAACTACGGGTTACGGGGAAGGTGGCTCTCCAATACGTCAGTATTGTGCCTACGTACTCTCAACAGGTATGAGAGATCAGAGCTTACGTAGTTCGAGGAAAATACGGATTATGGGAATTCAGATTCATCTGTTTTTTCGAGTAGGGTTAACAAACAGTTCCAGCAGTTTGGTGTACGCAGCTCGACCCTTGGAGACTTAGGCGTTACCGTTTGCGGTAGAACTGGGAGTTAACGAAACTCTTTTCTTCAGAAAAGCTTCCTTTGAATTATGGGCCCACGGGGCAAAAAGTTTTGAAGTTCGTTTTCTGTCTTTTACGGAAGAACTGTTTTTTAGTTGTCTGTAGTTTGTATAGCACTAGAGACTATGACCTGGGAACGAATGCGTCGCATATCGTCCAAAGGACGTATACTAAACATTCTAGACGATTGAGAGGAGGCCGCTCAATTATCATTACCCAAGTAGCTTAAGGCTCGTATCGCGCTTGTACTAACTTGCCTTTATTACGTTTTTTTACTGTTGTTTGAGATGAGAAGAGAGAACAGGCTCAACTAAGGGGAGACTATCAAGTCCTAATGTTGTCATGCCAAGGATTCATCCTATGGTTGAAGTTTGAAACAGGGATCTCCTAGAAGTTATCATGCATAGGTTTCAACCTAAAGTTCTAATCATCACTTCCTTATCAAAGAAAGTGAGATTCCTAGGGGATCATGTCAATGATAAACAGAAACAGATAAAGCATCAGCTTAAACAGTAAACAGTAAACGACTGTAAAATGCATGCAATGCAAGTGAGGGAGGAAATGTGTGTGGGGCATCAGCCTCCACAAGCTCATCTCAACCTCAAGCCAAGTATGAATAAGTGCAATCATAAAGGAAAATAAAATGCCATCAAGCAAATCACAAACCATATAGGCAAGGGAGCAGGGCTCTACCGAATACCCGCAAGCAAAGCCATACAGTAAAAATACAAGCAGAGGGAGCAAATCAACCTCTAGTGCGATCATGCTCCTAGCTTAACACAATCTAAACATGAACTTATTCTAATGCATCAAGCAAATCAAACAAGTCACAGCAATACAGTTGCACAGAAAGAAAACAGACAGGAAAGAAGATCAACAGCTTCCACAGCTTCACAGCAAAGCAACCCTCTGACAGCAGTTCAGTCCTCAGTCTGCAACTGTTCTTCAAGGCTCTCATCTTCAATAGCAAGTATCAACTTATTCTTCTTCTTATCCAAGCTTCATCTCTTTCTTCAATCTCAAATTGATCCACTTCATACAAGTGTCATCTTGTTCTCCTGGGTCTTCAAGCTTCAACTCCAAAGGCAGTCTTCAAACAAAGGGGAAGTGCAACCTCTAGCATCTTCAATCTTCTAGCAAGGAACTCCATCCTCTAGCAAGGGAGAAAGATTCATCTAACAAGAGCAAGGTGTGGATAGTGGTGAGCAAAGTGAAGACCAAAGGTCACCTCTGAGCACTCCACTATCAAGGAAAGGCACCCTCAAAGGTTCTACCAATTTGTGAGGAGCCAATCATCCTACCAAAGGAGGGATGAGGCCTTCATAATGGGACCTTACATAATAGGGAGGAATGGAAGTGATCAACACCTTCCATGTTTCATGAAGGAAGAGAATCTAGTCTAAGAGATCTCCCTAAAACCCTAATCATTAACCCTAAACAAACTACACCTAAAGGAAGAGCAAACTTCAATTCCAAGCTCCACCATGCATTCCACAGCATCCCTCACATGCCTTCATCATCATCCAAGAGCAAAGGAAGCAACACCCTAATCTAAGGGAACTAAAGAAGTCATTCTAGTTGAATTAGTAAGTTAGGATCACCTAAAACCTAGTACTAAAGTTAATTCTAACTAAAATACTAAAATCAATTGTAAAATCCTACAAAAATAACTATGGGTACCTAAGTCAATCATTACTCTACCATGTTAATTCCAGAGATTAAATCACCCAACAAGTCCTAGAATTAAATCCTAAACTATGGGGTACTAAGGTTAAATCCTAAAACTAGAGCACCTAAAGTTCCAATACAAAAACAGCCCTAAACTTCTTCACAAAAATGTGAGAAAATTACTAGGGGAGCATACATGTCTAAGCTAACTATACACAAAAAATAAGCTCAAAAATAATCACCAAGTGATCACACAAAATTTCACAAGACAAGGTATCAACCATAATGAAATTAATGTCAATTAAAATACAAAAAATGCAATTAAAATCACAAATGCATAAATTCCTAATCTTTTAATTTCCTAAAATTCTAGACTCATTCATGAGTCAGGGGAAAAATATTTGGATCAATTTGGGTTATTTTCCTATTTATTATGAATTATTCTCTAAACTACATGAAATGATGAAAATAAAAGGAAAACAAAGAAAATAACAAAATACACGTGACAAATAGCAAATATTTCAAGTTCATTTTCCAGACTGGGCCAATTGGGGGGTGTGAATATCACTTGGATCCTTAAGCCAAAACCAACCAATTAATGAAATGGTGCGTTTCATTCAAAGTCTCTCTTCAGAGTTTGAAATCAAATCGTGGCCATCCATCCATTGCCTGAGTCAAATGTCAAACCTTCATCTGATGGCTCATGTGCATCGTCCCCAAATTCAAACTGATGGAGGGAGTTTCCCAGACGGTGGCCTGAGTTGCAGCGCCACCGTCTTCTCCGGTGAAGTGCTCCTCACAGGTCATCAAAAATGACAAACCAATACCCAAACTTACTCAATTTTTCCTCCTGAACACGAATCCATCATCCAAATTCACTAATTCCTTCTCTAACTTCAAACACAATAGGATTTTCAGAAATACACCAAATCTTGATCATCACCATTCTCAACAATAATGATCCTAATGTAATCTACACTTCTCACTGATCAATTTTCACTATCCAATCATGAATATATCACCAAGAATCTTGAGAAATCAGGCTCAACAGAAAATTATCCATGACCTAAAGTGTCTCTATCCATCAAATTCTTGTACCAAAATCCATCTATGTCATGCTAAGAACCTAACCACATGCAAGTTTCTAGCTATCTCTCTATAGATTAAGCACAATCTTGATTTATACAAACCTGGTTTCAGATGAAGAACAGGTGCAATCCTTGCTCGATTCTTCCACTAAAATGATCCAGATTCACTCCAAATCTTCCTCTGAAGCTAATGCACACCTTAATTTGCTCTGATTCTTCCTCAATCCAAGAACACGATCTTGAGTTGCAGCTCTGCAAAATCCAATGCTCTCTCTGCTACCAGCTTCAAATGCTTCCAAAAAAACTGGTTGAATACACTCCAAATCTTATATAGAACTCATTAGAAATGTCTAGAAACTTCTGTAACCTTCCAAATGAGATTTTGCAATTTCAATTTCTCTTCAAAATGTCATCCACACCAGTCACAATTCTAGCTCTGTTTGGACATGAAAATGCTTGGAAAATTCATCTCATGAGATATTGAATTGGTTTGTTATGTTGCTTCATCATGAAGAAATGAAATGAAATGGCATGAATTTGACCTCAAACCAAAATTCTAAAATTTGCAAAGTTTCTAAAATGATTTTCCCAATCAAAATGACCTATAATTTTTCCATGTTTGGACACAAAATGAATTATTTCAATTTTTGGTCATTAAATGCCTTTAATTCTTCTTTTTCAAAATTCTCTCAAACCACATCCTTCCTTGAGCCATTTCAATGTCTCCTTGATACATGGTCAAAGTTAAAACCCCATTTTGAGCAACTTTCAAGTTGAACAAAACTTCATTTGAGGTGTCTAAGTTGGTGAAAATGGCCTATAACCAAAAATGACCTATAATCACAAATTCCCAAAATACCCTTGACTTGTCAAAGCCATAACTTGAGTTCTACAAATCCTATCAAGGACTTCTAGTACTCTATGGAGATTTAAGAGAATAATTAACAACATTCATGTTGACCAAAAGTTCATAGGAATCATCCTTCTTGGGCAAAAGTTTCATGCAAGTTGGGTAACTTTCAAGCTCCAAATTCACCTACCTCAGATGACTTGTAACTTGTCAAAGCCGTAACTTGAGTTATACAAATCCTATCAAGGACTTCTAGCACTCAAATTAAAGCTAAGACCATGCTCTACAACAATCATGTTGGGGTCAAGATGATATGACAATCACATCTTGAGCTAAATTGCCTTGAAGATAGGGGTCAAACTAGGGGATTTTACACTGTCAAGCCTTAGAAACCCTGGCTTGAAATTTCTCAAACTCTTCAATCATGATGAGTTGACCTTGGAATCATCCTTATAACATCTCAATGTATCAATCCAAGATCACATGGCTCTTGGATTAGGTCTCAACCTTCTTCAAATCATCAGTTGACTTAGGGTTGACCCAGTTAAACCCTAATTGCACCACTCATGGCTGAGCCTTCTTAATCTTGAACAATGACCTGTCTAGGCCTCAAAGTGATCTTCAACACTTCTCATGAGCTCTCTCAAGACCTCAAGTCCTTCTTCATGACCTTAGAATCATCTGATGGCTTCCCACAACTCTCAAGTTATGAGACCTACACATTTGACTTCAACCACTCTTTCTGAGGCTCTTTCAACTTCTCTGACAAGGATATCAACCCTTTAAACCCTTGAATAACCTTCTTAGCTAGCTTCAAAGTCTTGTGTAGCCCTTGATTGGTAATCATACCTCTTGATCTCCTACATACATGTTAATGAAATGCAAATGATAATGATAATGTGAATGAAATGAAACATAAGCTAGGCAAAGAAAAGTTGGGCAAATTTTGGGGTGCAACAAGTACTACAGATGTTTAGGATGTGAAATACCTACCCTATGCATAACCAACCCCCGATCCCCGAATCTCTTAGCGTTGTTGTTACATCGCGCAAAAGGTTCTTTCTTTCTTTAGACCTTTCCTTTGGATAAATTAAAGTCTGGTTGTAATCTAAGAATTAAAGATTCAAGTTAATTCAATAGCTTGGTATCACGATTCTCACTGGAACACTCGGACCTTAACCATATGAATCCATAACTTTACTATTAACTTGCACGCCCTGACTTCTAGGAGTTTAAATTTGTAAATCTGTAACCTTTTGCACTTGAGTCATGATACCGAGTACGTGTGGATCCTAATGAGCTTATGACTTGAGTAACAACCAAAATTCCTCTCATGATTTGAATTCAAATACTGGACCGAATCAAAGATGAATTTGATCATAATAGACAACTCTTGACAACAAAATGGCATAAATCCCATTCTTTGAATAATAGGACCTTATATGTATCACTTCGTGATTCCCTAAACTTACAGCAGTAACCTGTCTTTCACAAAACAAAGCAAACAAGTTGGTTTAAACTGTTAGCTATGCATAATGATTGACTTAAATGATATGCGAGAAAAGTGCCCGAGGAGGTGGGATCTTTAAGGTCAAAAATTAGGGTGCGACACCGTCTCTCTCATTTCTTCATCAACAAGAACAAACTTAACTCAAAGTTATCACCAAACTAACCCTTCTTCTCTATTCATACGAACCAAAACCCACCCTTCTAATTTTCAACACAACCAAACAAAACCCAGAAAATCAGAACAAGATGAAAGAGGGACTGAGATAAAGAGAAACTGAGATTTGAAATCAAACCCATAAACCTTTTTGAAACGGAAAGAACGACGCGAGGATCTTGAACAAAGAAGGTTGGAGTTGATCGCTTTCCTTATCTTCTTTTTTGTTATGTACTGATGTCGTCTTGTTGATTTATTTCAGCGATGATGAAGAGAATTATATTCTGAGCATTTTGTTAAACTTTAAGCTTTTTTTCTCTAGTTGATGTGTTACTCACCTCTCTTCCTTCTTTTTCATCTGTGCCTTTTGATGACTTTTTTTATTTTTTTTTATTTCTGTTGGTTTTGTTTGGATCTGGGCTTGGTGAGCCCATGTTACCTACTATCAACACCCTTCTTTTTAATTTAATCCACCTGTTTTTGTTCTAGTTGATGAATTCTCTTAAAGCCCATGATGATTCCACATATTTAACACCCTTTCAATGGTCCATATCAACCTCCCTTTCTTTTTATCTTTTTATTTGCTTTCTTATTTTATTTCTTTAAAAAATAGTAAGAGAAGAGTCTTTTTTGTTCTAATTAATCAATATTGATCCAATCCATTTTAATTAATAGTTTATTTCTCATTTTGTTTTGTCATTTCGATTTTGATTTTCAATTTTATTTCGATCTTGGTCAATGAAATCTTAGAATTGCAAATGTTGATTATCGAAGTTTTTAACCTTCATTATTTCAAATATGTAGTGAATGATCATTGAGATCATTTCCTATACTTTGTAATCGTGATAGGTCACCTTTGGTTAATCGGCGAAAGTTTGTGATTAAGACGAGATCGTTCTCTTTTCTTTTTGTGTGGTACAATTCGTTGAGAATGATTCACAATAAACATTGTCGGTTGTGCGGCCTCCTATAGTATGATCTTCCTCATAGATCGTGCTACGATGGTTTAGCTCAATAATGGACCCGATTCATCCGAGCAATTAATGATTAACAATTAACCACTAACTTTAATTTTTGTTCAATATTATCTTGCTTTACTTTTCTATTAATATATCTTGTTTATATTATCATTGCTTATTTTATCACTATTAATATTATCATCTTATTCATATCTTGTTCATCTAACCCTTTCCTTGTTTATCTCATTCAAAAAAACAATAAAACTATTGAAACCCTAAAAACATTCAATTAGTGAACTGTGGTTACTATTCTCAGACATGGAGTTTGGAAGTTGTACAGAAACCCTGCAAAGGATATTTTTGGTCCGACTCTTATTCGTTGCTTAGTTTAGGACACCTCGCATACACACACGGCTTCCTCTTAAAGTTACCTGATAATGAATCCATTTATTTCTCGCAATCCCATGTAACTTACATGTACCCCGCTCCCATTCCAATGTACGCACTTTACTCACTTTGCTTTGATTGTGGTTTGTTTACTAGGAGCACCCATAGGGACTATCATAGACTAAACCATTTTCAAATTAATTATCAATTCATCGTCAAGCCATTTTCAAACACCCTCTATAAGTCGATTTCTCTTTAGCATTTTCCATCAACCTAACACACACGCTCGTGCATTTTATCATGGTTCATTACTAGGAGCACCCCTAGGGACTAGGACCGATTCACACCTCTTTTAACAAACCCTCGATTTGTCATCGAGCCATTTTCTAATCAACCTTTAAAGCCGAGTGTCTTTTGCCTCATAATGAACCTCTTCGTATAAATCAAACCCTTGATCCAAAGTCAAGCGCATTTTCATAATCAAACTTCAAAATAATTAACGACTATCAAAACTCTTTTCAAGGTGAAAAAGAGGGGGATTGAGCCTTTGATCTCTCTTCAGTTTTTGGGTGCGAGTTCTCTTACTCGTGTACGAGCAATTGATGCCTCTAAAGCTACCTTCCCTCCGTCTTCCATTTCCTGCCTTTTCTTTTTCCCATCGTTTCTATCCAAACATTTCTCGCAGTCGAACTACGAGTGCTCTGATTACTCATTCTCGTCCAAATGAGCATACGTAGGCACAAGGGCCTCAATCCTTGGCGAGCACCCTAGCCTAAAACCACCCATTTTCTTTTAGCATAGCTTCCCTTTATCACCACTTTTTGCATCAATCGTTTAGAAGAAAACAAACAAGGTTAGATAACATTCATCACAAATCAAACTAAGAGGTTTCCATTGAGTACAACAGATGTTAGGGGATGTTAATACCTTCCCCTCACATAACCGACACCCGAACCAAGAATGTGGTTGTGATGACCATGTTCTTATCTTTAAAGGTTTTCTCGATATTTTGCTTTCCCTCTTTTGGGATAAATAAAGTTCGGTGGTGACTCTGTCGAACCGTTTTCTATGCCTTTTGTGCGAGGGTCATATTATCGGTGATTTTTCGAGGTGCGACACATAAGTCAAGTCTTTGTAATCTATGCAAATAGATTCTTTTAGCCTCATCATCCTGGGTTTTGTACATGATACAAATAAATTCTTTTAGCCTCATCATCTTGGGCTTTGTACATGATACAAATAAATTCTTTTAGCCTCATCATCCTGGGCTTTGTATAGGATACAAATAAATTCTTTTAGCCTCATTCATCCTGGGCTTTGTACAGGATACAAATAAAAATCCCCAAAAGAGTCAGTCAAATCCTCAGTATTGATTCAGTCTCTTCAAATTTCCTCAACAGTCATTAGCCTCCTCTCAGACTTTTTTTATAACTAATAATTTCTCCAATCAGTCAGCCTCAATCTTGGGCTTTGTATAAGACTGATAAAACTCCCCAGTTGAGTCATTTTTTCAATCTTTTTGCTTAATATCTTGGGCTTCAATCAAGATACATAAATCAATCTCCTCACAGATGAGACTTTGAGTCATCTCTATAGAAAGACATTTCTTCTAATCACTACAATTTAAATCAAACATTAAAAACCCTTTTCCATATAAGTGATGTAAGTGGCACACTTGTTGATTCAAAATCCAAGCTGGAGTCCCTCTCTTATCATGGCTTAGAAGTTTTCCTTTGTATAACCAACCCCCGATTCCATATATTTTTGCATTTGTAGGGAAAACATTTGCATGCAGGTTTAGTTTATGATATCTTCCCCTTCATTTTAAGCTTCATAGGATAAATATTAGAAATCAGAAAGTAGCACAAAATGCGGTAGTGGCCGCGTCATGAAAACCGGAGCTACAATTATTATATCAGGTCTTGAGTTTGACATACCAAGCATGTCAAGAATATTCCTTAGATACGACTCTTGAGATAAACATAATTTCGACTGCTTTCTTAATATAAGCATAATTTCGACTACTTTCTATCTCTCTTGATGTAGATACCTAAAATCCTAGTTGCAACTCCAAGGTCCTTCATTTTGAGTTTATAGTTAAGTTCAGTATTCTCTCTCATTACTTCTTCGACGAGGTTGCTTGATATGAGGATGTCATCCACATACAACAATAGGATGACAAGTCAATTTTCCGGTGAAAACCTGAAATAAACCCAATGATCAAAGTTGCTCTTTGTGAAACATATGTGTACCATGAACTTATCGAATCTCCTATTCAATTGCCTAGAATATTGTTTTAGGCCATTTAGTCACTTATTTAGATTGCACACATAATCATCCTTACCTTTTTCTTCATACATGTTGCTTCATCAGAATTGTTTCGTCTAGATCACCATATTGAAAAATAGTCTTGACATCCATCTGCTCCAGTTCTAGGTTGAACCTAGCCACCATATCAAAGAGAATTCTAATGGATATGCGCTTCACACAGAAGAGAATAAATCATTGAAGTCCACTCCTTCCTTCTGAGTTAAGCCCCTTACAACCAGTCTCTCATTGAACCTTTTCGACATAACTCCTTTAATTCCTTCTTTAACTTTGAAAATCCATTTACAACTGACTAACATGGCCCCTGCAGGTTTTTTGATCCGCTTCCAGGTGTGATTATCATGAAGAGATTTCATCTCAACATCTATGGCTTTCATTCATTCCTTCTTATTTCAACTCCTTATAACTTCTTTGTAATCTCTAGGTTCTTCATCGAGAACCTCACTTGCCGAAATTAAGGAAAATGTTATAAGATCTGCATAACCAAATCTCTAAGGTGGCTTGATGACTCTTCTCAACATGTCTCTTTCGAGTGGGTAGTCATCAACAATTTCCTCATTTTCTTCAACAACATATGCTTCTTTAGAAACTTCATATGGATTTTCATCATGATTTTGTACTTCATTTCCCAAGTGCTCCACCTTAACCGAAAACTCTTCATGTTTTTCTCTTCTTCGGAGGTCTTTTCATTTGACAAACATCACCAGTTTTGTTGAATATCATCTCTACTTCATTAAAAACCACGTCACAACTTGAGATACACCTCCTGTGACCTTGTTTTAGGCATCACACCCTAAAGGTTTTGACTCCATCAAGATACCCAAGGAACATGCATATCAGAGCTCTAGATTCGACTTTGTCTTGCCTAATGTGAGCATAGCCTACACAACCAAATACTCTAAGCTTTTCGAGATCTGGTGGATGACCCGAACAAACTTTTTCAGGTGTCTTCATCCCCAAGGAAGACGAGGGACACCTATTTACCATATATGATGATGTTATAATAACCTCATCCCCAAACACCTTCTTCAAGCTAGCACTAACCAACATGCATCTAACCCTTTCCAGGATTGTACGATTGAATCTCTCAGCCAGGCCATTTTGACTGTCAAAGGCTTCATTGCAAAACTCAAGGCCATTGGCGGTCCTCAACCTCTTGACCTTCCTGCCAATTTGAATTTTGACTAGAGTCTTCCAACTTTTGGAATTTCCAAAAGTTTCATCCTTAGTTTACTTAGTGAATAGCCACAACTTTCCTGAATAATCATCAACTATGGATAGGAACTATCTCGCACCTGAGTGTGACAACTTCTTGGAGGCCCCTAAAGATCAATATGAATGTAATCAAGGGATCCATATGTTCTTTGTTTTCCTTTATTGAACTTCACTCTGCATGTTTTTCCAAATACACAAGGTTTACAAAACTCTAGCTTTTTAACCTTGTCACCACCTAGCAGACTTTGTTTCCTCAGTTCAACTAGAATATCAGATGATTCATAATCATCTTGAACAATGGTTATATTGTCATTATCCTTACTATTCCATAATTCTTTAAACTATAAGGACACGCTTTTCTTGTATGACCTTTCTTTTTATAGTGGTAACACCATAATAGCAATTGAGTTGATCTTTACCCTTCTTCTTCTCAAACTTACCATCCTTCTTCGATAATTTTTCTTTTACAGATAATCCTTAACCAATAGATGATGGCTTATGCTCATTTCTTTCGTTCAAGTCCTTTGAGTACAAGGCCAATTGAATTTCTTCAAAGGTCAGAAATTGTCTTCCATACAATAGAGTTTCTTTGAAATGAGCATGAGACCTAGGTAAAGCACATAAAAACAACAACAACAACAACAACAACAACAATAACAACAACAACAACAACAACAACAACAACAACAACAACAACAACAACAACAACAACAACAACAACAACAACAACAACAACGTTTGATCCTTATCATTGATGCTAACATCAATATTTTCCCGATCAAGACCCATCTTGTTGAACATATCCAACTGCTAAGTCAAGACTTTATCTTCACTTATATTGAATAAATATAAAGCTTGCTTCAAGTAGAGATGATTGACCAATAACTTGGTCATGTACAAACCTTTGAGTTTGTTCCTCACACCTACTATCCTTTTCTCCTTTGAGGCTTGCTAGAGAACCTTATCACCAAAGCTCAATATGATTGTATTGTGGGCTTTCTCGATCAGCATCATCTTCTCTTTCTCTGTTAGGGCAATATCCATATTTTTTGGTCCCTTCAATGCTTCTGACAAACTGTGTTGAATAAGAAGAGCTTGCATCTTTAAGCGCCATAATCTAAAATTGTTTACTCTAGAGAATTTCTCAATCTATTTCATTTAAGGAATCTTGCTCCAGGCTCACTGCACTAGTTTGTTATGATAAGCGATGTCAAAAACAAAGTAAAAATGTGAGAAAGAGATAGTTTCTTGATCAAAGAATAAGAAATAATTCAATTCCATAAAAGAGAAGAACAAGGTTGGTTATGACGGTTATTACATTCACTTTCACATTGAGCGATAAATGATTACAAGTGAAATAAATAACAACCAACCTCTCTTCTAACAAGTGAAATAACAACCTATTTATAGACTGTGGATGCGGGATTTGGTCCCTTCTTTCAAAGTGAGATCGCTCGTTCTCTACATGTGAACTTTTAATTTATCCCAAGAGAGGGAAGGGAAAAACATCTAAACAAACTCGTGAGTGCATGCAATATAATGTAATGCACTAAGAGATTTGGGAATCGGGATTGGTTATACAAAGGAAAGGTATTAGCATCCTAAGTATCTATAGTATTTTATAGGAACCTCTTGCGTATATTTGTGTTTGTTGTTGATTAGTCATCTGCTGTATATTGAGGATTTGCTTATTATTTTTGAGTGAGTGATAGGAGATATTTTTTTGTTGTTTTGGTTTAAGATAAAGGTGTAGGAACCTAATGGTTTTATTTATTACTATGCTACTAATGGGTGGATTTGGGTTTGTTGAGTTTGAGAGAAGCGACAAATTGTCATCTCAAGGGAGATATCTCACCTATTTACCATAAATATTTTGAGAAAGTAATAAGGGAAGAAGCTTTGAACTTGGATGTAGAAAATCCAGAGTAATGCCATATCTTCCTTTAAATGAGTCTTTGCATATCAAGAGAAGGACCTTGACTTGGATGTATAATCAATAAGTGTACCACTTACATCATTTAAAATGAAAGAAGTGTTTTTGTACCATAACAAGAGAGGGACTCCAGCTTGGATTTAAAATCAATAAGTGTGCCACTTACATCACTTAAATAGAAAAAGTTTTGAAAAAGTTTGATCGAATATGGTGTGAAATAGAATATATATATATCTCTCCCATAGAGATGACTCATGTCTCACCTCTGGGGGAAGTGTTTTGAATTTGAAGCCACGGGTTGGCTAGGGTTTGATGGTTTGAAGCCACAAGGGGCAGGGTGTTTGACTTTAGGACTTAAAATGGGAGTTCTCATCTCTTTGTTGAAGAGTTTTGAGTTTGAAGCCTAACTTTCTTGTATAAAGCCTAAGAGAATGCTAGGTTGATTGTGAAGTCTCTTGTACAAAGCCTAAGAGGAAGCTAGGATGATGAGGTTGGAACTTCAATAGAAGAGACCTAATATTTGAACTAGGTTATAGTTAAAGGGAATCCTAATGTTTTTGTGTTATAAACATAAATGAAAAATCTAAGAGGTTGCTCGCTAGGATTTCGCAATCCTATGCCTACATATCCTTAAGAGGAAATCAGAGCAATTGTAGTTTCGGTTGGCGCCCAAAATGTAAAATGTCAAGAGAAACTTAACAAGATAAGTTTGTTTAAGATTTTAGACAAGTGAAGTCATTGATGATGACATAAGTGTGGTATGTCTAAGCATGATGTATCAACATATGAATGTGAATCAATCAGAGAGATATATTCATCATGGTAAGAGTTTATGAAGGAAATACTTGAACATATGAGCAAAGTTTTAATTAATGGAATCAATCATAAGAGAATTCAAGTAAGCATATATACAAAATGAATCGAGGATCCAATGAATATAGTAAGGGTAAACAAAACCATAAGGAAAATTTATGAAGGGAAATACAAGAACCAAGCATTCAAACATGGTTAAATCAAGGGCTTTGGGGAATCCAAACTCAAGTGGAAGCCCTAACTATGTACAACGAATTTTTTTAAAGTTTAATCAAAGTGAAAACTCTAATAAAACATTTAATCAAAAGTAATTTCAAAAGGAAAATCAATTAAACATGGTATGAATGGTGTTTAAGTCAAGACAAGCATGTTATGTACATTTAAACAAGACTTAAACAAAGTGTATCATGATCATATAAGTACATGTGATCAATTAGGTTCAGAAAAAAAATCAAAAGAAAATCTTTAAAAGTTTGAAAATACTTTAAAATGGACCATTTTTCACTTGATAAAAATGTGTTAAATAAAAAGTTATCTTTGAAATTTTTTAATATTCACAAAATAGGACATATGAATAAGAAGTGTGCAAAAATCAATAAAAAATAATGAATGTTGCTTTATGAAATAAATGTGTGAAGTTGTGAAGAAAAATAAGAAAAATATTGGTAAAAAATAAGGTTTTGCTCCCACCAAGGTTTGAACTCGCGCCCTTGGGGAGGAGAGTTTAAAACATTACCATATGATCCACTTGCGTGTGTTTGATAAATGATGGATGACGATAATAATATATGAAAAATTCCTTTTGAAAATATTTTAAAAATAAAACCCAAAAGGTCTGGGGGGAGGGGGATTCGAACCCCAGACCTAAAGGTAACACAAAGCCTTAAACATGCGCCTTCAACCACTAGGGTGGTAATACATCCATTGATTTGTTTTCATCAAAATAAATATATTACAAAAATTTAGATTATTTTGGAATGTGGCACCATGGCCATCACCTTTAACAGCTTTATCATCTTCATCTTCTCCAAATGCTATCTCTCAGAATACATATTCAAATGGTACACTGTAAAAATGAAACTTGATGGAAATTTTACAAGGAATTAAATGGTTCTTTTCAATTCCATTTAAATTTAGTGTACTCAAAGATATTGATTTGAAAACCGTGTGAACCCTAAAATGATAATTTAAAATGAAATTCCATATGTACAAAATATGAAGTAATTTATTGAGGGAAAATGATCCTTGCATCATGACAAACATGTTTGTAACTTAAATGATCAAAATTGATGCATGAATCATAGAGTTCAATATTTCAGGAAACTTACCTTGCAAGTGAAAATCGAATTCTGGCTTGGAGATGTTACAGATGCAAACTCTTGATGCTAACAGCTTCCTTAACCTCTAAGGATGTGTTGCAATGTTAAAATAGGTTACAAACCTCTTAGAACTCTTTGGCCTATCCAATATGCAGCTTTGAAGCAAAATGGAGCAAAAGGGATGTGACTTAGTGATTCTGGTGTTTCAGAAGTTTGAGGTGTATTTGCATCATTTCTATATGATGTATATGAAGTGTTAGGATCACCGGTTTGGACAGAGGTTACTTAGAACTGATGTTCTAAGTCTTGACTCTCTTAGAAGCTTTGAAATATGGAAAGGAGATTATTTGGAAAAAATAGGCTTCTCGTAATTTTTTGGTGTACTTAGAATGTTCATAATGACCTCTATTTATAGGAGTATTACATTAGATATTTTGAATTTGAAAGGATTTGGATGTAGGCTAATATCCATCAAATGATATCTTGTACCTATAACTTGAAAGCAAAGACACACACGAGTTATTCTTCACATGGCTCAAGTTATGATCTTTTGAGCTTGGCTATGGTTTCATCCCATCCCTTGATGCTCTGATCAAGTTCTAACAGATTGGAGGGTTTTTGCTCAAAATCACTATTCCACTTTAATGCTAGAGGACAAAACCTCACTTCATAGCTTTTGAAATGATTTTTTCACATGCCAAGTGATGAAATTTTGAAATTTCAGTTATGCTCTGCAGAGCACGTGTTTTGTGATCATTTTGGCATTGATCTTGTGAATATTTCAGGCTTGTAAGTCTTATCCAAGTCGTGTTGCACAAGCATGTTACAAATCTGTCTTGGAATTTTAGCTTGATCACGCCTTGTTGCAGCATCCATAACGTCTTGCTCAAGTAAAGGATTTTGATGTTCTTGATCATTTTTGAAAGTTAGTATAACGTACTGTAAGTTTGATGTTCAAGGTTTATCTTGAATCAATGTGGATGGTAGTGAAAAATAACCCTAAATTTAGCTTCAACACAAGACAGATTCAGCCTAAAATTTCACTAAGTGTTTAGGTTCAAAAGGTATGGGACCTCTAACGTCATGGCTTCATATCTCTTAATATATGCATTTTTTGAGATTTCACCCTAAAGAACAAAGTTGTAGTATGTAACAAGCTCTTCAATTTTATATTTGGATCAAAGAAAATGGTTACTTGGATTGGAAGTTATGGCCTTGGCAAGTTAGCACCAAATTAGGGTTTTCTCATAACTTAGAAAAATTTTCATTTCTTCATTGTTGCCCTTTTTACAAGTAACCTCACTTCTCTTGATTTTCTTTGATCAATCATGATCTAAATCACATATTATCATCATTTTTGACTTGAAGAAACCATGGTTGACCAAGAACTTCAAAAGTCAAACTTGATTTTGACCACAGTTGACTTTTGTATTAGATGAACTTGAATTTTGTGATATTTTATTGAAATCAAACCCTTGGCCTATTTTAACACTATGGATGGATTCCCAAGGTGTTTTTGAGTGTCTTAAATCTTGTCCCAAGGTTTGAGATTATGTCTTGGTCAAAAGCCAAAGGTGCAATTGACTTTACATCAAAAACCCTAGTTTGTGGTCCAGATGAATTTGAATCCTTGTATTTATTATGAATCAAGTTCTTTGGATTAATCCAATAATATTAATGGAATAATATGAGGCATTTGAGTTCCTTGAAACATATCTTGAGGTTTTGGATCATGCATTTCTCCAAAAGTCAATCAGGGACTGAATTAGGTCAAAATCCTAATTTTGGTGCACTGAGGATCTTGAGGCTTGATGAGCTTGTTATGATGCAATCTTGCACTTGATTATTTAATGAAAGGAAACTATTTATCTTCATTTATGAATAATGGACTTGAGATGTTGAATATGATGCACATCCTTTGACCATTCATCTGCTTGAGCTCTTGAGGGACCACCTAACCTATGGTTTTTCAAACTACTATATAAGGGAGGCACGTCTCGTATTTATAACACACCACTTTGTAACACTTCATAATTTTTTTTTGAAATCTCTCTCAAAAATATTTATTTTCACTTGTTATTGCCTTAGTGCTTGTAATTGAAACTTTACATGTGAGGAAGAAATTTTTTGTAAGTGGTTGTGCTGGTCGTTTAAATTCTTAAGAGGGTGATTCTCTTAAGAGATCGAGTCTGGTTCATGAGATAAATCTGACATAAAACATTTGTGTTTGATTTCGAATGCTTTGTTTTGGTTATTCATATAAGCCATAAATATCAAAACTGTTCATTAGCTTAGCCAGGGGTAAAAGCTGTCATTGGTTGGGGACAAGAGTAGACCAACTTTCAGCCAAACCTAAATAACTCTACGGTGCAATATCTCTAACCCTTACTCTCTTTATTTTTCTACTAATTACTATTTGTTTTCATTCATGCTACAATTTACTCTTACAAAACTATTAACACGATCTTAATGAAGAAAAGTATTAAATTAATCACGAATTTTAAATATCATAATTCACCCTTTTGTGCTTGAAGTCACTTATTCAACATAGTTGTTCTTCCATGGGTGATGTGATCCTTTGGTGTTAAGGATGTTCTCTTTCATGTCACATGCCTTCTTCTCGATATTACTCTTCTCGCCCTTTTGTAGCATTCTTCCCTTATGACCACCCCTGCTAACAAAGACGTTGGCCTTTGGGCGAGGGACTCGTCGAAGTTTCCTACTTTGAAGCCATTATGAAATGCCCTTGCAAATATTTCTTGGTTTGATTGATGAATTTTAGCGTGGCCTTGTTGAAACGGGCAAGGTATTCTACCAGTGACTCTGAGGGACCTTGTTGAATGTTAAAAAGGCTGGTGGTGGACATCTTTCTATGCCGACTCGTTGCAAACTGGTGCATGAGTTTCTTCACTAGATTTTTGTAGCTAGAAATGGAGGATCTAGGTAGGCCCATGTACCATCATATTGTTGCATCCCTAAAATTTCCAGATAAAATCTTGCATTTTAGAGGATTGAGTGCTCCGATGATGGTCATATGCGTAATTATAGCGACAACATGATCGTAAGGGTCGTTATGCCCATCGATTTTCGCAAAGGAGGGAGGCTTGAAACCTATGGGATAAGTGATTACCATATCTCGTCTCAATAGGGATGGGGATCCAACATTTCTGTCTCCTGTGTGGGGGTAGCCTTCTACTAGAATTATTGAATGTTAAGGACATTATCCTCCAAAGTTTGGTTTTGATGAAGTAGCTCAACCATGGCTGCACAAATCTCTGTCATGGCATTGGAATCACAACTACCTCTAGTATCATCTTATGAAGGAGAATGCACCCTCCTAGAAACTATGATTGGGGATGATTAGGACTAGGATAAGAGAATTTGATAAGTGTAAAAGTGGTGGTAACAATGGAAGGTGTGACCCAAATAAGTTTTATCGGGGACTTACGGTATGCGACACTGTATTGGCTAAAAAGGTAGAGATGGATATCAATACTAAGCTGGTAGGGGATGTTAGAGGCTTTAGTGTTTCTGTGGATTTAAATCAAAATCACGATGGAGAGAATTTCTGTTTTTTAGGGGATTCCTAATTAGTATGAGACTGTCCTCCTCAACCTGTATTTATAAAGATCTATCAGTCTGAACTTAGGGGATCCTAGGAAGTACTAACCATTCCATATTAACCACGAAGCTCGCGGACTGCATATTTCTCAAGAATCATGGTCATAACTACTTCCACTTATAGTTTTGGACATCATACATGTCATTATCCAAGTTTTCCTCCTAGAGCGAGCCATTGGTTAGGGGAGTCATGTCTAAGAGTCATGCCCTTAAGCGGGCTCCTAATACGGGCTAGTCCTCGTATCGCCCCCTATGCGCCCTTTACAAATATATCACTATAGTGTGACTTCTATTTTATAATTTATAATGTTAGTCGCTTCACCCTAATTCTGAGCAATATTTATCTCCATCAAAAAACTCGTATGAAAGTTGATATTTAATCCCAACTTCATTCAAACAAGAATAAATTTGACTTATAATCAAGATATTTTGCCAATTTTTACCTCCAAAAATTATGATGTCATCAGCGTAATGGATATGTGAAAAGCTTTCATCTCCCTAATCATATTTAAATCTAGTAAACATAACAAACTCCATTGCTTTCTTCATCAACAAATTGAATCCTCTTTTTCCCCATATATGTAAAATCTATGTATTTTACTCCTCAAGATTGTTCATTGCATAATTTTTTATGGAGTAATATTTTCTTATTAAATAAATTTAGACCAAACAATAAAAACTTTATTAATTTTATTGGGGAATGCCAACACTGTAAAAGTAAACATTACATTAAAAAAAATTACATGCTTAAATAAACATGCATTGTGGCCAAATGTAATCACACACAAAATCTCTGAGACAAATACCAAGAAAATTGAAACATGAGATACGCAACTTGAAAATATAACCAAAAAATACCATAATGTTTCAGGGTAATTTTCAACCAGATAGATCAAAATCTACTTGGGTTGACATTAACATCATGAAATGGTATATCAGAGAAGTTAATAGAAAACTGATCGTCATTATGCATACCATAATTGATGTTGGTCTCCAAACCTTGAACATTAGCGTGATCCATATTAGCCAGCATATCTCCTTCATTAACAACTCTAGCACCATTTGCAACCTCCTCTTGGTCTTGGACATCCATTGAATCCAATCTCTGCTCAACTTCTTTCAGATTCATATCAATAAAGGTCGAAAGGTTAGTTACATCATCAGAGCTCACATTTTCCATGTTATATTCACCAGTATGAATAAACTGACTTATAACATAAGCCATTTCCTTCTGTTGGTTTTCCTCGACTTGTTTCTTCAGCATGTCTTGAGCTTTCATAATGCTTTGCGACAAGAAGCTCTCCAGATCCATCATCTTTTTGCTTCGTTCGAGTTCAGGCAAACTCATGAATTTGGATAATACATTTCTTACTCCAATCCTAGATGGCCAAACCTCTGCTTGAGGATAGTTTTCTCCATAGATGATTGCACAAGCATCTATTCCACAAAGGGTGCTTAGCTCATTGATCTTATTTATAATACCTGTTGAAAAACATGGTGAAATTTTCATTTTTATAATAATACCTAAAACAACAATTTGGGGTTAGATCCGAATTAAAACAAAATTCGATATCGCAAATATCCGTTTGAATCCGTCTGAGTTTGACAAAGAAAATCCATTTTGATTTGGGTTAGATCCGAATTTGGGGTTTTTCCATTTGGAACTTTTCGATTTTGTTTTACTTTTTCATTTATAATGAAATTTGATATTCTATTAAAAAAATAATTACATTACAGGGATGATAGCGGAGCAGGGATACTAGAACTCGTTTGAGACGACTTGAAGGTTCAATTTTTCATCCCCGACAAGAATCATAGTAGATATCAAAGATTTGTTAGAGATTCAATTTTAAATTTAAGATAGGTAAAAATCATCTCTACTACACCTGTCATTCTCTTTTATAAACAAATTTTAACTTTTTATATTTATTGAATAATTAATGTATCTAGTTTATATATTATCCTAATACATCATTTATTCAATAAATTTAAAAAGTCAAAATTTACTTATAAAAGAGAATGGAGGGAATACGTCCCATTACCTTGTCTACCTTTAAGCCTCTTCGAGAATCAAGAAAAAATATGGTGATTAAAAAGAAATATATATGTAGAATACTAATGGATAATACATGTTTAATTTGAAATCACATAAAGATTTATCTCTAACCATTTTTCCTTTTTTTGAATGTTGCCTTCCTGGTTGAGTTATTGATTATGTATGCAAGTTTCACCTTCCCTCTTGCCATGGTAGTGATGGACAGCAAACTAAAATAATGAGCAAGAAAGAAGAATTTCTGAAAGGTTTGTGTTTCTTTGCTTATTACTTCAATTCTTAAGTATATATACATAGAAAAATTAATCACAATAAAATAGTTATTATTTTACTAAGCAACATAAATATTATTAAAAATTTTAAAATAAATTTGGGTAACATAAATTAAATCTAGAAAAAAAATAAAGAATTGAGATTTATGAAAACCACCCTTAATATAGGATTATAATAAACAATAAAAAATTTATATTATTTAAAATTTACTTTTTGTTTTTAAAATGTTGACATTAATTCATGAATATAAATAAATGTTGTTATCAAGAATTGAATCCTAAAACAGCAAATTACACTTATTTAAATCAACTAACACATATTAATCTTATTTAATAATATTGTTATTTCATCGTAAAAAAAATATAAAATTTATTGAATAAGCAATAATAAAAGATATTTAAGCTATATATTCTAAATTATAACTATAATACTTTATTTAATAAAACAATATATTTCATCGATTAAATAATAGTACAAAATATTTAGCCTCTATTTTGAAAGATAATATTCAATCATTCTTTTTCAAAATTTATTAAAATACCCATTAGTGGCGATTATTGATAATAATAATAATAATAATAATAATAATAATAATAATAATAATAATAATAATAATAATAATAATAATAATAATAATAAATTTGAATATGTTGGATAGCTCAACCGAGTTAAATGGATGTAAGCTACTAGTTTAAGATTAAATTTTTTGTGATATAATTTATTTATATTGATAAACAAGTCGATATTAATAAATTAAATATTTTATAAAAAATTAAAGTTTATATTTATAAATTAATAATTTTTTAAAATACTTTAAAAAAATAGGAAGTATTTAAATTAATTTAAAATTAAATGAAATATTTAGGAAATTGGATCAAAATAATATATGTAATTTTAATAATATATTTATACTATTTATTGAGATAATTATACTTTATGAAATATATATTTGATTAAAAAAATCTTAAATTGTTAGTAGAAAAACAAAACAAAAAAATTAAAAACAAGTTAACTTTTATGAGAATATAATAATAATTTTTTTAAAAAATAGTTGAATATAATGGAAACTCATATACATAGTTATCACGATATTTTGACTACACATAAAGAAAAGAATGGTTGAAAATTACCTTTTATCCCATCTAAAATAAGATATAATAAGATAAATTATTATTATTATTATTATTATTATTATTATTATTATTATTATTATTATTATTATTATTATTATTATTAGACGAGTACTCAGAAATCTTGATATTAGTTGAATATTATCATCTGTTAAAAAAACAGTCTTTTATTAATATACATATCAAGTTAAAGTAGAAATAAATTCTCTTCATAATACAAATTAAAACAATTTTTTTATAAAAAAACATGAACTTGTAAATATAAAATTATTACAATTGTAAAACAAATTAAAGCTCTTGATTTAAAAAATGAAAAAAAAAAAAAAAAGAAGAAAAGAAGGTGAGAGAGAAATTTTCAAAAAATAAATCTCATTTGGGGAAACAAATTGTATTTTATTTTAAAAAAGAAAATAAATTATAGTGTTAAAATATAAAAAATTTAAAGTTAAATGAATAAACATGATCTTTAGATAAAAAAAATGAAGAGATAAAATTTGTTGTCAAAATTATTTTGTTGTGACGTGTCAAACCTAGCACTCTTACATTTTTCAATAACTCTTTTGTAAATAATGGATTAAATTGATTAGACAAATGATTTGAGAGATATTATCTAATAGATCAAAGTCTATAAAATTTTATTGTATTTAAAAAGTTATTTTATATTCTAACACATCAATTTATTTAAACATTTATTAAGTTATTTAAAATATATTTACATATCAATTACTTGAACATATAGCAAAGAATGCTCAAGTTATTAAAAGTTTATACACTTGATATATGTTAGTAATATTAGATAATTGAAAAAAATAATGTGTAAATTCTTTAAGTTATTTTAAAATAACATGTTAGATCTTTAATTTTTTTTAACGCTTTGATCTTTTATGTTAACAAATAGTCGTTGTTCTTTTTAAAAATTTCCTTTACAAAAACATATATGTGGCACAAAAGGAGTTCATGTGACATTTAACTGAGATGAGTTGACATTGAAGGTTGCTAATTTTAAATCTGCAAATCGTACATGTTTATCACTTTCACAATTGTTCATCATATTTAACAATATTAATGAGATAAAATCTTGAAATCACAAAAGCAATGAAATAAATTACAATATTATATACTATTAGACTTGAATTTTCACCCTGAATCCAAATATAAATTACAATATTCATGAGCTAAAATCTTGAAATCACAAAAGCAATGAAAATTTTTAATACATTTCAGTTAAATGTCACATGTATTTTGTTAAATCAACAACCTTCAATGTCAACTCATTTTAGTTAAATATCACATGTGTTTCGTTTGTGCCACATATGCGTTTTTATAATAAAACTTTTTAAAAAGAACAACAACAACGCAAAGGTTTATTAAAATAAAGGATCAAATTGTTAAAAAAAAAATTTAAAAACTAGCTTGTAGTTTTAAAATAACTTAAGGACATAATCAATATTTTTATCTAGATAATTCAATGATCATATTAATTCTATTTATTTTTATAAGAAATTATTGAAGATGTAAATATGTTAACTTTGACACGGATTCCGAAGATACAGCCCTGCCTCTAGTTAGAGTATTTATTAATGTAAGAAATGAGAATAATTAATTATAACTTTTAAAACTCAATTCATTAAATTTAATGGAATAGATTGACTCATGTTGTTATAGTTGTTAATTCATTTTATATTTTAAGAAAATTACATTTCCTGGAGTAATATATAATTATATTAACAGCATTAGAATTTCTTTTTAGATTAATATATATATATATATATATATATATATATATATATATATATATATATATATATATATATATATATATATATATATATATATTTATATTATTTTTTCATGCAACAAAAAACATATTTATATATTATTTATTTAATAAAAAATACTTTTCTAAATTTATTTTTCATTATTTACAAAAGGCTACAATTTTTTTTAAAATATTGTGTGAATTATGTTTTAGTGTATATATATATATATATATATATATATATATATATATATATATATATATATATATATATATATATATATATATATATATATATATATATATATATATATATATATATATATATATATATATATATATATATATATATATATATATATATATATATATATATATATATATATATATATATATATATATATATATATATATATATATATATATATATATATATATATATATAAGTTAGGATAAAAATAGATTATAGAAAGATGAATTTAATGAATTAAATTTTAATGATTATGATTAACTATTCTAATTTCTTACAAAAAAGAAATATCGTAAAGTGGCATGTAAATGATTGATAACCTATTTTAAGTAGCTAATAAATTTGTATTATAGTGGTTAATTTCTTTTATTTAAATATCATTTATAAAATATATATTTGTATTGACATTGTGTATAGTCAGTGAAAATATAAACATTGTTGAATTTCTTTTCTATCAAATAATATTATAACGAGTTAAATGTTCCCAGACAAAATGAAAATGAGAGAAGAATTATATAAAGAAAATATTTGCAGAAATTAAAAGAAATAAAAAAATAAGTTACATTTTAGTTTTTATGACGAGCTATTAATTTCATTTAATTAATACATATTTTATATATATATATATATATATATATATATATATATATATATATATATATATATATATATATATATATATATATATATATATATATATATATATATATATATATATATATATATATATATATATATATATATATATATATATATATATATATATATATATATATATATATATATATATATATATATATATATATATATATATATATATATATATATATATATATATAATATGTATTAATTAAATGAAATTAATAGCTCGCCATAAAAACTAAAATGGTATTAATGAAAACGATAGCAAATTTGTAATTTTAGAGCTTAGTGGCACATTTGGGGAAATTTTAAACTACACATGGGCATTTTTGGTATTTAGCAGGGTTGAGGATTTACTAGTTTTGGTTTTATACTTTTATTCCATACTCATTTAATTTTCAAAATTTAAAATTAAAAGAGGAGTATGAAGGAAACATGAAGAAGAAAAGAGAAGAGAGGATGATGAGATTTTTGCATACCATTCAAGACCTTGAAGGATCATCAATCTCACATCAAAACTCGAAATTTATGCTTTTCTAAGTTGGGGTTGTAACACTCCACTTTTTCAAATTAAAATAAACATGATTAAATAAAATAAATATCAGAGTTTCCCTTCAAAAGTGGGATATCACATTCACAAAATTCAACAAAACACTTCATTTGATGGTTTTCAAAATAAAGCAGCGGAAAAATTATCATTAGTACATCATTCTCGGCCATCTGTCAATTTACATAAAACATTCATCCATCATCAAGGTTTACCAAAATTAGATACGTCACAGAAATACAACAAATCCAATCATAATAAAAGTAAACACCCAAGTCTCGTGTTACGTATCAGAGCATCCTAAAACTCGACCCGCACACCACTATCCAAGCTAGCTATGTACCTGGATTATCTGTACTTCCGAAGAAGTACAGACCACAACAACAACAAAGGGGTGAGAAAACATGATCAAAATTATCGGTAATAAAATACATGAATAAAAGGCAGTAAATATACAAATCATCACCCCACCAACATTAAACACGACCTACTGTCCAATCATCAACACATCATACAATAATGCAAGAATGCAACTCAACACCATGCATGCGGTACCGACACATTGGTTCATTCAATCGAACCCCGGAATAGATCACTTATGCTCCTCCTGAGACATGATCTATTCCCACCATTCTCCACAAAGGAGTACGGGTGAATCACTTACACTCCTCCTGAGACATGATTCAACTCCGCAATTCTCCACAAAGGAGTACGGATGGATCACTTACGCTCCTCCTGAGACATGATCCATCCCACCATTCTCCACAAAGGAGTACGGGTGAATCACTTACGCTCCTCCTGAGACATGATTCAACTCCGCAATTCTCCACAAAGGAGTACGGATGAATCACTTACGCTCCTCCTAAGACATGATCCATCCCACCATTCTCCACAAAGGAGTACGGGTGAATCACTTACGCTCCTCCTGAGACATGATTCAACCCCACCATTCTCCACAAAGGAGTACGGATGGATTACTTACGCTCCTCCTGAGACATGATCCATCCCACCAAGACACCATGATATGCACAACACCAAATGCACAACACACAAACATCAAGCACACTAAGTGCACACAATCCTACTGATCACATCACCATACATCATATATATATATATATATATATATATATATATATATATATATATATATATATATATATATATATATATATATATATATATATATATATATATATATATATATATATATATATATATATATATATATATATATATATATATATATATATATATATATATATATATATATATATATATATATATATATATATATATATATATATATATATATATATATATATATATATATATATATATATATATATATATATATATATATATATATATATATATATATATATATATATATATATATATATATATATATATATATATATATATATATATATATATATATATATATATATATATATATATATATATATATATATATATATATATATATATATATATATATATATATATATATATATATATATATATATATACACACACACACACACCAATTAATTATGTCAATCAAATTAAATAATAGGAAAATTTACATTTGAACACCGAGTACACACGATCCTCCCGATCACCTCACTATGCATCATATACATATTACATATATATGTCTTTGTCTTACCCACCAATTAATTATATCAATTAAATTCAATATTTTATAATTTCACCTTTCAACACCAGGTATACACTCTTCACCAATAAACACCACCTCTCTTCCTATCACAACCCAAGAAATCCCACAAAACGAATCACAAAGCAAAACTACACAAAATCACGTTTCTGTCACGCTCGCTGGCCCACTCGCCTAGCGAGGCCTCAGCGAACGCTCGCTGCCTCATTCGCCTAGCGAACCTGCTAGCGAAGGCAGACAGTGGCTACTGGAAGTATTCGCTTCTCAACTCGCCTAGCGAATTCCTAGCAAATGCTCGCTACTAGCTCGCTCAGCGAAGGTGCTGGCGAACGTCTGCTATTTCACAAAACCCTCATTGTTCAGAAATTCATCAGAAGCTCAAAAATCGTCCGATTCTCACCAAACCAGTCCCTGTAGTCTTATCCTAACATTCTACGACTAAACCACACTACTTATTCCAGACTTCACCCGATAAAACAGCGATTCTACCGATTAACTCATTTTCGACCCAAAACGGTAAACTACTAAGAATCACCCAAACCACCCAAACAATTCTCATACAACCACATGCAAGAGGTTCACCATAACAGCAATGATCAGGAACACAACAATATACTAATCATAATCATCAAATCCCTATGGGGTTAAGGAATCCCCAACTACCCAATTCATGCAATTACCAATCCCAATCCGTTTCTCCCCCCTTACCTCAATTAGTTGCTTCGATTGATGAAGAACTCCCAAGAATCTGACAACCTTAGCCTTCTTCTTCTTCCTCTTGTTCCTCCTCCTCAACCTTTCTCCCCCTTGACCGTGTTCTTTCTTCCTCTTTACCGTGTTTTCTCCTTTCTCTTTCCCAAAATCTCCCTCATACCCCTCTTATAACTCTTATTCCTTATTTAATCACTTAACCTCAATAATAATATAAATAATAATAATAATAATAATAATAATATTACTATCAATTATCAAATTATTATCATTATCAATTATATTATATTAATATTAAGGTCTATGGTTTATTAAATAATCTCCACAAAAGACACGCCGAAATAAAATAACACCAGAAAGGCTAAATAATTAAAATGAGTGTTACAACTCTCCCCCACTTTAATTTTTTTCGTCCTCGAAAGTTACCTGATGAAAACAATTTCGGATACGCTTCCTGCATCCTGCTTTCCAATTCCCAGGTCACACTGCCTCCTGCAGCACCATCCCCAAGCCACTTTCTCCGAGGATATCTCCTTCCCTCAGAGTTGTTCCTCATTCAACGATTCGCACTAGAAGTGCCTCAACAATTAAATTATCTCTCACTTGCACCCCATCCAATTTAATCAAAGTACCTTATCGGCTTAGACACATGAACACATCCTGCAGTTTTCATAAACGATAGCGGTAAAACAATCTAACATGCTATTTTCCCCATGCTTCCGCTGCGCCACTCTGATACAGATAAACAAAACATAATGTGTGCTTCCGAGACTTCAAAGCTCGACCAACACTAGTTCCCATCATAACTCTCAACACACGTCTTTTCTTGGATCCTTTTGATCTTTTCAGTCGCCTCTTGCACAATTTCCGGTCCGAGTACAACACTCTCACGGACACACATCACCACAAAGGAGACCTACACCTCCTACCATACAAAGCCTCGTACGATGTTGTTCCGATACTAGAATGATAGCGGTTATTGTAGGTAACTGAATCAACGACAGTTAACTGCCCCCAGATCCATCATGATCCAACACACAAGCTCTCACCAAATCCTCTACATACGGGATAGTTCTCTCTATCTGTCCATCCGTCCACGGATGCTAGACAGAGTTCAACTTCAATAAGGCACTCAACGCGTCTGCAACTCTCCCAAAATCTCATCGAAAACTCAGATTCCCATCTGACACAATATTCGACGGTATCTCACACTACTTCGCAACTTCCTCACTATACATCTTAGCTACCTCCAACATAGAATGATTCATCCTCATTGGTAAGAAATGAGTTAATCTTTTCAATCCATTCTTAACTACGCAAATCAAATCATATCCCTTCAAATTCTTCAGAAAACCCGACACAAAATCCATGGGAACACTATTCTATTCCACTCAGAAATATTCAACAGTTGCATCAGGCCCAACAGTTCCTGTTGTTCCAACTTCGACTTTCCACAAGTCTAATCATCATACACAACCTCAACTCTCTCTCTCTCTCTCTCTCTCTCTCTCTCTCTCTCTCTCTCTCTCTCTCTCTCTCTCTCTCTCTCTCTCTCTCTCCATCTATGGCCACCAAAACAATTTCCCACATTCGGTCACATCTTCATAGAACCTGGATAGGCACTCAATTCACCTTAATGTCCTTCTTCCAGGGTACTCTTATCCAACCCACAATACTGGAGCACAAACTCTGTCACGACATCTCATGGCACCATTTCCATCAATCCGAAAATCATCCCTTTGACTCAATTCATTAAATTCAATCGGTCTACTAACTCCAATTAGAATTCCAACTCCTCGACTCTCATCAAGATTACCCATAGTCAGCCTCAACACACAAAGCTTAACTCCATAAGAAGTCTCTTCACAGACCAAACTCATACCTCTAATTTTCTTAATCAGTGCTAACTCCTTTACCCTCATCATCGGTATATACCCAAAAATCCTCCAAATCGATACATCAGCTACCATGTTGTCTCGCCCGAATGGAAATTCAACCCAAAACCATACTCCTCCAGAAGTCCCAATTATTTCCTCTGTCTCATATCCAACTCTTTCAAATCAAACAAATACCTTAAGCTCTTAAGATCACCGATCATCTCATATATCAACTAAACAATTAAGGCCTCCAAACTCCGGCACAATCATACGACAACAACCAACTCTAAACCACCTGTTAGATAATTCCTCTTACGTACTTTAAGTTTCCTTAAAGCATAACTAACATTCGCTGACGTTGCACTTAATATATCTCCCAGTCATCTTAACAAAGCATCCCAAAACACAACAAATAGTTCCATCGGATACGGCAAAAACCAACACACGAACTCTTTGAACTTTCTTCACAGAGGCATATCACCGCTTCTTCTCCAACACCGATAACTCAAGTTCCCGATACTCAACATAATCCTCTATACTCTTCGAATATATCAGAATATCATCCGTTAACACAACCATTGACTCGCTCAATTAAGTATGGAAAGTCCCATGCCAACGGACACTCAAATTTGCAAGCTATGGCGAAAACACGAACCGCACCTTCCGCACTCACCATAACATCCAAACATATTCCATCAATAAATATCTTAATCCCATGCCGCTACTTTGCCATCACCTATAGCATTGCAAAAACTTCCAACGCTTCGAACCGTGCGTCATTCCGAGTTACGGTTCTCCCGTTACGTCAAAAATACGACAACAACATTTTCACACTTGAAAGGCCATTCAACACACCTTCAAATCTTGAAATGTTTAAAGGCCTAATTATATCAATAGCATATTCCACATTCTTACTTTCTTTAATATTCACCAGGAGTCCCTATCCACCCTTTACATACTCGACCTCACAATCTGTTACCGTAGCACATCCACCAAACACGAGTCTCAAAACTACTCACTCAAATTAATTCCTTGACCACCCAAACAGACATACAATACATTGCTCTCAATAACGGGCTAGTTTCCGCAACTAAGTCGATTACAACTCCACTTCACGTCCGAACTGTATATCACTGTCTTGTCAGGATTACTTTCAGACGACCACACTTAATCGGCAACCTGCCAACATCTCTAATTTCATCAACACTCAAAATTCCCCTCAAAATTAAACATCTCAACACTGTCCTGCGCCGACTTTCCAAAACAACTTTTAAGCATTTCGCTTAACTCCAAACAATTTACTGTACACACCATCTAAGCTCGCAAGACACACTTATTCCCTCCAACATGATCCCGTCAAACTATAATAGCGTCTAACAACACACTGAGCCATCACTCCACACTTGAAGCATCTCATAGAAGCACAACCTTCTCCCCCACTTATTTCAACCCCACTCTTGCAGTCTCCAGTCTCTGGAGACTGTTGTCCCACCAAGCCTCAGTTTCTCCTTCCAGTATGCGAGTACCTGTTAGCTCCTAAATTCGACGCCCCATGTAGAAGAAAGGAATTCAAGATGAAAATGCCAAGAACAAGTTGAGAATGAAAGTTGGTCGAAAGGGTGTAAGACAACTAAAAGAAGGATTCGAAGAACTCACCCAGAAGCTAGGAGTTCGACCGCTTGCTGTTGTGGAGGGTTCGTCGAAGGGTTTAAAATTCAAAAGTTGGAGGGAACAGTTTTGTTTGCCAAACACTTAAGAAGACACGTGGCACCTTATGAGCAGTAGAATCCATGCATTGTGACAAGTGGCGATAGGAGGTGATGTTGGAGGTTATTAGAAGTTATTTTTTACTACTATAAATAGGATGTCTTAGACATAAGCAAAGTGTGTTGTAATTTACCTTTGTACAAATTACTCTTAGAATTACTCCGAGTATCTGAGCGTAGAGAAAGCGAGTATTATAGAGAATGTACGTGATGTAAACACACCATCTTTTACCTTAATGAAATTTACTTTATTTTGCTTTAAACATTACAAGGTTTTTATTGTTTTTGCACCTTTCTTCCTTACTTTCTTTCTTTCTCCTCTTTTCCTATGTAATTCCTTTCTCTTTGCCCCCAATCTAATTTCCCCTCTCTAAATAAACTTTCTTCTTTCTTTTATTGAAAGCTTTATTTTATCTTTTAAATTATTCCGTAGTCGAACAAGGTGTTTCTTTAGATTCTTTTACCCCAATACTGCCTAAGTGTGAAACTTAGATAGATTCCCAAAATAAAGAGCCTTTAGCACATGTCCTAGGATCAATCTAATCGATCCAGTGAGTCACCAAAGTTAGATTTGGAAGATCAGCGGTTGTTTTCCGATTTTCAAGGGAAACAAAATGGCACGCCCAGTGGGACAGTGCTAAAAAATCTTTTTATAAAACTAAACTTACAAGAAATTTTGCAGTCGTGTTGGTCCTTTTCGTGAGAAATACATTTTATGTTACTGAGAAGTGGTAAAGTTACCGCTATAAACAAAGAAATACGACCAAGACGAAACATTAGGAACATGGCTACGGATACGAACCAGCCAGATAACCCCAACCATCAGGGAGATGGTTCTAGTGAGGGAGTAAGAGACGAGGGAGTTCCCCCTCCGATACCGTCGACTGGAGAACAAACGGTGCTGCCTGTGAGGCCAGTACCGACACCCTCCGTGCTTGGGGTTGGATCAATGGTGATAAGACCTTATACTCAACCAGTGTTGGAATATATTGGCCATCAAACATCGAATCCTCAGATTTTGTTAGGGGGAAGTTCGACTTCCAGGCAGTTTGGTCCCCCTGGTTTTTCACAGTCACCAAGAAATCTCCCATATGGGATGCCCACCGCTATGATGCAGGGGCTCCAAAGTGCACCCCCTATATTCTCAGATCAGGCAATGGCTTCGCCATTACAAGGGTCAGAGTCAGGCGTGAACATGGGTCGAAATCCCTAAAGCCAGATCTTAGGGTATTCGACGCAAGGCCCCAATTTGACCAACACCTCAGTTTCTTGTTTGAGACAGCAGATGGATGAAAGTAACCTACAAATGGTTCAGACCTTATCACAAACCATGGGTCAAATCTTTCAACCATTAATCCAAAATACAACTCAGACCAATCAACAATTGGCGGTACAACTGACAAGATTGGCTGAATTCATGGGAGTACCTCCCTTAGCCAGAAATCAGGCCGCAGTAGCGGATATCCCACGAGAAAACCTGAGGAATATGGCAGAAATCGACGTAGGAAACCAAGGAAGTATGGCCCCTCCTGTAGTTGAAGAACTTAGGGAAGAGCCATTGCGAAATCAGCCCCGTGTCTTGGGAGAAAGAAACCCAGGAGTGGTTGTCGTGAATCGGAACCAAGACGCGGACAATGTAGTCCAGCAAGTTCGACGAAATAACGTGGCTGTCGACAATAATCTAGCAGCCATGGTCGAGATAATTATGGCCAGAAATGGTTTAAACACTGGGTTCACCAGGCCAAATTACACTTCACCCATAGTAGACTATATCCTTCAGGCGGAGTTACCCCCTAGGACGAAAGTACCCAAGTTTACTAAGTTTTCAGGAGATACGACAAAATCTACCTTCGAACATGTGGCTCGTTACCTAATCGAGGATGGAGAGAGAGCGAATGATGAAAGCCTTAGAATAAAATACTTCCCAAGTTCTCTTACCAAGAATGCCTTCACCTGGTTCACAACGCTTCCCCCTAATACGGTGTGTAATTGGATTAGAGCGTTTGTTCCATGAACAGTTCTATATGGGCCAGACTAAAATTAGCTTAAAGGAACTCGCTAGTGTGAAGCGCAAGTTTTCTGAGCCAATTGAGGAATACCTTAATAGATTCTGTTTGCTTAAAGCCAGATGCTTCACACAGGTCCCTGAACATGAGTTGGTCGAAATGGTCGCTGGGGGTCTCGACTATTCTATTAGGAAAAAGTTGGATACCCAGTATCTAAGGAACATGGCCCAACTAGCCGATCAAGTTCGACAATTAGAAAGGCTCAAAGGCGAAAAGGCTAAGTTTAATAAAAATAAAAAGGTAGATTTTGTCGAATATAATGAGAATGTCTAAGGATTGTGCGATGAGCCTATGAGCTTCGACGATGGCGAGGTGGATCTTGCTGAACTTAAACTAGGTCCACCTTACTCATGTAAAGTCCTAGCTCCCCTACAAGGGAAAAGTTATGTCGAATCCGAAAAACACGATAGATTCCCAAAGAAAACATATACTTTCGACATCACAAAATGTGATGAAATCTTCGATTTGATAGTTAAAGACGAACAAATTATAGTGCCACCTGGCGCTAAAATGTTGTCCATAGAACAAAGGAAGAAAAGAGGGTTTTGTAAATACCATAATTTCCTAGGTCATAAAACGTCTCAATGTTTCCTTTTCAGGGACCTTGTTCAGAATGCAATCCAGGAAGGACGTCTAAAGTTTGGAGAGAAAGCTGGCGGCCAGATGAAGGTCGACACAGACCCTCTGCAAATGGCGGACACACATTATACAAAACCAGTGGAAGCCAACATGGTCGAAGTTACTGATGGCTGCGACTTTTCAATCGACATAACAAAAACTACTGACAATCTCATAAACGAGGTTGTGATGGCGAAGGTTACCATGAACTTCGAACAAAAGAATTGTGTGGAAATGGAAATTGATGACTATGACCAAAGGGATGAAGCCATAAGTTCAAACAACAAGAGCAATCTAGGTTGGGAGGTAGTGGCCAAAGAAACTGCTGATGACTTCGTCAGAATTGATCAAGCCACTAAAGGCGTGGAGCTAGGCCTGAAGAAGCTTAATCTAGTCGAAGAAGTTGAAATTAAATGGTAGAGATTACCCAACATGAAGATGTAGTGGATAGTGAGTCGAATCACCAGGGGACACACACTAGGGAAGCATACCCAGAGCAGGAAGAGTCGATCATTGCTTTTCTTCACCGTTGCCAAGAGAGAGGTTCTAGTGTGATGCTTTGTCCCCGACGCAACGCCATATTTGACAAAAAGGCCGCACAGAAGCTAGAGGGAACACAGAGGCTAAGGCAAGATAACGAAAGGCCCATATTCGACCCTCGAAGAGGCCTTCAAAAAAGATCTGACCCCCGCATAAGGCCTCCTACAAACAAACCCACTAGTTTTAAACCCAATGCTGAGGCCACTGATGGAAAGTGGACGAAGCCCAATGAGAATACACAGCAGGGGCAAAAGAGGTGGAAGAACTTCGAAGTGCAACGAGGATCTTCGTTAAGCTATCGAAAAGAGTTTCAGTATTCAAAAGCTGCCCATGTATCAGAAAATTATAAAGGGAAAAATCTCATGTCTCGATCGCAATGGAGACGAGAACAGAGAAAAAGAAAAACACTCAGGGAAGGTGCACAAAGGGACCAACCAGAATCCAATACCAACGTTCCTGTCGAAAATGAAGGGCGAACGAAAGCATTCGGGAAGTCACCTGTAGGACGAAAGTTGTTTTCGACACAGGTCGAAGAGCAGAGGAAACCGGTCGGGGTCGATGACGAAATGACCGATAATTTTGATGAAGACTCTGACGATACTCTGAATATTTTGGTTAATGTAGTATCAGTGATGCCTAGGGAATTTGACAGGATTTCCGTGGTTGAAAACTTGGACACCTATACGGACTAGGAGATGGCGGCTCATAAGCCGGTATGTTACTATGTGATGAATAATGGTTGCGTCGAGGAGCAAAACACATTCTTCAAACGGCCCACGGAGGCGATGAAGAATCATCTGAAGCCTCTTTATATTATGGAACAAGTAGAGAAGATCCCATTTAACAAAATCTTGGTGGATTACGGCGCTACGGTGAACCTAATGCCGCATTTTCTGTTGAACAAAATTGGAAAAGATGAGACAGATACCAAGCCGCACAACATGGTATTATCAAACTATGAAGGTAAAGTGGGTTCGACCATGGGGGTCATACAAGTGAATGTCACGGTCGGAACCATTACTCGCCCAACTGTCTTCATGGTGGTAGAAACCACTGCCAACTATAATTTGTTGCTTTGAAGAGAATGGATCCATGGAGTGGGGGCAGTGCCATCTTCGATGCATCAAAGGATCGCCATCTGGAGACCAAATGGCATTGTCGAAAACATTGAAGCAGATCAATGATATTTTAAAGCACCTATAAACCATGTTGATAGAAGACAGTTCGACAAACATTTGGCCAGTATAGGCCCATGCGAACCTGCAGATTTTGAATTTACACCAAATGACGTAGTGTATTGCTCACTTTATCTGCATCCCGTCGAAGGTTTCCGATGGGACAAGGAAGTGCCAGGTGAGAGGCTACCATACCTTGGAGAACTTCCCATAGACCCCACTGGGTGGGGAAGTGAATTTAGTGATGATGACTGAAGCCATAGCGCTTCAAAGGATTTTGGCCTACGTGGCCGAAACTAAGCTACAAACGGCCTTGGAGGCCGCTAATAACAAAATGGTTGAGAGAGCCAACGAAGAATCTGAACAAATGGGCTCAGGTGGGCATTTCGACCCCAAGCCTCCCGACAAGATTCAGTACGAAGGGCAAAGACTCGACGCCATCTATGACGATGAGCCTCTGGGTTTTGAAAAAGATCCCTTGGCCAACGATGTTAAAATGTTGGCGCAAGATCCATTGGAGAAAGTGGATCTGGGAGATGGAGTGATCAAAAGGCCAATGTATATCAGTGCCAACCTCGACCCCCAACTCAGGGTCGAGACCATCCAGTTACTGCGAGAGTACATGGATTGTTTTGCTTGGGACTATGACGAAATGCCAGGTCTAAAGAGAGATCTAGTCGAATATAGGCTACCAATCAAGCTTGGCAAAAGACCAGTCAAACAGAACCCAAGACGTTTCGCCCCTGAGATCCTCTCAAAGATAAAGGAAGAAATTGAAAGACTCCTCTGGCGCAAGTTCATCCGTACAACCAGGTATGTCGAATGGCTAGCAAACATTGTACCAGTCATTAAGAAAAACGGATCTTTAAGAGTTTGCGTAGACTTTAGGGATTTAAGTTCAGCAACCCCTAAAGATGAGTATTCGATGCCAGTGGCAGAAATGCTAGTCGATTCAGCCGCTGGCCACGAGTACCTTAGCATGCTGGACGGATATTTTGGTTACAACCAGATTTTTATTGCTGAGGATGACGTTCCTAAAACGGCATTCCGTTGCCCAAGGGCCTTAGGCACTTACGAATGGGTAGTAATGCCTTTTGGCCTGAAGAATGCTGGGGCAACATACCAGCGGGCGATGAATTTGATTTTTCATGATTGCATTGAGTCCGTTATGCAGATATATATTAATGACATTGTGATAAAATATGTATCAGGAGAAGCTCATGTAGAACATCTGCGTAAGTTCTTCATAAGGATGAGGAAGTTTGGCCTCAAAATGAATCCCCTCAAGTGTGCATTTTGCATACAAGCAGGAGATTTTTTGGGTTTCGTAGTCCACAAAAAGGGGATCAAAATCAACCAAAACAAAACAAAGGCCATCATGGAAGCGAAAGCGCCATCCAACAAAAAGGAACTACAATCCTTGTTGGGCAAAATAAATTTCTTAAGAAGGTTCATATCGAACCTCAGTGGAAAAATGCAGGCCTTCTCACCATTGCTTCGAGCCACCAGGGAGAAGTTTGAATGGAGGAAAGATCAGCAAGAAGCTTTCGACAAGATCAAAGACTACTTGACTCATCCTCCATTCCTTTCACCTCTATGTCGAAATAAAAGCATGAGACTGTACATAGCAGCGTCAGACAAAACTCTAGGGAGCATGCTTTCTCAAGATGACGGAAATGGCGTCGAAAGAGCCATTTACTACCTTAGCAGAGTTTTAAATGACGCAGAAACTAGGTATAGCGAGATAGAGAAATTATGCTTATGTTTGTATTTCTCATGTATGAAGTTGAAGCAATATATAAAACATGTTGATGTTTATGTCTCGTCGCATTTTGATATTATTAAACATATGTTGTCCAAGCCTATCTTGCATAGTCGAATTGGTAAATGGGCATTAGCATTAACTGAATACTCACTAACATATAGACCGTTAAAGGCGGTCAAAGGTCAAATAGTGGCAGACTTCATCGTCGACCACTCTATAAATGAAAATACCCTAAACATTGTTGAACTAGAGCCTTGGAAGCTATACTTTGACGGGTCTAGTCACAAGAATGGGACAGGCATAGGTCTGTTGATCATTTCGCCTGACAAAATTCCAAGAAAATTCAAGTATAGAGTCGAGGGACTATGTTCCAATAACGAAGCTGAATATGAAGCTTTGATCGCCGGACTTGAAATTTTGTTAGAATTGAGGGCAACCCAAGTCAAAATAATGGGAGATTCAGAGTTGGTCGTGAAACAATTAACAAAGGAGTACAAGTGCGTTAAAGAAAATCTCATTATGTATTTCGTGATAGCCAACAGGCTACTCAAAAAATTCGAAGTCTGCACTATTCGACATATACCACGACTACACAATTAGATAGCCAACGATTTGGCGCAAGTTGCTTTAGGGTATAGGGTCTCGAAGGAAAACTTGCAAGAAGCAATTGAGGCCAGAGGTAAGGTTGTGTCCGTAGGTTTGAGACCGTCAGATTTGGAAGTTACGAAATTTGGCTACGCCGACGAGGAGACTTTCGAGATTTTACAGTTGAAGGCCTGACAGACAGAGATTGGAGGAAACCTCTGGTCAAATACCTTCATAACCCTTTAGCAACCACATAACGGAAAATAAAGTATCAGGCGCTAAGCTATGTCCTTTTGGGGAATGAGTTATTTAAGAAAACCTCTGAGGGGGTCTTACTTAAATGCCTCAGTGAATCTGAGGCGTACTTGGCGTTGTCATTAGTCCATGGTGGGACATGTGGAGTGCACCAAGTAGGCCATAAGATGAAATGGCTGCTATTTCACCAGGGGATGTACTGGCCCGCGATGCTGAAAGATTGCATTGAGTTTGCCAAAGGTTGTCAGGAATGTCAAGTGTATGCTGGCATACAACATGTCCCAGCAAGTGAGTTACACTCCATAGTTAAGCCATGTCCATTCAGAGGTTGGGCTTTAGACTTGATAGGAGAAATTCGACCCGCATCTTCCAAAAACTAGAAGTATATTTTGGTAGGGATAAACTACTTTACCAAGTGGATCGAAGTTATACCTCTACCGAAAGTAGACCAAGAAGATGTCATCGAGTTCATTCAAAAGTATATCATCTACAGATTTGGCCTACCAGAAACAATAACGACAGACCAAGGGTCAGTGTTTACAGGTAGAAATATGCAGGAGTTCGCCAAAGAAATGGGATTCAAACTCCTTACCTCGACACCTTATTATGCCCAGGCCAATGGCCAAGTCGAAGCGGAAAACAAAGTGATAATTGGCATGATAAAGAAGCAGATTAGAAGCAAGCCTAGGAATTGGCATAAGACGTTGGATCAAGTCCTATGGGCATGTCGAACATCCCTGAAGGAAGTAACCAACACATCCCCTTATCGACTGACCTTCGGCCATGACGCAGTGTTGCCAGTTGAGATACACATACAGTCAGTCAGAATTCAAAGGCATCACGAAATCCCTTGAGAGATTTATTGGGACATGATGCTTGATGAGTTAGTCGATTTAGACGAAGAAAGATTAAAAGCTCTAGAACTCTTGAGAAGACAAAAGAAAAGAGTGGAGAAATTATATAACAAGAAGGTCAAAGCAAAGGCTTTCTTGGTCGGAGATTTAGTATGAAGAGTAATTCTACCTATGGATCGAAAGGTTAGGTCTTTAGGCAAATGGTTCCCAAAATGGGAAGGACCATTCCAGGTATCGAAAGTGTTCTTTAATGGGGCGTATGAAGTGACAGAGTTGAGTAAAGACAATAGAATATTAAAAGTAAACGACAAATATTTAAAGAAATATAAGCCTGCACTTCAAGAGGTAAAAATATCAGCAGAATAACAGTCGAATATAAAACAAAGCCATAAATGGTGATTAGCAAATACGCCAAAATGGCTCAGTATCTTACAAACAAAGTTAAAATGGCTTACAAAGGCCAGTACGATCTGCTCTATTACAAATCCTAAATAAATCAAAAAGGAATATTTGCCTTCATCTTAAGGTAATTCGAATTTTGAAGTTCGAGGCGGCTCTGGCATTGAGCTTTGTCTGTTCTCAGCTGGGCAACTTCAAATTCCAAATGACGGGCTTCCTCAGCGTAGGTAACAGCATGTTCAAGTTTAGCTGTTAGGGAAGAATCATCGAAAGAAGATAATTTAGTATTCTTCTTCTTGGCTTTCACTATCTTACTGCGAAGTCTCTTGATCTTGCGCTCCCAGCAGGCAATGTTCTCCTCATTAGTAAGGAACTCTTGCTTATTTTTCTCCCTCATCTCCTTCAATGCAACGATCCTTTCTTCAGAATCGACAACAGCACTCCAAGCGGCAGCTTCACTGCCAGCTTTCGTCTGAATGTCACCCTCAATCTGGGGCAATAATCGAAAGTCTTTGTAAACCTGGTCAATCAAGGTACCAACTTCTTGAATAACATTTGCGGCTTCAGGAGTAAGGGATTTAATATCCACTTGTTGAAGAAGAGCTTTGAGGGGAAGATGGATGGTTGGGCCCATTTGCAGGAGGGTGAAAAGATCCCCTTTGAAAATCTTTTTCTTAATCTTATCAAGAGCACTGTCAGTTGGCTGCTTCGAGGTTTGCCCTTCAGATGTCGAGGTACTGGGAGTTCGGCCAGAAGAATGACTCCGCCTGCTCAAGAGAAGCCTGATGTATTGTCGAGGGTTGGAAACCTTCAACGCATCCAGTTCGGCGGAGGAAAGCTGAATTTCGCCTTGGAAGGGGATTATTGGAGTATCCTTGGGGGTAGAAGAAATAGGAGTCTTTGTCACTTCAGCAGTTGTGGTTTTTTCGACAGAGGTTTCCACAGTTTTCAATTCTTTATCTTGGCCTTCTTTTGCCTTTGCGCCATCCTCTTCCATTTCATCTCCAGTACCTTCATCACTGGACTCGTTCAATTCAGACTGGTGCATGGCCTGATCTTCAATAGCATGATCACATTCGACATCTTTTTTGTCCACAGCTATTGTTTAACACAAGGGAGAACTGTTTGTATCAATCAAGTTTGTGGCCCCCTCCAAAGTGTTGACTTCATCATCTGTTGTGATAGGATTGACCCGAATATTGTTGTCTTCATGGTTAGAGCCATCCGTTTGAGACTGTTGGGTAGTTGTTTTTGCAGGTGAAGGAGGGACTGTGAAAGAATGAGGTTTATTAATCTCACCAAGAGAACTCATACCAGAACCCAAATCAGAAGTGGGATGATAGGTAGGCTCACCTTGGCTATTCAAGGGATAGAGCAATATAGGAAGCTCGGTTGGGTCAGATTGTGGAGCCCCAGCATCAGCCTAAAAAAGACAGACATTAAAAAGAATGGGACCAAAAAATCAGTGCAAGACCCAAAGAAAGATAGATGTGCAATATACCTTGACATTTTCATCAGCAGGGCTAGAGTTGTCACTCTCCATGGGGACAACAGTTTGGATCGAAGCATCCCCTGTGGGAGCCTTAGTAGGGTCTTGAGGGGGAATATTGGTTTGAGGAATGTCGGTTGCAGGAGGAGCGGATGAAGCATCAGGAGTATCCACATCATGGATGATCTTTCGTTTTCTTTTTACTTGAAGACTCTCACGAGGAGATCCATCTTCGTCATCAGAATCAATGATAATTTGGGCAGAAGCCCTTTTTAGTCTCTTTTGTGGGGTGGGTGGTTTTCGACCAACCTGAAAGAAACATAAAGTGTTAAGAGTGATTAAGGAGGTCGAAATAGTCGAAAGTTGCGGAGGATTACCTTCTGGTCCTCGACCTTGACTTCAGTTTTGGTTGCTGGGGCAGCACATTTTGGAGCAGCTAAAATATAAATAATACCAAAGCCGCTTAGCAACAATAAAGCTCAGAGAGGAAAGTCCAAATCGAATGGGGATGAACCTTCAAGAATGTCGGATTCGATACGAACATCTTCGATACTAACATGAAGGTTCCCTTTAAACGTATCGAGTGTATGTTTAATCGGAACCACCCGTTGCGCTTTGGGCTTCGACTGCCGTCGAAGAATTTAAATGGCGTCTCCACAAATAAACCAATCTGGGAATGACGGGGCAAGAGCCACGCTAAAACCAGAAGTTGGTAGTCGAGGGACTTTTGGGGGAAAAAGTTTAAAGGCAACCTCATACCATTTCTCTCGAGGAACAATGGCCGCCAGCTTTCTCTCCATACCATTTCTCAGGGTCGTAAACAAGGTCGTAGGATTTTAGGCCTACAATGGCAGCTACATCAAGCAATGTGGGTGTCATCATCCCACAAGGGAGGTGGAAAGTATTGTGAGTTCTATCCCAGAAAAATAAGGAAGAAGCCAGCATAAGGGGGCAGTAAGTAGGGCTTACCTTCGACATCATTATCAGATCATAAATCCCAGTGTCCTTCCAATCTTGGGCTTTCACTTTCTCTATTTTTGACATCCAATTGAAGTAAAGTTCAGAATCTTTAAAGTAGGGGGTAGCCCTGAATAACCTGGCCCCATCATGGAGATACTTAAGATCTACGTCGAAGAGGGTTAGGCTATCAGTGCTATCAATGGAGATTTTGCTAGAATCTTTTTGCCCTAAGGGTTTAGTAACTCTATAGGAGGGGAAGAAGTCTTTAATGGCGGAATAGTTAAGACCTAGAGGGGGTAAAGGGCCAGACATGGCCAAAGGTTTACCTGCAACAGTAACGGGAATGATTACCTGCGATTCATAAATATGGCGTTTCTCTTCTAACAAGGGTTCACGAATGAACAGTTGGTTCTTCACCACCCGAGGACCGCTCAAGCTAGCAAAAGGAGGAAGAGTTGATGCAGAGGTTTGTCCTTTAAGTGGCATTTTCTTCTTTTGATGATCAGCCATTTTTGAAGAAAGTCAAAGTTTGTTGGTTGGGGAGCAGAAGATTAGAGGAAGGAAAATGCAAGAATGTTGTTAAGAGTCAGAGAAGTTGGAAAAAATAAAAATATCAGAGGAGATTGATTTATATAGTGTATGGAAGATTGAAAGTTTTTTCATCATTGAGGGGCTAGAGTTAGTGGGCCACGAGTGAGCTTGTATGTAGGGTGGCAGAGATAGCAGTTGCAATTCACGTCCCCTAGGTTGAAAAAGTGATGATGGCCCACGATTTTGGTGATTCCCGAGAAAATCACCATGATGAAAGTGATGTCAGGAACATGCATCAAGGTGGCAGGACAGTAGCTTGCATGTTCCTCTCTATTTTTCTTGCTTCTCTTTCTTCCCTTTCACCTTCCCAGGTTTGTATTGGTTGAAAGAACATCAGACGACACGTAGGAAGAGGACAAGCAGCGTCGAAAGTCAGACATTATCAAAAAAATGCTTTTCCACATCAGAAGTCGAAAAGACATTTTTGGGGGGCAATTTGTTAGCTCCTAATTTCGACACCCCATGTAGAAGAAAGGAATTCAAGATGAAAATGCCAAGAACAAGTTGAGAATGAAGGTTGGTCGAAAGGGTGTAAGACAGCTAAAAGAAGGAGTCGAAGAACTCACCCAGAAGCTAGGAGTTTGACCGCTTGCTGTTATGGAGGGTTCGTCGAAGGGTTTGAAATTCAAAAGTTGGAGGGAACGGTTTTGTTTGCCAAACACTTAAGAAGACACGTGGCACCTTATGAGTAGTAGAATCCATGCATTGTGACAAGTGGCTAGAGGAGGTGATGTTGGAGGTTATTTTTTACTATTATAAATAGGATGTCTTAGACATAAGCAAAGTGTGTTGTAATTTACCTTTGTACAAATTACTCTTAGAATTACTCCAAGTATCCGAGCATAGAGAAAGCGAGTATTATAGAGAATGTACGTGATGTAAACACACCATCTTTTACCTTAATGAAATTTACTTTATTTTGCTTTAAACTTTACAAGGTTTTTATTGTCTTTGCACCTTTCTTCCTTACTTTCTTTCTTTCTCCTCTTTTCCTATGCAATTCCTTTCTCTTCACCCTCAATCTAATTTCCCCTCTCTAAACAAACTTTCTTCTTTCTTTTATTGAAAGCTTTATTTTATCCTTTAAATTATTCTGTAGTCGAACAAGGTGTTTTTTAGATTCTTTTACCCCAATACTCCCCTAAGTGTGAAACTTAGATAGATTCCCAAAATAAAGAGCCTTTAGCACATGTCCTAGGATCAATCTGATCGATCCTGTGAGTCACCAAAGTTAGATTTGGAAGATCAGCGGTTGTTTTCCGATTTTCAAGGGAAACACTACCAAACCTCACTATTTGCTCGCCACTACAACCCATTGTCCTGAAAATTTTCTCAATCGTCTTCAGCCACTTCTGTGCAGCTTCAGGATCCAAAATTCCTCCTTCAAACGTAGTCGGCTTGTTACTCCGAAGCTGTGCCAAATCCATAAATTGCACACCCGCCGCTTGGTTCTGATTAGCAACCGCATACGCCATTGTTTGCATAATAGCAGCCAAAGCAGCATCATTCCTTCCTGCCATACTCCTCAACCATAACAACACCAGGTTAAAAGGTACACAACCTCTATCCTAAGGATAGACTCAATTACTACACTGGCCGGACGGACCGACCTGCTCTGATACCAATTGTAACACCCCAATTTCCCAAAATATAAAAAAAACATGATTAAATCAAATAAATATCAGAGTTTCCCTTCAAAAGTGGGATATCACATTCACAAAATTCAACAAAACACTTCATTTGATGGTTTTCAAAATAAAGCAGCGGAAAAATTATCATTAGTACATCATTCTCGGCCATCCGCCAATTTACATAAAACATTCATTCATCATCAAGGTTCACCAAAATGAGATACGTCACAGAAATACAACAAATCCAATCATAATAAAAGTAAACACCCAAGTCCCGTGTTACGTATCAGAGCATCCTAAGACTCGACCCGCACACCACTATCCAAGCTAGCTATGTACCTAGATTATCTGTACTTCCGAAGAAGCACAGACCACAACAACAACAAAGGGGTGAGAAAACATGATCAAAACTATCGGTGATAAAATACATGAACAAAAGGCAGTAAATATACAAATCATCACCCCGCTAACATTAAACACGACCTACAGTCCAATCATTAACACATCATACAATAATGCAAGAATGCAACTCAACACCATGCATGCGGTACCGACACATTGGTTCATTCAATCGAACCCCAGAATAGATCACTTACACTCCTCCGGAGACATGATCTATTCCCACCATTCTCCACAAAGGAGTACGGGTGAATCACTCACGCTCCTCCTGAGACATGATTCAACTCCACAATTCTCCACAAAGGAGTACGGATGGGTCACTTACGCTCCTCCTGAGACATGATCGATCCCACCATTCTCCACAAAGGAGTACAGGTGAATCACTTACGCTCCTCCTGAGACATGATTCAACTCCGCAATTCTCCACAAAGGAGTACGGATGGATCACTTACGCTCCTCCTTGTCGCTACTCGAAAAATACGCGCAACGACAGGGAAGGCGAAAAGGAAAAGGACAGAAGATTCGCCACCGAACTTTATTTATCCCATGAGGGGAAAGGAAAATATCGAGAAAACCTTAAGAAAAGAATGGATAAGATGGTCTCGCAACCAAGATTGGGTTCGGAAGCCGGTTATGCGAGGGGAAGGTATTAGCACCCCTCGCATCCATCGTACTCGATGGGAACCATTTGTTTGCCGTGTGTGAATTTATTTGCTTAAATGTTATGTTATAAAAGTGTTTTCCAAAGGGTAAAGAAAGAGGGTTTAGAAACTAAGAAATGAGGCAACAGGGAAGAAGAGAGAAAGGTTGGACTCGGTAGGACTTCGCGGTCCTAGGCCTACGTATTCTCAACGGATATGAGAAAATCAGAGTCGACGTAGTTCGGGGCTACGGATATGGGGGGAATGTGCTCGGCAAGGATTGTGGCCCTTGTGCCTACGTATCTTTACTTGAACGAAGTAAAGAATCAGAGCAGCCGTAGTTCGGCCTACGATTTGTTGATGTTTTTATGGATGATGCTACCGTACGCATTCTAGCAGTTAGGTGTATTGCTGCTCGCTCGTTGGAGACTTAGGCATTACCTGTTTGCGGTAGAACAAACGTATCATATCCTTTTCGAAAGATACGTTTTCGCCATGCGAGGCAAGATGTCACGTTTGATTTGTTGAATTATTTTTTAGGGGCGATATAGGTCCTCGGATAGTAACCCCTACGGGTAGTACCCAATTCTTTATCTCAAAGTTTTTGTTATGAAAGGGTGTGGCGAACATAGCGTCTTCGTATTGAAAGACGAGTATCAAAACCACACACACTACAGTGAGCATCTCGACACTCGGAGAGGAAGAAGTCTACACTTAATCCTCTCTCTTTAGTTCAATACAAAGAGAACTTCATTCTCTTATTAAAGTGTTTTTGGTTTTGAATGGTAAGTGCTTTTGCGACAGAGAACCCTACGGTAAACGTCAGCACCCGGGATAGGAGAAGGCCTACGCCTAACCACTCCACGAACATTCAAGTTTTTGTTACGAAAAGAGTTTAAAAATGCGCTCGGTACGGGACCGAGGTTTTTAGGTGACAAAGGTTGCAGAAAGAAGTTGTAGAGGGAGATAGGTGGCGGATAAAGTCACATCTTCGTATTGGAAGACGAGTATTGAGACCACCCACACTATAGTGAATATCCCAACACTCGGAGAGGAAGAAGTCTACACTCAATCCTCTCTCTTTAGTTCAATACAAAGAGAATCAATTTATTCTTTTGTTAAATATGGTGAGTTGGTTTAACCATTATTTGAGAAAATCCGCTTGACGTTGGGTCAAGGGTTTTAGTTGCTTAAAAAGACTTGAGGCGAAGCGAGCAAGGTCGATGGCGACGCACAAGGCAATCGACTTACAAGGTCAAAAAATGGCTCGATGAGAATCGAGAGTTTGTTTTCTTGAAAATAGTTTTTAGAACCAAAGGTAAAAACAATGACCAACAATAAATAGGCACAAAAACATACCAAACACAACGGGTTAATCGGCTAAAAAAACGAAACACAAAAAAAACGGGAAAAATGTTTTTGAGGTAAAAAAGTCGAGAAAACGTGAAAAAACAGGGGTCTGACACGGGCGGCCGTGTTGTGTGACACGGCCCGTGTCACTGTTCCAGAAAACTTAGGGTTTTTGAGGCAAACAGAAGTGTGACACGGGTGGGCGTGTTGTGTGACACGGCTCGTGTCACAAGGTCTGGGAGGAAAATGATTTTTTTAGGGCAAACAGAAGTGTGACACGGGTGGCCGTGTTGTGTGACACGGCCCGTGTTGTGTGACACGGGTGGTCGTGTTGTGTGACACGGCCCGTGTCATGTGTTCTGGGCATTTTGTACTTTGAAAAGTCACACAGAGATGCAACACGGCCGGCCGTGTCGTGTGACACGGCCCGTGTTGGGCTACCAGAAGAAAAATTCCAACTTTTCTCTTGTTTTTTTGCTTCTTTTTGTGGTTCTTAAAAAATGATTTCTTGGTCCCTTTGGAATCTTACATGTTATACTCAACACAACAACACTCAAACCAAGAGAACAAATGATAAATGCACAATATAAAAGAAGAGAAGAGTTTGAAGAAATGGATACCCAAGAGTTGTTTCCCTCCTTGCAAAGCCTCCACTGATTTTGGCTAGGTGTTCACTTCTCTTCACTCTATGCTTTGATGGCTCTCCTTCTCAATGGCTCCCTTGTATTTCTCTTTCACTCTCTAAATCTTTTGTTGGTTTTTTGCTCTCTCTATTTTTCTGGTTTTCTCTCTTACTCTTTGCTCTCAATATCTCTATCTCCAAAATGTGTTAATGATAGTGAATGATAGTGAATGATCCTTTTGTGCAGCCTCCAAGCCTCCTTATCTCACTTTTTCTGCTGCATTTTCTGCTGTACCAAAACCACAGCTCTTGCACAACTTTCAATATTCAAAGTTTCCATTTTTGGGAGTACTTATCACCTCTTTCTTGGTGCAACCTCACATCTTTCCATTTCTAGGCCTGTTTTGCTGTATTTTTCTGCAGCACTCTACCTTGCCTTCCAACCTTGTACCCATTGGTTGGTTATGCTTGGACATATTCATGTGGCTAACACCATTACCTTTTGGACAAAATTTTCAAATTCTGATTTTTGATGTGTAGATGTATCAACATAAGCTTATAGCCTTGGTTTTGTGACATAAAATGATCTTGTAATATGATACACATTGCCACTTCTTGCATGAGGCTGTTTTGGATCATATTCAAATTGCTCATGGTTGAACATGCATGGTATTGATCTTGAAATATTCCAACATTGAATTAGCTCTTAAATATTTTCCTTGCATGTTTGTAAGCACAAGGAGGGTCATGTGGACTTGATGGAGCATGGGGGATACCATGACATAAAGTTATTTAGAATCTTGAATTAAGACTAGAAATAGCTTAATTTCCTAAGCATTATCAAGAGTTTGAAATTTGGTAACCAATGTAACATTCTTGAAAATGTCAAGAGATTTCTCTTTGTAAAAAACTCTTGAATCTAGCCTTGAATTCATGAACCTTGAATTTGGAATGATGGGCCTCCCTTATGCCATTGAATTTGAAAGAAATGAAGAAATGAGTCAAGCCTTGAAAGAGGGAAAATTTTGGGGTGCAACACTCCTGAGACATGATCCATCCCACCATTCTCCACAAAGGAGTACGGGTGAATCACTTACGCTCCTCCTGAGACATGATTCAACTCCACCATTCTCCATAAAGGAGTACAGATGGATCACTTACGCTCCTTCTGAGACATGATCCATCCCACCAAGACACCATGATATGCACAACACAAAATGCACAACACACAAACATCAAGCACACTAAGTCAACACAATCCTACTGATCACATCACCATACATCATACATACATCCAACACCTTCGCAGACGTTCACCAGCACCTTCGCTGAGCGAGCTAGTAGCGAGCATTCGCTAGGAATTCGCTAGGCGAGTTGGGAAGCGAATACTTCTAGTAGCCACTGTCTGCCTTCGCTAGCAGGTTTGCTAGGCGAATGAGGCAGCGAGCGTTCGCTGAGGCCTCGCAAGGCGAGTGGGCCAGCGAGCATGACAGAAACGTGATTTTATGCAGTTTTGCTTTGTGATTCGTTTTGTGAGATTCCTTGGGTTGTGATAGGAAGATAGATGGTGTTTATTGGTGAAGAGTGTATACCTGGTGTTGAAAGGTGAAATTATGTAATATTGAATTTAATTGATATAATTAATTGGTGGGTAAGCCATATATATGTAATATGTATATGATGCATAGTGAGGTGATCGGGAGGATCGTGTGTACTCGGTGTTCAAATGTAAATTTCTCTATTATTTAATTTGATTGACATAATTGATTGGTGTGTGTGTGTGTATACACACACACACACACACACACACACACACACACACACCAATCAATTATGTCAATCAAATTAAATAATAGAGAAATTTACATTTGAACACCGAGTACACACAATCCTCCCGATCACCTCACTATGCATCATATACATATTACATATATATGTCTTACCCACCAATTAATTATATCAATTGAATTCAATATTACATAATTTCACCTTTCAACACCAGGTATACACTCTTCACCAATAAACACCATCTATCTTCCTATCACAACCCAAGGAATCCCACAAAACGAATCACAAAGCAAAACTTCATAAAATCACGTTTCTGTCACGCTCGCTGGCCCACTCGCCTTGCGAGGCCTCAGCGAACGCTCGCTACCTCATTCGCCTAGCGAACCTGCTAGCGAAGGCAGACAGTGGCTACTGGAAGTATTCGCTTCCCAACTCGCCTAGCGAATTCCTAGCAAATGCTCGCTACTAGCTCGCTCAGCGAAGGTGCTGGTGAACGTCTGCGATTTCACAAAACCCTCACTGTTCAGAAATTCATCAGGAGCTCAAAAATCGTCCGATTCTCACCAAACCAGTCCCTGTAGTCTTAGCCTAACATTCTACGACTAACAACACTACTTATTCCAGACTTCACCTGATAAAACAACGATTCTATCGATTAACTCATTTTTGACCCAAAACGGTAAACTATTCAGAATCACCCAAACCACCCAAACAATTCTCATACAACCACATGCAAGAGGTTCACCATAACAACAATGATCAGAAACACAACAATATACTAATCACAATCATTAAATCCCTATGGGGTTAAGGAATCCCCAACTACCCAATTCATGAAATTACCAATCTCAATCTGTTTCTCCCCCTTACCTCGATTAGTTGCTTCGATTGATGAAGAACTCCCAAGAATCCGACAGCCTTAGCCTTCTTCTTCTTCCTCTTGTTCCTCCTCCTCAACATTTCTCCCCCTTGACCGTGTTCTTTCTTCCTCTTTACCGTGTTTTCTCCTTTCTCTTTCCCAAAAGCTCCCTCATACCCCTCTTATAACTCTTATTCCTTATCTAATCACTTAACCTCAATAATAATAATAATAATAATAATAATAATAATAATAATAATAATAATAATAATAATAATAATAATATTACTATCAATTATCAAATTATTATCATTATCAATTATATTATATTAATATTAAGGTCTATAGTTTATTAAATAATCTCCACAAAGACACGCTGAAATAAAATAACACCAAAAAGGCTAAATAATTAAAATGGGTGTTACAGGGGTTATAGTAGTTATAGGGTTTTCAAACTGAACTTTGCGGTATTATGCATGTTTGGGGGAAATTTTGGATTTTCATGAGGGTTTTGTTCAATTGTGGGAAAACGTGTTTGAAACTTGTTGATTTCATGTTGTTTTATGAAAATTTGATGTCATGTTTATTGTGTCGTCGTCAAACCCCTTGAGTATACCCTACTTATTTGTTGTTTTCGTGTTTTATGGCATTAGGATAGGAAAAGAATTGAGTATTTGGGTCTGTTTATGTTGTTTTTGCAGTAAACACGTTTTGGACGCCATGATAACCGTCACCCTTGGTGACAGAATGGTCGTAACTCTCCAAATCCCAAGAGACAGGCGTATTTTCCTATGACGAGTGTCAATGTGACTGACATGTTACCCTGCTGAGCGTTACCCAGGCAACGACAATCATGGCCCAGGACAGCCTGACTGCCACCCTAGATGTCCCAGCTCCCTTTTTATGTGATTTATGACCTTTGAGTGGCTTTGTCCCTCTGATGATTAGTACATTATACTTGGAGGTGTGTTTTGATGGTCAACAAGCAATACTAATCCATATGATAATTACATTCTAAGTCCCAAAATAAGGAAGGAAGGTGAATCCTAAGACCAATACGTGAGAGAGATGAGTTCTCAAAAGTAGGTTGACAGGTAAATCCGAAAGACTTGACCTTGAAAGCATTGTAATAATAAATTCGACTAAGTGAGTTATATCCCAAAAGCATGTAAGACCAATCCTTGAGATGCTAGTTCTTAAAAGTAGGCCGACGGGTAAATCTGGAAGAACTAACCTTGAGGGATTTAGCTTCCCAAAAGCAGCAAGGCAGGTAAACCCCTAAGACCAATCCTTGAGAGAAATGACTTCTCAAAAATAGGTCGATACTGAAACCCGGAAGACCTAACCTGGAGGATAGTGTTAGAACAAGATTTGTTATTGACATATTCTCTTTTAATTTTTATGATAACAAAAGTATTAAAAGAACAATGGTTTATTTGATGTGTGTTTTATTTATGCAGGTTCTTGATCTTGTGCATAAATAATCATAATCTATTTTACTTAAACACACTTGGAGTTGCTTCATTGCTAGCTTATGCTGGCAGAGTCTGAAGAACAATTGCTAGTATGGTTTGATGAAGACTCTGAACTGAAGGCCTCAATATTCAGACGAGTTTCTACACTTACTAATTGTAGATCAACATCTGGTACCATTCAGAGTTGATGATAAATCTATGAACTATTCATACTACTAAAAGCAAGTTATATTGTCTTATTAGTCTGTTAGCTCGAGTCTACAAGATTGCAAGGCTCAAGAAAAGCTGGTATGTTTTATGGATGTCTTCTCCCAACGATTCTATTAGTACAGAACCTCTTGAAGACTCAAAGGTTAAACGTGTTACACACTGGATTCAAAAATTTTTGTGCGTCCATCTTCAACGTCTCTTGTACTATGGAGCAAAAGCAAAGACACTTGATCAAGTCACATTCTCAACAATTAGTTTCTAAAAAGGCTACATATATGGCTGAAGATTCAACTTGAATTTTAACAAGGATTCTTCTATTGAAGGAGTAGCAAGATCAAGCAATTATCAACTCTATGTAATATGAAGATATTTTGTGTTAGGTTGTAATTGTAAAAACCTTAAGATTTCTTACCCCTGTATATATTAGAAATCTTAAATTCTTTAGGTCTTTGTTATGGTGGTTTCTGTCGCAACTGCGAAAAACACCCGGCGGAAAAACAGAAGAGTCGCCACCGGTCGTTATTTATCCCAAAGAGAGGGAAAGGAAATGATCGAAGAAAATCTGACAAAAAGGGAAAAGACAAGGTCATCGCAACCAAATCTTGGGTTGGAGAGTCGGTTACGCAAGGCGAAGGTATTAGCACCCCTCACGTCCATTGTACTCAACGGGATCCATGCTTGTTGTCTAATCAAAGGGTGTGTTTATTTATCTAAGCTACAGGCTCACAGGACAAAAGAAAAGAAAAGAGACTTGATAGAGCATCACCGTTCTATGCCTACGTATTCCCTCGTGCAATGGAAAAGTCAGAGTCAACTTAGTTCAGAAAACTACGGGAGAAGGTGGGGAAGGTTGCTCGCCAAGTCATCACCGTCTTGTGCCTACGTATCCTCGTCTGGTACGAGAAATCAGAGCAAACGTAGTTCGGGATGAAACGACCACAGGTTGGTTTGAAGGTTTTAAACCGAGTAGGGTTAAACCTCCATTCTAGCAGTTAGGGACGACGCCTGTTTGCGGTAGAACCAAAGCTTAACAACACTCTTTTCTAAAAAAAGGTTTCGATTAATCCCAAAGGAAAAGAAGATTTGATGTTCGTTTTTGTGTTTTTTAGAAAGAAGTGAATTGAGTTAAGTTTGTAACTCATGTTGCACTAAAGACTATGACTTGAGAATGAATGCGTCGCATATCGCCCCCAAACGGGACGTACACTAAACATTCTAGACAAGCGAGAGGAGACCTCCCACTCATCATTTCCCATGTGCTTAAGGCTCGTAGCGTACAACACTTGTTATCCTTTATTAAGTGAGTTAGGATGTTATGAGATGAGAAGAGAGATGCACGGAAGGTCTAAGGGAAACTCGACACTAATGTTTTCATGCAAAGTGGACCTACAGTTTGGATTAAAGAGGGGAAAATCTACCCTAATGTTAGCATGCATGGTTTGAACCTAATGTCTATCATAATCCATCTTGAACAAGAAAGATTAAAAGTCCTAAGGGAACATGGCAAAGGAAGACAAAAGAAGAGAGATCAAACACAAATAATAGATGCAAACATGGAGAATAAACATGCAAAGAGGGAGCGAAAAGGTGTGGGGCAGCAGCCGCCACAAGCGCATCTCGACCTGTTAACATCAAGCAAAAAGATGCAAAACACAAAAGAGGAATATGAGAAGGCAAGCAAACATGAAAATGCAAGCACAAAGGAAACAAGAATGAGATGAAATGGGAGAACCGAGCTCCTACGACCATCGAACATCAATCATCGGAGAAAAGTGGGAGGAAAACAGTGTGGGACAGCAGCCACCATAAGCGCATCTCGACCACTCGATTCTCACACTCAAGCAAAGCAATAGAAAAGCGCACATCAGTTTGAACAACATATATGAGAGTATGCATTCAAGTGGAAAACAAACACACGTGTCAAAGAAATCATGATTAATCAATCAAGAACAACGACATATGTCCAAAACATGTCACTCCTAATGCATCATACCGATCCACGATGATTTGAAGTGAAACGATACCAAAATAACCTTGAAAAACAGTAAAACAGACCTGCTGGCACATTGTTAATCGATTAACACCAGGGGTTAATCGATTAACCATTGAAAAATGTTTGAAAATTTGAATATTCGTACTGGTTAATCGATTAACCAATTGGTTAACCGATTAACACTGTTCCAACAGCAGAAAACAGCAGTTAAAAAGCACTTTTCAGCAACTTATCTAAGGTGCAATCACTCCAATGATCATACAAACAATTAAGCACGAACATAAACCAGAAAACAGGGATTCAATCCACATGTAAACGCATTTAAACAACACAATCACAATTCACATGAATCAAATCAACCAAAAGTCAATCAAAAACAAAGATCCACATGATAATGCACAATAAGCTCGAAATAACAATGGATCTAGAATTCCAACCTTTGAAGTGGAGAATTGCCTCGGTTAATGTTGATTCAACCTCAATTGCACATATCCGAGCAAGAAATCCGGAATTCCTTCAAGATCCAATTGAGTTCTTGTAGTAATAATGGAGATCCACCAAAATTAAGCCGAAATAATCCAAATAATCACTTCTAGGTCCACTTCAAAATTCAGATCCACAATAGCACGAACATTGAATGGAGAATTGGAAATGACAAGGATGAAGGATGAAGGTTTGAGCTCAAGAATTCATTGATTCCAATGGAGAATCAAAGAATTCCATGGAAGAGCTTTAATGGAGTTTTGGTGAGAAAAAGTTGAGAGAAACTAGAGAGAATGAGAGTGAATTCTGAAATGAGAATGAAATTATGAGGACACTGTTAGTGAGGTTTGGAGTAAATAAATTAAATACCCCTTAGGTTTGGATCCAAATGAGGTTTAGAATGTGGTTTGTAAAAACATGGAATGGGATTAGGAATGGGAATTTGGAGGGAAAATGAAATTAACCAAAATTTGAAGTGGTTCTAGATCCTTCCTAAATGTAAAATCAATTTCTCATGTGATCAAATTTGGACCCCAAAATGATTTCTCTTGAAAATTCACGTGTAGAGCTGAAATTTGCACTAGTTATTGATTAACCATTTGGTTAATCGGTTAACACCTTCAAAAATTTGAATTTGGCGCCTTTTGGAGGGAAATCTGCACACTTGCCCGTTTTCAACTGTTCTAGGTCCTGATAATCCCCTGAAACTTGCTTTTGAATGCTATAACCCTGAGAATGCTCGAGATAGCCTGAGTGCCGCCTGCTGAGCTAAAATATCCTGCAAAATAAAATCGGCTGCTCGATCGCTGGGCAAAATAAATGCCAGAGCTGCTGTTGCTCGTTGCTCAGTCTTTTGCACCAAAATGAAACCTGAGCCACAGGAATACCTTGATCCCATGCCTCCAGAACAAATGCTATGGTATGCGAAAATGCAAAATGCAGGGAAGCAAAAGCCAATTAAGGTTAAAACAGAGGGAAAATTTTGGGGTGCTACAGCTACCTCTATTCAATCGACCTGGACCTAAAAGGGTGAAAAGCATCAGCTTTCAAACACTCAAGGTAGAAGACGATTGAATACCAAAAAAACCTGGAAATTTGCAACCTGCGAGGATGCAAAACAGTGAATACCAACCAAAAGTTGGAATACGACACGCTGAGGATAACAATCCAATATGAAACATCAACCAAACGATACCAACCAAGAGTTGGGATAACACGAGAATCCAGAACCTGCAGGACGTACAATCAGCAAACTGACGACCTGAGGACATGAAACACTCCGCTGGGAAAATGAGAGAGAATCTTATACCATACCATCTGTGGAGACCAAGCATCTACCAAATAACAATCAAAGGATACCATCCAAAAGATGGGATGACCAGCAAATGAATACCAACCAAGAGTTGGGATAAAGGTCAGAGAATACCAACCAAGAGTTGGAATGTCTACTCCGCCGGGGAACAAAAGAGGAAATTACCCAAGCGATCTCGTGGTGACTTCACTGGGGAAAGAGTATACTAACCAGACGACTCTGCACGGGAGAGACGTCCATCAAAAGATAATAATCAAAGGATACCATCCAAAAGATGGAATAAGGGTTACTCTCTGAGGAATACACTGACCAAAAGTCAATACGCAACAAAAGGTAATAAACACAAGCTACCGACCAAAAGTTGGAATCGTCACAATATCGAACAAAGTTGAACCCAAACTATCAACCAAAAGTTGAAAACACCTGATGAAACACAACGACCACAAGCTACCAACCAAAAGTTGGAATGACGATTCCGCTAGGGAAATGGATGAGGACTACCAACCAAAAGTTGGGATAAACAAACCACCACCAAAGGATTACCAACCAACAGTTGGAATAACAAAATCCAGAAAAGGAAAACTACCAACCAAAAGTTGGGATAACGTCCAACATGCTAAAGACTACCAACCAAAAGTTGGGACACAAGCTATTAACCAAAAGTTAGGATCACTGGAAGCGCTGAACACAGCTAACTCCAACACAGAAGACTACCAGCCAAAAGTTAGGATAATCATCCAAGATTACCAACCAAAAGTTGGAATAAAAGGCTACTAACCAAAAGTTAGAATCACTGGAAACGCTGAACGGGAGCGATTTGACCACAACAAAGGTTATCAACCAAGAGTTTGCATATCTGACTTTGCTGAAGAAAACAAGGATTACCAACAAAAAGTTGGAATAACATCAACAAAGCTTTGGACCCAGCTGTGGACTACCAACCAAAAGTTTGGATAGCGTCCAACAAGCGACAGACTACCAACCAAAAGTTGGAATAACGACTGCAGGGGATAAAATCCAACAAAAAGTTGGGAAACAAGACTAGTAACCAAAAGTTAGGATCGCTGGAAGCGCTGAACACAGCTAACTCCAGCACAGAAGACTACCAACCAAAAGTTGGGATAATCATCCAAGATTACCAACCAAAATTTAGAATGAAAGGACTCTGCATGGGAACCAGAGATTACCAACCAAAAGTTGGGATAAATCACCCTATAATTACCAACCAAAAGTTGGAATACCAAACACCATAGTTCGGACTATGCTGGGGAGTACCTACCAAGAGTTTGGATAACGTACCCAAAATAAGCAAGCAACATAATCAACCAACTCACAATTTGCAATGAAAGTTCTGACAGGAAAAGAGAGGTTTAAACAAACGACTCTGCCGAGGAAAAGAACACTCACCAAACAACTCTGTTGGGGAAAATGCATCTGAACAAACAGGCTCGACCAGGGAAGAAGGCATTCACAAGCGACTCACATGGGGAGAATGAAAATGTTTAACAAAACGACTCAGCTGAGGAGAAAAGAAGACGCTTAACCAAATGACAAGCTGGGAAGAATCCCATAACACGCAAATCTTCTGAATCAAACAACCCCTGGCACCAAACCTGGCTTATACTTCAGATGCACATGTTTGGATATGGCGTAATGCTCCATACAAAATGGAAATGCTATGCATTTAGGAGGATGTTATGCAAAAATGAAAATGCAAAGGAACCACCTCAGCAAAATAAATGCTGAAGAGAACAACCCTGCCGGGGAAAGATAAGATATGCCAATCACGATTGGACTTATGTTGGGAAGAACAAGCCCTGGATGGCTTCAAAGAAAAGAACTCTTCAATTATACTACCCTGTCGAGAACAAAAATCCACTCTGCTAGGGATCAACGCAAACTCTGCTGAGGAAAGTGCCCTGAATGGCTTATCAAAATCTCACCCTTCTGGGGAACAAAAGACTCGGCTGAGGGAAATTCCCTAGATGGCCTTTCTTGAAAATATTCACCCTGCTGGGAAAACACCAAACAACCCACTCAGTGGGGAATCGAGAACCACGTTGAAAGCTTCGCTCTGCTTGGGAAGAAATTCCACCCTGTTGGGGACGCACCGGTAACAACCCGCCCTGCTCAGGAAAAACAGAGACCTCTACTGAGGACCCCACTCTACTGAGGAATGGATTATGCTTCTATCTGAACACTTGCCCTGTCGAGGGAATCAACATTGAACTCTGCTCAAAGAAGAAAATCCTGAATACCGATATCACAGGGAAGACCCCCAGAACGTCGACTCCATTGGGGAAAGGGCGTCAACGACGTTGCCTCTGCTGGAGAATAATACTGGATTGCAATCCATCCTGCCACCGAGGGAATATCCTTCAACCTGTTTTGCTAGGAACATGCTGAGAACAACTCCACCCTGCTGAGGATTATTGTAGGGAGACAAAACCTTGTTCTTCATGAACACGCCTCATTTTTGCTAGCGACATTTGGTTTGACAATTCTGTGGGGAAACCAATGCCTGACTGCATTCCACATGAAGGTACCCTTCGAAAACTTGCTGGGGCGTACGAAACCGCTTATGCTGGGAAAAAAAACTCTGAACTCCTGCTAGGGGAAAAGTGAATCACCCTGTACTGCCGTTAAGACCTCATCACTGGAGTGAGTCTACCAGGGAAAAGACCCTACAATCCTGCAACAAACAAAAACATTCCCTACATGCAAAATGGTTACTTTGGTTATCATTTATGATACCCGTCACTCAAACAAAATCATTGCTTCCGTTATGCTCTGTAAAGCCTCATGTTTTCACCTGTAACGTTTATCAAGATATCAGACGTTCTTCAAAAACAAGATAATAGCAGTAAAAACAAGGAACGGAAAATTCTTTGACTGAAGTGAAAACTTTATTGATAAAGGGCCTGTAAATAGGCAAATTACAATTCGGATGCAATTCCTGAAAAGAGGAAATTGCGTAAAAGCAAAAGAAAATATACAAATGTTGGTAATGTGGCAACATACAACCACCATGTGTCAATTCAGCTATGACTTGTATGTCTTCGATGTTCCCCATGTTTCGCCTTCTGAAAAGAATGACTGAACTGATTATTTTCCTTCGGGATAACCGCTCACAGGCTTACAGATCGAACGCAGACCACAGTCATTTGCTTTCAAATCCCTAACTTTTGCCTGGATTGCCCTTTCGGGTTTTCAATCCACCGGGATACCCATTTTTGCCAAAGTCGCCTTTCCAGGTTTTCAACTTTGTGGGTTTATATTTTCCTTTTATCCCTAATTTTTGCCCGAACCTTTTCTTTTTTCTAGTTCGCCGGGATGCCCCATTTTTTCCTGGACTTTTCTTTTTCTGTCCAGCGGGTCTCTTTTAAGCAAAGTATTTTTTAACTGCGTCTGCATTCACAGGGGATGAAAAATCTTCGCCATCCATGGTAGATAGTAATAAGGCTCTGCAAGAGAACACCTTTCTTACTACATACGGACCTCCATAATTAGGAGTCCACTTTCCCCTGTGATCTGTATGAGGAGGAAGGATCCTTTTCAACACCAAGTTACCTGTCTGGAAGCACCGAGGACACACTTTCTGATCAAAAGCTTTCTTCATCCTACTCTGGTACAACCGGCCATGAGCAATGGCTGCCAATCTCTTCTCGTCAATCAAGCTCAGCTGATTCAACCTGATATGCACCCACTCAGCTTCGTCAAGTTTCACATCCGACATGACCCTTAAAGAAGGAATCTCAACTTCTAATGGTAGGACAGCCTCTGTACCATACACCAGTGAGAAATGAGTTGCCTCGGTTGACGTACGGACCGTGGTACGATAACCGTGAAGAGCGAAGGGCAACATCTCGTGCCAATCCTTATAGGTTACAACCATCTTCTGCACAATCTTCTTGATATTCTTATTAGCTGACTCGACAACACTATTCATCTTCGGACGATATGGAGAAGAATTGTGATGCTCAATCTTGAAACCCTGACACAGTTCCTTCATCATTTTGTTATTCAAATTTGAACCATTATCGATAATGATTCTCTCTGGAATTCCATAACGAAAAATTATGTCCTTCTTTATGAATCAGGCTACCACCTATTTCGTGACATTGGCGAAGGAAGTTGCTTCTACCCACTTCGTAAAGTAATCAATCTCAACCAGAATGAAGCGATGTCCATTAGAAGTAGTCGGCTCAATCTTGCCAATCATATCAATTCCCCACATAGCAAAAGGCCACGGAGACGTTAACACATTCATAGGAGTCGGTGGAACATGCACCTTATCCGCATAAGTCTGGCATTTATGGCATTTTCTGGCGTATTTGAAGCAATCGGATTCCATGGTCATCCAATAATACCCAGCTCTCAACGGTTTTCTGGCCATTGCATGTCCACCAGCATGAGTACCGAAAGAACCCTCGTGGACTTCCTCCATCAATAGGCTTGCTTCAAGTTCATCAACACAACGCAGCAAGACCATGTCAAAGTTTCTCCTGTAGAGCACGTCATCTTTGTTCAGATAGAAATTACCGGCTAACCTCCTCAAAGTTTTCTTATCTTTGCTGGATGCCCCAGGTGGGTACTCTTGAGTCTTGATAAAATGCTTGATATCAAAATACCAAGGCTTTCCATCTGACGCTTTCTCAATTTCAAACACAAAAGCGGGTCTATCAAGACGCATGATGGTGATGGCTGGAGCTTCATTCCAGTAATTCACTTTATACATTGAGGATAGTATGGCCAAGGCATCTGCCATCTGATTCTCAGCCCTCGGCACATGATGAAACTCAATTCTATCAAAGAAAGGCAACAGTTTCCTTGCATAGTCCTTGTAAGGCACCAGGTTGGCCTGACGAGTTTCCCACTCCCCTTTGATTTGATTGACGACTAGTGTTGAATCGCCGTACACATCTAGATTCTTGATCCTCAGATCAATGGCCTCTTCTAAACCCATAATACAAGCTTCATACTCAGCTTCTTTATTGGTGCATGCGAAAGTCAATCAGGCAGTGAACGGTATGTGGAAATCGTGAGGAGTAGTAATGATCACACTGATTCCATTACCATATGAATTAACCACTCTGTTGAAAACCAGTTTCCACTAAGATCTAATCTCAGGATCCTCGTCAGGCAAAGGCCCATCACAGTCTTTCGTTCTAAAAAACATGATGTCTTCATCTGGAAAATCAAACTTCATCGGCTGATAATCCTTAATTGGATGTTCAGCAAGATATTCTGACAAAACGCTTCCCTTAATGGCTTTTTGGGAAACATATTGAATATCATACTCTATTAAAACCATTTGCCATCGGGCTATCCTTCCGGAGAGTGCTTGTTTTTCAAAGACGTACTTGATCGGATCCATCTTTGAAATCAACAGGGTTGTGTGGTTTAACATGTATTGTCTTAAACGCTTAGCATTGAGTATCTCGACTCACAATCAGTGAATTTCTTACTCAGGTAATAGATGGCGTGCTCTTTTCTACCTGACTCGTCTTGTTGACCGAGCACACATCCCATTGAATTCTCAAGAACCGTGAGATACATGATCAGAGGTCTCCCTGCAACTGGAGGCATGAGTATTGGAGGTTCCTGCAGATATTCTTTTATTCTTTCAAATGCCTTCTAGAAATTTTCATTCCACCTGACCGTTTGATCTTTTCTTAGCAATTTTAAAATTGGTTCACAAGTGGCTGTAAGATGAGATATGAACCTTGAAATGTAATTCAATCTCCCCAGGAAACCACGAACCCCTTTTTCTGTTCTCGGCTCAGGCATTTCTTGTATAACTCTTATTTTGGCAAGATCTACCTTAATACCTTTTTCGCTGACAATGAAACCTAGTAACTTTTCAGATCTTACTCCGAAGGTGAACTTGTTAGGATTCATCCTCAGCTTGAACTTCCTTAATCTTTCGAACAATTTCAGAAGATCGACCAGATGTCCTTCCTCCGTCTGTGACTTCGCAATCATGTCATCAACATATAATTCAACCTCATGATGAATCGTATCATGAAAGAGAGTCACCATTGCCCGCTGATAGGTTGCCCCCTGCATTTTTCAATCCAAAAGGCATTACCTTATAGCAAAAAGTTCCCCATGGTGTGATGAAAGTAGTTTTCTCCATGTCTTCTGGGGCCATCTTGATTTGGTTATACCCAGATAAGCCATCCATGAAGGAAAACACGAAATGTTGAGCGCTGTTATCAACCAACACATTAATATGGGGAAGCGGGAAATCGTCTTTCAGGCTCGCTTTATTCAGATCTCTGTAGTCAACGCACATCCTGATCTTTTCATCTTTCTTAGGTAAAGGAACAATATTAGCGATCCACGGAGGGTAATTCGTGACAGCAAAAAAACCAACATTCAACTATTTCTGAACTTCTTCTTTTATCTTGACTGCCATGTCAGGCCTTGTTCGTCTCAACTTCTGCTTGACTGGCGAACATTCTTCTCTGAGAGGCAACCGGTGTACCACAATATCTGTATCCAGCCCAGGCATGTCTTGGTAAGACCAAGCGAAGATATCCTTATACTCACAGAGCATTTCAACCAATCTTCTCTTGATACTGCCTTCTAATGCAACCCCCACTTTTACCTCTTTCCTGTCATCTTCGGTACCTAAATTGATAACTTCAATATCGTCCTGATGAGGCACAATGACCCTTTCCTCTTGCTTGAGAAGTATGGCTAACTCTTCGGATAGTTCACAGTCTTTGTTAGTCTCTTCAGCTTGATAAATGGGGTTATCAAAGTCATACGAAGCCATAGCTGAACTTGAATCGATGGCATCTGATAGAAACGACCTGCATGATGATGTTTATGTTTATTATGTGATGCAACAAACAAAACACATTGCCATTTTTCTGTTTAATATAAATGCAAAAGAAAAAATAAGAAAAACAGGGATCACAATATGAAAAAAACGTTCTTTATTTATGATAAAGTGCAAATAACAAGAGGGCCCCACAAATTGGGTCACTACGTCTTGGGCGGAACGCAGGACTGAACATAAACAAAACAATGAACATTACTCTGCAGTAGTAACATGAATGACTTTTTCCGTAGTCCAATTGCACAGCTTTTGGCCAGGAGTACATGGACGGATCCAGGCATCCATATCACAATCGATGTCATCTTCGTCATCTCTAACGACATTAATCCTGTCAAAAATCACACCACTGCTGGTGAATTGCACATGTCCCCTGTACCTCGGAATGCTTTGAGAAGAACTGAAAGGTTTGTACCCCAAGCCGAACTTGTCCTTCTTGACAGGAACATTAAGAACTTGGCCCCACTACTGCGACGAGCCAGATTCTACATAGCACGAGCTTCCTTGAGCGACGACATCGAAACCTCTGGGCCCTTGGCTTCTATAGGGGACTTCTCCTGAATCTGAACTGTTTCAAACGCCTGGCAAAGAGTTTCGTGGGTCTTCCCGTCCACTTTCACATACTTGAAGAACGACAAATGGCTGACCATAATGTCCTCTTCACCGCATACTGTGACAATTTGCCCTTCCATCATGTATTTCAGCTTTTGATGCAACGTTGAAGTGACTGCTCCCGCAGCATGTATCCAAGGTCGGCCAAGCAAAAAACTATATGCCGGGTGGATATCCATGATGTAAAAAGTTGCATCAAAAGTATCTGGCCCTACCTGAACAGGCATCGTAATCTCTCTAAACACCGATCTCTTAGACCCATCGAAAGCTCTCACAACCAAATCACTTGACGTGCATATCAAACCCCGAGTATCTAATTTCATCAATGCCTTCTTTGGAAGCACATTTAGGGATGATCCTGTATTGACCAGGACATGCAACATCAAAGACCCTCTACACTCTACAGATATGTGCAAAGCACGGTTATGTTTTTTCTGGGCAGGAGTCAAATCTAGATCTGTAAAACCAAGACCATTACCGACATTCACATGAGCCACTACCCCCTCTAGCTGATTGACAGAAATCTCCTAGGGTACATATGCAGCATTCAAAATTCTCAATAAAGCGTTACGGTGTGCCTCCGAACACAACAATAATGATAGAATGGAGATTTTCGAAGGAGTCTGATTTAAGTGATCTACAACCTTATAGTCACTTTTCCGGATGAGTCTCATAAATTCCTCTGTGTCCTTCGAAAAAACATCAGTACCAACCTGTTGCTGGACATTCTCTTCAATCACGGCCTTACGTTTACCTTTGTCATTCTTATCAATGTTAACCTCGGGTGGAGAAAAGATCCTACCACTTCTGGTAATTCCTCCGGCACCAACTATATTCTCAACTGACGAACTTCCACCTATAGGTGTTGTCCATTCCTGTCTCTGCCCATTACGGAACACCTCTCCCCCGTAGTTACATGGGATGGCTCAAGAGCTCTCGTATGACACCGGTCCAGGTACAATAATGATAATCGGAGCTGGCCTAGCAGGCGCTGAAATATTGATTGTCCGGTACGGAATAGAGATTGTAGCAACTTCGCTTCCATCATTACTCACCTTATCCTCAACATCGTCTTTCACAACCTTGTCAAATTGTAAATGGCCCTCATCAACCATTCTCTGAATACCCTTCCTCAAAAGATCACAACCCTCAGGCTGCACTTCACATTCTGAGCAGTCAGTAGAACATCCAGGAAACACCCCCTTCTTCGACAAACTAGCCTTCACAAAGCTCAATGGAGTCTTCAAATCCCTAACATCAGTTATCAGATTTAATTGCTCTCCCTCAATAACAGCATTAACCCCTGTCGTCCCATGATTTGGCATCGGGTTTCGAGTCACATTAGGCCCATCGTTGGTAAAGTTGATAGCCTTGGAGTCAAGCAAGTCCTGAACTTTGTGCTTAAAAGCTTTGCAATTGTCAATATTATGGCCCGGGGCCCTAGAATGGAAAACGCACCTGGCATTCGCATCGTAACCGGGAGGTGGTGTACCAGTGAGAGGAGCCTAAGTCCTCTTCTGGACTAGTTGTAACTACAGCAGATGTTGTAACAACTGAGAATACGACATCGGAGGATTCTCGAACTGTCTATGAGACGTTCTGCGTCTAGCATTGTAAGGTCGTGGAACATTAACTCGTTGCTGAGTTGCAGCCGAGATATCTACAATAGCAACTTGTTGAGGATAACGGGACTGAGCTCTACCTTTAACCTTGTGAGAAATAGCATTTGCGTCCCCTTCCCTTCTCTTGGGGTTTGCTGAATACGACTTCTTTGTTCCTCCTGAAGAGGATCCACCACCATTTGGAATCTTACTAGACTTAATCCCACTTTCGACTCTTTCGCCAGCCATTACCAGGTCAAAAAACCCTGCAGACATGCATCCTATCAACTTCTCAAAATACACACCAGGCAACGACGCCATGAACATGTCGATCAGCTCCCTTTCTACCATCGGGGGTTGCACTCTTGCAGCTAGATCTCGCCATCTCTGAGCGTATTCCTTGAAGCTCTCATTACTTTTCTGCGACAAACTCTGCAATTGTACCCGATTTGGTGCCAGATCACTATTATAATGATAGTGACGCACAAAAGCCTCGACCAATTCTCTCCAGCTGCAGATATGAGTTCTCTCAAGTCCCATATACTATTCCAAAGACGCCCTTGCTAGACTATCTTGGAAAAAATGCATCAACAGCTTTTCATCATCTGAGTAAGCAGACATTTTCCTGAAATACGCCCAAATGTGCACTCTTGGACAGGTCGTCCCTTTATATTTGTCGAAATCAGGTACCTTGAATTTGGGAGGAATCCTGACCCCAGGAACTAGACCAATATCTGACATATCAAGACCCAAAGAGTTCTGATTCTCAAAAGACTTCATCTTCTCCTCGACCAGTTTAAACCTTCGGTCAGCTTCAGTCGGCAAACCACCCTCCATATCTCTCAGGGAAAAGACATCATCCTGGTTATCTTCCCAAAGAGGGTCAGCATCCCCGTGCATAATGCATACACTTCCAATACCAGATCCATTACCATTCTCATTCGCAGCTCCTCCGCCCAGAGGTATGATAACAATAGGAATACCCTGTGGAACAGATCCACCGATCGGTGGAGGAATGACACCAGCTCCTCCGTGCAAAATGTAACACCCATTTTAATTATTTAGTCATTTTACTATTATTATAAATATTATGTGTTGGTGTGCCCTTTGGTGGGGGTGTATTTGCTGATGTTTGGTGGGTGTCCCTAATATGGGAGGACTATTGGTGGTATTTTGGTGTGAAATATAATAATATAAAAATAATAGCGACATTGGTGGGGGTGTTATTATTATTATTATATTTATTATATTTGTTAATATAATTAATATTATTATTTTGGTGAAATAATAATATTAGTATTATTATTATTAATAATAATAATAAGTGTTATTATTTATATTAGTAATATTATATTAGTATTACTATTAAGATTATTATTATTATTATTATTTTATTAAGTTATTAACATTATTATTATTTTGGTGAGATAATAATAGGATTATTATTACTATTATTATTATTATTATTATTATTTTATTAAGTTATTAACATTATTATTATTTTGGTGAGATAATAATAGGATTATTATTATTATTATTATTATTATTATTATTATTATTTTATTATTATTATTATTATTAAGTTATTATTATTATTGGGATTAGAGAATTAAAATATAAACGTGAGGGATTAGTAGTTTTACGATACATTGTGAGAAGTTAGAGAAAGTGGAAAAAGAACGATAGAAAGGAGAGAACGGAAAAGGGAACGGAAAAGGGAGCAAAGAACGAAGGATACAGGGGAAAATCAGAATTGGCCAAACCTTGGAGGGTTCTTTCGTCGATCAACCGATTAACAAGGTAAGGGGGGAGAAACTTGATTTGGGATGGTATATACATGTATAGGGTAGAGGGGATTCCTTAACCCCGTAGGAAAATTCCAATCTATGAAGTTTTATATTGGCATGCTTGTTATTATTGTTGCTGATGATAAATTGATGCTTGACATTGATGAATTGTTGATTGGTATTGGTGAATTTGGTGTATATATATTATGGTGATGTTAGTGAGATTATATGTTGTTACTGCAGTGTTGATAGTAACTATAAATAGAGTTTTGGTGAGATTCTGTGTTGTTACTGTAGTGTGGGTAATGACCATGATTATAGCTTTGGGGAAAATTATATGTTGTTACTGCAGTGTTGATAGTAAATATAAATAGAGTTTTGGTGAGATTCTGTATTGTTACTGTAGTGTGGGTAATGACCATGATTATAGCTTTGGGGAAAATTATATGTTGTTACTGCAGTGTTGATAGTAACTATAAATAGAGTTTTGGTGAGATTCTGTGTTGTTACTGTAGTGTGGGTAATGACCATGATTATAGCTTTGGGGAACATTATGTGTTGTTTCCCTATAGTGTCGTTAATGACTATGGATAGGACCTTGGTGAGATCCAGAGTGACTCTGAAGTGTCGGTAATGTACCGTAATGTTGGTTCTAGAGTAGGAAGTATAGGATAATTGGTAAGTATAATGTTTATTGGTGTGTTTGTGTTTGATGATAACTAGTAATTGATAGTGATGGAGTATAAGTCAATGTTAATGAATTGGTGTTTTGGGTTGATTTGGCATATAGGGCATATATGGTGTTAGAGTGTGAACTCGTTTAATATCTAATTTAATTAAATTGAATGATGGGTGTATCATGTATATGATTATGGTGCACTGATCAGTAGGATCGTGTATTCCCCGAGTGTTGGGATGTGTTTATACTTGGTGTTAGAATGTGAGATTGCTCACTGTGTGAATTGATTTATATGGTGTTGGTGTATGTTATATCTGTACATATATGCATTGATGTATGATGATATGATCAGGAGGATCGTGTGCACGTTGAGTGCCTAAATATATTAGTTATGCATTGGTGTGTGCATATCATGGTGTTTTGGTGGGATGAATCATGTCTCAGGAGGAGCGTAAGTGATTCATCCGTACTCCTTTGTGGAGAATGGTGGGGGATAGATCATGTCTCAGGAGGAGCGTAAGTGATCTATCCAGGTTCGATTGAATGAACCAATGAGTCGGTACCGCATGCATGGTGTTGAGTTGCATATTTGCATTATAATATGTTATATTGTAATTTGAATAGTAGGTTCGTCATATGGAGTTGTTGAGGGTGAATATTGGTGTGTTGGTGTGTTTTACTACCTTATTTACATGTATTACATTACCATTATATTCTGATCATTATTTCTCACCCCTTTGTTGTTGTTGTGGTCTGTGCTTCTTCGGAAGTACAGATAATCCAGGTGTTTAGCTAGCTTGGATATTGGTGTGACCGTCGAGTCTAGGATGCTCTGATACGTAACACGGGATATGGGTGTTGTAATTGTTTTATGTCAAACGTGTTGAAATCCTGTGACGTATCATGTTTTGATGTATTTTACTTTATGAAACAAATTCCGCTGTATTATTTTGAAAAGAATGAATAAAGTATTTTTATAAAATTTGGAGATGTGATATCCCACTTTTTGGTGAAAACTCTGATTATTATTATAATATTTATATTTTATTTAATACGGGAAGTGGGGTGTTACAATTGGTATCAGAGCAGGTCGGTCCGTCCGGCCAGTGTTGTTGAGTTGAGTTGAGTCTGTCCTTTGGGATGGAGACTGTGTGTTGTTTAACCTGGTGTTGTGGTTTAAATCCCTAGTATACGGCATGTGTGTGAAAACACTGTCGGTACGTGTTTATTTCCTAACCTTGTCTGCAGAAGCAGGAATGATTCCAGTGGGGGAGAAGTTTGTAATTCTCCGGAATGCTACGGTATGGTGGCTTAATGTGTTGAGGAATGCTATCATAGTTTGGTAAAGATGGTTTGTACCCCATCATGATTTCGGCTGTCTATTAACAAATTGAGGAACTGATCACCCTTAATCTCTTGTTAATAGTAGACGGGATTGTGTTGGATGGGATAGACGTGTCTTGCAAGCTTGTGTGGCGTGAGCAATGAATTGTCCTGAGTTAAGCTAAGTGCTTAAGGGATTATTTTGAGGAGTTGGCGTAATACGGTGTTGAGACGTTTATTTTGACGGAACCTTCGAATGAGAAGGAAAGTGAGAAAATTGGGATTTTTCAATTTGTTGAAATTGCCGGAGGTTCCCTGAGGAAGTAAGCGATTTACTATCGGAGTGTAAAGTAAAGCTTACACGTTTATTTTGTTTTTGGGACGAGTCTGATATTGATGACTCCATATTGTATGTTTACGTTGGGATTGGAGAAGTTGAAGAGTCAACTTGAAGACCCGCTGGGGGAGAGGTCCTTTTGTTTGAGTGTGTTACCGTAAGGTGCACCAATTTTTGTTGGTTAGACAGACAGAAGGTTTTGTGAAGCTTTGGGTGAACTATAGATAAGTGAACAAGGTGACTGTCAAGGATAAGTGTTCGCTTCCAAGAGTTAATGATTTGATGGATCAATTGATTGAAGGACATGAGTTTCCGTGTTCGTGAGATCGCGAGTAGAATTATTGTGTTGTGGTGTCGAAGGTCGAAGTGGTATCGTAATAGGAGGCTCCACGATCTGCTGTTGAGATTGGAAGTAATCGGGTTTTAAAATATTTAAAGATTGAAAGTGTGTTGGACGGCCTCCTAAGTATGAAATTATGGTTATACGTTGAATTACGAGATTGCAGCTTTTTACGGAATCGAAATCGGGCACTCGGAAGTCAGGTAACGGTCGAAAATAGAATTTCGGGACTGTCATGTTCGCCGAGATTCGCCTGGCGAAGTGCCCTGAGCAGAAAAATGTTGTTGTGGTATTTTTGTCGTAACGGGAGAACCGTAACTCGGAATGACGCCCGGTTCGAAGCGTTGGAAAGCTATTGAAATTATCTATGATATGGTGAAGTATTGACATAGATTTAATCTATTTATTGATGAAGTGTGTTTGAATGTTGTGGTAAGGACGGGCGGTACGGTATGTGTTCCCGCTATAACTCACAACTTGTTTGTCCACTTGGCATGGGATCTTCTTTAATTATTTATATAAGGCAATGGTTGTGTTGATAAATGATATTTTAAGGTATTTGAAGAGTATAGAGGATTATGTTGAGCATAAGGAACTGGAGTTATCAGTGTTAGAAAAATAGCGGTGATATACTTCCGTAAGGAAAGTTTTGCCGAATCCGATAGAACTAATTGTGGTGTCTGTGATGCTTGTTGATATAATTAGGGGATTTGCTAAAGACAACTTCGGCGAGTTTCAGTTATGCAAAAGGCAACTCGAAGTGTGTAAGAGAAACCATCCGACCAGTGATTTAGAGTTGGTTGCTATTGTGGTTGTACCGGAGTCGGAGGCTTCGAAAGTTCAGACTGAGATCGGAGATGTTTGGTGATCTTAAGAGTTTAAGGTGTTTGTTTGATTTGAAAAAGTTGAAAATGAGGCAGAGGAAATAATTAGGATTCCTGAAGGATTACGACTTTGAGTGTAATTACCCTTTGGGTAAAGTGGATGTGCTAGATGATGCGGTGAGTTGGAAATGTTTGTGTTTACCGAAGATGATGGTGAAAAGAGGTAGAACTGATTGAGAAATTTCATAATATGCGTTTTGTGAGTAAGGATACTTCTTAAGGAGTTAAGCTTTTATTATTAAGATCTGACTAGTGATATCCTTGAGAAGAATCGAGAAAGTCAGAAATCTGGGTTGAGTAGTGAATTAGTTGAAATTGATAAATTAGAGTCGAAGAGTGGATTGTCGGGTTTGTGGAAATAATACCACGAGGTGTTATGATAGAGTATGTGTACCAGATGTTGTTGAGGGGAGTAGAAGTACTCGTGAAGAAATACATTGGGGTAGATGGAGTATCCATCCCAGTGCTATGAAGAAGTAACCGAATTTGAGATTGATGCAACCATTCGAGATTTCGGTTTGAAAATGGGATTGCATTACTATGGATTTTGTGACAGGTTTACCGAATACGGCGAGAGGTTTTGATGCGATATGGGTGATTGTGGATCGATTGACGAAGTCTGCACACTTCGTGCCGATCAATATTAGTTTTCCGTTGACGAAGCTGGCGGATATTTACATTCGGGTAATTGTGAAGTTGCATGGTGTTCCGTCCAGTATTGTATCGGATAGAGATCCACGGTTTACTTCGGAATTTTGGAAGAGCTTGCAGGAAGCTTTGGGAACTAAGTTGAAATTGAGTTCAACTTATCATCTGCAAACTGATGGTCAGTCGGAGAGGACTATTCAGTCGCTTGAAGATTTGTTGAGAGCTTGTGTGTTAGAAAAGGGTGGTGCGTGGGATACTCATTTACCATTGATTGAGTTCACGTACAATAACAGTTACCATTCGAGTATCAGAATGGCACCGTTTGAAGCTTTGTATGGGAGGAGGTGTAGGACTCCTCTGTGTTGGTATGAAACTGGTGAGAATATGGTGCTTGGGCCAGAAATTGTACAACAGACTACTGAGACAATTCAAATGATTCGTGAGAAATTGAAAGTGTCTCAGAGTAGGCAGAAAAGCTATCATGATAATCGGAGGAAAGAGTTGGAATTCTGTGTAGGTGATCACGTATTCCTAAGAGTTAATCCGATGACTGGTGTGGGTCGTGCATTGAAGTCCAAGAAACTGGATCCTAAGTTCATTGGACCTTATGAGATTTTGCAGGGAATTGGTGATGTGGCTTATAGGGTGGCGTTGCCGCCTGAGTTGTCAAACTTACATGATGTGTTTCATGTGTCGCAATTGCGAAAGTATGTTTCTGATCCATCTCATGTGATTCAGAGAGATGATGTTCAGATTCGGGAGAGTCTTACTGTTGAGACGATGCCGTTGAGGATCGAGGACCGTAAGATGAAACAACTCCGAGGGAAAGAGATACCTTTGGTGAAGGTAGTTTGGGGAGGTGCTGCAGGAGGCAGTGTGACCTGAGAGTTGGAAAGCAGGATGCGAGAAGCGTATCCGGAGCTATTTCCATCAGGTAATTTTCGAGGACGAAAATAATTAAAGTGGGGGAGAGTTGTAACACCCATTTTAATTATTTAGTCATTTTACTATTATTTTAAATATTATGTGTTGGTGTGCCCTTTGGTGGGGGTGTATTTGGTGATGTTTGGTGGGTGTCCCTAATATGGGAGGACTATTGGTGGTATTTTGGTGTGGAATATAATAATATAAAAATAATAGCGACATTTGTGGGGGTGTTATTATTATTATTATTATTATTATATTTATTATATTTGTTAATATTATTAATATTATTATTTTGGTGAAATAATAATATTAGTATTATTATTATTATTATTAATAATAATAAGTGTTATTATTTATATTAGTAATATTATATTAGTATTACTATTAAGATTATTATTATTATTATTATTTTATTAAGTTATTAACATTATTATTATTTTGGTGAGATAATAATAGGATTATTATTACTATTATTATTATTATTTTATTAAGTTATTAACATTATTATTATTTTGGTGAGATAATAATAGGATTATTATTACTATTATTATTATTATTATTTTTTTATTATTATTATTATTGGGATTAGAGAATTAAAATAGAAACGTGAGGGATTAGTAGTTTTACGATACATTGTGGGAAGTTAGAGAAAGTGGAAAAAGAACGATAGAAAGGAGAGAACGGAAAAGGGAACGGAAAAGGGAGCAAAGAACGAAGGATACAGGGGAAAATCAGAATTGGCCAAACCTTGGAGGGTTCTTTCGTCGATCAACCGATTAACAAGGTAAGGGGGGAGAAACTTGATTTGGGATGGTATATACATGTATAGGGTAGAGGGGATTCCTTAACCCCGTAGGAAAATTCCGATCTATGAAGTTTTATATTGGCATGCTTGTTATTATTGTTGCTGATGATAAATTGATGCTTGACATTGATGAATTGTTGATTGGTATTGGTGAATTTGGTGTATATATATTATGGTGATGTTAGTGAGATTATATGTTGTTACTGCAGTGTTGATAGTAACTATAAATAGAGTTTTGGTGAGATTCTGTGTTGTTACTGTAGTGTGGGTAATGACCATGATTATAGCTTTGGGGAAAATTATATGTTGTTACTGCAGTGTTGATAGTAAATATAAATAGAGTTTTGGTGAGATTCTGTATTGTTACTGTAGTGTGGGTAATGACCATGATTATAGCTTTGGGGAAAATTATATGTTGTTACTGCAGTGTTGATAGTAACTATAAATAGAGTTTTGGTGAGATTCTGTGTTGTTACTGTAGTGTGGGTAATGACCATGATTATAGCTTTGGGGAACATTATGTGTTGTTTCCCTATAGTGTCGTTAATGACTATGGATAGGACCTTGGTGAGATCCAGAGTGACTCTGAAGTGTCGGTAATGTACCGTAATGTTGGTTCTAGAGTAGGAAGTATAGGATAATTGGTAAGTATAATGTTTATTGGTGTGTTTGTGTTTGATGATAACTAGTAATTGATAGTGATGGAGTATAAGTCAATGTTAATGAATTGGTGTTTTGGGTTGATTTGGCATATAGGGCATATATGGTGTTAGAGTGTGAACTCGTTTAATATCTAATTTAATTAAATTGAATGATGGGTGTATCATGTATATGATTATGGTGCAGTGATCAGTAGGATCGTGTATTCCCCGAGTGTTGGGATGTGTTTATACTTGGTGTTAGAATGTGAGATTGCTCACTGTGTGAATTGATTTATATGGTGTTGGTGTATGTTATATCTGTACATATATGCATTGATGTATGATGATATGATCAGGAGGATCGTGTGCACGTTGAGTGCCTAAATATATTAGTTATGCATTGGTGTGTGCATATCATGGTGTTTTGGTGGGATGAATCATGTCTCAGGAGGAGCGTAAGTGATTCATCCGTACTCCTTTGTAGAGAATGGTGGGGGATAGATCATGTCTCAGGAGGAGCGTAAGTGATCTATCCAGGTTCGATTGAATGAACCAATGAGTCGGTACCGCATGCATGGTGTTGAGTTGCATATTTGCATTATAATATGTTATATTGTAATTTGAACAGTAGGTTCGTCATATGGAGTTGTTGGGGGGTGAATATTGGTGTGTTGGTGTGTTTTACTACCTTATTTTCATGTATTACATTACCATTATATTCTGATCATTATTTCTCACCCCTTTGTTGTTGTTGTGGTCTGTGCTTCTTCGGAAGTACAGATAATCCATGTGTTTAGCTAGCTTGGATATTGGTGTGACCGTCGAGTCTAGGATGCTCTGATACGTAACACGGGATATGGGTGTTGTAATTGTTTTATGTCAAACGTGTTGAAATCCTGTGACGTATCATGTTTTGATGTATTTTACTTTATGAAACAAATTCCGCTGTATTATTTTGAAAAGAATGAATAAAGTATTTTTATAAAATTTGGAGATGTGATATCCCACTTTTTGGTGAAAACTCTGATTATTATTATAATATTTATATTTTATTTAATACGGGAAGTGGGGTGTTACACAAAACGCCCTCTTCGTCAACCCGTGCTATCAACGGCTGGACCAAAGTTCTCAACTGTTCCTGCCCACTAGCAACAGTCTGCATCAGCTCCATGAATTGGGCCATACGAGCCCTGACTTCCTGCAATTCAGCTTGAACCTGATCCATTACTCTTTACTGATTCCCTCGAGTTGAATACCTGTGGAAACTGAACTCCTCAATCCTGTTACTGAAGAAAACCAAGCAGAGTTAGGGACAGAAGGCCATCGAGAACACCTGCGATGCAAATGAAAGTGCAAGATGCAAAATGCAAACATGTCTATGTATTCACAGGGAGTTCTCCCCCTTGATTCTAGTTTCAATAAACAAGAACAACAGAGATGGATAAGAACGCCACGATAATCTTCTCATATATTAGATAAAGCTGAGCCAATACAACCACAAATAAGAAATATCCGCATACAAAGAAGCATTGATCTCATCCAACACGTCTGGTGATGATCACGACAAAGAAACTACAAAAGATAAAACTCCCTAGCAGCCATGCTCTCTACCCCAGGCCTGAGCCTCCTTAAGCATCTCTTTTGTGTCTGGATGATCCGGTCTATCAACCAACTCTCTAATGAGGATATCCCTTTTACGTATCACATCTCTAAGATAACAACAATAGTATTCCCAAGCATCTTCGCCAAAAGCATCTTCAAATCTGGGTTTCTTCACCTCTGCGCGTATCTTAAGCTCTTCAAGTGCTGATAAAGTCTCATGGTATTTCTGCTCAATCGTGCATCTGCGGAACAATTCCATCAATACCTCTTTCTCCTTAGCCTTGAGTTGTGCCTTTAACTTATCGACCTGAGTACGAAGCTGATCCTCTCTACTCTTGTTGGCGGTCAAAGTAGCATTCCACTGCTCTTCGAACTTGGATATCTTCAGATATAATCTATCTAAATCTTCCTTCTTGCGCTTTAGAATGCTGCAGGTGCTTTTTAAATCAAGACCGACCCGCTCTCGTACTTGTACCTGATCAGCAAGTTCTTTCTCCAACTTGATCAATGATTCTGAATTCGTCTTGGCCAAATAAACAACTTCACCTTTATCATGCCTCAGCTGACCGATCTCTTGACTCAACTCTTCATTCTCTTTGCACAGCTTTTCCTTCTCTGCCCAAAGATGGTTGTATTTCAGAATGTCGATAGTTGTAGGCGCTTCAATGAATAAAGGATACAATGGTTCCTCAACAGGAATTGGCAATAATACCTCCCTAACTCTCTTCTGAATTCACTCCAAGTAAGGATCATAGGCTCTATAATCTCCTTTGCCCAAAGAAAGCTTTCCCTTCTTGTGAATTCTGCCCTAAGCATCCACGAATTTGGCCGAAATACAAGGATCCGCTACACCAATGAAGTACAGAGATTCCTGCACTTCCTCTTCTTTCGGAGGTCCTTTCAAAGCATAACCAAACTGTCTCACATCAAGAGAAGGATTATAGTTGATGCCTCCATTCTCCCTATCAAAGGCACAAGTACGAGAGCTTAGGGAATGTGAAACAACGTAGAGGTGGATCATAAAACTGCAATAGGGTATGGATAGCTCCATGCTCATAACTCGTGATCTTACAGACAAGATTCAGAATTCTCCCATAATCTTCCCTGAAGGTTGCCAGGACGCCAGGATCAGCTAGAGAAATTAGACCAAATAAAGGTCCCAACTCAGGTGCCAGAAATTTGTATACCACAATCCTCTTTCTGCCAACTTCCATCTCTGTAGAAGATCAGTACCAAAATCAAAGGAGAGACGAGAACCTGTAATACACACAAACATGCAATGTTAAATGCAGAATGATCACGCAGATGCACACATGGGATCAAGGTATCCAATGCTCAAACTTGTTGTTGTGCCGTTGACTGAATACAACCATAGCTTCGCGATAATCAGAACACCCAGATCACTACACTGAACAGAGTACTCAGGATCAACAATTCATACTGACAACAACACCTGGTCAGTTGAAGGTCAAGTTTCCTACAAAACCCATCCCTCTCACATGTGGGTTCTAGTCTTGAAAGGTACGACATCCTATGCGGGCTGTCAGCGTCACAAACTTTCAAGAAATGATGATACATTCACCATTTCTGGTTTGGCATCATAGTCAAACCAAGCGGCCTCACTTAGCTGACTTTCCAATGAACGGTCTCCAGAGTCGACAGTCTCTCTAAGTCAATATTCCCTCAACTGCACCAGACGTGCAGGATAGAATATTTCAAAAGAAAAACCTCGTCTGAACATGAATTTCGCACAGGCTATTACATGGCCAAACGCCACACAAGCTCCCACTACTCTCCACACTAATCCTGTATGTATACTCAAGCCTGGGTATTGGGCTTATCTCTCCCTGGAACAACCCACCCCACAACATAGCAGCAGCATAATATGATAATAAAATGCAAATGCAATAATATACAACAGATAATGTACAAACATAAACACCCAAAGACGCACAACAGACAAGCGCTAGGATTGACTCGCATAGGGAACCATCGTAATCCCCAACAGAGTTTCCAGCTGTCGCAACTGCGATAACACCTGGCAAAAAATAGAAGAGTCGCCACCGGTCGTTATTTATCCCAAAGAGAGGGAAAGGAAACGATAAAAGAAAACCTGAAGAAAAGGGAAAAGACAAGGTCATCGCAACCAAATATTGGGTTCGGGAGTCGGTTACGTAAGGGGAAGGTATTAGCACCCCTCACGTCTGTTGTACTCAACGGAATCCGCGCTTGTTGTCTATCTAAGGGTGTGTTTATCTATCTAAGCTATAGGACAAAAGAAAAAAAAACGACTCGATAGAGCATCGCCGCTCTATGCCTACGTATTCCCTCGTGCAATGGGAAAGTCAGAGTCAACGTAGTTCGGAAAACTACGGGTGAAGGTGGGGAAGGTTGCTCGCCAAGACATCACCGTCTTGTGCCTACATATCCTCTTCTGGTACGAGAAATCAGAGCAAATGTAGTTCGGGCTAACACGACCACAGGTTGGTTCGAAAGTTTTAAACGAGTAGGGTTAAACCTCTGTTCTAGCAGTTAGGGACGACGCCTGTTTGCGGTAGAACCAAAGCTTAACGATACTCTTTTCTGGAAAAAAAAGGTTTCGATTAATCCCGAAGGAGAAAAAGGTTTGATGTTTTGTTTGTGTGTTTTAGAAAAAAGTGAATTGAGTTAAGTTTGTAACTCATGTTGCACTAAAGACTATGACTTGAGAATGAATGCGTCGCATATCGCCCCCAAACGGGATGTACACTAAACACTCTAGACAAGCGAGAGGAGACCTCTCACTCATCATTTCCCATGTGCTTAAGGCTCGTAGCATACAACACATGTTATCCTTTATTAAGTGAGTTAGGATGTTATGAGATGAGAAGAGAGACGCACAGAAGGTCTAAGGGATACTCGGTCCTAATGTTGTCACGCAAAATGGACCTAAAGTTTGGATTAAAGAGGGGAAAATCTACCCTAATGTTAGCACGCATGGTTTGAACCTAATGTCTATCATAATCTATCTTGAACAAGAAATATTATAAGTCCTAAGGAAACATGGCAAAGGAAGACAAAAGAAGAGAGATCAAACACAAATAATAAATGCAAACATGGAGAATAAACATGCAAAGAGGGAGGAAAAAGGTGTGGGGGCAGCAGCCACCACAAGCGCCTCTCGACCTCTTAGCGTCAAGAAAAAATATGCAAAACACAAAAGAGGAATGCAAGAAGGCAAGAAAACATGAAAGTCCAAGCACAAAGGAAACAAGAATGGGGAGAAATGGGAGAAGTAAGCTCCTACGACCATCGACCATCAATCATCGGAGAAAAGTGGGAGGAAAAAGTGTGGGACAGCAGCCACCACAAGCGCATCTCGACCACTTGATTCTCACACTCAAGCAAAGCAAAAGAAAATCGCACATCACTTTGAACAACATATACGAGAGTATGCATTGAAGTGGAAAACAAACACACGTGTCGAAGAAATCATGATTAAACAATCAAGAACAACGACATATGTCCAAAACATCTCATTCCTAATGTATCATACCGATCCATGATGATTTGAAGTGAAACGATACCAAAACAACCTTGAAAAATAGCAAAACAGACCTGCTGGCACAATGTTAACCGATTAACACCAGGGGTTAATCGATTAACCATTGAAAAATGCTTGAAAATTTGAATACTTGTACTGGTTAATCGATTAACCAATTGGTTAACCGATTAACACTGTTCCAACAGCAGAAAACAACAGTTAAAAAGCGCTTTTCAGCAACTTATCCAAGGTGCAATCACTCCAATGATCATACAACCAATTAAGCACGAATTTAAACCAGAAAACAGGGATTCAATCCACATGTAAAGGCATTTAAACAGCACAATCACAATTCATATGAATCAAATCAACCAAAAGTCAATCAAAAATAAAGATCCACATGATAATGCACAATAAGCTCGAAATAACAATGGATCTAGAATTCCAACCTTCGAAGCAGAGAATTGCTTCGGTTAATGTTAATTCAACCTCAATTGCACAGATCCGAGCAAGAAATCCAGAATTCCTTTAAGATCCAATTGAGTTCTTGTAGTAATAATGGAGATCCACCAAAATTAAGCCGAAATAATCCAAATAATCACTTCTAGATCCACTTCAAAATTCAGACCAAGCTTGCACAAAAATTGGATGAAGAAATTGATTCAACGAGGATGATGGATGAAGGTTTGAGCTCAAGAATTCATTGATTCCAATGGAGAATCAAAGAATTCCAAGAAAGAGCTTTAATGGAGTTTTGGTGAGAAAAAATTGAGAGAAACTAGAGAGAATGAGAGTGAATTCTGAAATGAGAATGAAATTATGAGGATTGTCCTAGTGAGGTTTGGAGTAAATCAATTAAATACCCCTTAGGTTTGGATCCAAATGAGGTTTGAAATGTGGTTTGTGAAAACATGGAATGGGATTAGGAATGGGAATTTGGAGGGAAAATGAAATTAACCAAAATTTGAAGTGGGTCTAGATCCTTCCTAAGTGTAAAATCAACTTCTCATGTGATCAAATTTGGACCCCAAAATGATTTCTCTTGAAAATTCACGTGCAAAGCTGAAATTTACACCGGTTAATCGATTAACCATTTAGTTAATCGGTTAACACCTTCAAAAATACAAATTTGGCCTGATTTTGCTTTGGCTAATCGGTTAACCAATAAGTTTAATCGATTAACACCTTCAAAATTTTGAATTTGGCGCCTTTTGGAGGGAAATCTGCACACTTGCCCGTTTTCAACTGTTCTAGGTCCTGATAAGCCTCTAAAACTTGCCTTTGAATGCTATAACCCTGAGAATGCTCGAGATAGCCTGGGTGCCACCTGCTGAGCTAAAATATCTTGCAAAAAAAAAAAATCGACCGCTGGGCAAAATAAATGCCAGAGCTGCTGTTGCTCGTTGCTCAGTCTTTTGCACCAAAATGAAACCTGAGTCATAAGAATACCTTGATCCCATGCCTCCAGAACAAATGCTATGGTATGTGAAAATGAAAAATGCAGAGAAGCAAAAGCCAGTTAAGGTTAAAACAGAGGGCAAATTTTAGGGTGCTACACCTGGGAGGTTGTGAGATGTCAAACTGGATTTTTGAACACCATGTGTTACTTCTTTAGACAAGAAGCATGATTATTTTAATTCAGTTTTTGGGTTTGGCTCTGTTTGATGTGTGCATCTGAGTCTATATGTGTGTACATTTACTTCAATTTTTGTTAACTTTTTGGCTAAACAAAGGGGGAGTAAAGTGTTAATGAGTGTTAATGTTACTGCTAAGGGAAGAGTAATGTTTTGTTGTTGCTTGCTAGATGCAACTATTAACGGGGAGCATGATAGTTTGTGAGGCTGGATGTATTGGAGAGAACTACTGTTTGTGAGACTGGATGTATTGGAGAAAACTACTGTTGTTGCTGCCTTGATAAGTTTGTTTGGTTGTATTAGCCAAAATTTGCCAAAGGGGGAGATTGTTAGTTCCATGATTCTATGATTGGATAAATTTTGGTAAAACATGATTCTGCACTGATGTTAAGCAAGATGTTATAACATCTTCATCTACTGTTTTGACAGTACTGCTGTCATGTGTTTTAATCAAGATGTCGAGACAGAACTACTGTCATGTATTTTAATCAAGATGTCGAGACAGATGTCGTGACATCTTTGTTTGGTACAACAGGAGCTACTATTTCATATCTCTTGACAGAGGTGTTTTGGTTTGATGAGATCCTGTTGGATATACCTCATCAGTATGCGCAGGTCAAGGAGATTTATTAGGAACAAAGTGCATATTTAATTGGATTTCACAAAAAGGATCTTTGAGACTTTTTAGGAAACTATAAAATATTTGTTTCTACTGTTATGAAGAAGATTCTGCAGAAGATTTGGAGTTTGACTTAATTAGCAGGCATTTTGGTAAAACTAGGTGTAATCACAAGATGTCCTACAGGATGTCGTGATATATGTCTATCATGAATATGTTTGTGTGTCCATATCTTTTTATGCAAGCTGGCTGCACTTTTCTGGTACAGAATCTGCATGTTTTTAGTGGCTTACTGTGGGCGTTTCTGATACACTTATTATGAATCAGATTGGATTTAATTTGGAGTTATTATCAAAAGATTGATTGAAGATTGGAAGAATGATATGATTAGATTTGATTGATCAAATCAAATCTGCTGCTATTTATGAAGATTAAAATCTTCTCTTCCTGCTATTATTCTTGACCAGCCCAAGCCCAGTCTGCATTACTATTTAAGGAGGCGCAGAAGCAAGGAAAAAAAAGAACTCACAACAAAAAAAACTTAAGTGTAAAATAAGGGTTTAGGGTTTTGAGAGTCTTTTGCGTGTGACTTTGTAAGTCACTCTTTGTATCTTTGGATGCATCGTGGTAGACATGTTTAGATTGTTAATTGTTAATTGTTCACTCAAAGCTTTTAAGCAAGAGTGTATTGTTCTTGATTGAATTTGTTAAGCAAAATCAAGTTGTAGCTTTGAAGAGTGTCTTCTAAAAAGTCGTCTCTTTCTGTGTTGAATTGTTTATCACTGCTGTGATTGTGGGGAGTGAGAGGTGTCTCTTGTCTAGTGGGTTCTAGGCAGAAATCACATTAGGTAGAGATTAAGTGAGGAGTTGTAAACTGGGAGTTTAGCTCTGAATTAATTATACTATTAGTGGATTTCCTTCCTGGCTTGGTAGCCCCCAAATGTAGGTGATGTTGCACCGAACTGGGTTAACAATTCATTGTGTTATTTATCTTTCAGCATTTACAATTCTGCACAATTTAAATGGTTAGATAAATTGTTCTGTCAGTCTGCAGATGTTACAACAGATGTCATGACACTGTTTATTTTTAAAGTAATTTAAAATGGTCATGTTCTGTCCTTGTTCTGTTTTAGCAGAGATCAATGTTCTTAGAATCTCTTAGGACATCTGAGATCTGCATACCAGAATTTCAGATTACAAAAACATAAGGAATTGGTTTGAGCTTAGAATAAATCTATATCTAAGTCATCAATTTCCTTGTAGGAGAAGTTGTTGCCATAATCTATATCTGGTTCATCTTCATCTATGTTCTCCTCTTATGCTTCTAGGATAACAGGACGGCAAAACATCTTGTTGAGCCTCTTTCTCCTTGTCTTCTTCATGGAATTTTTTCTTGGCTTCAAAACAGCTAATGATGGACCTGCTTCTGTAGGTCTTTAAGGTATTGCTGATGAAGCCTTGTCTGAAGTGTTCAGGGTAAAGGGCACAGGCCCAGTAGCAGAAGCTTCTGAAGCTATTGGCTTCTAAAGGTTTTGGATATTCAGACTTGTAGAGTTCTCTATGACTTATGTCACAACAGAGATTTTGTTGCTCTCAGCTGATGACTCCATAACATATTGGTAGATCTTGGTGAAAATGAACTAGGTTTTGGTTGCTTTTATAATGGCTTTTGGGTAACCTAAACAACTGAATAAAATCCTTTGCTTAATTCTTAAAACTGTTACGACCAACAAATATTCAACACACATTGTGCAAACCTTAATGACCCCTGTTACTTGATCGTTTTCCCTTCCTTGGAAATTAATCTTGTAATGATGGTTTGTTATTCTTTTATAACTGCAATTCTTTTCTTTTTTCTCTTTTTATTCTTTTTGATGTGACAAAAGGGGGAGAAAAGGTAGTAAGTATTTAATTAGAAACTGAACTCATTTAGTTTGTACATAAGGGTTATTTTTCTCGGGCAACACATTTTAAATTTCTTGTACATAGAACTAAGGAGGAGCTTATAAACCTTAACCTTAGACTATCAGACTCATAAGAAGCTTACAAACCTCGTATTCTGATGTTGCCAAAAGAAGTTAAAATATTATGTTTAGTTTTCTTAAATATAGATCTAAGGAGGAGCTTACAAACCTCAACTTTGGACTATTTGACTTAGTGGGAGCTTACAAACCTCACTCTGATGTTACAAAGAAAATTAAATACTTTTTCTTGAAATTAGTAATTAAGGTGGGTTTACAAAACTCAACTTTGGACTATTAGACTCAGGGGGGTTTACAAACCTCATACACTGATGTTGCAAAGAAAATTATAATTACCCAACATTGTCCTTTAAATCCTTATGTTTTTCATTATCACAAAGGGGGAAATTGTTAGAACAAGATTTGTTCATGACATATATTCCTTGGGTTTTAATGATAACAAAGTATTAAAAGAACAGTGGTTATATTTGATGTGTGTTTCATGTATGCAGCTTATAATACTTGTAAATATACATATTTAGAATCTGTTAAACTAGAGAACACTTGAGATAAGCTGAATTGCTAGCTTCTGGTGGTGCAGAATATGAAGAACACTCTCTAAGTGATGTCTGGGGTAGACTCTAGAGCTGAAGGTCTTAGCATCAGAAAAGGCAACATAATTGTCTCTACATTTGGTGAATGTAAATTGGCTTCTGGTGATCATTCAGAGTTAGTGATAAAAGCCTTAAGATCTCTTAAATACTGAATATCTTAGAAATCTTAAGAGATTTAGGTCTTTGTTATGGTGATTTCCCTGTACCTCTGATATTTGTATCAAGTACACCTTGTTTTCTATTTTGGTGAACATGTTGTTTAGCAGTTTAAATCAAAGTCTCTTGCCAAGATGCTTGAGCCATGTAAGTCTCTGTCTATGCACTAGAGTAATGAAATTCTTAATCAAGTAGATTGATTAAGCAAATCCAAGTCTCTTGCCAAGATGCTTAAGCCATGTAAGTCTCCTGCTATGTGCTAGAGCATTGCAAGTCTTAATCAAGTAGATTGATTAAGAAGGAGTCTCGGGTTTGTGGAACCTGAGCAAGGAAATCTCGGATCGAGGGTCTAAGCAGAAGTCTTGAGCTTGAGGGGCTTGAGAAGGAAAGTCTTAAGTTGCGGTCTAAGCAGGAAGTCTTGAACCTGAGGGGTTTAAGTAGGAAGTCTTGGGCCATAGGGGCTTGAGCAAGAAGTCTCAAGTCTTAGGGACCTGAGCAGGAAAGTCTTAGGCCGAGGGTCTAAGCAAGGAAGTCGTGAGTCTGTAGGACTTGAGCAAGGAAGTCTTGAACCTTAGGGGTTTAAGCAAGAAGTCTCGGGCTTTGGGTCTGAGCATTGTAAAAGTCTTATGCAAAATGCATAAGCGATTTTAATCATGATTTGGTTATAATGAAAATCTCTTATGAAGCAAGGGGACTAGACTACTCTCACTTGGGAGGAACCAATATAAATCTTGTGTGTTATGCTATTATTTATTTGCTTTTGTTAGGATACGCTGCTAAGTATAACCAGAATCTAAACACCAATTTAGATTTTGAACTCTGATCAGACGCAAATTAAGCAAACGGAAAATAGAATTCAACTCCCTTTCTTGTATACTTTTTCTCACCTTCATTGAGAGTCAATCCCTTCCCCATTCAGGGGAAAGATATTTATAGAGGCTCCCTTGGGCCTGAGTTGTAAAGTTAGTGGGTAGTTATGCCCCACCTTTCTAACCAACAAATTGGTCAACGGAAGACTTAGTCTTCCTAGAAACATGGAGGAAGTTTTTCCCCCTTTTGACTGACTCTCTTAAGTTAGTCATTGTGGGTCCATCTGGTCACCCACGCTTACTGGGTGATTAGGACAATAGGAGCCTAATCAAGATGGCTGCATTACCGTATTTGGACGACCCCTTAGCCCATTTTGGGCGGCCTCATGGGCTATTTTGGGCGGCGGGTTGCTTCGTTAGGTGTCTATCGGTGCCTTATCTCTCACCTTCTTAATGACCTTCCTTGTAAGATACCCCTCCTTATGCCCTAGTAAAAATATAAGACTACAATTATCAACTAATGTTATTGCATGAACATTTGGCGTTCATCGTGGGACTCGGTAAAACTTACCCGAGTCTCAAGTCCAATCCTTGTAACGCTAGTACCTATGGAGAATACATTGAAAGAAATTGAGCTTTCTCAAAACAATTACCCGAGTCTCAGTTCGGTGATGATTGGTGATTATGATGAAGAAGGAAATGATAGAAATTAAGAAATAAGATCATAGGTTCAAAGAAATTGAGCAACATACGAGAACCGGATCAAGGAATTGTTGATTCAAAATGCATACAATTGCGTAAGAGATCTCTTAGCTTTCTCAAAAAGAATTAACCTCTGGTCACCGAGTCAACTCACTTGGTAAAATTGCCAAACCTCTACTCACTTCAAAGATCAACGATCCTTCAAATCTCCTGTGATAGAAAGTTGCATCTTCTTTCAATAGGAAGAGTCTCGATCTAGAAGTTCAATTTTTGGGTGTTGCATCAAGATTCAAAGTCTCTGTCGTTCAATGAACCTCATGGTCGTATTCAAAGTTGCGCATGAAAAAAAGGATTTGTGATATCTGATTTTTTCTTCATAATGAACCTCACAATGAAACATATAATTCTTGAATCCATCCACTATATTTTTCTTCCGCTTTCCCCTCTACTTACGATGATTAAACTATGATTTTTTACAAGTTTTTTTTTTGAAAATGATTTAAGGGGATTGTTCAATTGGCCTCAAATAATATGGGAATTAAAATGCCTAGAAGGGAAGGAATTGAATAAATCTAATTACCCATGCATGTTAATTTAAATCGGAATGTACACAACCCTCAAGCATGAGGCCGATAGATAAGAGATGATTGAGGAAATTTTATGGCCTTTATCATTTTTCAAAGTTACCCTAACGTGGCGAGTTTACACCAAACTCTATGGTTATGACGCGTGCGTGGTGTTTGATTATGGATTTTTTAATATGTGTTATTGTTCATGCTTGATCACCTTCAAACTAACTTATATCTGACTTCTATCTCTTAGTCTTCAGTGTGGACCAATGTTTTAATATTTAATGAGAGATTGTGGTATGCACAATCTTTTAAGTGTTATTCTCCCTAAATCAGGGTTAAGCCTAGTTTGGCCGAGTCAATATGAATATTGCAAGTTGAGTTAATTTAATGATGATGCCCACCTTTGTTTTCTTATGGAGGAATCTCTTTATCTTGGTGTAAGTTGCTTATAGCCTGACTCTTCCTTAGCGGGATCTCTTTAGTGTCATCGAGGTCTTTTTGTTTTGCTGGTGTCCGGTCGGATGGGCTAAGGAGGCTTCTTTCCTGACGATCGAGTTAGATTTCTAATCAGATATGTCATTGCTACTTTAGAGTGGGCTCTTCTGACTTTTTCAGAAGTTTCCTTATTTTTAAGGAATGCTTCAAAGCTCCTCTAAAGGTATAACTTACGTCTGTTTTGTATTCCATCATTCAATCATTGTTACTTCATTAATATCTCTGGGTTCAGGAGTCTTTTTATAATGAGAAAGTTTAAATGTTGAAGCCTAATAAATTCCTTAGCTTTGAAGAAAATAGATCTTGGAGGTTCCATTTTTGTCCTCACAATGAGAGTTTAAATTTATGCACAGAGAACTTGAAGGTTCCGACCATGAACTCGCACTGAGATCTTTTTGCTTAACATAGAGACCCCAGTTGATTCTAGCCATGAATTTACGCTGAGAGATTTTTATTTTGCACGAAAAGTCTAACGAGTTCAGCCTTAATATCCCGTATGGTATTGATGACACTGTCGACTCTTGTGTAAGGGTATTTGCAAGATTATATAACCTTCTTACAAACCTGTATAGCTCAGATAAAAAATTTCATGACTTATATAACTTGGGATCAACATGAATTTATTAGGTTGTATATAAATATTTTTCAGCACCAGGTAGCTAAAATTTTTCCCCATCATGATATGGGCATTCATACATCCATTCTTGTCATGTGTACCACATACAATATAACCACAAACCTTCTACATCTCAATCATATTATCCAAGATTTATTAAGTAAGATAGCCTCATGTGCCCTGTACCGCTTTGAATGTTAAACAACATAATGTATGAACTTCACTTTTCTTCCAACAATATTTGGTTTTTATTAGAACATCAGAATAATCAATACAATAGCTAAAACCCAGGTTGTTTTCAAATTAAGTGAGAATGCTTCAAAGTTAGAAAACATAATGTAAGATGTTAATATTTATTTATTTTAGAATTGTTTCTCTTTAAAATAATTAATGGCAGTTGTGTGAAGACTTGAGCATTTATAAATGAGAGAGATCGCCACATATCCATCTAAAACCTTAAAATGATTGGTGTCTGGGTTCCCTCACTTATAAATTCTCAATTCTTCATATTCCAAATCAATGTGGGGCTTCCCGACACTACTTAAACTTGTAATTTTTTTTCTCAACAAGTGAGTCCAAGGATCCTTCCTAGATATTCTTGGATATAAAAGTTTCTAATGACTCAAAAGGCCGGTTATGTCATGATCCTACCATCTTACCACAAATTCTAAAATTGTGCAGTTACTCATAGCAAAAAAAAAAAGATACTTAGATATTATGAGATCAATGATCTTGAGGTATTCGGTTCATGCGGTGTTGATATAAGGAATTATTAGACTATATGTATATATGTCCACATTCATTATAATAATTAGCTTGATATTATCCATAATTAGCATGATATTGTAATAATTAGCTTGATACTGTAATAATTCAAGTTATATTGTACTGATATATAATCACCTTCAATGGAATGAAAGAGACGAAATTATTTTCTAATATGGTATCAGCCATATAACGATCCCCACAATCATTCTTCTCCATCACATAATCTGTTCTTATCTCTTCTCCGCCGAGCCCATTCCTTCCCTCTTCAAATGGCTGACAACAACTCCACATCAAAATCTACTTTCCATCCCGTTTTTTTTGTCTCAAACATTAAAAACCACATTCAAATCACCCTAGAAATGGAGAATGTTCACTACGATTCATGGGCAGAATTGTTTCTCAATGCGGCCAATGCCTTTGATGTCGTCGATCACATCATTCCACCCAAGGATACGACTGTTAAGAAAGATGCACAATGGTCCCGACTCGATGCAATCGTGAAATAATGGATTTATAGCATGATATCCATTGATCTCCTACATACAATTCTAAAACAAGGTGTCGCCGCTCAAGAAGCATGGAATCGCTTAAAGGACATCTTTCACGACAATAAAAACTCTAGAGCCGTATATCTAGAACAACAATTCTCCCAAATCCACATGGATAATTATCCAAATGCGTCGTCTTATTTCCAAGCATTGTAACTGATAGCCGAACAACTCGGCAATGTTGGGGCTCCGGCCAGCGAGGATCGCCTGGTCCTCTGCCTTGTGACAGGCCTCTCAAGTGGGTACGACAGTCTCGCCACAATCATCAACAATTAGATCCGCTGCCATCATTTTACAAAGCGAGATCTATGCTCACACTTGAGGAAACTCGTCGCAATAAGAACACTGGTGCCAAGTCTTCCCTCATCCACACACAATATAATATATCTTTTGTTGCTCCAAATCGTCTCCTGATGCTGCACCTTCTCGCCAAAACAACCGCAACACCGGAAGTCGTGGAAAGCAATATCATGGTAAAGGCAATAATAATAACAAAGGTAACTCTTACAAAAATTCCTTTGACAATAACAAAAATAACTCTGGCACAAATAACAGACAAGGAAATCATCCTGGTTCTTGGACATGGTGTTTTGGGACCAAGACCACACGCTTTTCTTGCCCAGAATCAGACTTTTGGTGCACCGCAAGAGGCACTTGTACCCACTGACATCGCAACCATTATGCAGACCATGTCTCTTCAGCAGTCCGACGAAAATTGGTATATGGATACAGGGGCATCCTCCCATATGAGGTCGAATGCAGGTACCCTCTCTTCTTATTTTAATTTGAGCACCAATAATAAAATTATCGTTGGAAATGGCACTGAAATCCCAATTCTTGGCTGTGGAGTGAAACAACTTCAACCTCCCTTGCTGACCTTACTGTTAAAATATGTTCTCCATGCCCCACATATTATTAAAAACATTGTTTCAGTTAGAAAATTCACTTCTGATAATTACGTATCTGTTGATTTTGACCGTTTTGGTTTTACTGTGAAGGATATGCAGACAGGGAAGCCACTTATGAGGCGCAATAGTTTGGGCGAGCTCTATCCTCTCCTACCCACACACCAAATCGAGAGTTTAGCACCTCAAGCTCTCACGACCATTTCCGCTTCTACTTGGCACAACCGCTTGGGCCACCCGGGTCCAGCCATTTTTAGTGTCCTTCGTAATAATAACTTTATTTCATGTCGTTCGGTTTCTAAACATTTTTGTCATTCATGTCAATTGGGTAAACATACAAAACTACCATTTTCTTTATCTACTTCTTCTACATGTTATCCTTTTGATATCGTCCACAGTGACTTATGGACCTCACTTGTTGTTAGCACTATGGGTAATCGTTTTTATGTGTTATTTCTTGACGATTTTACTAACTTTCTTTGGACTTTTCCCATCAAACACAAGTCAGGAGTTTTTAATATTTTCACTAAATTTCACTAAATTTCACACGTTTATTACAACCCAATTTAATTGCCCTATTAAAAATCTTAAATGTGGCAACGGTCGTGAGTACGATAATTCACCATTTCACAAATTTTTCAAAAAAACACGGCATGACATTTAGATTTTCCTGTCCTCACACCTCCCCACAAAATGGAAAAGCTGAACGTAAAATTAGAACACTCAACAACGCGATAAGAACCCTTTTGCTTCACGCCAACATCCCCCCCTCAAAATGGCACTACGCCCTCTCTATGGCAACCTACTTACACAATATCCTTCCCAGTAAGTCAAACAAATTTGTGTCTCCCACTTCTTCCCTCTACCTCCGATACCCGGATTACAATTCACTAAAAACATTTGGTTGTCTATGCTATCCTTACCTTCCGTCATCGATAACTCACAAACTCGATGCACGCTCCACTCCCTGTGTCTTCCTCGGCTATCCGTCACATCATCGTGGCTTCCTCTGTCTCGACATATCCTTACGTAAGATTATCACGACCCATCATGTAACCTTCAATGAATCAATCTTTCCCTTATCACATGAACCCCTAACACCAGCCTCTTCTTACTTCTTTTTAGACAGCGACCCATCCCCGTATATGACACATATTATCAACTCTCCGCTTGCATATAACGAACAAACAATACCAACTCCTACTTCACCTACTATATCACCCACTACTTCTCCTATGGCTCAACAGGTAACCACACCCGAACCCACACATCAAACTGTGGCCGCATCACCTGTCCCCTCTCCTCCAATGAGAACACGAGCACAACATGGCATTCACAAACCCAAAACCATTTTTGACCTTTCCATCACCACCTCAGTCTCACCAATTCCTAAAAGCCCAATATCCACACTCCATGATAAGAATTGGAAACAGGCCATGACCGACAAATTTGATGCTCTTATTAAAAATAAGACTTGGGTCTTGGTTCCTCGTCCTCCTGATGTTAATATTACTCTGTGTATTTGGCTCTTTAAACACAAATATAAATCTAACGGTGATTTGGAGCGGTATAAGGATCGTCTTATTGTCAATGGCAGGTCTCAACAGGTGGTATCGATTGTGACGAATCTTTCAGTCCGATGGTGAAACCAGCTACCATTCGTGTGGTACTAAGCATCTCCGTGTCAAAGAATTGGACCATCCATCAACTTGATGTAAAGAATACCTTTCTCCATGGGCACCTTTCTGAAACCGTCTACATGCATCAGCCTCCTGGATTTCGTGATCAAAATAATCCGAATCATGTTTGTCTTCTAAAGAAATCTCTATATGGCCTTAAACAAGCCCCAAGAGCATGGTACCAATGGTTTGCATCTTTTTTCTCCACCATCGGCTTTGTTAATAGCAAGTCCGACCACTCTCTATTTATCTATACTCATGGTGACAACACAACATATATTCTTCTCTATGTTGATGATATTATTATCACTACATCCTCACACTCTCTTCGTGACACCATTATTACTGCTCTTCGGTCTGAATTCTCCATGACGGACCTGGGCCCCTTAAATTACTTCCTAGGCGTGTCGGTTACACGTCGTTCCGGTGGGTTATTCTTGCATCAATCCAAGTATGCCGCAGACATAATCTCTCGTGCTAAAATGGTCAGTTGTAAACTGGCACTCACACCGGTGGATACCAAATCCATGTTAAGTGCAACTTCTGGTGAAAAATTTGATGATCCAACACTCTACTGTTCACTTGCAGGTGCTCTCCAATATCTTACATTTACAAGGCCGGACATCTCCTACGCAGTTCAACAGATTTGTCTCTATATGCATGATCCGCGAACATCACATTATGCTGCCCTTAAACTCATTATACAATACATTCAAGGGACAAAAGAATTCGGCCTACATCTCTTACCTTTGACTGTTACCAACCTGAGTGCTTATAGTGACGCCGATTGGGGCGGCTGTCCTAATACCCGTCGATATACTTTGGGCTACTGTGTAAACTTGGGTGACAATCTCATCTACTGGTCCGCCAAACGACAGGTAACATTATCCCGCTCTAGCGCAGAGGCCGAGTATCGCGGTGTTGCCAATGTCGTCGCTGAGTCCTGCTGGCTTCGAAACCTGCTACTCAAACTTCACTGTCCCATTTCAAAAGCAAATATGGTCTATTCTAACAATGTGAGTGCCATATACCTCTCGGGAAACCCCGTGAATCATCAACGTACCAAACACATCGAGATGGATATTCACTTCGTTCGAGAAAAAGTTGGACTTGGTCAAGTTCATGTTCTGCACGTGCCTACACGATACTAATATGCAGACATCTTTACTAAAGGCCTTCCAAAACCGTTGTTCGATGATTCTCGTTCCAGCCTCAACATCCATCCTCCTCCCGCTTCGACTGAGGGGGTGTATTAGAATATATGTTTATATGTCCACATTCATTGTAATAATTAGCTTGATATTATCCATAATTAGCATGATATTGTAATAATTAGCTTGATACTGTAATAACTCAAGTTATATTGTACTGATATATAATCACCTTCAATGGAATGAAAGAGACAGGGAATTATTTTCTAATAGGAATGATAATATATTCTAATTTAGAAAGTGAACGCTCAATCGAGCAACAATATAGGTGTTGTTAACCAATTATATTTTGAGCAAATATGTTGGAAATTGGAACTATCGCAAAACAAATCCAGTTCAGCACGAATACTTTAGTTTCACCTGTGATGACATTTTGTATAACCATTGTGCAATTAATTTGAGAAGCAACAATGGCAGTTAGAAAAACCACAGTTGTATTATGACTAACTAACTTTGAAAAGGCCTGTGTTCTCCCAGTCCTGTCGCGTGAAGTAGAAACCAAATATGATGCAATTTTAAAAGAACTCAAATCAGCAATTTCATTGGCATAAATTTAATTGCAAAAGAATTATAAGATAATCAACTATCACGATGCAGGATAATCACACATCTTTCGTTGTCAGTATCAACAGTGTGATCCCCTTTCATTCCGATGAACCAATTGGATATCACAAATCCTCTTTTTCTCGTGCACGACTTTGCATAGTCATGAAGTTTCGAGTAAACATGATGAAAGAGACGAAAAATAGAGAATTCAATAGAGAAGAAGAGAGAAAACGAAAAACTTTCTCATTGAATCTGACTTGGAAAGTTAGTTAGATTTGGTATTTATACATTATAGATTCTCTAACTAATCTTAACAGCCTATCTAGTTGATTAACTGATTAACTAACTACATAAAGTTGTGGTACTCTACATGAGGTATAACTCAACAATGGTGGTGCTCTTGCTAAAACATTAAAAAGGTTGAATTTCCTATTATCAGTTAGGGAGAGCCTTAAACGACTGGTTGGTGTAACTATAATGGTTAAAGGGTTCTTGGTCACCATTGTTGATGGTCTAAAGTTTCTCCTAAGTTTGCTCTTTTTTATGTTATTCATCATGCTAATGCCCCTTTCTTGGTCTCTAGGACCTTCTTATTTATATTGTTTGTCTCCCTCTCCCTAGGATCCCAAGAGACTCACTTTATTATTTTTTTTTATGACATAAGTATGATTTAATGGTCATTAGTAGGATAATATTTACAATCGTCACTATAATTGCCCTAAACGTCTGCCTCTTCACTAATTATAACTACTTTGTCATAATGTATCACCTTGTAATTGTTTCTTATGACCTTTTAAATGGCCTTTTATCTTTACCATCGGATCCAACTTGCACTAACTGGATCATTATCGGCTTATACGAGGTCGACTACGTCTTGTTTACTTTGATACCCTAACCGGATTCTGGCTAGTAAGTATAATGCGGCTACCAACCTGCTAACATGAAACATACTCGGGTGTCACACCTACTCGACCTCAAGGAATTCTGTTATTTACATAAATGATCCTTTGATGTTATATCCCAGCTGGTCAAACTAATTTTTTGGGATGTACAAGTAGAACTTCAATTGCTTGTGCTCTAAGTCATTGATCATTGATAGCTTTAACACTCTCCTTTAAGCTTAACATGGTATATATCATTCATGTTAAATTTTGGAAATGAAAGAGTTAAAACTCTTTGGTGGCAAAAGTTTAGTGAAAAAGTCAGCAACTTGAGCTTGTGATTTGATAGGAAGCAACATGAAGATGCCTTGCATAATTTTCTCTCATACAAAGTAAAAATAAATCTCAAGGTGCATTGTTCTTTCATAGAATACTGGATTAGTTGTGAAATTCTAGGTACCCAACAGTGGATGTTATCACAGATGTTATGACATTCATTGTAACACAGACTACTAAACTTAATATCAAAATGTAAGTGAAAACTGTAAATAACACAAGTAATTGTTCACCCAGTTCAGTGCAAACCACACTTACATCTGGGGGCTACCAAGCCAGGGAAAAAATTCCCTATTAGTATAATTAATTCAGAGTCAAACAACTAGTTTGCACTCTTCACTTAAGACCTACCCAATGACACTTCAACCTAACACTAGACCAGAGTTACCAACTCACTCCCCCTCAATCACAACAGTGATATAAACCAAATCAAGATTACAAAAGAGAAATTGAAGACACACTTCAAACACACCTTGATCTTTCTTCACAGCTTTGATCAAGTGACACACCACTCTTGCTTAAAAGCTTAGAGTGAGATACTGAACAAACAGTTCACACACGCTGAACCAAAGCAATCATGCAGCAGAAAATTGCTTGGCATACAAGTATCCTAAGACACAATACACACGTGAAGAACAACTGATACAATTAGACTTCTTCAATCACAAAACTACACACTTCAATCTCTGCCTGATTAGGATTGATCCTCTGTTATTTATAGCAGCAGATTGTCTTTGGGCCTTCGTGCCGACGTTAGTTTTACCCAAGTAAACCCTATCTTCACAAACCTGTGCACTCCAATTAGGTCAGGGGCATTCCATGTTATCCTCAGCAGTGCCCTAACATGTTGCCTAAGATAACTAGGCTTCCTAAAATGTGTCCTGAAGTATAGCCTGGCCTAATAACAGAAAAACTAAAATTGCGCGCCCTAATGTCATACACTTGAAGTCATGACATTCAGCATGACATCCAACATACTTGACTCTTAGCTATTCAAATTTAACCCTGCAGAACAGCCCTCATGTATGTCATAACATCTGTCATGACATTCATACCTACAACATTGTCTTACCACAAAATGCAACCAATCAAAAACATCTAAAAAACTCCCCCTTTGGCAAATTTTTGGCTAAAATACTCTGTTGTCATCTCAGAGATTATAAGCAGCAGAAACAGTTCATACCATTTACTAATCATGCAGGAAAGCTACTAGCTAACATCACACATAGTTGCATTACCATATCAGAGTCATCTACACAGCCTAAGTACTACCTGTTAATCCAGACTGATGCTCCCCCTTAACTGATGCACAACACATCAGTGCAACCACAACCTACACAACCTGCAGTCACACAACTTTATCTAGACTGCTCTGGTTCATGGATGTCAGGACATTCAGGATGACATCCTGAAGAACACAATTACCTGTTACATCCTTTGTTACTCCCCCTGAAAAGATGCACAACCACACACATTCTGCAAATACACCACACACACACACACACATACATACACACACACACACACACACACACACACACACACACACACACACACACACACACACACACACACACACACACACACACACACACACACACACACACACACTAATAGTAGCTCTACTACTACTAGGTTCCATCAAGGAACACACACATTCTCTTAGCAGCTTCACACAAAACTCACACAATTCTGACATACATTCCTACACACATTAGGAACTCACACAGCAGCAACAACATCCTGTTATCACACCTGCAAGCATGCACATTAGCAACAATACCCAAGTCTTCCACCCGCTGTTACTCAATCACTACTATGACTACCACTTACTACTACTACTACTACTACTACCACTTCTCCCCCTTTTTAGCCACAAATTAGATCATAACCAAACTAATAGTATATATCAACATAAGTATGGAAATACAGATGTTAGGGGTTATTACAACACACTGCAAATGAAGAGCATCACAAATATCCCATGCTATCAAAGAAAAAACCAAAAAGCAAAATTCTAATCAAAGAGAAACAAAAACTAGCCAATCCAACAACATTCTCAGCCCAAGCAAACCATCATCCTGATCCACACAGCAAGCCACCACCATTTTAATCTTCCTCCTCTTCAGCAGAACTGGAACTCATGTCATTAGCATTAGTTGAGACATCATTATCATTGTCATCAGAATATTCTCCAGACACAGCCACACCATCACTATCAGCATTATCTCTTTCAAGACTTTGAATGAAAGATTCTAGCTTGATCTTTCTTGCAGTGGCTGTACTAATGGTTTCTCTCAATTCCCTACATGTTTCCTTTAATTCAGAAATTATCATTTCTTTAGAGACCTTGGCCTTCTCATCAGAAGTGAAAACCATATCTGGGACATGTCTCCCAGCAAAGAGTTTGAAGTGAAGAGACAATGCAGACTCTCTTTTGCTAGCAACATCACTAGAGTTCAGAATCCTAGGGTATTGATTCAGAATAATCTCACAGATAAGGGAGGGAAAAGCAATGGGCAGCTTGATAGCACTGGTTGTAGAGTGCTTAACAATCTGATCAAAGATGTACATGCCAAAGTCAAAGTTAACTTTGGTACCTATGGCATGAATGATCTTGCCAAGCCCAACAGCAATGGTGGATGTATGGTTGGTAGGCACCCAATTAGTAGCTCCTATTCTATGAAGATTGGCATACTTTACACTGAGCAGTCCTGCAGACAGCTTTTCTTTGGATGGCCATGTCTTGACTTGATTTGCAGTGATGATTCTGCAAACCTGGTTGTCTGAAGCAACCAATTCTCTCTCACCATCATTTGCTCGCCCCAAACATCTGTTGATCACAGCAGGAGAGAACTGCACACACTTTCCTCTGACAAACACCTTCATGAACTCCTTGCTGTCCCTATTTGAGATTGAGTTAGGTATGTTTACAATGAACTCCTTTACCAATCCTTCATAGCATTTGGAAAATCCAGTGACTGTCTTGAGCAGTCCAGCTTTGTTAATTAGATCCATTACCTCCTTGATTTCCACGGCCTCCTTCCCCAATTCTCTCTCAAGGGCTACTCTCCTTTGATAGACATATCTCCATTTGGTCACACTGTGAATAGAATGGAAAGAGATATTGTCTAGAGGGGCAGTTGGCACTAGTTTGAGAGATTTCTTTACACGACCGATGTTAGGAACATCTTTCACAACATCACTATCAGAGTTTCTATTAATAACTTTCCTTTTCTTGGATGCAGCCGATACCTTGCTCCAAGTTTTGGAGGGACCAACAGGAGTTCTTTTTCTTTGACTTTTTGAAGGATTCTCTTCAAGCACATCTTTTCCTTTCCTGGTCACAAGTTTCTTGAAAATACCAGGGGCAACATTCTTGATGAGTTCATCATCTGATGACACATCTTCAACATTTACAAAATCCATGCCCTCCTCATTCTCAGTACTCTTGGTTTCATTATCATTTTTGCCACCATCCTGACCTTCCTCCTGTACCACAGAGCTGACATGATTTTCTAGATTTTCTGTGTTAGGGTTAGTCTTAGCATAGGGAAGCTCAGAGTTATCTTCATGATTCTCATTAGGGATGGGAGATGGGTCAACCTGAGACGGCGGAATGGTGACTCCATGTACATTATGACTTTCTTCGAGGATCTTGGAGACTAGTTCATCGGTAGACCTGGTATCATAGGTAGAGCCTTCCATTCTATTATTTTTGTCCATGGAAAATTCAGGGTGTTTACCTTTAGAATTTTGGTCTGCATGTGGAGGAGCTGAATTTGGGGCTTCATTACCTTTTCCAAAAATCATACTGAGAGGAATGATATCAAGGACATCCTCCAGGGAGATGCTCTCATGGTGAGCAGGGTCATGCTTGGTAGGGGTGAAGGTTTGTTATTGAGACATTATTGATGACTTTGGCCGTAAAGGAAAAGGTTTTCTCTGGTTGTTATATGAGGTATGAAAAAGAAGGAATTGGTATGTGCACACACAGAAGTAATCTGATGGTGTAGAGGGGCTAGAGGGGTAATATTGCAAAAGTGGAGGGAACTTAATATTTTGACCAATCAGGAGATGATTAATTTTCAAAATATAATTCCCTATTAATTGCTATAATTTCTTATTACAACACCTTCACAAATTGTCTCTTACATTTTCACTTAGAGCAGTCATGTGATCCTTTGTGAAAATGTTAGCCCTTTGTATGTCAAAGTCCTTAAGCTCCACACTATCTTCTCTAGAGTGTTGTCTGTTATTCCTATGTATTGCTCTATTAAGCTGAATGGAGTTCATATTGAAGTCACTAAGAGTGTCACATAATAATGTCATGACATCTTGAGTGACGTTGCGTCTTTTATGTTGATCACTTTTCATGGACTCCATTAGGTTCCAGTATAACAGATCTAGATTTCTATGATGTTCATTCTTTGGATGTCCTTTCGTGGCTTGTCTACCAGTCTGATATTTACCACAGTCTTGTCTAGCATCTGGGATTAACTTTGGAGTTCCCTTCACAACTTCCTTGGATATGGTCTTTGTTATCCCTTGAAGATGTTTACCTCTTTTAAGCCACAGTTGATCCTACTTTTCTTCCTTGATCAAGACATTTAGGTTACTTCTGGGCTCCCATACGTAACAGTTATTCTTAGCTCTAGATCCCCTCATGACTTCCTCACCTTCTTCATTGGTGACAACACATTTACCCTTAGTAAATTTGACATTGAAATCTTGGTCACAGAGCTGACTGATACTGATAAGATTTACAGTCAGTCCTTTAACCAACATGACATTCTCCAGTCTTGGAACACCAGGACAATCTAGTTTTCTAGCACCTTTGATTTCTCCTCTAGCTTCATCACCAAATGTTACATAACTTGAGGAATGAGGTTTGATGTTTACCAAAAGATTCTATATTCCAGTCATGTGTCTAGAGCAGCCACTGTCAAAATACCAGTCCTCTTTTGTTGGCATTCTTAGAGAAGTATGAGCTACTAGAGCAACATTCTTAGCAACCCATTATCTCTTCTTGACCTGAGCATCCTTTTTGGGTCTACCTTGATGCTGTTTCTTGGCATGAATACCCTGTTTGGATTTGCCTTGATAAGGGTGACTAGGAAATCCATGTAACCTGAAGCAGAGAGGTTTAATGTGTCCAAGTCTTCCACAGTAGTAGCACCTATACCCTTGGAATTTATTCTTGGTCAGGTTCCTACTTCTGTTCTCCTGATGTTGTGACATTGGTTGTGACATCCGGTTTGACCTCTAATTCTCAATCTTTGGCTTCTTGGACCCCAAGATGGGTTTCTGTTCCCCAACAAATCCCAGTCCAGACTTGTTTCCAGCTTTCTGACCACTCTGTAGAATTTTTTCTAGAGTGTCAGTCCCAAGATTTAGCATTCTTATGGATTTTGACATTTGATCCAGATTAGATTCCAACAAGCTGACCTCACTTTTGAGAGAGTCTATTGTTGCAAGATGCTCAACTTTCTCAGCCTCTAATTCCCTTATGCATTTCTTCTGTTGCTCTCCTTGATGATATATTTCTGTATTTCTGATGCATAGCTTTTTATATGAGGCTGCAAGCTCATCGTCACTTGAGCCATCATCAGATATGCAAACAGTGTTCAGAATAGTGACATGTTTGGCAGATTCTTCATCTGATCCACTCTCCTAGTCTCCATCAGACCAAGTGACTACTAGGCCCTTCTTTTGCTTCTTGAGATAGGTGGGACATTATGCTCTAATGTGCCAATATCCCTCACATTCATGACACTGCACTCCTTTGCCTTGGTTGGGCCTTTCTTCATTTCTTTCTCTTCTACTGATGTCAGAGGAAGTGTTCTTGTCATTAGGCCTAGACTTGTGATCTATTCTTTTGATCAGTTTGTTGAATTATCTTCCAAGCAAGGCTATTGCTTCTGACAGATTCTCCTCACGTTCACTATTGTCTTCCTCAGAGTCTTCTGATGTATTTGAGACAACGGCTATGCTTTTGTTCTTTTTCTCAACCTGATCACACATTCCCATCTCAAAAGTTTGGAAAGAACCAATGAGTTCATCCACTTTCATGTTGCATATATCTTGAGCTTCTTCAATAGCAGTGACTTTCATGGCAAACCTATTAGGCAAAGATCTTAGAATCTTCCTCACAAGCTTTTCTTCAGACATCTTCTCTCCTAAAGCACTTGAGGTGTTGGCAATTTCAAGAATATTCATGTAGAATTCATGAAAAGTCTCATCCTCCTTCATCTCTCAGATTTTCAAACTTGGTGGTCAGCATTTGTAATCTTGACATCTTGACTTTAGAGATTCCCTTATGAGTTGTTTTGAGAGTATCCCAAACCTCTTTAGCCAGTTTACAATGATGCACTAGTCTGAAGATGTTCTTGTCTATACCATTAAATAAGGCATTCAAATCCTTAGAATTCCCAAGAGCCAAGGCCTCTTGTTCTGTGGTCCATTCTTCCTCAGGTATTAACACAAATAATCCATTCTTGTCAGTCTTCACTGGATGTTCCCATCCTGAGTTTGCAGCTCACCATGCCTTGCTGTCTAAAGACTTCAAGAAAGCTATCATCCTAGGTTTCCAGTAGTCATAATTAGAGCCATCCAGAATTGGTGGTCTATTTGTGAATCCTATATCTTTATCCATAGTACAAGAATTTTTCTTCCCTAGATCTCACCCAGAAAATAACAGGCAGGGTGCCTGCTCTGATGCCAATTGAAATTCTAGGTACCCAACAGTGGATGTTATCATGGATGTTATGACATTCATTGTGACACAGACTACTGAACTTAATATCAAACTGTAAGTGAAAACTGTAAATAACACAAGTAATTGTTCACCCAGTTCAGTGCAAACCACACTTACATCTGGCGGCTACCAAGCCAGGGAGGAAATTCACTATTAGTAGAATTAATTCAGAGTCAAACAACCAGTTTGCACTCTTCACTTAAGCCCTACCCAATGACACTTCAGCCTAACACTAGACTAGAGTTACCAACTCACTCCCCCTCAATCACAACAGTGATATAAACTAATTCAAGATTACAAAAGAGAAATTGAAGACACACTTCAAACACACCTTGATCTTGCTTCACATCTTTGATCAAGTGACACACCACTCTTGCTTAAAAGCATAGAGTTAAACACTGAACAAACAGTTCACACACGCTGAACCAAAGCAATCATGCAGCAGACAATTGCTTTGGCATACAAGTATCCTAAGACACAATACACACGTGAAGAACAACTGATACAATCAGACTTCTTCAATCACAAAACTACACACTTCAGTCTCTGCCTGATTAGGATTGATCCTCTGTTATTTATAGCAGCTGATTGTCTTTGGGCCTTCGTGCAGACGTTAGGTTTACCCAAGTAAACCCTCTCTTCACAAACCTGCGCACTCCAATTAGGTCAGGGGAATTCCATGTTATCCTCAACAGTGCCCTGACAAGTCGCCTAAGATAACTAGGCTTCCTAAAATGTTTCCTGAAGTATAGCCTGAGCTAATAACAAAAAAACTAAAATTGCGCGCCCTGATGTCATACGCTTGAAGTCATGACATTCAGCATGACATCCAACATACTAGACTCTTAGCTATTCAAACTTAACCCTGCAGAACAACCCTCATGTATGTCATAACATCTGTCATGACACTCATACCTACAACATTATTTTACCACAAAATGCAGCCAATCAAAAACATCTACAAGCTGCAATGTAAATAGTGCTCTGGTTGTCACAATAGATCATAAGTGGTTTGCTGCATTTAAATCCTAAGTCTTGTAACAAATATATCAACCATTGGAGTTCACAACTAGCAAAAGTTAATGCCCGATATTCTATTTTTGATGAGCTTCCATAGACCATTTGTTGTTTCTTTTCTCTCCAAGAAACCAATGGTGATCCGATGAAAAAACAATAATCCAAAGTTGACTTTGGGGTGTCATTGTACCCTTCCAAATCCTCATATGTAAATCCAAATAAATGAATATTGGAATCTCTTCTGAATAGGAGGCCTCTTCCAGGTGATCCTTTGTGGTATTTGACAACTCGACAAAATATGTCATATTGTCTAACTGTTGGTGAGGATAGAAATTGACTAAGTTATTGAGTTGTAAAGCTAATAGCATGCCTGGTATATGTCAGGTATAGCAGTTTTCCTACTAATCGTCTATATCCAAGTATGTCTTTATATGGTGCATATGAGTCGTGGTGCAGCTTCATACATGGACCAAGAGGATTTTTGGCAGGTTTGCAACCAAGGAGGCACGTGTCCTTTTAAGAGATCCAAACAAGACTTCCTTTGGCATATTCTAATTCCAATCTTAGAATGTGTAACTTCTATACCTAGAAAGTATTTGACCTTTTCAAGATCTTTGAATTTGAACTCATCATCAAGTGTGGATTTGTCTCTCTCAATTTCTTCCAAACCCTTCCAATCAAGTGCAGTGAAACATGTTCCATTGTGGAGAATAAACAAGGAGTGATTAGAAGTGGAATTTTTTATATCCTTGAGTGATTAGGAAACTTGTCAATTTCTCATACCATTTCCTATTGGCATGTTTCAAACCATAGAGTGACTTTAGTAGCTTACACACTTGATTTGGTTTGGGACTTATAACTCCTTAAGGAATTGACATATACACTTCTTCATGTAAGTCTCCATGAAAGAAAGAATTATTTACATCTAATTAGTGCAAATGCCAAAAGTTAATGGAAGCTATAGCAAGTAGTGTTATCACAATGGTAATCTTTGTAGCTGGTGAAAAAGTATCAAAGAAATCAAGCCCTTCTACTTGATTATATCCTTAGCCTTATGTCTTTCAATTGTCCTATATAATTTATGGTTCACTTTAGAAACCCATTTTTTTCCAGTAGGTTTAACATTTGGTGGTGGATCAACAAATATCCAAGTCTTGTTGAGTTTCAAAGCATTTAGCTCTGAGTTCATGGCTTTGATCTAACACTCATGTTTGTTAGCTTCCTAGTAACTTGTTGGCTCAATATTAGCATTCACAGAAAGAGCAAAATGTTGTTGTGAAGCAGATAATTTATTCAAGGAATGAAAATGCTCAATAGCATAAGGAATACTTGAAGATGCAGGGTCAAGTGACTGCTTTGAGAGACTGCATATATAATCAGATAGATGACTTATCTTATAAGTGGATCTATTTAATCTTATCAAGTTTTGTGGTTCAAATATTTAGTTTTCATTAGCATGTGAATGTGTAGATTGATCATGAATTAATTGGTCATTAATGTCATGTATGACAATACTTGTGGTTTCTCCTTGGTTGGGATTTGTGTGTTGAGGTTGATTATGGTTGTTGACTAATTCAGGTGTGATTTCTTTATTATGAGGTAAGGTTTTATCTGAGTAAAATGTCCATTGGAGATTTTGGTTTTGGTTGTGATAAGGTAAAATATGATCTTGATGTGTAACATGTCTTGACATAAAATGACTTTGGTATTCAAATCTTACAATACCACTCCTTTGACATTTGGATTGTAGCCTTAATCAAGTTTTGTTTTATGATTTTCTATAGTGGATGCATAACACAATGATCCAAATACTTTAAATTCTTCCAAGTGAGGATCAATTCCAAATCTAAGGTGAAAAAGTGATTTGTTTTGAAAGGTAACACTAGGGAATCTGTTTGATGAGGTATGTAGCATGTGTAACAGCATAGGACCAAAATTTTTTAGGTAGTTTCGACTGAAAGAATAACGCTCAACTTACATTCAAAATGTGTTTTTGCTTTCTTTCAACCCTCCCATTTCATTGGGGGGTTTCAACATAGCTTGTTTGATGTTCAATACCTTTGGAAGCACAATATTTAGGCATGAGGAAATTGGGTCCATTATTTGTCCTAGTAGTTTTAACATTGCAATTATGTTGTTTTTAAATCATTAAAATGAACCTTTGAACAAGATAGTAACTTTAGACTTATATTGACATAGAATAATCCAAGTAAATTGACTATGATCATCAAGTGCAGTATTAAATACTTGTGGCCATTAGTTGATGGAATGAACAAAGGACCTCATATATCAAAGGATAAAAGTTTGTAACATTGGGCAACTTTATAATTACTAAGTTGAAAAGGAAGTTTCTTATGTCTTGCATAGTGATAAATGTCACATGCATCAATTGTATCTAAGGTTATAAAGGGAAATTTATGATGTAAAGCAAGTAATCTTTTGCTGGAAAGGTGTCCTAATCTAAAATTCCAAATGGCCTCTTTGTGAATATAAATTATGGTAGGTGGAGCTTGTGAATAAGATGATGCTATGGTGGCTAGAGGTGTGTCAGGTGTAGAAATAAAGTACAATCCCTCTATCAAATCAGTTGAACCAATTGATAACCCACATTTTTTGAGTTATTATACAACCTAATCTCTTGTTTAACACTAGTAGAATTATCATTTTATTTATGTTCTAATGCATTATAGATGTTTATGTAATTCTATCTTAGAGAATAATAGGTGATCTCTTTTGTAGTTTTGATATGTTTGTTGCTTGTTTTAGTAATATTCTGATGAGTTGAGGCAAGACAGCTGAGGGCAAGACCTAGGAGTTCAAGCTTGAACAAAAATGAAGTAAGTTAAGAGATAAAATGAAGAACCATTTGAATCCCTAGGGCATACGTGGATAAAGAGATGCATTGGGAAGGAATATGTGTTTGTGTGTTGGTGGAGCTCCCTCAATATGAGTGGATAAGACCTATGGCTCTATAAGATAAAAGAAGGTACAATATTATATCCTTACTTTTTATCACTTGCTACTTGTAACAAACATGTATACTTGCATGTAACACGTTTCTAGTCAACAATTTTTTGGCGTTGTTGTCGGGGAGTGTTAAGTTAACATTTTAATTGTGTTTAATACAATTTTTATCAAGAATTTAAGATTCTAACATTTCTGTAACCTGGTGTCTCGACAGTTTCTTAGTTGTTGTATACGCAGGGCTTTAAACCTAGTTTACAGAGGCGATCCTGAACCTGAAAGAACACTCGGGTTTCTAAAAAGATTTCATCTTATTGGAAATTTACCAACTATCCCTCATCCCATCCTTATTGTAGACATATAATGACAATAAGGGTTTATGCAACAAGATATGGTGCAAGAAGACGTTCTCATGGCAGGTAACAACGTCATTGGCATTTCCAATGACAAAGCACGAAACATTAGAGACTATGTTGTATTTTATCCAAACGCCTTGAACACATGAATCATCATACCTGAAATTACTATGGCTCAGCTTGAATTCATACCTATGATGTTCCAAATGATACAAGCTATTGGTTAGTATTTAGGTTCTACAAATGATGATCCCCATTTCACCTGAGGCGGTTCTGTAAATGATGATCCCCGTCTGCACCTGAGGCAATTCTTGGAAGTGGCCAGTAAATTTAAAATTCTTGGCATATCAGACGATGCCTTTAGGTTGTGGTTTTTTCCATAGTCATTAAGAGATTTAGAAAAGATTTGGTTGAATTCTCTTGAGCCTAATTCCATAGCCACATGGAATGCCATGTCTAAAAAATTTCTAGCAAAATACTTTCCCATGTCAAGAATTCCAAAATGAGGAATGGAATTACTTCTTTCAGGCAAGGGGAGATGAATTTTTATTTGATGCTTGGGAAATATTTAAAGATCTATTAAGGCAGTGTCCTCATCATGGAATTTCAATCTGCATTCGACTTGAGACTTTTTATAATGGATTGGTTCCTTCATCAAGGAATATTCTTATGCTTCAAGTGGTGGCACATTGTTGTCAAATTCTTATTAAAAAGGCTATAAGTTTATTGAAATCATTACCACTGTTGCAGTGAGAATCAGATATCAAGCTATTGATTAACTTGAATCTTAATTCATTGGAATTCACCACCGAGCTTTGATTTATCCAAAGGAAAGGTTAAAGAAAGAAAAAACCTTTTGCGCGATGTAACAACAACGCTAGAGTTTCGGGGGTCGGGGTTGGTTATGCCTAGGGTAGTTATTTCACATCCTAAACATTTGTAGTACTCTACAGGAACCTTTTGTGTGTGCATATGCTAAGTTATCTAAGTTGTTTGCTAGGGTCATTGGGATAAAGGTTAGGGTAAAGTTGAGGTAAAGACCTAAGGATAGTTCTAAGTTTTCTCGCGAAGATATCATATCTTATGCATGCGTATCCTTACTAGGATGGAATCAGAGCAACCGTAGTTCACCTCACTAAGGTTGAGGGATACTTGACTATGGTCAAGACTCTAGGGTGGAACAAACATCACAATGTTTGTATAGAGTTTGACAAAACTCTCTAGATCTAAGTTTAACACTCAAGGGGATTGACTTTGACAAAAGCCAAGAAGGGAGTAAGTAATCATGACAATGAGCCTTACATAGACTTAACAAACTCTATCTTAAAGTTTTAATTGAAGGATACTCCTAACAAGGGGTAGGTCTTTAGACTTGAAGAAAAGTCTAATAGATATAGGCTCTAACTTAACCAAGTTAAAGGACCAAATGACTTAACCAAGTCAAAGGGATGGGTAATGAGCTATCTATGACTGTGAAGTCAATAGAGAGACTTTCCTTTAAGGGGAAAAACAAGGCAACTGGATGAGAACTAACAAGTTCCATCACTTGGGGAGAACTTAAAAAAGTTAAAGCACACATAAACATTCATTCAAACATGATGAAGGTATAAAGTCATGGTAACAACCAAGAAAGATTAGGGCATGCATGTAACAACATGAAACAAAAATGATAACAAAACAAATCGATGGGAACTAACAAGTTCCATCCCATATGAATCAATCTTGACAAAGATAATTAGGAATACGATATGATCAACTTGAAATACAACAAGAATGGTAACAACCAAGGTTTTTCACTTAACATAAAAATGTTCAAAGATCATGAAGGTAACAAATCAATCAAGAGAAAGCATGAAACATGTGTAACAACAATGAGTTCATCAATGGTAAACAAACAAAACTCATTCATACAAGTTACAACTTGAGTTAAACATGGTATATGAATAAAACAAAGATAAATGTAACAGCATTCAGCCATTTTCAAGGCATATTGATGACAATCAATCATGGATAAGCAAGAAGAGTGACAACAGTTCAAGCATGGGTTCAAGCTTCACAGAAGGGAAGGTAAACAAGATTCATAGTATATTTCAAATAAAAAATCAATAATAAACATGTTATGGTTCTAAAAATACACATAAACAAGTAAGGTAAGGTAGGGGGTATTGAGAATCATGTTCATGAGGTTACAACATCAAGAAACATACAAGGATTCGCAGTGAAGTTCCAAGTCATACATTCACATTCATGCATTTACAAAGGCAAGAATCAAAATCTAAACATGTTATGGTTCTAACAAGACATATAAACAAGTAATATGAGGTTAAGGGATCATGTTCAAGAGGTTACAACATCAAGAAGCATGTCACAAATCAACAAAAAGTTTCAAGGCATGGTTTTCAATGTTCATGCATTTACAAAGGCAAGAATAAGCATGGTAAAGAAAAGAAAAAAATGTTTTCAAACATATAAACATGTTAAAAATCCAAAAGTGATTCATACAAGATCAATCATACAAGAAAAATCAGGTACTAAGTCAAAGAAACTCATGAAAACAAGTAAAAACCCTAAAACGGTCATGTTCTTTCAAGTGGGCCAAAGTGTTTCAAATATGACAATTCTTGAATTTTTTTTCACAAATTGAAACTAGACATATCAATGATAATTTTTCAAAAATAATGGCATCAAAATGATAAGAATCAAAGAAGTTATGCACTTCGGAAAATTGGGTGTCAAAATAGGAAAGACAAGGCAAAAACTTGGGCAACTTGAACCTAGTCTAGGCAGATTTGCAAAAGCAATCATAACTTGCTCAAAACTTAATGAAATTGAGTGAAACAAAAAATAAAATTGTGTATTTTTTCACAAGGAATCCAATGGTGGTGGTGGTTTACTCAGATCATACACTATGTGGAAAACTCGAAGACATCATTGAAAATGGCAAGTTATGTGCAAAAACAAAGTGACAGTCCAATACACATGTTTTAAGCAGCAAGAAATGATTCAAACACATCATATGTGACATAAATTACAAGCATCATACATCAATAGACAAGCTCAAACAACAAATGGCATGCGAATTGGTCAAAATGGCAAGTTCATGCAAGAACAATGAGACAATCAGAAATGGATCAAATCAACATCAACCAAATGATCAAACACAACATATTATGACCTATAACTAATGTATATAAGCACCAATCCTCTATGCCTAAGAAGAAAAAGAAAGTTGCATATGGAAATGACATAAAAAGCAAGCTAGCAAGCCAAAATAAGTGGACAGTCATGAATACATAAGTTTGCTGTCAAGAAAAGGTTCAAACATGACCTATAAATGATGCCTAACATGTTCAAACTCAGTGTACCTCAAAGCATGGTTTGATTCTAAAAGTAGCTAGTATGAGTACTTACCTCTTGTAGCCTCCTTAAGAAAATGCACAAAGCAAGAATTCTAGTTGAGAGGTGATGATTTAAACAGCCTCAAGATGCTCCAAATAAGCTATTCAAGTGGTCCAAACTTCCTCCAAGTGATTGCTTTGATATAATGACCTCCTTTTGCAAGACATCACCAAACGTTCCAAAGTGAAACACTAGTATATGGTGTTACAGAAGTGTGGTAATGCTTTGGATAGTTCAAACAACTTATATGAAGTGTTTTTAAAGTGTTGGAAGGATTGGAAATGGTTTAGGCAGTGAGTTAGCTTTGAAAGTGCAGAAAAGTCAAAATTCAATGGTATGAGAGTTGACTTTTTGGATGAGGGGTTTTTTGGTGAAGGTGAGTGTTTGAACAACTTCAATAATTCATTTGTGATGTGTTTGAAGTGTTGGTGGAGGTGTTTTATGAAGGTGAGAAAATACTTAGAAGGGGGGGTTGAATAAGTATGACAGAAAATAATCAAAGATAAAAACACACGTATTTTTATCCTGGTTCGTTGAACTCAACTACTCCAGTCCACCCTTTTCAAGAGTGATTTGCCTTTCTCAACAAGGACTTAATCCACTATTCAAATCAACTGATTACAAATAGTAACACCTAAGAACAACTGTTCTTAGTCTTCTCAAGAGCTACTGATCTACCTAGATCCTCTTAAGGAAAACTTCCTTTACAAATTAATGTAATACAATGTAAGAGTAAGAAATTGCTTCTAAGAAAGCTATAAACACAACTGTGTTATTTCTCTAAGTTTAGAACAATGTATGAACAGTGAAGAATATGAGTGCTTTTAGCGTGAGAGAGTTCTTGCAATAAGTTCGTCAATTTCGTCACTTGAAGAATGAGCTATGATGTCCTTTATATAGCCACTTGAATATTGGAGAGAATATTTTACCGTTAGAGAAGATATTTCCAATATCAAATAGTACTGTCCTTTGTACTATTGCAGCAGAGAGACGGCGCACAAATAGTGGGTGTAGCAATTGTCTGCTGAGCTGTGATTATACCATATATGGAATGTACCAGAGGAATAATATTCTTGCAGAGAATTTTGTCTATCCCAATTAAGGAAAGATTTGCTGGCATATTCCAACGGATATATTAAAATAATCTTCTTCAAATAATTCTTCAGATAGTTCAGATCAACAATCAATATCAGAGTCTTCAGTCTTCAGATTCTTCTGGAAACTTCAGAGCATAAGATGTTCTTCAGATGTTGATGAATCAGAGTCTGATGCAGCTGTGTGCTTGAAGCGTAACATGCTCTTAGATCAGAGTCTTCACTCATTCAGAGTCTCTTCACTCAGAGTCTTCTTTCATTCAGATTCTCTTCACTCAGAGTCTTCTTTCATTCAGATTCTTGATAATAGATGCAGAATCTTGATAACTGAGCTCTTATACTTCAGATTCTTCTAATCTTCAGATGCTCTTGAGCCATTCAGAATACATTGTTCACATCAATTTTGCTCTTTAAGATTAAAATCTTTTGTGCCTGTAGAAAACAGTTTAGAACAAATTTAGAGAGTATAATTCTTGTATACAAATTATCATTTATGTTATCATCAAAACATAGAGATATTACTAAGACACAATCTGTGCTCTTACAATCTCCCCCTTTTTGATGATGACAAAACATGAGCAATTTGTTCAATAAAAGTGAATTAAAATTACTCCCCCTGAGATTAACAATCTCCCCCTGAAATGAATACTCTAATGGAATTAGATACTTCCCTTTCTGGTTGAGTACATTTCAGATTCAGAGCCTGATTACATTTCAGATTCAGAGTCTGATTGAAGCCTGGTTGACAAATCCTGGTTGACATATGTTTGACTTCTAGAGTCAAAGCTTGATGCCAAAGTTTGATGTCATATTAAAGCTTGATGCCAGATGAACAACTTCAGAACACTTGGTTGTTTATCTTGCCATTTCCTGTCTTGAGTTATCTTTCAGATCATAGTACTCAAGGTTAGATATCAGGGTCTGGTCTACTCCGATTTAGCTATTTTTGATCAGGTTCTGAAAAGATAGATCTCAGGAAAAACTTCAATGAATTTTGTCAGAGTCTGGTTAGATAAATTTGTCAGAGTCTGATTAGATTCAAAGAATGTTAGTAACATGTCTGACTTAGTTCAGATAATTGCTTATAGATTTGAACAATCAGATTCTATTTTGTTTCTCCCCCTTTTTGTCATAATCAAAAAGAATTTTAAAAGACAGTAAAGATGCAGAAGAAACACATATTCAGATAAGCAAAAAGATCATTGTCATTAAGATAAGAGAACATTCAGATACAAGCATGCAAAACATATCAGAAGAAAATCAAAAACAAAACAAAACATGAAGAACTTGTGCAAAACATCAGGAAGGTTTAGCAGATGAGGCTTGTTGAGAAGCAATGAGATGCAGCAGTGCTGTAATCCTTTCTGAATTTTCATCTTGCTTAGCCATCCAAGTTTTCATTTCTTCATTTGTTTTCTTTTGATCAACCATAAAGTCCTTTAGTTCTTTGACATCCTTCTGAAGATCTGTAGCTACTGAAATAGAAGATTCTGGAACAGTGGATTCTGAAACAATCTGAGTGACATCATGTGCAGGAATTTCTGGAGGTGGAGGAGCTTCTAGAAGAAGAATAGGAGGAGGGTTTTTCTTAATCCGTTTTTGATAAGCAGCAAACCTTACTTTTGACAATCTAAGACATTGAGTCCTGATTTTCAAAGCCTCCCTATTCAGTCTGTAAAGATATTTCTTCCAAACAGCATTAGCAGCCTCTTTGTCCATAGTAGTCATGCAAACATCCATGATGTCAGCAAAGTCTGAGACATTATCCTTATCAAAATCTTTTAACAGAGTATAAACACTTGATCCCAATTCTGCTTCATCAGGGATTCTGGGTTGGGTTGGTTGTGTTTGTGGTGTTTGTTTAGAAGGTTGAGGTTGTGAGGATGGATGTTCAGATGTTTGTGGTTCAGATGTTTGTTGGTTGATTTGTGGTTCAGAAGTTTGTTGGTTGGTTGGTTCAGATGTTGGTTGTGGTTCAGATGTTGGTTGGTTGTTTTGTGGTTCAGATGTTTGTTGGGTGGTTTGTGGTTCAGATGTTGGTTGTGGAGTGTTTTGGATTTCAAGAGGTTGTGAAGTGAGAGTTTGAGTTGGGGAATTTTGTGGAGAGGGTGGATGTTCAGAAGTTGGAGATTTAAACAGTTGTTTCCAAACACTCTCAGAACGAGGTTGTTTGAGATCATTCAAGCATTCATTAATGAAACCAGATGATTCATCATCAGATGATGTATCAGAGTGGTTAGATTTTTCAGAAGTTGAAGATAAAATGATAGAACGGTTTAAGGGTGTGATATCTAATATCTCATTAGGATTAATGAGATTTTCAGGTTGGTCAGAGTGTTCAGGGTGAACATCCTCTGGAATGGTAGATTCTGGGATGGTGTTTTGAGTTTGTGGTGTTGTTTGTTGAGTTTGTTTGGATTGTGGTGTATGAGTCTCAGATGGTCTAGATCTTTTAAATATGAGGGGTGAATCAGATGGTGTGGGGGTAGCAGAATGATGAACAGGATTAGAATCAGTGTTAAATACCTGTTTCAGAGTATCTCTTATCTCTTCAAAAGTTGCTGCAGGAGGATTTTGTTGAACCTTCTTCAGCTTCTTTCTTTTCTTCTTCTTCTCAGCATCTGAATGCTTTCTTTTCTTCTGATGACCTTCTTTATCAGCTTTTCTCTTACGTCTTCTTTCCCTTGTCAAGTCAGGAAGAACTTGGCCTTCCTTCTGCACAAGATTGGCAGGAATCTCAACACCATCTCTTATGCAGCGAGCAACATACTCAGCAATAAGTTCTCTAGGTTCATCTGAAGTGAATAAAGGAAAATCTTCAACAGGAATTCTTCTCCCCCTAACTTCTTCAGAGTTAGTTTTCCTTGGTTTCTCAGATAAATCTTCAACCAGTTTCATCCTTCTCAGAGTTAAACCATTTATTTCAGAGCCAATGATAAAGTTCAGATCTTCTGTCAGCCCAGCCTCTTGCAGATGCGCCACAAGTTGGTTTTCTATCAGAATATCTGAAATCAGTCTTCCCATAGGAATCCATGTTCTGACTTTTCCAGTTTTATCTCTGGCTGTTTCCCTTGTTTCCTTGACGTGAGACACCAGATGATTAAACAACAGATATGGAAGATCAATCTGAATGTTTTGATGTAAACAATACATGAAGTAAAGTTGTTCAGCATTAACATAATCAGATGAGTTTGAAGAGGGTCTGTGAAAAATGGTGTTCAAGAAAATCTTAGCCCAAATCTTGTAAGTGGGTTTCAAAAACTTAACCTTCTTACAAGGTTCACCAGTAGTGCAGATTTCTTGACAAACATCTTTCAGATCTTCACGCGCAGAAGACAGAGAGGTTACTCCATCAGTTGCCTTGAAACCTATGAGTTTCCTGATCAGATTTTCAGTGATAACAATCTTCTTACCCAGCACAGAGGAATGAACGAACTTTGGAGTAGCAAATGCATGGATCCAAAACTCCTTCACTAACTTTGGATACACAGGACCCATAAGCCTATCAAAGTAACCGTCCCAGCCTTGTGCTTTGATTGAAGGAATCAGATCAAACCCATTTTCAGCAAGATCTTCCAAATCCACGAAACTTTCACACAACACTTCTAGAGAATCAACAGGAGTTAGGAGAGTGCGTACTGGTTCTATGATAGTGGTAGCATCTTTGGTAGTAACTGCTTTTGAAGTGGATGCCATTGTTGATGATGATGAAGAAGATGAAGATTTCTGGGTTCTTTTAGGGTTTGCAAAGAGAGAGAACAACAAGCAAAAACGCATATGTGTTTGAGAATGTGAAAAGTGTGAATGTGTTAAGAGAGTGGTTTATATAGAAAAATAAAGCACGCATGGGAAACACAACAGACATACATAGGACACATACGCACGTTTGCATTAAATGAAAAATAATCATTTTTAATTATGATATGACATTTGGGGGGAAAATCAAGACAGATTGAGATTTTCAAAGCAATACCTTAAACGTCATAATCAGTAGGTGTACTCCATCTTTTCAGATTCTGAGTGACACGTGTTTGTTTTGCATGTGATTCTGTAACTCTTAAGAAATGAAACGTTTTCAACTTTCAGATCCTCTGAGATGGTCAGTACAGAGTTTCACATAAAAATAATAATTCACAGATAAATTAAACAAGCAAAACAGATGAAATACTTCAGAGTGTTAAACACTTAGCATCTGAGAAGTTGACTCTGAGAAATATTACTCTGGACAAAAATCCATACAAATATTTTTCAGAATAAACTTAAACCTATCTTCAGCAAGGGGTTTTGTGAAAATATCTGCCCATTGATGATCTGTATCAACAAAGGCTAAATTTATTACACCCTTCTGAACATAGTCTCTGATGAAATGATGCTTAATCTCTATATGTTTGGCCTTAGAGTGTAAAATTGGATTTTTGGATAAACATATAGCTGAAGTATTGTCACAGAAGATAGAAAGATTACTCTCATAGATTTGATAATCTTCTAGTTGACTCTTCATCCAGAGCATCTGAGTGGAACATCCAGTAGCAGCAATGTATTCTGCCTCTGTGGTTGATAGTGCAATTGTTGGTTGCTTTTTGCTGTACCACGAGATCAGATGACTTCCAAGAAACTGACAGCTTCCAGAAGTACTTTTGCGCTCAACTCTATCTCCAGCATAGTCAGCATCACAGAATCCAACTAGTGAATATTTGTCGGATCTTCTGTAACACAAACCAACATTAGCAGTACCTTTCAGATACCTTAGAATCCTCTTAACAGCAGTTAAGTGTGATTCTCTAGGATCTGATTGGAATCTAGCACATAAACAAACACTAAACAGAATGTCTGGTCTAGAAGCAGTCAAATAAAGAAGAGATCCTATCATACCTCTGTAGAGTTTCTGATCTACCTTTTTACTTACCTCTTCCTTACCTAGAGTGCTTGTAGGATGCATTGGAGTCTTTGCCATTTTGCTATCCAGCATATTAAACTTCTTCAGAAGCTCTTTAACATACTTAGTCTGATGTATGTAGGTGCACTCTGGAGTCTGATTTACTTGGATTCCCAGAAAGAATTTCAGTTCTCCCATCATGCTCATCTCAAATTCTTCCTGCATACATTTAGCAAACTCCTTTCCAAGCATAATATTTGTTGATCCAAAAATAATATCATCTACATAAATTTGACAAATCAACAAATCTTTCTTAATGGTTTTACAAAATAGTGTGGTATCCACTTTTCCTCTGATGAAATTTTTCTTCAGAAGAAAATTACTCAACCTCTCATACCAAGCTCTGGGAGCTTGTTTTAGTCCATAAAGAGATTTTTTCAGTTTGTAAACATGATCTGGAAAATTTTCATTTTCAAAACCAGGAGGTTGGTGGACATACACTTCCTCTTCTATAATTCCATTAAGAAAAGCACTTTTAACATCCATCTGATAAAGAGTGATGTTATGTTGTGCAGCAAATGAAATAAGCAAACGAATAGACTCTAACCTTGCAACAGGAGCATAAGTTTCTGTGTAGTCTATGCCTTCTTGTTGACTGTAGCCTTGAGCAACCAGTCTTGCTTTGTTCCTTTCAACTTCTCCTTTCTCATTTAGTTTATTTCTGAAAACCCATTTTGTTCCAATGACATTGAAACCTTTAGGTCTTGGAACCGGATCCCAGACTTCATTCCTTGTGAATTGATTCAGCTCCTCTTGCATAGCTAAAATCCATTCATTATCTTCCAGAGCCTCATCAACAGATGTTGGTTCTATAATTGACACTAAGCCACAGAAGGAAGATTCAGAAGTTCTGAGAAATGCTCTTGTCCTTATTGGATCATCTTTCTTTCCAATTATCACATCCTCTGGATGAGAAGCTTTCATTCTGGAAGAAGATCCTCTGACTGTTGGTCTTTCAGAAATATGCAGATTGTCAAGTTGGGAAGTTAGAGGCGTAGCATCTGGGTTTGCTTCAGAGTCTTTGTCTTTAGTCTTGTCTGCCTCTGAGACTTCAGAGTCTGTGAGAATAACTTCTCTATCTGCAGAACTTTCAACTTGCTTTGGCTTTTCAGAGCCAAGCTTATCATCAAATCCAACATGAATGGATTCTTCCACAATCTGTGTTTCAGTATTGAATACTCTGTAGCCTTTAGAGCGTTCAGAATAACCAAGCATGAAACACTTCTGTGCTTTGGAATCAAACTTGTTCAGATGATCTTTAGTGTTAAGCATATAACAAACACATCCAAATGGATGAAAATAAGCAATGTTGGGCTTTCTGTTTCTCCACAATTCATAGGGAGTCTTTTCCAGAAGAGGTCTTACAGACACTCTGTTCTGAATATAACATGCTGTATTTATTGCTTCTGCCCAAAAGTATTTTGCCAGATTTGTCTCGTTGATCATGGTTCTGGCCATTTCTTGCAATGTTCTATTTTTCCTCTCTACAACTCCATTTTGTTGTGGAGTTCTAGGACAGGAGAAATCATGTGCAATTCCTTTTTCAGAAAAATATTTTTCAAAATATTTGTTTTCAAATTCGCCACCATGATCACTTCTGACTTTAATAATTTTGCATTCTTTTTCAGTCTGGACTTGATTGCAGAAGTCAATGAACACAGAATGAGACTCATCCTTGTGTTTTAGAAACTTTACCCATGTCCATCTGCTGTAGTCATCTACAATGACTAACCCATACTTCTTGCCTCTGATGGATGCAGTTTTCACTGGTCCAAACAGATCAATATGAAGTAATTCCAATGGTCTAGAGGTGGAAACAACATTTTTTGGTTTAAAATGAGATTTTGAAAATTTACCCTTTTGACATGCGCCACACAGAGCATCTGAATTGAATTTCAGATTAGGGAGTCCTCTGACCAGATTGAGTTTATTAATCTGAGATATACGTCTCATATTAATATGTCCCAATCTTCTATGCCAGACCCATTGCTCATCATTCACAGATAAAAGGCATTTTACATTTTGAACTTTAAGTTCTGAAAGGTTAATTTTGTAAATGTTGTTTTTCCTCTTTCCACTGAACAGGATTGAACCATTCTTTTGACATACAGCTTTGCAACATTTTTGATTAAAGATGATATCATAACCATTGTCACTTAATTGACTTATGGACAATAGATTATGTTTCAATCCTTCAACTAACAGAACATTAGAAATAGAGGGTAGGTTACCATTACCTATTGTACCAGAGCCAATGATCTTGCCCCTCTGGTTCCCTCCAAATTTCACGTCCCCTCCAGATCTAAGTTCCAGGCTTTGGAACATAGACCTTTCGCCCGTCATATGTCGTGAGCATCCAGAGTCCAGGTACCATGATTGGTGTCTGGATTTTGCTGCTAAGAACATCTGCAACAGGTATTATTTGACTTTTAGGTACCCAGATCTTCTTGGGTCCTTTGGGGTTAGATGTTCTGTGGTTTTGCCTAAACTTCTGTTTTTCAACATAGTGTTTATTCTGGCTAACCCTTGGCTTAAACACATAAGTACTCTTTTCAGAGCTTGTATGTTTAATATCATTCAGATGACCAAACTTGAAATGAGAATACAAAGGAGTCTTCTTGATGAAGAGTTTATCAACAGACTTTGGTTTGCTTCCAGAGGAGGATTCACATCCAATGCCTCTTCTGTTGTTCCCACTAACACCATAGATCATAGAAGCCATTTTGCTTCTGTCTATGCTTTTAGTGAGGAATCTTCTAAAACTTGAGTCATATTTTTCTAAAATATTTTCACTTGACTCTGTTTCAGTATCAGATTCTTGTTGAGTTGCTTCTAAATCATTTTTGAGTTTTAAATTTATTTCTTTCTGCTCAACAAGTTCTGTTCTCAGAAGATCAATCTCAGATTCAAGATTGCTTTTCAGCTTCTTGTATTTGAGTTTAATCTTGCTGTAGCTTTCCAACATGTCAGATAAACTTTCAACAAGTTCAGCTCTGGAGAGTTCAGAAAATACCTCTTCAGAGTCAGAGTCTGATTCTGACTCAGATTCAGATGATGACGTTCCTTCATCTTGATCATCTGTGTTGGCCATCAGCGCAACATTTGCACATTCTTCCTCAGATTCAGAAGATGATTCAGATTCATCTGAGTCATCCCATGTAGCCATCAGAACCTTTTTCTTTTTATCAAACTTCCTTTTGGGTTTTTCCTTTTGAAGTTTGGGACATTCACTCTTGTAGTGTCCAGGTTCTTTACATTCAAAGCAAGTGATCTCTTTCTTGCCAGATCTTCTGTGTCCAGAAGATTCTCTCTTTTGATCAGATCTTCTGAAGTTGTTGAACTTTTTCCCTTTGTGCTTCCAGAGTTTGTTGATCCTTCTGGACAGCATAGATAGTTCATCTTCTTCTTCAGAAGAAGATTCCTCAGAGCTTTCTTCATTAACCTGCAAAGCTTTAACAGATTTGTTAGATTTAAAAGCTAAGGATTTACCTTTATCTTTCTTCTGGGGTTCATCTTCCTCCAGCTCAATCTCATGACTTCTCAAAGAACTGATGAGTTCTTCTAATGAGATTTTGTTCAGATCCTTGGCCAGCTTCAATGCAGTCACCATAGGTCTCCATCTGGTAGGAAGACTTCTGATGATCTTCTTGACATGATCAGATGTTGAGTAGCCCTTGTCCAGAACTTTCAACCCAGCTGTTAGAATCTGAAATCTGGAAAACATAGTCTCAATGTTCTCAGATTCTTCCATTTTGAACGCTTCATACTTCTGTATCAGCGCCAGAGCCTTTGTTTCTTTCACCTGAGAATTTCCCTCATGAGTCATTTTGAGAGACTCAAACATATCATGAGCAGTTTCTCTGTTGGTAATCTTCTCGTACTCTGTATGAGAGATTGCATTCAGAAGTATGGTTCTGGCTTTGTGATGATTCTTGAATTCTTTCTTCTGCTCCTCAGTCATTGATTTTCTATCAATCTTTTTGCCATCCTTAGTAGGATGTTCATACCCATCAATGACTAAATCCCAGAGATCAGCATCATACCCCAAGAAAAAACTTTCAAGTCTATCCTTCCAATAATCAAATTTTTCTCCATCAAACATTGGAGGTTTGGTGCTGATTCTGTCTCCTTCATATTTGTTGCTTGATGTAGGAATATCACCCATATTAGCAACCAAATAAATAACAGAGTATTTTTCTCACTGGATCTTTATCTGTCACGGTTAAGCGAATGCACACTCAGAACCAGGCTCTGATACCAACTGAAGGTGAGAAAATACTTAGAAGGGGGGGTTGAATAAGTATGACAGAAAATAATCAAAGATAAAAACACACGTATTTTTATCCTGGTTCGTTGAACTCAACTACTCCAGTCCACCCTTTTCAAGAGTGATTTGCCTTTCTCAACAAGGACTTAATCCACTATTCAAATCAACTGATTACAAATAGTAACACCTAAGAACAACTGTTCTTAGTCTTCTCAAGAGCTACTGATCTACCTAGATCCTCTTAAGGAAAACTTCCTTTACAAATTAATGTAATACAATGTAAGAGTAAGAAATTGCTTCTAAGAAAGCTATAAACACAACTGTGTTATTTCTCTAAGTTTAGAACAATGTATGAACAGTGAAGAATATGAGTGCTTTTAGCGTGAGAGAGTTCTTGCAATAAGTTCGTCAATTTCGTCACTTGAAGAATGAGCTATGATGTCCTTTATATAGCCACTTGAATATTGGAGAGAATATTTTACCGTTAGAGAAGATATTTCCAATATCAAATAGTACTGTCCTTTGTACTATTGCAGCAGAGAGACGGCGCACAAATAGTGGGTGTAGCAATTGTCTGCTGAGCTGTGATTATACCATATATGGAATGTACCAGAGGAATAATATTCTTGCAGAGAATTTTGTCTATCCCAATTAAGGAAAGATTTGCTGGCATATTCTAACGGATATATTAAAATAATCTTCTTCAAATAATTCTTCAGATAGTTCAGATCAACAATCAATATCAGAGTCTTCAGTCTTCAGATTCTTCTGGAAACTTCAGAGCATAAGATGTTCTTCAGATGTTGATGAATCAGAGTCTGATGCAGCTGTGTGCTTGAAGCGTAACATGCTCTTAGATCAGAGTCTTCACTCATTCAGAGTCTCTTCACTCAGAGTCTTCTTTCATTCAGATTCTCTTCACTCAGAGTCTTCTTTCATTCAGATTCTTGATAATAGATGCAGAATCTTGATAACTGAGCTCTTATACTTCAGATTCTTCTAATCTTCAGATGCTCTTGAGCCATTCAGAATACATTGTTCACATCAATTTTGCTCTTTAAGATTAAAATCTTTTGTGCCTGTAGAAAACAGTTTAGAACAAATTTAGAGAGTATAATTCTTGTATACAAATTATCATTTATGTTATCATCAAAACATAGAGATATTACTAAGACACAATCTGTGCTCTTACAATCTCCCCCTTTTTGATGATGACAAAACATGAGCAATTTGTTCAATAAAAGTGAATTAAAATTACTCCCCCTGAGATTAACAATCTCCCCCTGAAATGAATACTCTAATGGAATTAGATACTTCCCTTTCTGGTTGAGTACATTTCAGATTCAGAGCCTGATTACATTTCAGATTCAGAGTCTGATTGAAGCCTGGTTGACAAATCCTGGTTGACATATGTTTGACTTCTAGAGTCAAAGCTTGATGCCAAAGTTTGATGTCATATTAAAGCTTGATGCCAGATGAACAACTTCAGAACACTTGGTTGTTTATCTTGCCATTTCCTGTCTTGAGTTATCTTTCAGATCATAGTACTCAAGGTTAGATATCAGGGTCTGGTCTACTCCGATTTAGCTATTTTTGATCAGGTTCTGAAAAGATAGATCTCAGGAAAAACTTCAATGAATTTTGTCAGAGTCTGGTTAGATAAATTTGTCAGAGTCTGATTAGATTCAAAGAATGTTAGTAACATGTCTGACTTAGTTCAGATAATTGCTTATAGATTTGAACAATCAGATTCTATTTTGTTTCTCCCCCTTTTTGTCATAATCAAAAAGAATTTTAAAAGACAGTAAAGATGCAGAAGAAACACATATTCAGATAAGCAAAAAGATCATTGTCATTAAGATAAGAGAACATTCAGATACAAGCATGCAAAACATATCAGAAGAAAATCAAAAACAAAACAAAACATGAAGAACTTGTGCAAAACATCAGGAAGGTTTAGCAGATGAGGCTTGTTGAGAAGCAATGAGATGCAGCAGTGCTGTAATCCTTTCTGAATTTTCATCTTGCTTAGCCATCCAAGTTTTCATTTCTTCATTTGTTTTCTTTTGATCAACCATAAAGTCCTTTAGTTCTTTGACATCCTTCTGAAGATCTGTAGCTACTGAAATAGAAGATTCTGGAACAGTGGATTCTGAAACAATCTGAGTGACATCATGTGCAGGAATTTCTGGAGGTGGAGGAGCTTCTAGAAGAAGAATAGGAGGAGGGTTTTTCTTAATCCGTTTTTGATAAGCAGCAAACCTTACTTTTGACAATCTAAGACATTGAGTCCTGATTTTCAAAGCCTCCCTATTCAGTCTGTAAAGATATTTCTTCCAAACAGCATTAGCAGCCTCTTTGTCCATAGTAGTCATGCAAACATCCATGATGTCAGCAAAGTCTGAGACATTATCCTTATCAAAATCTTTTAACAGAGTATAAACACTTGATCCCAATTCTGCTTCATCAGGGATTCTGGGTTGGGTTGGTTGTGTTTGTGGTGTTTGTTTAGAAGGTTGAGGTTGTGAGGATGGATGTTCAGATGTTTGTGGTTCAGATGTTTGTTGGTTGATTTGTGGTTCAGAAGTTTGTTGGTTGGTTGGTTCAGATGTTGGTTGTGGTTCAGATGTTGGTTGGTTGTTTTGTGGTTCAGATGTTTGTTGGGTGGTTTGTGGTTCAGATGTTGGTTGTGGAGTGTTTTGGATTTCAAGAGGTTGTGAAGTGAGAGTTTGAGTTGGGGAATTTTGTGGAGAGGGTGGATGTTCAGAAGTTGGAGATTTAAACAGTTGTTTCCAAACACTCTCAGAACGAGGTTGTTTGAGATCATTCAAGCATTCATTAATGAAACCAGATGATTCATCATCAGATGATGTATCAGAGTGGTTAGATTTTTCAGAAGTTGAAGATAAAATGATAGAACGGTTTAAGGGTGTGATATCTAATATCTCATTAGGATTAATGAGATTTTCAGGTTGGTCAGAGTGTTCAGGGTGAACATCCTCTGGAATGGTAGATTCTGGGATGGTGTTTTGAGTTTGTGGTGTTGTTTGTTGAGTTTGTTTGGATTGTGGTGTATGAGTCTCAGATGGTCTAGATCTTTTAAATATGAGGGGTGAATCAGATGGTGTGGGGGTAGCAGAATGATGAACAGGATTAGAATCAGTGTTAAATACCTGTTTCAGAGTATCTCTTATCTCTTCAAAAGTTGCTGCAGGAGGATTTTGTTGAACCTTCTTCAGCTTCTTTCTTTTCTTCTTCTTCTCAGCATCTGAATGCTTTCTTTTCTTCTGATGACCTTCTTTATCAGCTTTTCTCTTACGTCTTCTTTCCCTTGTCAAGTCAGGAAGAACTTGGCCTTCCTTCTGCACAAGATTGGCAGGAATCTCAACACCATCTCTTATGCAGCGAGCAACATACTCAGCAATAAGTTCTCTAGGTTCATCTGAAGTGAATAAAGGAAAATCTTCAACAGGAATTCTTCTCCCCCTAACTTCTTCAGAGTTAGTTTTCCTTGGTTTCTCAGATAAATCTTCAACCAGTTTCATCCTTCTCAGAGTTAAACCATTTATTTCAGAGCCAATGATAAAGTTCAGATCTTCTGTCAGCCCAGCCTCTTGCAGATGCGCCACAAGTTGGTTTTCTATCAGAATATCTGAAATCAGTCTTCCCATAGGAATCCATGTTCTGACTTTTCCAGTTTTATCTCTGGCTGTTTCCCTTGTTTCCTTGACGTGAGACACCAGATGATTAAACAACAGATATGGAAGATCAATCTGAATGTTTTGATGTAAACAATACATGAAGTAAAGTTGTTCAGCATTAACATAATCAGATGAGTTTGAAGAGGGTCTGTGAAAAATGGTGTTCAAGAAAATCTTAGCCCAAATCTTGTAAGTGGGTTTCAAAAACTTAACCTTCTTACAAGGTTCACCAGTAGTGCAGATTTCTTGACAAACATCTTTCAGATCTTCACGCGCAGAAGACAGAGAGGTTACTCCATCAGTTGCCTTGAAACCTATGAGTTTCCTGATCAGATTTTCAGTGATAACAATCTTCTTACCCAGCACAGAGGAATGAACGAACTTTGGAGTAGCAAATGCATGGATCCAAAACTCCTTCACTAACTTTGGATACACAGGACCCATAAGCCTATCAAAGTAACCGTCCCAGCCTTGTGCTTTGATTGAAGGAATCAGATCAAACCCATTTTCAGCAAGATCTTCCAAATCCACGAAACTTTCACACAACACTTCTAGAGAATCAACAGGAGTTAGGAGAGTGCGTACTGGTTCTATGATAGTGGTAGCATCTTTGGTAGTAACTGCTTTTGAAGTGGATGCCATTGTTGATGATGATGAAGAAGATGAAGATTTCTGGGTTCTTTTAGGGTTTGCAAAGAGAGAGAACAACAAGCAAAAACGCATATGTGTTTGAGAATGTGAAAAGTGTGAATGTGTTAAGAGAGTGGTTTATATAGAAAAATAAAGCACGCATGGGAAACACAACAGACATACATAGGACACATACGCACGTTTGCATTAAATGAAAAATAATCATTTTTAATTATGATATGACATTTGGGGGGAAAATCAAGACAGATTGAGATTTTCAAAGCAATACCTTAAACGTCATAATCAGTAGGTGTACTCCATCTTTTCAGATTCTGAGTGACACGTGTTTGTTTTGCATGTGATTCTGTAACTCTTAAGAAATGAAACGTTTTCAACTTTCAGATCCTCTGAGATGGTCAGTACAGAGTTTCACATAAAAATAATAATTCACAGATAAATTAAACAAGCAAAACAGATGAAATACTTCAGAGTGTTAAACACTTAGCATCTGAGAAGTTGACTCTGAGAAATATTACTCTGGACAAAAATCCATACAAATATTTTTCAGAATAAACTTAAACCTATCTTCAGCAAGGGGTTTTGTGAAAATATCTGCCCATTGATGATCTGTATCAACAAAGGCTAAATTTATTACACCCTTCTGAACATAGTCTCTGATGAAATGATGCTTAATCTCTATATGTTTGGCCTTAGAGTGTAAAATTGGATTTTTGGATAAACATATAGCTGAAGTATTGTCACAGAAGATAGAAAGATTACTCTCATAGATTTGATAATCTTCTAGTTGACTCTTCATCCAGAGCATCTGAGTGGAACATCCAGTAGCAGCAATGTATTCTGCCTCTGTGGTTGATAGTGCAATTGTTGGTTGCTTTTTGCTGTACCACGAGATCAGATGACTTCCAAGAAACTGACAGCTTCCAGAAGTACTTTTGCGCTCAACTCTATCTCCAGCATAGTCAGCATCACAGAATCCAACTAGTGAATATTTGTCGGATCTTCTGTAACACAAACCAACATTAGCAGTACCTTTCAGATACCTTAGAATCCTCTTAACAGCAGTTAAGTGTGATTCTCTAGGATCTGATTGGAATCTAGCACATAAACAAACACTAAACAGAATGTCTGGTCTAGAAGCAGTCAAATAAAGAAGAGATCCTATCATACCTCTGTAGAGTTTCTGATCTACCTTTTTACTTACCTCTTCCTTACCTAGAGTGCTTGTAGGATGCATTGGAGTCTTTGCCATTTTGCTATCCAGCATATTAAACTTCTTCAGAAGCTCTTTAACATACTTAGTCTGATGTATGTAGGTGCACTCTGGAGTCTGATTTACTTGGATTCCCAGAAAGAATTTCAGTTCTCCCATCATGCTCATCTCAAATTCTTCCTGCATACATTTAGCAAACTCCTTTCCAAGCATAATATTTGTTGATCCAAAAATAATATCATCTACATAAATTTGACAAATCAACAAATCTTTCTTAATGGTTTTACAAAATAGTGTGGTATCCACTTTTCCTCTGATGAAATTTTTCTTCAGAAGAAAATTACTCAACCTCTCATACCAAGCTCTGGGAGCTTGTTTTAGTCCATAAAGAGATTTTTTCAGTTTGTAAACATGATCTGGAAAATTTTCATTTTCAAAACCAGGAGGTTGGTGGACATACACTTCCTCTTCTATAATTCCATTAAGAAAAGCACTTTTAACATCCATCTGATAAAGAGTGATGTTATGTTGTGCAGCAAATGAAATAAGCAAACGAATAGACTCTAACCTTGCAACAGGAGCATAAGTTTCTGTGTAGTCTATGCCTTCTTGTTGACTGTAGCCTTGAGCAACCAGTCTTGCTTTGTTCCTTTCAACTTCTCCTTTCTCATTTAGTTTATTTCTGAAAACCCATTTTGTTCCAATGACATTGAAACCTTTAGGTCTTGGAACCGGATCCCAGACTTCATTCCTTGTGAATTGATTCAGCTCCTCTTGCATAGCTAAAATCCATTCATTATCTTCCAGAGCCTCATCAACAGATGTTGGTTCTATAATTGACACTAAGCCACAGAAGGAAGATTCAGAAGTTCTGAGAAATGCTCTTGTCCTTATTGGATCATCTTTCTTTCCAATTATCACATCCTCTGGATGAGAAGCTTTCATTCTGGAAGAAGATCCTCTGACTGTTGGTCTTTCAGAAATATGCAGATTGTCAAGTTGGGAAGTTAGAGGCGTAGCATCTGGGTTTGCTTCAGAGTCTTTGTCTTTAGTCTTGTCTGCCTCTGAGACTTCAGAGTCTGTGAGAATAACTTCTCTATCTGCAGAACTTTCAACTTGCTTTGGCTTTTCAGAGCCAAGCTTATCATCAAATCCAACATGAATGGATTCTTCCACAATCTGTGTTTCAGTATTGAATACTCTGTAGCCTTTAGAGCGTTCAGAATAACCAAGCATGAAACACTTCTGTGCTTTGGAATCAAACTTGTTCAGATGATCTTTAGTGTTAAGCATATAACAAACACATCCAAATGGATGAAAATAAGCAATGTTGGGCTTTCTGTTTCTCCACAATTCATAGGGAGTCTTTTCCAGAAGAGGTCTTACAGACACTCTGTTCTGAATATAACATGCTGTATTTATTGCTTCTGCCCAAAAGTATTTTGCCAGATTTGTCTCGTTGATCATGGTTCTGGCCATTTCTTGCAATGTTCTATTTTTCCTCTCTACAACTCCATTTTGTTGTGGAGTTCTAGGACAGGAGAAATCATGTGCAATTCCTTTTTCAGAAAAATATTTTTCAAAATATTTGTTTTCAAATTCGCCACCATGATCACTTCTGACTTTAATAATTTTGCATTCTTTTTCAGTCTGGACTTGATTGCAGAAGTCAATGAACACAGAATGAGACTCATCCTTGTGTTTTAGAAACTTTACCCATGTCCATCTGCTGTAGTCATCTACAATGACTAACCCATACTTCTTGCCTCTGATGGATGCAGTTTTCACTGGTCCAAACAGATCAATATGAAGTAATTCCAATGGTCTAGAGGTGGAAACAACATTTTTTGGTTTAAAATGAGATTTTGAAAATTTACCCTTTTGACATGCGCCACACAGAGCATCTGAATTGAATTTCAGATTAGGGAGTCCTCTGACCAGATTGAGTTTATTAATCTGAGATATACGTCTCATATTAATATGTCCCAATCTTCTATGCCAGACCCATTGCTCATCATTCACAGATAAAAGGCATTTTACATTTTGAACTTTAAGTTCTGAAAGGTTAATTTTGTAAATGTTGTTTTTCCTCTTTCCACTGAACAGGATTGAACCATTCTTTTGACATACAGCTTTGCAACATTTTTGATTAAAGATGATATCATAACCATTGTCACTTAATTGACTTATGGACAATAGATTATGTTTCAATCCTTCAACTAACAGAACATTAGAAATAGAGGGTAGGTTACCATTACCTATTGTACCAGAGCCAATGATCTTGCCCCTCTGGTTCCCTCCAAATTTCACGTCCCCTCCAGATCTAAGTTCCAGGCTTTGGAACATAGACCTTTCGCCCGTCATATGTCGTGAGCATCCAGAGTCCAGGTACCATGATTGGTGTCTGGATTTTGCTGCTAAGAACATCTGCAACAGGTATTATTTGACTTTTAGGTACCCAGATCTTCTTGGGTCCTTTGGGGTTAGATGTTCTGTGGTTTTGCCTAAACTTCTGTTTTTCAACATAGTGTTTATTCTGGCTAACCCTTGGCTTAAACACATAAGTACTCTTTTCAGAGCTTGTATGTTTAATATCATTCAGATGACCAAACTTGAAATGAGAATACAAAGGAGTCTTCTTGATGAAGAGTTTATCAACAGACTTTGGTTTGCTTCCAGAGGAGGATTCACATCCAATGCCTCTTCTGTTGTTCCCACTAACACCATAGATCATAGAAGCCATTTTGCTTCTGTCTATGCTTTTAGTGAGGAATCTTCTAAAACTTGAGTCATATTTTTCTAAAATATTTTCACTTGACTCTGTTTCAGTATCAGATTCTTGTTGAGTTGCTTCTAAATCATTTTTGAGTTTTAAATTTATTTCTTTCTGCTCAACAAGTTCTGTTCTCAGAAGATCAATCTCAGATTCAAGATTGCTTTTCAGCTTCTTGTATTTGAGTTTAATCTTGCTGTAGCTTTCCAACATGTCAGATAAACTTTCAACAAGTTCAGCTCTGGAGAGTTCAGAAAATACCTCTTCAGAGTCAGAGTCTGATTCTGACTCAGATTCAGATGATGACGTTCCTTCATCTTGATCATCTGTGTTGGCCATCAGCGCAACATTTGCACATTCTTCCTCAGATTCAGAAGATGATTCAGATTCATCTGAGTCATCCCATGTAGCCATCAGAACCTTTTTCTTTTTATCAAACTTCCTTTTGGGTTTTTCCTTTTGAAGTTTGGGACATTCACTCTTGTAGTGTCCAGGTTCTTTACATTCAAAGCAAGTGATCTCTTTCTTGCCAGATCTTCTGTGTCCAGAAGATTCTCTCTTTTGATCAGATCTTCTGAAGTTGTTGAACTTTTTCCCTTTGTGCTTCCAGAGTTTGTTGATCCTTCTGGACAGCATAGATAGTTCATCTTCTTCTTCAGAAGAAGATTCCTCAGAGCTTTCTTCATTAACCTGCAAAGCTTTAACAGATTTGTTAGATTTAAAAGCTAAGGATTTACCTTTATCTTTCTTCTGGGGTTCATCTTCCTCCAGCTCAATCTCATGACTTCTCAAAGAACTGATGAGTTCTTCTAATGAGATTTTGTTCAGATCCTTGGCCAGCTTCAATGCAGTCACCATAGGTCTCCATCTGGTAGGAAGACTTCTGATGATCTTCTTGACATGATCAGATGTTGAGTAGCCCTTGTCCAGAACTTTCAACCCAGCTGTTAGAATCTGAAATCTGGAAAACATAGTCTCAATGTTCTCAGATTCTTCCATTTTGAACGCTTCATACTTCTGTATCAGCGCCAGAGCCTTTGTTTCTTTCACCTGAGAATTTCCCTCATGAGTCATTTTGAGAGACTCAAACATATCATGAGCAGTTTCTCTGTTGGTAATCTTCTCGTACTCTGTATGAGAGATTGCATTCAGAAGTATGGTTCTGGCTTTGTGATGATTCTTGAATTCTTTCTTCTGCTCCTCAGTCATTGATTTTCTATCAATCTTTTTGCCATCCTTAGTAGGATGTTCATACCCATCAATGACTAAATCCCAGAGATCAGCATCATACCCCAAGAAAAAACTTTCAAGTCTATCCTTCCAATAATCAAATTTTTCTCCATCAAACATTGGAGGTTTGGTGCTGATTCTGTCTCCTTCATATTTGTTGCTTGATGTAGGAATATCACCCATATTAGCAACCAAATAAATAACAGAGTATTTTTCTCACTGGATCTTTATCTGTCACGGTTAAGCGAATGCACACTCAGAACCAGGCTCTGATACCAACTGAAGGTGAGAAAATACTTAGAAGGGGGGGTTGAATAAGTATGACAGAAAATAATCAAAGATAAAAACACACGTATTTTTATCCTGGTTCGTTGAACTCAACTACTCCAGTCCACCCTTTTCAAGAGTGATTTGCCTTTCTCAACAAGGACTTAATCCACTATTCAAATCAACTGATTACAAATAGTAACACCTAAGAACAACTGTTCTTAGTCTTCTCAAGAGCTACTGATCTACCTAGATCCTCTTAAGGAAAACTTCCTTTACAAATTAATGTAATACAATGTAAGAGTAAGAAATTGCTTCTAAGAAAGCTATAAACACAACTGTGTTATTTCTCTAAGTTTAGAACAATGTATGAACAGTGAAGAATATGAGTGCTTTTAGCGTGAGAGAGTTCTTGCAATAAGTTCGTCAATTTCGTCACTTGAAGAATGAGCTATGATGTCCTTTATATAGCCACTTGAATATTGGAGAGAATATTTTACCGTTAGAGAAGATATTTCCAATATCAAATAGTACTGTCCTTTGTACTATTGCAGCAGAGAGACGGCGCACAAATAGTGGGTGTAGCAATTGTCTGCTGAGCTGTGATTATACCATATATGGAATGTACCAGAGGAATAATATTCTTGCAGAGAATTTTGTCTATCCCAATTAAGGAAAGATTTGCTGGCATATTCCAACGGATATATTAAAATAATCTTCTTCAAATAATTCTTCAGATAGTTCAGATCAACAATCAATATCAGAGTCTTCAGTCTTCAGATTCTTCTGGAAACTTCAGAGCATAAGATGTTCTTCAGATGTTGATGAATCAGAGTCTGATGCAGCTGTGTGCTTGAAGCGTAACATGCTCTTAGATCAGAGTCTTCACTCATTCAGAGTCTCTTCACTCAGAGTCTTCTTTCATTCAGATTCTCTTCACTCAGAGTCTTCTTTCATTCAGATTCTTGATAATAGATGCAGAATCTTGATAACTGAGCTCTTATACTTCAGATTCTTCTAATCTTCAGATGCTCTTGAGCCATTCAGAATACATTGTTCACATCAATTTTGCTCTTTAAGATTAAAATCTTTTGTGCCTGTAGAAAACAGTTTAGAACAAATTTAGAGAGTATAATTCTTGTATACAAATTATCATTTATGTTATCATCAAAACATAGAGATATTACTAAGACACAATCTGTGCTCTTACATTTTATTGTTGGAAATAGTTTTGGAAAAGTTTATGCAAAACAGATTTTTGCTTCACAAGGAGGTCACTTTCAATGCTTGCAAGAAGGTTGTGATCTGAGGAATGAGAGAGATTTTTCCTGGTTTCTAGCTCAATCTGGTGTTTTTTTTTGGATGTGAGGAGAGTTTCCTATCTATAGGAAAGGTTAGAGAGCAAGTGGTATGGGAAGTTCAGATCATTTTGCCAAGTTTGCCCTTTTTGGAGGCAAAATGTGCAAATCCAACTTGGGATCTCTTTTCTGAGCATGAGCCACCTCCCTATGTGTTTCATCATCATTAATAGCCTGCAAATAATGGTCATGAAGTGAAGGAAAGAGTGTAGCTGATGTAGTAGCTGAGTTGTGACAAAATTTGCAAAAACGTTTCTCTCTCCTTGCCACTTGCATCCACTTGCAAGAATAAACAATTCATTTAATCTCATTCTGGTTTTTTGCTCATGGAAATGCATTCTAATCTCATCAATTAAGTCCCTAAGAATCAAATAAATAGTTAAGCAAGTGATTAGAAAAGGTTTGAATGGTTTATACATCAAAATGCAAGTGCTGAACTTGGTTTTATGACGTGAAAAATTCCCAACTTGCCCTCTTTGATTCTCCCTAACCACAAAGGTTGAGAAAATTCTCTTGTACTTTTTAAAAATCCCCAAATATGATCTGCAACATTCATGTTTTACAAAAGTTCAAATTACAAAAGGAACTATGTCAAAAATCCTCTTAAAGTTGGCTGCAAATTTAACTTACAAGTCAAGAAACATGAAAAATTTTCAAAGTGTGGAAATCCTTCACAACTTGATGAGCTTGTAACTCAAAATTTATGCATTTTTGGACCTCAACGGACACTTTTGTAAGGCTCCTCAAGATATTTCTAACAAGCTTTGAACCATTCCAATTGGATGTGTGGTTAGGAAGTTATGATCATTTCAAGCTGGCTTAAAATTAGGGTTTTTCATGAACTCTAGTTTCTTGATTTGCAAGTTATCCATCAATCCTTGATTAAATCTCCACTAAAATCACTATTTAGGCACAAAGTGATCTTGGAAAACTTGCTTGCTTCAATTTGGGGTCAAAACCCTAAAAGTCTAAGAGTTGACTTTCTAGACAGACGAACCAAACAATTGAAATCTTCAGGATCGACCCTCGTGTTATGGGTTCTTTGAGCCTTTCAAACTTCTTGAGGAGACTTTAATAAGTCATAGGAGTACCATTAACCATGACTCAAGCTTTGGAAACCCATTTAGACCAAAATTCAAACTTTAGTTGACTTTTTCCACCGGAAACCCTAATCAGGGTTTTGCACTGCACTGCTCCTATTCTTTTGGTAAAAACCTCAAATAGAACTTTCTCTTGGCAAGATATGAGCCCCTTAATGATGTGAAGACTTGAGTTTTAGATGATAAATCTTAAACTTTGACTGATAAGTCCATGGGATTCTTGATTTTGACAGTGTGAAGCCCTAATCCACCTGCATCTTGACAAAGATTATCTTGAAAAAGGTTAGGGTCAGATGACACATACTTGATGCACCTAGAATGATAATGGAATCTAGGGGTCAAAATTTGGGGTATGACAACCACCAACGTTTATCAATGGCCAGTTTTAAGAGTTGTCCATACTCATAGTCAGAAGAAGCCAGCTGGAGTACATGAAGTTATTGAAACTACTAAAACTTTAGCCACAACATTTGGAGTCAAGAATGTTGAAACATGTAAGATCATTACACTTAGAAGTGGAAAAAAAAATGTGAATGATCAACCTCTATAAGACATGATGTGCCAACTGAAGAACTGTCAGTTCAAGACAATTCAGAAAAAAAGAAAGCTGAGTTCAGTGACGAACTGAGTTCGAAAGAAGAAAATGATGAAATAATACTACTAGAAAGAGCTACATTGAAGACCACTGACACTACTTCAAATCTTGAAGAGCAACCTGAAGTCGTGCCAGAGGTCGACAAAGTGCACAGATTTACTCAAGAAAGACCACCACCTCCCTTTCCTCAAAGAATAAAAAAAGCCAAGGAAGAACAACAATTAAGCAAGTTCATGGAAATTCTTAAACATCTTCATATCAACATTCTATTGATTGATGTTATTCAAAAAATTCTCGATTACTCTACATTCATGAAATATGTTCTCATAAAAAGAAAGAGGGTAGGAGAATTTGCAACTATTGCATTAACTCAAGAGTGCATCCAGCTTGTGCTACGAACACTACCTCCCAAATTGAAGGATCTTGGCAGTTTTACTATTTTATGTAACATTAGAAATACATTATATGGCAGGGAACTATGTGACCTTGGAGCAAGTATTAATCTCATGCCAATATCCATATTCAAGAAACTGGGGATTGGAGTTGTCATGCCTACAACAATCATACTTTAACTTGCAGATAGGATTATATGTTATCCTTAAGGAAAAATTAAAGATGTGCTAGTCAGGATGGGAAAGTTTGTATTCCCTACTGACTTTATTATCATGGATTTCAACACTAATGACGAAACACCCATTCTATTGGGAAGACCCTTCCTTGCCATGAGGAGAACTTTGATTGATGTGGAAAAAGAATAAGCCACCATGAGGGTGAATGGAAAAAAAGTTGTCTTCGATGTTCTAAACGCTTTGCAATATCCAAATGAAGAGGTAGCTACCTGTTCTATGAACTTAAGTTGGTAAAGTATCATCCATGAGAACTTTCTCGAAAGCAACAATGTCTTGAAGCAAGAATTTGGGAAGTTAGATAAAAAAACAACAACCAACATGATGGCATTACGAGTGGACCTTTTGTGTGAAACAAGTGGAAAGGAAGAGCCTGTGAAAGCTCTTGAATTATCTTCAGATAAGAAGAAGCACAACCTGCCTTCACCAGAAAATCCTCTTGATTTTAGACTTAAGTAACTTCCTGCTCACCTATGGTATCCTTACCTAGAGGCAAGTCAGAAACTGCCAGTAGTGGTTGCTACAGATTTTTATGATGAGCATAAGGATCAATTGCTGACACTTTTCAAGAAATACAAGAAGGCAATTGCTTAGAAAATATCTGACATCAAGGGAATTAGTCCCACAGTTTGCATGCTCAAAATTTTATTGGAGGACAATTCCAAGAACAACATTAAAAGTAAAAAAAGCTTAAATCCAATCATGAAGGAAGTGGTGAAGAAGGAAATTATCACATGGCTGGATGCTCAAATCATCTACTCTTTCTTTGATAGTGTGTGGGTGAGTCCTATACAATATATACCAAAAAAGGGAGGCATGAAAGTCATGGTCAATGAAAAAGATGAGATAATCCCTATAAGAACTGTGACTGGTTTGAGGGTTTGCATGGGCTACAGGAAGCTGAACAAAGCCACATGAAAATACCATTTCCCCCTGCCCTTCACTGACAAAATGTTGGATAGATTGGCTGGTAAGGAATTCTATTGCTTCCTTGATGGGTATTTTGGCTTTAATCAAATAGCTATTGCACCTGAAGACCAAGAGAATACCGCATTCACATGTCCTTATGGTACTTTTTCCTTTAGAAGGATGCCCTTTTGATTTTGCAATGCTCCAACCACACTTCAACGTTGCATGATGGTCATTTTTTCCAGATATTATTAAGAGTTCCATGGAAGTTTTCATGGATGATTTCTCTATTTTTGGAAAGTCTTTCAAGAAATGCCTGGACAATTTAGATATGATGCTGAATAAATGCGAAGAAAATAATCTGGTTTTAAATTGGTAAAAATGTCATTTCATGGTAAATTAAAGGATTGAGCTAGGCCATAAGATCTCAAAGAAAGGGTTGGAAGTGGATTAAGCTAAAGCGGAAGTGATATAAAAGCTGCAACCACCTGTGAATATCAAGGGAATTAGGATTTTTTTAGGTCATGTTGGATTCTACAGGAGGTTTATCAAGGATTTTTCCAAGATAACTAAACCATTATGTCAGCTGTTGCAGTATGATGCGCCATATGTCTTCAGTTAGGAATGCATGCATGCTTTTAATTTGCTTAATAAAGCATTGATCTCTGCATCTATAGTGAAAGATCCTGACTGGACGAAACCCTTTGAACTTATGTGTGATGCTAGTGATTTTGCTATTAGAGTTGTGTTGGGTCAAAGAAACAACAAAGTATTCCATGCCATCTGCTATGCTAGAAGAACTTTAATAGAAGCACAAATTAACTATAACACAAATGAGAAGGAACTACTGGCAGTGGTGTTCGCTTTTGATAAATTCAAATCTTATCTAGTAGGAACAAAGGTGGTTGTCTATACTGATCATGCTGAAATTAAGTATCTTGTTTCCAAGAAGGATGCTAATCCTAGGTTGATAAGATGGGTACTGCTATTGCAAGTGTTTAATCCAAATATTAGAGACAAGAAATGTGTGGAGAACTTAGTTTTTAATCATCTCTCAAGGTTTCTAGAGGAGGTTCAGAGTCAAAATAATGAGTTAATTCAAGAAAGTTTCCCTGATGAGCAACTGCTACTGATTACTTCTTGCATGATACCATGGTACGTTGACATTGTGAACTACCTGGTTAGTAGATACATCCCATTTGAATTAAATTCTCAATAAAGGAAAAGATTCTTCTATATGACCAAGAGTTATTTTATGGATGAAACTTTTCTTACAAGATGTGTTGACCAGCTGCTTAGGAGATGTGTTGATCAAGCAGAGTCACGATATGTCTTGCCTGCTTGTCATGATGGTCCTTATGGAGAACACTTTGGAGGGACTAGAGCTGCTGCAAAAGTTCTTCAATCAGGTTATTTATGGCCTTCTCTTTTTAAAGATGCCCATTATTTAATTAAGAGTTGTGACAGATGCCAAAGGATGGGGAACATCTCCATGAGGTAATAAATGCCTCTCATAAACATCCTTGAAATAGATTTATTTGATGTATGGGGCATAGACTTCATGGGGACATTTTTTTAATCTTTTGGAAATCTTTACATACTGGTGGTTGTTTATTATGTCTCTAAGTGGATAGAGGCAGTAACAACTCCCTCTAATGATGCCAAGGTTGTGACTAAATTCTTGCTGAAAAACTTTTTTTTTATAAACATGGCATGTCTAGAGCCATCATTAGTGACGAGGGGAATCGTTTTTGCAATAAATTGTTTGAAAATATGATGGAAAAATATGGAGTCAACCATAAGGTTTCTACGACCTACCATCCATAAAATAGTGGGCAAGCTGAAGTGACAAATAGAGGGATAAAAAGGATAATAGAGAAAGTAGTAAATCCATCTAGGAAGGATTGGTCAAAGCACTTAGGTGATGCCTTTTGGGCTTATAGAGCATCTTACAAAAATCCTCTAAGAATGTCTCCTTATAGACTTGTCTATGGAAAATCATGCCACTTGCCAATTGAGTTGGAACATAAAGCATTTTGGGCTATGAAAAACTTGAATTTCAATTTAATTGTTGTTGGGCATGCCAGAATGCTCCAACTCAATAATCTTGAGGAACATAGGTTATTTTCTTATGAAAGTGTTGAGTTGTACAAGGAAAAGACAAAGAGGTGGCACGACATGAAGTTCCAGAAAAGAGAGTTAGTTGAAGGCCAAAAAGTTCTTTTGTTCAACTATAGACTTAAGCTTTTTCCAGGAAAACTCAAGTCTAGATGGTATGGTCCCTTTAAGTTAGTAAAGATTTATCCTCATGGGGAAGTAGACTTGTTGAATGAACGAACAGGTGAGGAATTCATGGTAAATGGTCAGAGAGTGAAGTATCATTTGGGAGAACCCTTTCACAACACAAGGGTCACTTTGGATTTAAATGAATCATTTTAGTAGTGTTGAAATCAGGCTACAATACTGTAAAATAGAGCTACTATGAGGCATACCATATTAACTTTTTTATTTCTTTTTTATATTTTTATGTTTTTAGATAATGATTGATGAATTAAGAAAGTTTGGTAACGTTACTAACAAGAGATGACATGTGCAAGGAAGCATTGGGTACCTCACAAAAGAGTAGAGAGATTTGAAGCATACTAAAAAAGGAAATTTTGCAAATAAAGAGAAATAGGAAAAGTATGAGAGTATCTTCCGCGCACGCAAACAATTTGTGGAGCCTTGTGAGTGACGTCAGGGTGGACAGGAAAATTAATGAATTGTCTGCCACTCTCATGATTATCATCACTCCCACAAGTAACCACCCACTTCTGAAACCCTAAACGGTTACCTCTCCCTCTTTCTTGGCATTTTTTAGATTGTAACCCTTTCATCTCTCTCTCTCTCTCTCACTCTCACTCTCACTCACTCACACGCATACACACACACACACACGTATACACACACACACACACATACACACACGCACATGCACACACACACACACACACACTCTATCTATCTATCTATATATCTATCTGTCTATCTCTCTCTCTCTCTCTCTCTCTCTCTCTCTCTCTCTCTCCTTTAAAAACACACTAACTCATAAATTTACCTTCACAAATTTTAACCCCACTCTTCTAGAATCGTATCAAAAATCTCTGTCTATCGACTTGTCCTTTCACCCTTATCCCTTAGAAAATTTAAACTTTCCTCTCAAACCTAACCTTAATTTTGCAATGGAACCCTCTTAATCTGGTGGAAGATACAAGATGTATGCTCGTAAAAGTTCCATGCCTGTGGTAGCCTTTTCTGATAAGGAAGGCTCTGATATGGAAGTCTTTATCAATGGAGATGCACATCAAAGGTTTTCTGACTAGTTTTCTAAAATGAGTGTTCACTCAGAAAGGGGTTTCTTATTTAATCTGGAGGATGAGAACATGGGTCTACTAGGAGACTTAGGGCATCTGGTTAAGACAATGAAGTGGACTAAATTCTATAAGTAGCCACAACCCTATAACGTCCAGCTCGTGAAGGCATTCTACGCCAACCTACTTGACACAACCAACAAGAAAGTAGAAGTGAAGGTGCGTGGAGTGAAGGTGTCTTACTCTAAAGCGGCACTAAATTTGGTGTTTGGGCTAACTAATGTGGAGGATACCTACTAGAACCTATTGGAAAAGTATGATGACCAAGATTTCATTGTTTACATGGAGTCTTTATGTAACCCTAGAGTTAAGTGGGTAGAAGCTGGTTGCGAAAATACGGTTAAGAGGATGGATCTGCGTCCTGAATACAAGATATGGTATCAGTTTGTCAAACACTCTTTGTGCCCTACTGCGCATAATGAGATTGTTAGCAAGGCTAAGTTAGTGTTGCTACACTGCATCACTTTATTCAGTGAGGTGAATATGGCAAAGATAATCGTCCAAGGAATTCAAGCTTAATCTAAGAAGAAAAAAGGCATGTTATGTTTCCCCTGTCTAATTATTGCTCACTGCAAAAGACAGTGTACCTCAAAAGACCATTGATGAGGTCTGTCATCCTCATGATGCTTTTGACAAAGCCATACGAACTTTAATGAAGCTAAAAGGCAGAAAAAGGCTATCTGAGGCAGGACAATAGAAGACAAGGGAAGGAGAAAGTTTTGAGACCAACTAAGTATTGTGGAGAGTATTACTGCAAATGCAGAAGAATCATCATGACTTTTACAAGTTTTCCAAGGACAAGTTTGAATGGCAGAAGAATATTTATGAATGGAGTTATGGAGAGGAGATGCCAGTGCATGTCTTCCCAAATCACATTCTAAGGGAATTAGAAGAAGAAAATAAGGAAGAAATTAAGGGTGATGAAGGGAAGAAGAGTAAAAAGAAGAAGGATAAAAAAAAAATATAATGAAATCTGGGAAGTGTGCAGCGTCATCTTCTGGCGTGCCCAAACACGACAGCCTAGAGAAACCCAAAAAGAAGGCTAGTAAGGACAAAAAGCCTAAGAAAGTGATGACTACTGAAGTACCACTGAAAACAATATTGAGAAAAGTGTGGACCCAAACAAAGAAGCTGAAGAAGAGATGTCAAATGAGGACGAACGAACCTTGAATGAGCTTATAAAACAAGCAACCAAGAATGTTGAAGAAAACCAAACAAGTGTTGAGAAAAGTGAAAATGTCAACAATTAGGAAGAAGCTGAGCAGAAGGGCGATAATGAAGAAGTATTGGGTGATGAGTTGAGGATTGTGCTAAAGACTCACACAAATTTTAGACTGATGTAGAGTTTGAGACTGAGGCGAGCATCGACATGACCCCTGTGGTCACTCTAGAAAAATTGAAACTATCTAAAAGCTCCCATGTTCCAACCAAATCAACCCAATAACCAAAGACTCCTGAAAAGATCAAGTCACCAGTTAAAAGAAGCCCTGTGAAGTAAAAAGAGGTGACCATATATGTCAGGATGGGAGATATATCGAAGGCACCAAAAGCTATAGCAAAACCAATTATGTAGAAAGCTGATGAAAAGAAAGAGGTTAGGAAAAATAAGAAGAATGACCAAGTTGTGAGGAAAAGAACCAGGCTTATGGCCTAGCTGGTATTTTCTCTTGACTCTACAAGTTGACAAGTCATGTCGTGCCATTTCTCACCAAATGACATTGAGGACCCTGTCTTTACTCTATGCTTGGGGGTATGGCAGCCACCATCATGACTATTGCTTACCAAAAATTTCTCTATCAATCTAATCATCTTTAGGTCCTAATATGTTTATGTTTTGTCAATATGCTAAGCTGTTAGTCCAATGTCCTTGAAATAAATGAAATTATGCTTATTATGCTTTGTTTATTTCTAGTAGAGTAAATTGTTTTTATGTTAAAGTAAAAAGAAACACAACTAAACACAACCCCTATAATGTGTTTTTGATAACTCTTTTCATGCCTCTAATAGTCAAAAAAGTAGAAAGCCTTTTGAAATTTTGAATTGCTTTAAATATGAAATAAGAGCTCATTGTAGGATTTAGTTAGGGGAGGCTCACACTGTTGTTTAAAGACTTAGTACATAAGATGCATTGTATATGCTAATAAACACAGCAAAGTGTGTGAATGAAGTAAACAAATGAGCACTTTATAAATAAGTTCTTATGCCTGAAACTGGAGGAACAATGGATGTCTTCACCATTAGTAACAGGTTGGACTCATTAGAAGTGAGATCCCATCAAGTGAAAAGGTGGAGCATCTAGCAAAATTGTGAGGAAAAAAAACAATGAAAAATAAATGCATGTGTAATCCTAAGTATACAAAAAAAATATAACAAAGTAGTTAAACCCCTTCTAAAACTAAAAGACAAACTCTTGGACCATATGATGAGGCAACCAAAGTTGAAAGTAGGCTAGCCATCTTGATTAAAGAGTAGTGGCATGACTGGTAACATCGACATAACTCTATACACACACACACACACACTCCAGATTGGTACCAGTGTTGAATTGTGCCAATTTTAGAAAACATTCCTCTGAGTTGAGTTTTGAGTTTGTGATGAGTGAGACTATTAGTAAGGGTGGTTGTTGGTTGGTTTAGTTTCTATGTAGTTAACTGTCGCATCACTTGAGGGCAGGAATGATTCAAGTTTGGGGTATGATAACCCGCATTTTGTGAGTTATTATACAACCTAATCTATTATTTAACACTAGTAGAATTATCATTTTATTTATGTTCTAATGCATTATAGATGTTTCGGTCATTCTAGCTTAGAGCATAATAGGTGCTCTCTTTTGTAGTTTTGATATGTTTGTTGCTTGTTTAAATAATGTTATGATTAGCCGAGGCAAGGAAGTTGAGGGCATGACCTGGGAGTTCAAGCTAGAACAAAAATGAAGTCAGTTAAGAGATGAAATGAAGAACCATCTCAATCAACTGGATAAAGAGTTGCATTAGGAAGGAATATTTGTTTGTGTGTTGGTAGAGCTCCCTCAAGATGAGTGTATAAGACTCATGACGCTAGAAGACAAACGAAGGTACAATAGTACATCCTCAACGAAACGCGCCTTGCAGAAAGAACAACGCCACCTATGCCCCCTGTCGTAGTAGACTACCACGTTACACCTTGTCCCCCACTACCGTCTTTATGCTTGATTCCTTATAGACGAAGCTGAAGGAAGTAAAGGAATATTTTAATTTAATAGTTGGGCTTTATATGATCCTAAGAAAGCCCATGATCCAAGATAAGAGAGATAGAAACCCTAGCTGAAGGCTTATATATATATACCATATTGAAGTTTGCTAAGAGAGTTTAGTACCTTATAGAAAAACACAAAGAATATTATTATCAATAAGAGTGGAGAGAAAGGGAGTTTCTTCTTCTCAACTATTTTAGTGCTAACTGCTGGAGCCTAGCGTGACTGAAGTCATCACTTGTTGGTTATCCACCACAAGGAAGCTTCAAGTTACTCTTAGGTTTCTATTTCTTTTTCATATTTTGTTTAATAAAGTTTCCTTTTAGAACCAGCTTTGTAAGTTATACTCAGATCTTCATGAGCTAAACCTTTTGTTTGTTAAGTAATGAGAAGTTAATATGAAGTTTTTCATGTTAAAATAATGTATTGTTTAGTGCCTTGTTTTATTATGTGGTAACATGTTTAAATCATTTTCTTTGAATGATCAACTTAGAAAAAAGATAAAAGCTTGTTGTTGTGAGAGATCCAACAATAAGTGGGTTTCATTATAAAAATGGTTGCATGATTAGGATAGAGATATTCACTCACCTAGTTTGCTTAGAGATAAGAAACTACAACTATAAAGGAATTTCAGGAGACAAACAAATGTATCCTAGGGTTATAAGTGAGACTTAGATATTTGTTCCCTTGCCCTTATGTGCATGCTTTTGATGTTGTAGAAATACACTCCTAGATCACTACCTAACCTTTTCTGGCACGACACACCATAACATATACACATAATTACTTCATACATATTAATGGATCATAGCTCAACATACACTCTCTTGATATAATCACAACTCTTTCTCTGTAATAGTAATTTACTAATTTAAGAAACATTGAACTTATGACAACCTATTATTATTTTTTACTCCTGCTCATACTTAACATCTAAAGATAGTTTCTTATAAAATTGACCTAAGTTACTTCCACTCCATGTCGGTACAATATCCTTTTTTTTTTATTACTTGATACTTGTAACAAACATGTATACTTGCACGTAACACATTTTCAGTTAACACCAATCATCCTCAGGATGCTCTTTTCCCAAATTACACATTTGTCATTGTCGCTACTGCGAAAAAGGACCAGCAAAGACAGAAGAGTCACCACCATTCGTTATTTATCCCAAAGAGGGGGAAAGGAAACGATCAGAGAAAACCTACCAAAAAGGGAAAAGACAGGTCATCGCAAGAGAATCTTGGGTTTGGGAGTCGGCTACACAAGGGGAAGGTATGAGCACCCCTCACATTTGTTGTACTCAATGGGATCCACGCTTGCTGTCTATCTAAAAGGGTGTTACTCTATCAAAAGGTTGGCTCACAAGGACAAAAGAAAATAAAAGAGACTTGATAGAGCATCGCTGCTCTATGCCTACGTACTCCCTCGTGCAATGGGAAAATCAGAGTCAACGTAGTTCGGAAAACTACGGGTGAAGGGGGGAAAGGTTGCTCGCCAAGACATCGTCGTCTTGTGCCTACGTATCCTCATCTGGTATGAGAAATCAGAGAAAACATAGTTCGGGGTGACACGACCACAGATTAGTTCAAGTGTTTTAACTGAGTAGAGTTAAACCTTCGTTCTAGCAGTTAGGGACGATGTCTGTTTGCGGTAGAACCAAGACTTAACACACTCTTTCTGAAAATGATTTTCCAAACAATCCCGAACGATTAAAAGGTTTGATGTTTTGTTTTGTGTTTTTTAACAAGAAGTGAATTGAGTTAAGTTTGTAACTCATGTTGCACTAAAGACTATGACTTGAGAGCGAATGCGTCGCATATCGCCCAAAGGGCATACGCTAAACACTCTAGACAATGTAAGAGGAGGCCCCCCACCTATCATTCCTCAAGTACTTAAGGCTCGTAGCGTACGACATTTATTATCCTTTATTAGGTGTCTTATGAAAGTTATGAGATGAGAAGAGAAGACACAAACTCTAAGGGGAAACTAATCAACCCTAATGTTATCATGCAAAGTGATTCTAAAGTTAGGATTGAAAGGGGAAATCCTAGTGTTATCATGCAAAGGATTGAACACCTAATGTCTTTCCTACTCCCATCTTAAATAGAGGGACTAGGAATCCTAAGGGATCATGGCAAAAGACCAAGTAAACACTTAGCAATTCAATCACAAATGAAAAGAGATGAAAGATGAGAGTGACTTAAACAAATCAATGCAATTAGAGATGCAAACATGAAATGAAAGAAGGCAACAAGAGAATGACTTAAATAGGTCAACAAGATATGAGATGAAATGAGAGAAGCAAGCTCCTACAACCATCAACCATCGATCATCACAAAAGAATAGGAGGAAAAAAGTGTGGGGCAGCCACCACCACAAGCACATCTCAACCAAATAATTCTTGAAACTCAAGCAAAGCAAATGATCATTCATCACTTGAACAACATCCACATGATATGCATTCAAGTGGAAACCGAACATCACGTGTCGAAGAAATGAGATCAAACAATCAAGAATAGTGGAACATGTCCAAAACAACCCACATAAATGCATCATATCAATCCATGAAGATTCAAGGTGAGAAGAAATCAAAACAAGCTTGAAAACAATCAAAAATTGCATTCTGGTTCAGTGTTAATCGGTTAAGCCTATTGGTTAACCAGTTAACCACTTGAAATTTTTTTGAAATTGTACTGGTTAACCCGTTAACCACCTAAAAATTTGTAAAATTGCACTGGTTAACCGGTTAACACTTTTGGTTAACCCGTTAACCACCTAAAAATTTGAGAAATTGCACTGGTTAACCCCTTAACGCTTTTGGTTAACCCGTTAATGTTGTACCAGAAGCAGAAAAAACAGCAATTCAAAAGAACTTTCAGTAATTAATCAATTATGTAATAATCCAAATGATCATGTAATCAATTATGCATGAATTTAACACCAAAAATTAGTGATCAAACAACATGTAAACACATTCAAGTATTTAGATCACAAATCACTAACAAAAATTTCTCCACTATTTTGGCCATTCGAACCATCTTGGATTTTGGAAAGTTCTTTCTCAAAGAGTGGCGGATGAATCTTGAGCTTCTTTGAAATGATTCGGAGTTGCAGCATGCATCTCAACTACAACGACATTACCATGTTCAGGTAATAGATTAGCTTGGACATTTGTGCCTTTGAGAAACAAAATTCCTTTTCGCACTAGTCTTTGCACTTCATGTTTCAAAGGAAAACAATCTTCAAGACCATGCCCTGGTGCGCCCTGATGGAAAGCACAACGAGCCTCTGGTTTATACCACCATGGAATATCTTTTGGAACAGCAGGAGGAGACCTGGTCTTCACAAGATTCATCTGTATCAAGACAGGAAATAATTCCGCGTACGACATCGAAATCGGATCAAATTGCATTTGCTTTTGAACACAACTTTGCTGATCAATCTTTTGTTGTGTATGTTGTTGCTTACTTTTGTTATGAGATCTTCTTAGCTTTCCTTGTGAAATAGCGCTAGCAACATGTTCTTTCTCCTTGGAAAAACCATTTCCATACTTCTTAGAACTGCTAGAAGAACCATTTTCTTTGGTCAACCATCCTTTCCGGACACCTTCTTCGAGACACATCTCGGTAACATGATTGGAAGCGCTAATGGGAGCCACAGAAATGAGTGTTGAAATGATTTCAGAAATCACAGTCTTTTGTAGTGGAGTCTGAGAAACATGAGGAGAAAGTTGATTCTGAGCAACAACCAGAGTTTCAACCAAAGTAGAGATCCTTTCCATACCATCCCTCAAAGTAGCCAATTCCTCGCGAAGCTCGCGATTCTCTTGTTGCAACTGATCCATCTTTAGCTCGAGTATTGTAGTGATGCGACAACTTGTCTGAACAAAGACCAAGAACAGGAAGTAAATAAGACACCCGGGAAAGGCAAGATACAATGCATAATGATGCTTGATGCAAATGCAAATGCAAGTTTTCAAGGAACTATAAAGCAGTTTGCAAACATTACATTAAGATAACACACTGGATATACCAAAAATCTCATTTCATTAATATTGAAAGAATTACAGCTTTGAAGTACAGTTTCATCAATCTTACAACACAAGAGAGAAAGAAATCTAGTTCTAATGAATTTTGTCTGAAAACGACCCAACTCTGAGCTGATACTTCTTGTGAAGCCTCTTGATTTATTTTATATAGCTGATCTTCATGGTGTCTTTCTCTTTTACGAGTCAATCCACGATACCCTTCCAAGAACCGGAGGTAAGAAGATGAACAGATGATGATATGCTAGAGGAAAATAAATCCTCTAAATCCCTGGATCTCTTCATGACACGTCGCTCAAGAAACTCAATGAACACTTACACACCCATAAGATAGGCATACTCCCCTAAAGTTGGCAATAGTTGATAATCTGGGAAAGTAAATCAACGATGCAACAGATCGTAGAACTGGACCAAGGTATTAAGAATCCCCTCTTCAACATCAGTCCTTAGAATAATCAACAGTTTCCTAAACAACATTTGAAATCCACAGGACTAGATACCAAAGATCCAAACTTTCTCAACTCTTGTAAGTCAAAACTCGTGAAAATGTACTTCTTAGTGTTACTTCTTTCAATATCCATGATTCTAAAAAAAATTTGCAATATTTGCAAAAAAAAATAAAAAAAATAAAATAAAAAATAAAATCTCTGAGTTCCTTGAAAACTGAGAAAAAATGCTCATGAATGAATAGATGCAAGATGCAACACCCATAAACAAGACATACAAAGCACACAGGTTCAAAGGTTCGGCGCGAGCATGGAGGCAAAGGTAAGAACCAACCAACCCACAATGGTATGTACTATGGTTATATCATCACCTGTAGAACAAGGTTCTAAAAAGTTCCCAGAATAATAATTCCATCTTTTATTGGCTTAAACGACTACTCGTCGGCCAACAATATTCTCAAGAGAAACTCATCTGAGTGTGGTATCGTGTAACGACTAATTCAAGTCTACACCTGAACAGCCACCGCACCACGTCCTAATAAGGCCAAGATGGGTTAAAGGGTTCTAAGGTCCTCAGCTTCTCAGGCTCCCAATCGGAAAAAGTAATATCAATTACGACTACTCATAAGACATCAGTAATTCCAAAGGGGCCTCCACCGAGCGGGGGATCTCAAGTCAGCTTAGTAAGGACTACTCCACGTAAGCCAACAAGACTATACTACCCTCCTATCATAAGTGCACTCAAGTCCGGGTATAGGACTTATCTCACCACACAGATTACCAGGCACCAAAACAGAACAATCAATAACAAACAAGTCAAACAAAAAACAATAAATAAATCAAAGTAGGCAAAACCCACTAGGAACCTAAATGTCCCCAGCAGAGTCGCCACTTTTCTGTAGCGGTAAAAATCGTGAGTGTAAGTTATTGATTAACTTAACTCAAAGAAAACAAGAGTCGCCACCGCACTTTTATTTTATCCCAAAAAGGAAAGGAAAAAGAGCGAACAAAACCAAAGAGTTCTAAAATAAGAACAAGAGACAGAGATCGGGGTAAGGGGGTTGGTTACGCAATGGGAAGGTGTTAGCACCCAAAACGTCTATAGTACTCTATAGGAGCCCTTTGAAATACTTACGTTTTTTGGTTTGAAAATGGTTTGTTTGAAAAGAGATTGGGGAGATGAGAAGGGGATTATTTTTTTTAGATTTTTGTGTTTGGAGAGACTTATCGCCTCATGCCTACGTACCCACAAAGTGCAATATGGGATCAAAACCCCGTAGTTCGTGGTACAAATGACAAAAATTTGTTGGTTTTGATTGATTTTAGATGTAAAGACAAGTCGTCATTTTAAGGAGAAAACTGCGACTATTCACCCACGAGTATTAAGACAACATCTGCGTCACATAAAGATGGAGGATTTGCTTGGATTATCAACAAGACTATCACTCAACGTCAACGTGGAAAATGTCAAAGTCTTAATAATATGGGGAATAGGAGACTTACATCTCAACTATAGAAATGAATCATGTCTAAACTTTATGAAAAGTTTTGAAGTGAAAAAGTGCATAAAGGCACAAAAAGAGTTGATGAGTTTTTGTATTTTTTATGTCTTTTGAAATTGGTCAAAGCATGATTAACATTGATTGACTTTTATTAAGAAGAACAAAGTTTGAAAATCAATTGACGAAAGTCAAGGTTTTATTGCGAAAGTGGTTTTGAAGTTTGAAACCAAGAAGGTTTTGAAAGAGGAAGAAAGTTTTGAAAATTTAAGAAAGGGAGGAGATGAAGTGACTATCCTAGAAACCAAAATAAGAGCTAGAGGTAAGAAAGATCTAACCGACTTGTAGCACACTCCATAGTAAGCAAAAAGAATTACATCCGATTTAAAGCATAAGCTAATGAGCGAGCCAAATAAAGGCTAAGATCCACAATACTCCAAGCATAGGAATAAGAGTCCTAATTCTAAGTCCAAAGGTCCATGAAGTCCAAGGTCTAAGAGTAGTCCAAGAGCATAACCACAAAGTTAACAAAACCAAGTTTTTTAGAGATTTTTTATCCTTTATTAGTGTTTTGAACAAAATATGGTCCAAGTGGACAAAAGAGAAATGACATAAACATAAACAAAATGAAATGATAACATGGAAATATAAAAGTAAAGAAATAAGGGGTAAGAAGAGAATATAAACAAAATTAAACAAGGATAATGTTAGTGAATTAGTAATTAGTGGTTAGAACATATGATCAATGATGATTAATTCTTGCACTTTAGACCAAGGTTAATGAAAACTCATTAGAGGATTGATATAATCAAAGCCTCCTAACAATGAGTTTCATAGGTAGTGGACTTAAGACAAGCAACTAATTATACTTGGACTTTCAAACGTAAGTTTGAGTCACGAATGATCATTTTCCGATTAAGGGACACTTTAGCGCTATGTTAAGCAATCGTAATCGGGTTTATGTAGAAACCACGACTATCTGAGGCCGGTCAATAATAATGTTAGTGTTAACACATGTTAGAGAAGTGATATGTAAATCACTCTCCTAAAACATGCCACACAAAAAGAAAAGAGGTAATGATCTCATCACAATCAAGATTTTTCATCAATTAATCAAAGGTAATCTATCACTATTCCAAAGTACGGAGAATTATCTCAATGATTATTCATCCATAGATTTGAAATAATGAAGATTAAACAACCTTGATAATCAACAATCTATGATCCATAGATTTCATCGATCAAAAATAAAAAGAAGAAGAAAGAAAATTAAAAAGAAAAGAAACCACAATTTGAATCTTAAATGGATTAAATTATCATCAATATCAATCACCTCTCTTGGTGGATAAAATCAACACCCAAAGTCCATTGATATTGATGAAATCTTATCAAAAATTCAAGATCCAAATCTATTTTTTTTAAGAACTTATTTCAACCAAAAAAAATTAAAAGAAAATTGATAGAAAGTCTTTAAAAAAAAAGAGAGGTTTTAAATGAAAAACAAATGGTGGTGGTGTTAGTAAAAAGCCACACGGCCCAAGATCTTAAGAAAAATAAAAATTAAAAAGAAGAAAAATATAATTGAAATAAAAAAAAGTGAAAAGGACAAAGAGAAATAGAAATTCAGAAACAATATCTTCTACATTCTCAAACGCGGCACTGTGCATCATCTCTCGGTAGATCTCGCAAGAAAAACCAATTTCACCGCCGTTTCCATCTTCTTCTATCAATCTTGCACCGTTTACAAATACTCCCTCTCTCACTCTCATTTTTCGTAAACAACTTCTCTAGTAAAATAACTCAATTACGAAATTGGATCGAAGTTGATGATGAACAAGAAATCAGGTTCGAATAATCAATTCTTACACTCTTTGTTTCTTCTTCTTTGCAAGTTATGCTCGAGTTGTTGTTGTTTGTTGATGTTGAAGAAGAGTTGTCACGATTTACATTGAGAGATGTGAAATTGAATGTCGGTTTTGGCAGCAGGATTTTGGCTCTTCAAGCTTGAAGAAATGAAAGAGGTATGTGTTCTATTTATAGATGGAGGAGAGGGAGAGTGATTTGCCGTTTTGCAATTTTCTGTGCGTTTTGGTTCAATACATTACTCGTGTGTCTTTGTTGAAATTCTGGTGAATATTTTTGTTGTCGTTTTGCTTCTTTCTTTTTGCAGCTCACTTAGGTGACGTGTTACTTTTTCTTTTTGACTTCAACTTATTTTCAATTACGTGACGTGGATTATTTTTTTTTCCAGCTGGCTGTTTCACTTGAAAATATAGCTTGGATATAGTTTCTCTTTAATGGTTTCAATGATAGATGAAATGTTGAAACCTTGTATATCTCCTATATCTCTGGTTTCTTCTCTGAAGATGATTGAATACCAACTGTATTAGAGGGAAAACTCGGTGATAACTTGAAGATCTTGTTACACGGCCATATTTTGGAGGCAAAGACTTTCCGCCGCTTAAACTCAAGTATCTCGTGCAGCTTTGGCATAGAGTCTAAGTTTCTGCAAGAGGCAAATCAGTTTCAACAGCAGGAGGCAATAATTGAGAAAGCACATTGGCACTTGTGGTATTTGTTTTTGCTGCAGCTTGTGAACATGGCTTGGTTGATGGCTTGGATACACAGCTGGAATTATATTAACATGGCTTGTAATGGCTCACATTCAGTTTGAAGATTCTGATACAAATGTTCCTCTGCTTCATAGGGTCGATGTTGCTATTGTACAAGTCTAGGGATATATGCACTTTTTACAGTCTACTTACAAATATTCAAGGGTGAACAAAATGACTTCAATGGAAGTCAATCAAAATAGCAGTACAGCCATCATCGTGACTTTGAACATCAAGGCTCAGCAACTTTGTTAATGATCACTGATACATATTTGGCAATGGATGATTCTGGAGACTGCTGAAGTCTTCCAATTGCAGGGAACAAAGGCGATGAACGGATGAACTGTCTGCAGAGTGGATGGACACACATCTTTGCAAGGGAAAAGAGAGCAATCTTTAAAGGAGACTCGTTTGTTGAATCATTTCTGCTTGGGTTTAGTACTGATGCCGCATAATCAGAAATTAACTTCAGGAGAGACTGAACCGCTCCCTTAGATACAATGTTTTCACAAAGTCTATCAAAGTTGTGAACCAGATTGCTAAGTGCACCTGCTGCATTTGCCTTGAGCATTGGATAACCATTCACATCCTGACTTTGTAGCTCAGGGACAATCACAGATTCAAAAAAAAAAACTTTGTACATTTACAAGATCTGGAGAGACATAACTGGTTCCAGCCTTCTTGGTTGAAAGAGAGACTACCAAGAATGTTGCACAATCCTTGTCCTTCCAATTCCCCGCCGGGTTTGCAGCAAAGGAATTTAATAAACTCTGTATTTTCCCAGAAACAATGCTTTTTACAGCATCTCTATAATGTGTGGCAATTCCCTTAAGCAGCTCACAAGCAATCCTCCTGCGTGTATCAACATCATTGCCTTCCATATCCCTCCTAATATACTCAATATGATTCATCTCAAACAGCTCCTCATCATCTTCCTTTTTCCTTGGATTTCACGTTCTAAGTTCTCAATCTGACTTTTGGATCCATCAGGGTCATTTACAGATTGCTTTATCAAGCGCTTCAGAGTGCTGGTACTGAAAGCAATATCTCCAGCTAGCATCTTGACTTGCTCAACAAGAAGATCCATCTGATCAGACATTGTCACCCCGCCTGCTGCCAGTTTTGTTTTGATGATCAGTTCACCAGCTTGTGTTGATTCAGTAACAGCACTGCTAGTTGGGGAGAATTCATTATTCCATCTACTTGATGATCTTTTATGTCTACCATCATGAAACAGATGTGATGACACTGCAGAAGTATCTTTTTTGCTATCACTTTCAATCAACATACCATCCCGAAAAGCATCAAGTTTATCTTCCTCGCCAAAAGAGTGACTTCGCTGATGGTTAGGAGCTTCAGTAATATATCCAGGAATTTCATTCTTTGAAGAAACCAGAATGAGTTTGGTTAGCCTCTGAATCCTACTCATAAGAGCAGCCTTGGCATCCTCCTCTTCTTCTAATCTTGACTGCATTTTCACTTGACCTTCCTTCAACTTCTGCTTTAAGGTCATAATCTCCTCATGACTGACACCAACTATCATTCCCTTTTTTAGTTGATCGAGTTATAGTTTGAGAACAGAAATTTCTCTCTGGTATTTCTTAATTAGAGATTTTTCATCAATGACCTTATTGCGCGACGCATATATTTCTACTCTTTTTGCCGTGCTGGCAAACTTCAAAGTATTATGAGTCTCCTCCAATTTTGACCTTCAGATTTGTAGAACTGGAATTGATTATTCTCTTAGCTATTGAAGATATACATCCAGATGCAGTAGCAACAATCTCTCCTAACACGGAAGGCTGATCCTTACATAATCGGGATAATATTTCAATAGCTTTATCCTGCAACACTGGTGTTGAATCAGCAATTGACAGAACTATTGGGCTGATGCTTTTGGGGAATTCTGCCAAAGTCATCCAAGCAGGTTTACTAAGTCCAGCTGTCTCTTTCAACCTGGACAGAATGGCAAGTGCTTCTAGAGCCTTTATTGTCGCAACAGGTTCATTAATAGCAGAATCTAAGAAAGAAACTAATGCAAGAATAGTGCCGACACGATTCACACAGTCAGTAACAACATTATCAACTTTCTGAGAATGTAAGAGGCGTGCGATAGCTGCTACAACACGTGTTTTTTCCAGAATTTGAGTCTTCACGTAATACTCTGGTGGCAGGCAAGATAACTTCTTCTAGAACAACTTTCTTTGATATTTCAATATCCAAAATAAGATTCGCTACAGCCCCTATAGCCATCTCTGCCACTTCCAAAACTGAAGAGTTAGCTAGAGAAACTGAAGAATTGAAATCTTTCCTTGCTTCGAAAGTTTCAGCCAGAGCTGATGCAGATTTTGCCTAAGTTTCTTCCTATATTTCCAATACTCGTGATTGGCTAGGATATACTGAAAAGAGAAAATGATCAATGTTAAGAGAACATCATTCTCAACTCCTGTTTCTACTAGCTCTATGGTGAAGTCCAGCACTGATATTGTCAGGGGGTAGTCATTGTTGTTTTTCCCACAGTCAATTAAAAGCATTCTAGCCAGTCTGCCAGAAAGCAACCATGACCCACTTGACAAGTCATTACTGCTTACACTGAACACAGCAGTCTACAAAGTGATATCAAATATATTTGCATTTAGAGCAACTGTTGTAACATTAGATGGAGAACAAATCAACATGACACCCAAAATCTTAACACACATTGACATAAGCGCAGCACTGTAGGAATTTAGAGGCAGGTTTTTTACTAGATTGCAAATCATCTCAACCACCCAGACATTCTTTTCAACCTGCTCATTTGTTAGGTCAATATCAGCAGTATTAAAGGAAACCAATCTATTGAGCAGGTCAAGAGTGAAATAAACTTCCTCCTTGTTATTCAGATACATATCTTGGGCCAAGTGTAAGAGTAACACATATACTCCAGATAGGGAATACTCCCATCGTACAAAGGCAGTTTTCTCTCCAACAACTTTCAAAACACGCCCCCGAGTTCCAGATGAAATAAACAAGCCTTCAATTCCAGGAACCTGCACTGCCTGTTGTGTCTGAAGAATATGGTAGACATCATCTGCTAGCAAATCACTACTGATCTCGAACAAGGAAGATATACCAACAGACCTATCTAGAAAGGTATACACACATTCTGCAGGCCAAGTTCCTTCACAAAGGGAAGAAAGGAGTTTTACAAGTTCTACTGTCCTGAATGGGAACTCACTCTCTATGTTGCAAAGAATAGACCGAATTGGACCATCAATAAAACTTCCCTTGTCCCAAAACTGAATACACAGAGATTCCTCTCCACGGTAAATCTTGCAGATAATATCCAGTATCAACGCAGAGTTACCGTCCTCAAGCTGAAGGTTGATCTCATAAGATGCGATAAATGCAGATATGAATGTCCTCAGAACACTGCGGTAACCGGAAACTGGGCCATCATAATCCTTCAAAAATGTCGCACTAAAGAATTTCGAGACAATAGTGTAATGATCCTGCCTCAAAGGCTTGACGAACATAACCACTGTGATCAATCTTTGTGAGCTCATTGTTCCCATCTTTTCCGGGAGTGTATAGAGTAGATAAAGAAACACTGCACATGCTAGAGCTAGAGGACCAGCTTCATTCATTTCAAAAGCATTGAAAGTAGAAACTAGTGTATCCATCTCTTGCACATCAGTAAAGGAGAAAGTAGATGCACCTAGATAATACCATGCCAGTGCATCATATGTCGCATAATAGAACAAAGAGATTGGCTCGCTAATCACTTTTGAATTTCAACTTATGACCACCCATTGACTTGATTAAATCTGACCCAAAATCCACACTTGAGATTTCTTCACCAATCTTTGATAAAATGAATGAACAAGTCTTGGACCACTGAATAGCTTACAACTAAAGAACCTGTCATTTGAATCCACTTGAACTTTTCATAATTTTCTGAATCTCATAAATTACTTCTTGATAGCCGGATGAATTCTAGCACGAGACAACATGGCCTTGAACATTCACATTTCTTGAGAAAATAGCCCACTACCACGGGTAAATTATAATTGAAGCCAACTCTTGATAGTTTGACCAAGATGGGGTCAAACTTCCATCTGATCTAAACTGGAATGAATGTCTTTGCCATCAATCTCCTTGCAAAACCCTAAACACACAGAGAAGAAGAAGAAACAAACAAATTGAAAAATATTTTTGTTATTTTTGGTTAGAGGTTAGTAAACATAAACAAGAAAAAAAAACAAGTAAGAAACAAATAAAGGTGAGAGAACCAAAAAGTACAATCTTGTTTGCGTATGTAATGATGCAAATGAAATGTGGGATCTTAGGGGTAAAAATTAGGGTATTACACACGTTAAGCCTCCAAAACTTGCTCTTTGACATTATAAATGTAAGAATGGATGAGATAGCCTAAGTGTTGTCTCTGAAGCTGAAAATTATTCTGGTGAATAAAATCGACCGCTCGATCACTGGGCAAAATAAATGCCGGAGAGACCCTGATGCTCGCTGTTTAGACTCTTGCACTAAAAGAGAATCCTGAGCCACATAAATACCTTGATCCCATGCCTCAGGAACAAATATGATATGAAGAAATGCAAAAATGAAATGAAACATAAGCCAAGCACAAGAAAAGGTTGGTCAAATTTTGGGGTATAACAACTGGCCCTATTCAAACGACTTGGACCTGAAGGGGTGAAAAGCGAACAGCTTTCAAACATTCAAGGTAAAAGACGGTTGAATACCAAAGAACCCAGAAATTTGTCAACCGCAAAAAGAAACCGTAATTGATAATTGTAACTGATAAACTCTGTTGGGGAAAATGTGATAAGATGAATGCATCCGTCAAAGACATGTCAATCTGCAGGGGTTTGGATACCACACAGGCTCAATAACCAGCACCAGTCGGGGCCTGGATTCCGCACAGGCTCAGAAAATACATCGATATCATTCGGGGTCTGGATATCGCACATGCCAATGGAACAATCACTAGTCAGGGTCTGGATACCGCACATGCCAATGGAACACTCACTAGCCAGGGTCTAGATACCTCACATGCTAATGAAATAAACCGGTGTGAGCCGGGGTCTGGATACCACACAGGCTCAAAAACCATCACTAGCCAGGGTCTGGATACCTCACATGCTAATGAAATAAACTGGTGTGAGCCGGGGTCTGGATACCACACGGGCTCAAAAACCATCACTAGCCAGGGTCTGGATACCTCACACGCTAATGAAATAAACCGGTGTGAGCTGGGGCCTGGATATCACACGGGCTCAAAAAACCATCACTAGCCAGGGTCTAGATACCTCACATGCTAATGAAATAAACCAGTGTGAGTCGGGGTCTGGATACCACACGTGCTAAACAAAACCATCACTAGCCAGGGTCTGGATACCTCACATGCTAATGAAATAAGCCAGTGTGAGCCGGGGTCTGGATACCACATGGGCTCAATAAACCATCACTAGCCAGGGTCTGGATACCACACGGGCTAAGGGAATAAACCGGTGTTAGCTGGAGTCTGGATACCGCACGGGTTAAGGAAATAAATCGGTGGAAGCCAGGGTCTGGATACCGCACGGGCTAAAGAAATAAACCGGTGGAAGCCAGGGTCTGGATACCGCACGGGCTTGAGCAAATAAACCGGTGGAAGACAGGGTCTGGATACCACACGGGAAAAAGGATAAACCGGTGTAAGCCGGGGTTCGGATACCGCACAGGTTTGAGCAAATAAACCGGTGTAAGCCAGGGTCTGGATACTACACAGGCTAATGAAGAAAACCGGTGGAAGTCGGGGTCTGGATACCACACAGGCTAAAGAGATAAACCGGTGAGACGAACACATCTGTCAATAACTCTTTCCGGGGTCTGGATACCATGCAGGCTCAAAAGGAAATATCGTCGTCTGTTGGAGATACATCCAAAAATAAGAGGTAACAACCTGGCTTATGCTTCAAATGCACATGTTTGAAAATGGCGTAATGCTCCATACAAAATGAAAATGCTACGCGTTTCGGAGGATGCTATGCATAAATTCAAATGCAAAGGAACCACTCCAACAAAATAAATGCTGAAGAGAAGGAGCCAACTCCGCTGGGGATGACTGGGTGCCAAGTACGGTTGGACTTATGCTGGGAAAACAAACCTTGGATGGCTTCCTGAAAATGAACTTTCCTGGGTACAACAGCTCTGCTGAGAACAAAATCCACTCCGCTGGGGATCAAATCAAACTTTGCTGAGGAAAACAGCCCTGGATGGCCTACCAAAATACAACTCTTCTGGGGAACAAATGTCTCGGATGGGGAAACAAATCACTTCTACTGGGTAAACATCCCTGGATGGCCTTTCAGAATACGACTCTACCGGGGAATAAAGCAAACTATGGGGAATTACTCCATTCTACCGGGGATTTCACTCTGCTGAAAATTTGAATCCGCTCTACTAGGGATAATGAATAAGATTTACTGGGAAGATATCCCAAACTTTTTCTGCCAAGGATGATAACAATTCTCTGGATCCATCCCATTCTGTGGGAAAGAAAACTACTCTAGTGACTTCGATGGGGATCTGCAGGGGGTGAAAATTAATTGGGGAAATATCCCGAAGGAAACTCACTCTGACGAATGCTAATGACCAAATGGATTTTTCTACGGACAATAACTCTGTTGGGGATCACCCAATGAGGGAATCAACATCTATCTCTGCTTGGGGAAATGAGCAATAAACTCAACAATATCTACTTCCGCTTGGGAATGAGCCAATGACCTAGGCTCTAAGGGGAAAAGAGTCAAAGATTTAGACTATGCGGGGAAACAAAACTCTGAACTCGCTCCACTGCTGGGGATAATCCCAAATCTACTTACTAAGGGATAAGATATATGCATTTGAACTGCTGAGAATAGGTGTACACACTTCACCTGCTGGGGATGGATCTACTCTGCTGGGGATGTCAATCTCGACCTGCTAAGGATGAATACAATCTCAAACTGCTGGGGAGAGAAGACCAAAGATGATACCCACTCTACTAGGGGGTGATGCCAGCCTCACTTCTGTGTTAGGGCAATGACCAAATATGCCAACTTGCTGGAGACTTCGTGTTCTTGAAATGAGATATTCCAAAATGAGCCCTTGAAAAACTTTGCCCCTGTCTGATCTCTGGGACAGTTCATCTTGAAAAGAAAAGCTTTCCATGAGATGACCTCGAGATGGTTTGCCCCATAATCTGTACCATGAAAGGATTCGTCCTTGGTTGACCAACTCTGATAAGCTCTAAAGATATGGAAAGGAACAATTCCTTTGTTTCCAATCTTTCCCCAGCCTGTGGGATCTCTGTAAAAAACTTCCTCAAGAGGAAACCTGAAATCTCTGTACCCTGATGGTTTGATATGAACTACCTCAGCATTCTGAACTTTGAAGAGGCGCTTCAAGTTAATTTCCTTCTGGATAAGAATAGCTCTTGGGCTCTGAGAGTGACCTGTCCCAGCCTTGCAATGACCTTGCCCCTGATTGGCTGATTTGGAGAAGTACCTCTGACTTCGATAGATTTATTGAATCTCAACCTGATTGCCCCAGATTAATTGACTTTTGGATGGCTGACTCCCATTATGTGATCTTTTGATATGACTTGCCCCGGTTCAATGGAGTATTCAGGCATTCTGCATCTTATCATGGTCAAACTTTCCATTGTGGAAACTTTCCTGATGTCAAGCGCTTACTCGCAAGTAAAACAAATTGTTTTGCACAAAAGATAATATTAATGCAATGCATATGACAGTTTTGAAATCCAAGTCTGTTCACTGGAAAAAAATTGTGACATATAGTGAACGCATCACTTATCAGAATGTCAACATGGTAAGAAGAATCCTTTTAGGAGTCAGTTTCGACGCGATCTTTACCGAAGTATGCTTTCGAAACAAACCTGCTTCAATTAGGACTTTTGAAGGATGTAACGTGGTCAGGTTCACGGTTTGAAAGAAAGGATATAAGGCTCAAAGTTTTTTTTAACCCACCCATTCTCCTTGATGTTCTCCAATCCTACATTCAGCTAATTCGACACAAGCACTCACCTTTCAAAGGTTAGAATGACAAGAGTGATGGTTCAAGAAACCACGAGTTTTGGGGTGACAGTCACTCGCTTTTCGTCTTTTAGTGCCTGGAGTCACACGACTTGTTTTTCATCGTTTTTTATTTCCCTAATTTTGCCTGGACTGACTCTTTTGAGTTTCTTTTGATTTCAAAGTCCAGCGGGATGCCCTAATTTTTGCCTAAGCCACTTGTTTTCAAGTTACTGACTTAGCGGGCATCTTCTTTTGATTCTTTTCTTTTTTTTTCCTTTCCTCTTTTTTTCTTTTTTATCGGAACAAATCATGTGACACCGGCTTGTCTGACTTGTTGAAGGTATCGCGACTATTTCACTCCTTGGTCGGTGACGGATAACCACCGTAATTCTTTTTTTTAGGCACAACCTCTAGAGGTATGATTGATCCTCGAACGGGAACACTCCTTTTGCAATTTGGACGCTCGGTCAAATTAACTGACACCTACCCTGCCCCATGTTAAGATTAAGGGCTTTTTCGTTTTTCAGAAAGAAACTCCTACTACTAGGCTCAAAAGGGGTAACAAGGGATTATCTTTCTTATATCTCCGGTGTTTAGGAATTTGAAACAATGCCTGTACATCATCAGCATGGTTTGATTTCAAAAGCATACAATCAGAAGCTTGTGTCTTTCAACTTCGTCATTCTCCCTCGGATTTTGCTTAAACAAGCGTTTGACATCAATGGAAAGCAATTAGTGAACACGAATAGATTTAATCAAAACCTGAATATTCATTTCATTATCATTATCAATCAAAAACAAACAAGTTTTACAAATGAGATTTTCACTTTAACAGAAAAGAAACTACAAATGCAAAGAAATGACATGATAAAAAAAAGATCCCCAAGATTGCCAGCTCAGAGGATGTCTTCCTATTTGAACCACTGGCTGGAGGATGTGACCCTTGAAGTCTTCAAACTCAAATAGATGAGAGGTTGACGTGCACGACCAAATTTCCTTATGGAAAGGATATGTACTCTTTGTCAATCAACTATTGCACTTTGGCTTGAAAGGCTTTGCAATCTTCAGTTGAGTGCCCCATGGATCCTCCATGATATCCACATTGCACACTGGGATCATACCTAGAAGGGTGTGGCTCTGGCAATGGCTTGAGAGTCTTAGGCTCCACCAATGAGTCTTGAGTCAAATGTGGCAAAAGCTGACTGCACGAAATAGGAATCGGACGAAGAGGAGCATTCCTTCTTTCCAAATTGTTGTGTGGCCTATTCTGATCCTGGCACCAATAATTTTGTTGCTGAGGAGCATAAGGTTGTTGGTACCGACTATGGCGTTCAAGCACTTTCATTCTCAGACTTGGCCCAGGGAAAGGTAATAGCTGTGGGCATGGAGATTCTGAAATCATTGATTGCCAGACACACTCCTGACCTGATGCAGCTTCAGGGGAAAGAATAGAGACATCCACCTCTTTTGCAGTGAATGGCATAAGACCACCTAGTACGCTCACACCGCCCGACGCGAATTCAACTGCCTTTGAATCAATTAAGTCCTGAACTTTGTGCTTAAAAGCTTTACAGTTCTCGACATTATGCCCCGGTGCCCTAGAATGGAAATCAGAATGGGCACTTGCATCATAGCCTGGTGGTGGCTTACCAACCAATGGAGACAGCGTTCGAAGTTCAACCAATCGAAGTTGAAGCAAGAGCTGCAGCAACTGAGTATAAGCCATAGGGATCTGGTCAAAGATTCAATCGGGCTGCTTCGGCCTCTGAGAATATCTCCTAATCCTAGGATTGCCTTGGGAAACAAGAGGTAGCTGCTGACGTGGAAATTCTGGGCCCTCATGTTGAGCAAAAGATCTACGAGGCACATCACGCTCTGAGAGAGATTCCACAGGCAAGGGTGGACTAACCATTTCTGCTGCAACTTCAGGCACATGATTGCCTTCCTTTCTTAGCACATTTCTTATCACTTCTGTGATCAGGCCCATCTGAGTCTTCAGTTGATGAACCTCCTTCTTAAGCATCTTCTGATCCAGACACAAGGCTTGCATGTCCACCATGAATTGCCCCATCTGGCCTCGGGCTTCCCTCAACTCTGCTTAAATCTGTTCCATAGTCAACTTATGTCTTCTCTACAAGTTGATGTCTAAAATTCTAAAGAAAAACCGGATTAGGATAACAAAACCCAGCCCCGAACACCTGCTATGCAAATGAAATGCAAATGTCATGTTCGATTATTTCCAAGGAATCTGCCTGCTTTGATTCATGTTTTACACAGACGAACCACAAGAAAAAGATTTAATGCTCAAGAGCGAGTCTCAAAGTTAAGATCCTCGGAAATACAATAACATGTATGTTAAAATGCAATCATGCTATGATGATGCAGATGCAAAGACATGGGTCAAGGCTTCCACAAAGCTCTGAATAATTGTTGTACTGCCGACTACGTTGAACCAAAATTCTGCCTCGGCGAGCAAATACCAGAACATCAGAATACCAAAGTATAGAAACCTCATAACATCAGAGATCAAAGGTCCACTGATAAGAAATCCAGGTAGGTTGAAGGTCAATTTTCCTGCATAACCCTCCCACTCACGAGGTATGGACCTAACATTTGACAAGGTTCGGCATCCTATGCGGTCATCAGCGTCACAGACTTTCGAGAAACAATTATATGTTCACCATTTCTGGTTTGGCATCATATTCAGACAAAGAGGCCTCACTTAGCTGACTCCTAAATGATCGGTTTCCAGAGTCGACAGCTTTCAGATCCAACACCCCTTCCTGACCAATGCAAAGGATAGGATGTCTTCAAAGAAAACCTCGTATGAACGCGAATTTCATGAGGACTAGTGCGCGCCTAACGTGCAGGTCCTCACCACTTTCCACTCTAATGCTATGTGTATACTCAAGCCTGGGTTTTGGATTATCACTCAATGGAGAAGTCCCACCCAACAGCACAACAATATCATGATAAAAATGCAGAAAATAAAATGCAAATACAATATTGTACAAATGCAACACATTAACACACCCACAGATAAAAACAAACAAGCGCTAGGATTGACTCGCATTGGGGATGAGAAGAGTCCCCAGCAGAGTCGCTAGTTGTCGCTACTGCGAAAAAGGGCCGGCAAAGACAAAAGAGTCGCCATTGTTCGTTATTTATCCTAATAAGAGGGAAAGGAAACGATCAAAGAAAACCTACGGAAAAGGGAAAAGACAGGTCACCGCAACCAAATCTTGGGTTCGGGAGTCGGTTACGCAAGGGGAAGGTATGAGCACCCCCCACGTCCATTGTAATCAACGGGATCCACGCTTATTGTCTATCTAAAAGGGTGTTAATCTATCAAAAGGCTGGCTCACAAGGACAAAAGAAAAGAAAAGAGACTCGATAGAGCATCGTCCCTCTATGCCTACGTACTCCCTCATGCAATGGGAAAGTCAGAGTCAACGTAGTTCGGAAAACTACGGGTGAAGGGGGGAAAGGTTGCTCTCCAAGACATCCCTCGTCTGGTATGAGAAATCAGAGCAAAGTTCGGGCTGACATCACCACAGATTGGTTCAAGTGTTTTAATTGAGTAGGGTTAAACCTTCGTTCTAGAAGTTAGGGACGATGCCTGTTTGCGGTAGAACCAAGACTTAACACACTCTTTGAAAATGATTTTCCAAACAATCCTGAAGGATAAAAAGGTTTGATGCTTTGTTTTGTATTTTTTAACAAGAAGTGAATTGAGTTAAGTTTGTAACCCATGTTGCACTAAAGACTATAACTTGAGAGAGAATGTGTCGCATATCGCCTAAAAGGCATACGCTAAACACTCTAGACAATGTGAGAGGAGGCCCCCCACCTATCATTCCTCAAGTACTTAAGGCTCGTAGCATACAACATTTATTATCCTTTATTAAGTGTCTTATGAAAGTTATGAGATGAGAAGAAAAGACACAAACTCTAAGGGGAAACTAATCAACCCTAATGTTATCATGCAAAGTGATCCTAAAGTTGGGATTGAAAGGGGAAATATATCCTAATGTTATCATGCAAAGGATTGAACACCTAATGTCTCTCTTACTCCCATCTTAAACAGAGGGACTAGGAATCCTAATGGATCTTGGTAAAAGACCAAGTAAACACTTAGCAATTCAATCACAAATGAAAAGAGATGAAAGATGAGAGTGACTTAAACAAGTCAATGCAATTAGAGATGCAAACATGAAATGCAAGAAGGCAACAAGAGAATGACTTAAACAGGTCAACAAGAGATGAAATGAAATGAGAGAAGCAAGCTCCTATAATCATCAACCATCGATCATCACAAAAGAATGGGAGGAAAAAAGTGTGGGGCAGCCACCACCACAAGCACATCTCAACCAAACAATTCTTGAAACTCAAGAAAAGCAAATGATCATTAATCACTTGAACAACATCCACACGATATGCATTCAAGTGGAAACCGAACATTACGTGTCGAAGAAATAAGATCAAATAATCAAGAACAGTGGAACATGTCCAAAACAGCCCACATAAATTCATTATATCAATCCATGAAGATTCAAGGTGAGATCCAAGCAAGACACCCAGAGATTCTTCAAGATCCAAGAGCTTTCTTGTTGTAGAAATGAAGATCAAGCAAAATTAAGCAAAAATGACCCAAATAAGCACTTCCAAATTAGCTTCCAAATTCAGATCCAAATCTAAACGAAAATTAATTGATGAAATGAAGATAATGGAGATGAAGGATGGAGGTTTAGCTCTAGAATTCTATGATTCTAATGAAGAATCAAAGAACTCAAGTGAGAGCTCTAATGGAGGTTTTGGGAGTGAAGAAGTGGAGAGAAAATTCCAAGAGTGAGAGTGAATTCTGAAAATGAAATGTAATTGTGAGGATTTTTTTTAGTTTTGGAGAAAATTCACTTAAATATGCTCTAGGTTTGGAGTGAGGTTATGAAAATTGGAATGGGATTAGAAATGGAAAATGGGAAGGAAATTGAATTAATTATGAAAGTTAATCCAAATTTAGAGTGATTCTAGATCCTTCTTCTGGTGTAAAATCAAATTCATAAGTCATCAAAATGGACCCAAAAGTGGCAGCCTTGAAAATTCATGTACAGGGCAAAACTTGCTATGGTTAACCGGTTAACCATATTGGTTAATCGGTTAACCACTTGAAAATTCAAATTTTGGCGCCATAAAGAGGGAAACTTGCACATTTGTCTGTTTTCACCCGTTCTGAGCCACGTTAAGCCTCTGAAACTTGCCCTTTGACATTATAACTGTAAGAATGCCTGAGATAGTCTGAGTGTTGTCTCCTAAGCTGAAAATTATTCTGGTGAATAAAATCGACCGCTCGATCGCTGGGAAAAATAAGTGTCGGAGAGATCCTGATGCTCGCTGTTTAGACTCTTGCACTAAAAGAGAACCCTGAGCCATAGAAATACCTTGATCTCATGCCTCAAGAACAAATGCTATGATATGCAAAAATGAAATGAAACATAAGCCAAACACAAGAAAATGTTGGTCAAATTTTGGGGTACAACAATCATTATAAAAAAATATTATGCATTCAAGATCAAGACGTATTCTAGGAATTGATAGCAAATTCAAATTGAAATCAGGCACAAACAAAACCTTATGAGCAATCAATTCTTTTATAGTGCCTGCATGCTTTACTACAAACATTTGTCCATTCGGTAGTTTAATGTTAACTGACACAATTTTCATAGTTATACATGCAGTGTCAATAGAAGAAGCCAAGTCAAGTAAATGGTAAAATGAAATTCTAGTTATACAAGAATATGGAATGATATAAAATAGAAGATTAGCCTTGGTGCGACAATTATAGTTGTTGCTGCTATCTTATCCATTTTTTATTATGAAGAGTCAACATGAAATAGTCATACTTTCTTATATCTAATACTTTTTATTTTCTTCCTATTTTTATTTAGGGGATGATGATGTAAAAAATCTTCATACATAACAACAACAACAACAACAATAACCAAGCATTATCCCATTAAGTGGGATCGGCAACATGGACAAACTTTCGTCGTAATGTTCTATTTGTAGTCATGCTTTTATCCAATTGTTAATCTCGAGATCTTCTTAATAATAACTTTTCTTATAGTTTTCCTAGTTTTTCCTCTAACTCTAGCTATTTGACTTCTCTCCATCTGATTTACTCTCCTTACCACATAATCTAAAGGTTTTCTCTTTACGTGCTCAAACCACCAAAATTTGTTTTCCACCATTTTTTCTACTATAGGCACTACATAAACATTCTCTCTGATCGTGTCATTTCCAATCTTATCCCATTTAGTCTTACCACACATCCAACGTAACATATTCATCTCTGATACATTTACTTTATTCTCGTGTTGATATTTAAGCACCCAACATTCTATCCTATACAACATCGCAGGTCTTACCGCAGTCTGATAAAAAATTTCCTTCAACTTGAGCGGTACCTTTCTGTCACATAAAATCCATAAAGCCCCCTTTCATTTCAACCACCCAACTTAAATTAGATGGTGTAAATCCCTTTCTATTTCTCCATCATTTTTTTTTACTAACCCAAGATATTTAAATCATGTGGCTTATGGGATGATATGGTCTTCAAGTTTCACCTTTAGGTTAGAAACACTTCTCCTTTTGCTAAATTTACATTACGTATATTCCATCCCACTTCTAATTATGCGAAATCCATGTGTTTCTAAAGCTCATCTCCAAGTCTCCAACCTCTCATTAAATCCTCCTTCAACTCTTCAAGTAGGACTATATCATCTGCAAATAAAACATCCATCTCGGTGCTAGATCCGGAATGTCCTCCGTAAGTACATCTAAAATTATATTAAAAAGGTAGGGGCTTAAGGGTGAACCTTGGTGCAAACCTATTGCAGTGGGGAAATTGTCCTTCTCTTCACCTTATTTCTGAACACTATTCGATACCCCTTCATACATATCTAGGATAGTTGAAATATATGTAATTCTAATCGTATTCTTCTATAGGGATTTCCATAAAATCTATCTAGGAACTCTAATAAATGCCTTCTCCAAGTCAATAAAAATTAAGTGCAAATCTTTTTGATCCATCCAATATTGCTCCATCACTTGTCTTAATAGATAGATCGCTTCCATAGTCGACCTCCTGGGCATAAAACCAAATAGATTTCTCAGTGACTTGAGTCTCTTTTCTTAGTCTCCATCCAATCACGCTTTCCCATAAATTCATGGTGTAAATCATAAGTTTAATCCCTCTATAATTTGCACAATTTTATATATTCCCCATATTCTTATAGATTGGGCCTAAAGTGTTGTGAATCAGATGTCTTGAAACAAAATATAAAAGATTTCTTTATGATCATGAAACACACAAGGGTTAGGGTTAACACGGAAAATAAGGTAAAACAACAAGGAACAACAAGGATTTATTATAAATTGATATTCTTTCCTTTCTCTTAGAAATAAGATTACAAGTATATAAGAATAACAAAATAACCTCTCTCTCTTGAAATTTGAATTTTATATTCCTATTTTTCCTTATGCCAAGATGAGAGACTAGCATGCTATTTATAATAAAATTAGCACACTAACCTAATGGGCTTTTTAACAATTATCCATTACAAGCTAAATTAGGGTACAAGCTAACTTAAACAATTGGGCTTACAAGCAAGGCCCAATTCAATATGCTAACAATCTAGCAATATTTACTAATGCATGTTAGAACAAACTTCGACTACAACACGCATTACTCGCGAACCGACTTCGACCATACTAGAGTTGATCCAATATCTCACAAATCTCCACCTTGGATCTAACTCTATAACATCAAAGAACTAGCTTTCTTCATGCAACTTTATCAACTGCATACAGTGGAAAAACTTGCAACTGGGTAACGTCTTGGTGATCATATCAGCAGCATTATGATATGTCAAAACCTTTAGCACTTGGACTTCTCCACGCTCGATTACCCCTCTGACGAAATGCAGCCTCACATAAATGTGCTTGGTTCACTCATGATAGGCTGAATTCTTCGACATGTGTATTACACTTTGACTATCACATTTAACAGTGACAACTCGACCTTGAAGTTTTAGCTCCTTTGCAAAACCTTCAAGCCATAATGCTTCCTTCACAACTTCAGTTAGGGCAATATATTCCTCTTCAGTGTTTGATAAGGCAACGACCTTCTGAAGTGTAGTTTTCCAACTGATTGATGTCCCAAACATATTGAACACATATCCAGAAATAGATTTTCTAGAATCCATACAACCTGCATAATCAGAGTCGACATATCCTTCGATTGCTGCTTTACTATCTTCACCCAAGGTTCCACCATAAATTAGGATTCTATTCATAGACCCATTTATGTACCTTAGAATCCACTTTAATGCTTGCCAGTGAGTCTTTCCAGGATTCGCCATGTACCTGCTTACAAGACTTACTGCATATGATATGTCGGGTCTAGTACAGACCATAACATACATCAAAGAACCCACTATATTAGCATATGGAATGTTATTCATATAAGTTCTTTCAACATCAATACTAGGACACTAATCTATACTCAGCTTGAATTGAGGATTTGTCAGAGTCATAACAGACTTTGAATATGACATACCAAAATTTTCAAGGACCTTCCGTAAGTATGCCTCTTGAGATAAGCATAATTTTGACTGCTTTCTATCTCTCCGGATGTCAATCCCAAGAATCATGGACGCAGCTCCCAAATCTTTCACGTCGAACTCCTTATTGAGTTCAACCTTCACCCTCATTACTTCTTCGACATTGTTGCTTGCTATTAGAATATCATCCATATAGAGCAACAAAATAACAAATGAATTACCCGGTCAAAATTTGAAGTAAACACATTGGTCGAACTGACTTCTGATGAAACTTATGCATGCCATGAACTTGTCAAATCTCTTATTCCACTATCGAGGAGATTGTTTAAGTCCATATAAGAATCTATTCAGGATTGTTTCATCTAAATCACCATACAAGAACGCAGTCTTCACATCCATTTGTTCCAGTTCAAGGTCGAATTGTGCCACTGTGGCAAGCAACATTCGAATGCATATATGCTTCACAACAGGAGAGAACACATCGCTAAAGTCGAAACCTTGTTTCTGAGTGAATCCCCTAACAACAAATCTTGCATTGTATCTCTTCGACGCCACTCCTTCGATTCCTTCCTTAACTTTGAAAATCCATTTACAACTGACTAACCTGGTCCAGCAGGTTTCTTGATCAGTTCTCAGGATTTGTTATCATGAAAAGATTTCATCTCATCATCCATGGCCTTCAGCCATTCAATCTTCTTTTGACTCCTTATAACTTCCTTATAGCCTCTAGGTTCTTCGTTTAGAACCTCACTTGCAGAGATTAAGGTATAAGTTATAAGATCTGCATACCCAAGTCTCTGAGGTGGCTTGATGACTCTCCTCAACCTGTCTCTTGCTATAAGGTAGCCATTATCAGTCTCCTCATCTTCAACAACATCTTCTGCACCTTCTTCGACTTCATATGGGTTACGCAATTCAGCATCAACATGCTCCACCTCAATAGGAATCTCTCCCTGTTCTAGCTCTTCGTCAACATCATCAGTTTTCTTGAAAGCCATCTCTACTTTATTGAAAACTACATCTCGACTGGTGATACACCTCATGTGACCTGGATCTAGGCACCATAGCTTATAAGCTTTGACTCCTTCAGGGTATCCCATGAACATGCATTTCAGAGCTCTAGGTTCGACCTTGTCTTGCCTAATATGAGCATAGGCCACACAGCCAAATACTCTCAGTCTGTCGAGACTAGGTGGATGACCCAGCCAAACTTCTTCAGGTGTCTTCATTCCCAAGGTAGTCGAGGGACACCTATTTATCAGGTAAGCTGTTGTCGAAACAGCCTCCGCCCAAAACACCTTCTTCAATCCAGCACTAACCAGCATGCATCTAACTCTTTCAAGGATTGTTCGATTGAATCTATCAGCTAACCCATTTTGTTGAGGAGCACCTGTTACAGTATTATACCTTGCAATTCCAGACTCAACACAATAATTGTCGAACGCTTCGTTGCAGAATTCAAGGCCATTGTCGGTTCTCAACCTTTTAACCTTTCTGCGAGTTTGAGTTTTGATCAAAATCTTCCAATTTTTGAAATTCTCAAAAGTTTCATCCGTCATCTTTTGAATGAATACCCATAGATTTCTGGAATAGTCATCAATGATGGATAGAAAATACCTTGCACCTGAGTGTGAAGGATTCCTTGCAGGCCCCCAAAGATCAGCATGAATGTAATCCAGGGATCCATGTGTTCTTTGCTTGCCTTTGTTAAACTTCGCCCTACAGGATTTACCAAATACACATGTCGCTACGCGAAAAATGACACAGAGTCGCCACCGGATTTTATTTATCCCACGGAGGGAAAGGGAAATAGCGATAAAACCTTTGGGAAAAGAGCATGGTCATCGCAACCAAGTCTTAGGGTTCGGGAGTCGGTTATGCGAGGGGAAGGTATTAGCACCCCCTCGCATCCATCGTACTGATGGGAACCTCCTAGGTTATTTCGCGTGAATGGGTGTTTTATTCTAAAATTTTACTTGCTTACGGAAAAGAGGGGTTGGTTTATTTATTTTAATGCTCGCCAAGGATTGTGGCCCTTGTGCCTACGTATCCTCACTTAAAAGAAGTGAAGAATCAGAGCTCCGTAGTTCGGAGGCTTGTGAAATTGTTGTTTGTTGGTTGATTTTATACCTTGAAAAAGGGTTTTCAATTGATGCCCTAAGGCAAAAATAGGTTTGATGAGTTGATGTTATTTTTTAAGTTTCTTAAGAGAAATTGTTCTTGATTAGGATTATACACAAAAGACTTTGGATAGAAACGAATGTTTCGAATAACCAAGTCGAGCGCCTTGTATCCAAAACATTCGGAATGGGTGTAGGAGGACTCCATTCTCATTCCTTTTCCACCACTTTGAAGTCCATGGTGTATAGTCCTAATCATATATTTATTGTGTTTTGGATTTTTTATTGAGAAAATGAGAACCACTTGACGTTGGATCAAGGTTTATTGTTTGTAAAAGTATTTGAGGTGATACGAACAAGGTCGATGGCGGACGCACAAGGCGGCCGAATTACAAGGGTTGAAAATGGCTCGATAAAATCGAGAGTTTGTTTTTTTAAAAAAAAGGTTTTTTGGAATCAAAGGCCAACAAGGACCACAACAACATTCACACGAAAAACATACAAACATATCGGGTTAGTCGCATAAAAAAAACGAGACATGCAACAAAAACGGGAAAAAAAATTTTGGAGGTAAAATATCGAAAAAAGTAGCAAAACAGTGGTGTAACACGGGTGGCCGTGTTGTGTGACACGGCCCGTGTCATAGGGTACCTGCAGTGTGAGTTTTAGGGCATGACAGAGGTGCAACACGGGTGGCCGTGTTGTGTGACACGGCCCGTGTTGTAAAGTCTGGGTGAAAAATGATTTTTAGGGAAAACAGGGGTGCAACACGGGTGGCCGTGTTGTGTGACACAGCCCGTGTTGTGAGGCCTGGGGTTTTTGGACGTTGAAATCTCAAACAGAGGGGCAACATGGGTGGCCATGTTGTGTGACACGGCCCGTGTTGGGCGACACGGGTGGCCGTGTTGTGTGACACGGCCCGTGTTGGGCGACACGGGTGGCCGTGTTGTGTGACACAACCCGTGTCAGGATACCACAGTGAAAAACCTAACTTTTTCTATGTTTTTCTTTCGTTTTTGTGGTTTCTTGAGAATGGTTTCTTGGTCCCTTTGGAACCTTACATGATACATACAATACAACAACACATAAAAGAGTAAACAAAATGAATGTAAATAGCAAAAAAGTAAAGAGAGAAAGGTTGAAGGAAAAGGATACCCAAGAGCTTTCTATCCTTCTTGCAAGTCCTCCTTGGTCTTGGTTGAATGTACCTCACTCCTCTTCACTCTATGTTGTGAAGGTTTTGTTTCTCTATGATCCTCTTGGTTCTATATCACTCTCTTTTTCTGGTTTGCAAAGCTTCCTATTTTTCTGGTTTTTAGGGTTTTGTTAGCTCTCTCTATTTTCTGGTTTTGCAAATGTGTGTAGAACGGATGATGAATGAATGAAGAGTCCCCTTTTTGTTTACAGCCCCCTCCTCTTATCTCAGCTCCTCTAGGGTTTTCACTTCTTTCCACATATCAGATTTTTCATGGAGTGGTGTCTCTTACCACCTTTTCTCATGCCACTCTCTTTCTTTCCATTTCCATGCAAGAGCTATGTTGCATTTTTGCTGTTGCACTTTGCCTATGCTGTTTTTCTGCAGCACCTTGTGTCTTGCACCCATTTTGTTGGTTTGTGTTTGGACAGCTCCTCTTGGTCAAAGCTACTACCTCTTGACAGCATTTTCAAAATCTGATATTTAGATGTATTATCATATGCTATTCTCTTGATTTTTTGACATGTAGATTTTATGACATGAGATAATTTGCCTCCTCTTGCATGGGGCTGTTTTGCACATGATTGAACATGCATATTATTGGTCTCAAAACATTCCAATGTTGATTTAATCCTTGCATGTTTCTTGGATGTTTGTAAGCATAATGTATACTTGGTGTGGCATTACCATAACATGAATTTGACTAGAGACTTGCATGAAGTATTAGAAATAAATTAATTTCTAAACATTACTTAGAGTTGGAAATCTTGCAACAAATGACATTCTTGTGATTTCCTTAGAACCATTAAGCTTGAAATGGATGAAGTCTTGAATTATGGACTTGACTCATGCTTTGCAAATTTGGACTCCACTTGATCAAGGATTTATAACAAAATTGGATGAAGCAATCTTGAATTATGCCTTGCATTTCATGGTCATTAGGAATATATCTTGAATATCCTAATATTTTGTCAAGTAACTTCTCTTTGAAGAAATCTACAAGAGTAGACTTTCCAATTTATATCAAACTTTAGATAATGAACCTTTTCTTCCATGTAGTCCAAGATAGACAAGTTATCTCATTTGAAATGGAAAATGACAAATCGACCCAATCCGTACCCACATGCTCGATATGCAATAAAATGATGTATGGTATGGCGAATATAGGGTATAAAGGCTAAAGGCGAAAATGAGGGTGTGACAACACAAGATTCACAAAACTCTAACTTTTCGACTTTGTCACCTCCTAGCAAGTTCTGCTTCCTCAATTCGAACAGACCTCTTTCGCTGATATAGCCAAATCTCATGTGCCATAATTCTGTCTTCGACACAGGTTTCGTGGATGCAACATTTGTTGAACCACTTACAACCTCATCCTCAAGGGTATACAAGCCTTGTTTCTTCACACCTCACAAGACTTCCTTCAACCCCTTCATGACTCTTAGGATACTTTTCTCTCCTTGAAAAACATATCCCTTTCTGTCGAATTCACCAAGAGAAATTAAATTTCTCTTCAAGTCAAGTACATACCTGACTTCAGTCAATAACCTTATTGACTCATCATGGAGCTTTAATCTCATAGATCCAATACTTGCAATTTTGCAAGATATGTAGTTTCCCAGCAGCACAGATCAACCATCTTGATCATATAGCTCCTCGAACAATTCTCTGTTTGGAGTCATGTGCCAAGTGCAACCTGAATCCATAATCCACTCTTTTCTCGAGTCGCCACTTGAAACCACAAGAACATCAGATGAGTCAAAGTCATCTTGAACAATGGTTGCGTTGCCATTACCTCTATGATCTTTTAGGTATTCAAGGAAAACCTTTCTTCCATGGCTCTCCTTCTTATAGTGATAACATCGAATACCAGATGTTTCGCCACTATAAGACTTCTGTTGACTTTTACCTTTCTTCTTGTCGAACTTACCATCCTTTCGCAAGAATTTTCCTTTAACGGCCAAACCTTCGCCCACCGTCAAAGTTTTATGCTCCTTTCGTTCGTTCAATTCCTTAGAATACAAGGCTGATTGAACTTCTTCAAAGGTTAGGGACTCATACAAGAGAGTTTCTTTGAAGTGAGCATGTGTTCCGGGCAAAGCACATAGTACCAACAGTGCTTGATCTTCATCATCGATCTTCACATCAATATTTTCAAGATCAAGAATCAGCTTGTTGAAAATACCCAACTGCTCAGCCAACACTTTGTCTTCACTCATCTTGAATGAATATTAAGCTTGCTTCAGGTAGAGTCGATTCACCAGAGATTCGGTCGTATACAAACTTTCAAGTTTCACCCATAATCCCGATGTTGTAGTCTCCTTTGGTACCTGTCGAAAAAATTTATCACCAAGGCTCAACAATATTACGTTGTGGGCTTTCTCAATCATGCTCATCTTTACTTTTGTCGTTAATGCAGCGTCCATGGCTGCCTCTCCCTTCAACTCTTCCAAACAACCTTGCTGAACCCATAGGACTTTCATCTTCAAGTGCCATAGACTGAAGTCGTTCACTCCAGTGAACTTTTCAATCTCATACTTTGTTGAAAACATCTTCTCCATGCTCACCACACCAATTTTTTGTGAATCGGATGTCTTGAAGCAAAGTATAAACGGTTTCTTTATGATCAAGAAACACACAAGGGTTATGGTTAACAAAGAAGACAAGGTAAAACAACAAGAAACAACAAGGATTGGTTATAAACTGTTATTCTTTCCTTTCTCTTAATACAAGATTACAAGTATACAAGAATAACAAAATAACCTCTCTCTCTTGAAATTAGAATTTTATCTTCCTATTTTTCCTTATGCCAAGATTGAGAAACTAGCATCCTATTTATAAGAAAAATAGCACACTAACCTAATGGGCTTTTTAACAATTACCCATTACAAGCTAACTTAGGGTACAAGATAACTTAAACAATTAAACAATTTGGGCTTACAAGCAAGACCCAATTCAACATGCTAACAACCCTAGCAATATTGACTAATGCATGTTAGAATAAACTTCGAATACAACACGCATTACTCCGACAGCAACATGCAAACATACTCCGACCTCATGCTTAATTCCTGTCGAACCAGAAGCTACCCTTCGATCATACTAGAGTTCGATCCAATATCTCACAAATTTAATCTTGTTTAATAAACAAGTTTCTTACAATAAAAATGTCTTAGGTTATCAAACTAATAGATCATTTAGTCATATTTATCATGCTAGGAAGAAATCCAACCGTCTTGTTTTTAAATGCATTTTGTAATAAGTCAGGTTATTTGGAATCTTATTATTATATAAAATTAAAGGAATTAATATTGTGGTATTTTGGATCGAACTCTAGTGTCGACAAGGGTAACTTGATATTTTGACAGGAGTTGTGTATGTTGTAGTCGAAGACTGTTCAAGCATGTTATTGAAATATATTAACTTGTAATTTAAGTTAGTAGGTTAAATTGGGTTTTACTTGTAAGTCCAATTGTTTAAGTTAGCTTGTTCCCTAATTTAGCTGGTATAATGGCCCTATGTGTAGAATCCCATTAGGTTAGTATGTTAGTTTCTTATAAATAACATGCTAGTCTCTCATCTTTGTAAGAGTGGTGAAAATCATAATTAGAGTGAGAGAGGTTTGTTAGAACACAGATTGGTTCTTAATAATATCTCTATGTTTTGATGATAACTATTATGAAATTTTGTATTTAAAGAATTATATACTCTAAAATTTGCTTGAGAATGTTTGTTGCAGATGTTAAAGAAAATATCACTCCAGAAGCAAATCAGATCTGAACATAAGAAATATGCAAGGCTCTGAAGCGTCAGAAGATTTCCCTAGAAGATTCTGAACGCTGCCATCAGAAGATTTTGAGTGTTGCCTCCAGAAGAATCTGAAGCAGAAGCTACAGAAGAATCTGAAGCAAGCCAGAAGCATCTGAACCAATGAAGAATTCTGTATGAAGAGTTTTCAAGCATAGTTACTTTAGAAGACTCTGATAGTACTAACGCTGCCAGTACTGAGGATCTGACCCAAAAACTCTGCTCTGAACTTATACATGCTGAAAGCACACTTGCTGCAAAGACTCTGATTCAGCAAAACTCTGATGAACATCAGAAGGCTCTGACTAACTTATACTCTGATGATTCTTGCTGAAAATTGTTGAAGAAGAATTCAAAGATTATGTCCGTTGGAATAATCCAAACGACTCTTTCCTTATTTATGCTAGACACAAGAACACAGACAAAAAGGATTTCTCTGTGCTTTCTTCTTCTAGGAAAGGTCACTTGATGTGAAGACAAAAAACGGCTCAGACCTTTTGGTACACTCTTCTCAACGTGAAAAGCTCTTGGATCACTGTGCCTATAAAAGCAAGTCTCCACTCATCTTCTTCAGTTGACGAAACACTTGAAAAAAATTCATTATCAAAGCTCTCATACAACTCATATATTCTTGCTAGAATTATTTCTTTGTTCTTAATCTTAAGTGAAAAATCACAGTTGTGATAAAGCTTTATTAGAAGCATTTTAACACTTGTATTTATTATTACATTTGATTGTAAGAAAACCTTAAGAAGATCCAGTTAGGATCAGTAGTTCTTGAGAAGACTTTGAACAGTTGTTCTTAGTGCTTACTATTGTAATCAGTTGATTAAATAGTGGATTAAGTCCTTGCTTGAGAAAGGCAAATCACTCTAGAAAGGGTGGACTGGAGTAGTTGAGTTCAACGAACCAGGATAAAAATACTTGAGTTTTTACTACTAAGATTTTATCTTCATACTTATTCAACCCCCCCCCCCCTTCTAAGTATTTTCTCGCCTTCAGTTGACATCAGAGCTCCGGTTCTGTGTGTGCTACCACTTCACAGTGACAGAAAAGATCCAGTAAGAAAAACTTTGATATATATTTGGTTGTTACTATGGCTGATACTTCAATATCTAACATTAACAACAAATATGAAGAAAGGGACAGAATCAGCACTAAACCCCCTATGTTTGATGGGGAGAAATTTGATTATTGGAAAGACAAGATTGAAAGTTTTTTCCTTGGTTATGATGCTGATTTATGGGATTTGGTCATAGATGGATATGTTCATCCCATTGATGGGAATGGCAAGAAAGTAGATAGAAAATCTATGACAGAAGCCCAAAAAAAGGAATTTAGAAATCACCACAAGGCTAGAACAATATTGTTAAATGCAATATCTCACACTGAGTATGAAAAGATCACAAATAGAGAAACTGCATTTGACATGTTTGAGTCCTTGAAGATGACTCATGAGGGAAACTCTCAAGTCAAGGAAACAAAGGCTCTGGCTCTAATTCAGAAGTATGAAGCCTTCAACATGGAAGAAGTTGAATCTGTTAAAGCCATGTTCTCCAGATTTCAAATACTTACAGTTGGACTAAAGGTTTTGGATAAAGGATACTCTACTGCTGATCATGTGAAAAAGATCATCAAAAGCTTACCTACCAGATGGAGACCTATGGTGACTGCGCTGAAAATGGCTAAAGATCTGAACAAGATTTCCTTGGAGGAACTAATCAGTTCACTGAGGAGTCATGAAATTGAACTTGAGGAAGATGAACCTCAAAAGAAAGGTAAATCAATTTCCTTAAAATCTAATAAATCTGCTAAAGCGTTGCAGGTAATAGAGGAAAGCTCTGAAGAATCCTCATCTGAATATGAAGATGAACTATCCATGTTGTCTAGAAGAATAAACAAACTCTGGAAGCATAAAGGAAATAAGTTCACAAACTTCAGGAAGCCTGACCAAAGAAAAGAATCTTCTGGACACAGAAGATCTGGCAAAAAGGAGGTTGTCTGCTACGAATGTAAAGAACCTGGGCATTACAAAAATGAATGTCCAAAGTTGTTGAAAGAAAAACCTAAAAGAAAATCTGATAAGAAGAAGAAGGTTCTAATGGCTACCTGGGATGATTCAGATACATCTGAATCTGAGTCAGAAGAGGAATGTGCCAACGTAGCATTGATGGCTGACATAGAAGATCAGGAGGAAGGAATTTTAGGATCTGAATCTGACTCTGACGCTGAAGAGGTAATGGCTAAACACACTAAAGATGAACTTATCAAAGTGTTATCAGAAGTTCTGAAGAGCTATAACAATATTAAGCTCAAATACAAGAAGCGTCAAAGCAATCTTGTATCTGAGAATAATATTCTCAAATCAGAAGTGGCTGAGCTAAATGAAAAGAACTTAAAAATGAAAAATGATTCTAAATTAGCTCAACAAGACTCTGATTCTGAAACTGAGTCTGAATGCAAAAATATTTTGGAAAAATATGACTACAGCTTTCAGAAGTTTCTTGCTAAAAGCATAGACAGAAGCAAAATGGCTTCTATGATTTATGGAGTTAGCAGAAATAACAGAAAAGGAATTGGATATAAATCTTCCTCTGAAAAGGACTTAAATCCAAAACCTGTTGATAAAATTATCATCAAGAAGACTCCTTTATATTCCCACTTTAAATTTGGTCACTTGAATGATATTGAACACACTCATTCTGAAAAGAACATTCATGTGTTTAAATCTAAGGCTAGTCAGAATAAACCTTATGTTGAAAAACAAAAGTTTAGACAAACCTTCAGAACAACTAACCCAAAAGGACCCAAGAAGATCTGGGTACCTAAAAGTAAAATAATTCCTGTTGCAGATGTTCTTAGCAGCAAGGTCAGGACGCCAATCATGGTACCTGGACTCTGGATGATCGCGACACATGACAGGAGAAAGGTCTATGTTCCAAAGTCTGGAGCTTAGATCTGGAGGTGATGTGAAATTTGGAGGGAATCAGAAGGGCAAGATCATTGGATCTGGCACTATTGGAAATGGTAACCTTCCCTCTATTACTAATGTTTTATTTGTAGAAGGATTAAAGCATAATCTATCGTCCATAAGTCAATTAAGTGACAATGGTTATGACATAACCTTTAATCAAAAATGTTGTAAAGCTATTAGTCAAAAGGATGGCTCAATCCTATTTAGTGGAAAGAGGAAGAACAACATTTATAAAATAAACCTTTCAGAACTTAAGGTTCAGAATGTCAAATGTCTCTTGTCTGTTAATGAGGAGTAATGGGTCTGGCACAGAAGATTGGGGCATATTAATATGAGACGTATATCTCAGATTAATAAACTTAATCTTGTCAGAGGACTTCCTAATTTAAAGTTCACCTCAGATGCTCTTTATGAAGCATATCAAAAAGGGAAGTTTTCAAAATCATCTTTTAAATCAAAAAATGTTGTTTCTACTTCCAGACCATTAGAATTACTTCATATTGATCTGTTTGGACCAATGAAAACTACATCCATCAGAGGCAAGAAGTATGGATTAGTCATTGTTGATGACTATAGTAGATGGACATGGGTAAAGTTCTTAAAACAAAAGGATGAGTCACATTCTGTGTTCTTTGACTTCTGCAAACAAGTCCAGAATGAAAAAGATTTCAAAATTATAAAAGTCATAAGTGATCATGGTGGTGAATTTGAAAACAAATATTTTGAAAAATATTTTAATGAAAATGGCATTGCTCATGATTTTTCCTGTCCTAGAACTCCACAACAGAATGGGGTTGTAGAGAGGAAAAATAGAACTCTGCAAGAAATGGCTAGAACCATAATCAATGAGACTAATCTGGCAAAGCACTTTTGGGAAGAAGCAATCAACACAGCCTGTTACATTCAGAACAGAGTGTCTGTAAGACCTCTTCTGGAGAAGACTCCCTATGAATTGTGGAAGAACAGAAAGCCCAACATTTCATATTTTCATCCTTTTGGATGTATTTGCTATATGTTGAATACTAAAGAAAATCTGAACAAGTTTGATTCTAAAGCATATAAGTGTTTCATGCTTGGGTATTCTGAACGCTCTAAAGGCTACAGAGTATACAATACTGAAACACAGATTGTGGAAGAATCTATTCATGTTAGATTTGATGATAAGCTTGGCATTTAAAAGTCAAAGCAGTTTAAAAGTTCTGCAGATAGAGAAGTAATTCTCACAGACTCTGAAGACTCAGAGGCAGACAAAGCTCAAGTGAAGGAACCAGAAGCAACACCAGATGCAATTCCTTTGACTTCTCAAATGAATAACTTAAACATTTCTGAAGAATCAACTGTTAGAGGATCATCTTCCAGAATCAAAGCTTCTCATCCAGAGAATGTTATCATTGGAAAGAAGGATGACCCTATCAGAACACGATCCTTCCTAAGATCATCTGAAGCATCATTATTTAGATTGGTGTCAGTAATAAAACCAACTTCTGTAGATGAAGCTCTGCAAGACAATGATTGGATTATTACCATGCAAGAAGAGCTAAATTAGTTCACCAGAAATGATATGTGGGATTTAGTTCCAAGACCAAAAGGATTCAACATAATTGGAACTAAATGGGTCTTCAGAAACAAGCTTAATGAGAAAGGAGAAGTTGAAAGAAATAAGTCAAGGCTAGTTGCTCAAGGTTACAGCCAGCAAGAAGGAATTGATTATACAGAGACTTATGCTCTTGTTGCAAGGTTAGAGTCTATTCGTTTACTCATTTCCTTTGCTGCACAATATAACATCACTCTATATCAAATGGATGTTAAAAGTGCCTTTCTAAATGGTATTATAGAATAAGAAGTTTACGCTCACCAGCCTCCTGGTTTTGAGAGTGAAAAATTCCCATAACATGTTTTCAAACTAAAAAAATCTTTGTATGGTTTAAAACAAGCTCCTAGAGCTTGGTATGAGAGATTAAGCAATTTTCTTCTGGAGAAAAACTTCATCAGAGGCAAAGTGGACACAACACTCTTTTGTAAAAAATTTAAGAAAGATCTTCTAATTTGTCAAATATATGTGGATGATATCATATTTGGATCTACCAATACTATGCTGGGAAAGGAGTTTGCTCAATGTATGCAGGCAAAATTTGAAATGAGCATGATGGGAGAATTGAGATTCTTTTTGGGAATTCAAGTCAACCAAACTCCAGAGTGCACTTACATTCATCAGACCAAGTATGTTAAAGAACTTCTGAAGAAATTTAACATGACTGATAGTAAGATGGCAAAGACTCCCATGCATCCAACTAGTACACTAGGCAAGGAAGAGGTAAGTAAGAAAGTAGATCAGAAACTCTATAGAGGTATGATAGGATCTCTTCTCTACTTAACTGCTTCTAGACCTAACATTTTGTTCAGTGTATGCTTGTGTGCAAGATTCCAATCAGATCCTAGAGAATCACACTTAACAACTGTTAAGAGGATTCTAAGGTATCTGAAAGGTACTTCTAATGTGGGTTTGTGTTACAGAAAATCTGATGATTTCAAATTAGTTGGATTATGTGATGCTGATTACGCTGGAGACAGAGTGGAAAGAAAAAGTACTTCTGGAAGTTGTCGATTTCTAGGAAGAAATCTAATCTCTTGGTACAGCAAGAAGCAACCCACAATTGCACTATCAACTACAGAGGCAGAATATATTACTGCTGCTGGATGTAGCACACAGATGCTCTGGATGAAAAGTCAGCTAGAAGACTATCAGATATTTGAAAGTAACATTTCTATATTCTGTGATAATACTTCTGCTATATGTTTGTCTAAAAACCCCATTTTACACTCTAAGGCAGAACATATAGAAATTAAGCATCATTTTATCAGAGACTATATTCAGAAGGGAATTATAAACTTAGCCTTTGTTGATACAGATCATCAATGGGCAGATATTTTCACAAAACCCCTTTTTGAAGATAGATTCAAATTTATTCTGAAAAATATTGGTATGGATTTGTGTCTAGAATAATATTTGTCAGAAGCAAATTTTTCAGATGATAAATGTTTATCACTCTGAAGTATTTCATCTGTTGCTTATTAGATTTATGCTTATTTGTGTGTATCTGAACTAACCAATCTCAGAGGATCTGAATGTTGGTTAACGTTTCATTTCTCAAGAGAATTCAGAAGCACATGCAAGCAAACACGTGTCACTCTAAACCTGCAAAGATGGCGTGTACACTACTGAAGAGACGTTTGAGGTATGGTTTGAATAGTGAAAATCTTGATTTTCCCCCCAATTTGTCAGAATCAATTAATGCTTGAAATGATTTTTATTCTCTTTCATTAATTGTCATTAATTGCTATGTGTAAACGTGCTTTGAATGTCTGTTTGAATGCCAAATTATCTTCTATAAATACCACATCTCTCACCACTTTCACACTTTTCACAACACAAGCAACTTTATGCATTTCTGTCTTCTTTTCTGTCTTCACAAAAACCCTAAACCCTCGTCAAAATCATCTTCAATGGCAACCTCATCTTCTACAGCAGCTCAGTTTCAATCAACCACGGCTGCAGTTACTTCTGCAAATATGGGTGTGGCTCCATACACGACACCTAAAAGGACTTTGTGAACTCCTGTTGACAAACTTGAAGTTCTCTGTGAATCAATGGTGGAATTTGATTCATTAGCTGAAAATGGATTTGAATTTCATTCAATAATTGATGCTCAAGGCTGGGTAAAATACTTTGACAGATTATTTGGACCAGTTTACCCTTATCTGGTGAAAGAATTCTGGATACATGCTTCTGTTTATCCCAAATTCATCTTGTCTTCTGTTTTGGGTAAGGAGATTATAATTACAGAAGATCTAATCAGGAAACTCATAGGGTATGAGGAGACTGATGGAGTAAGTCATCTGCCAGCTGGGCGTGTAGACATGGAAGAAGTTTATGAGGAAGTCATGACTTCTGGACAGGCCTCTAACAAATTTAAAGATCTGAAGCCTGACTACAAAATTTGGGCAAAGATTTTTATGGGATGCATTCATCACAGAAAATCTACAAATTCTCCAGATTATGTAAACAATGAACAGCTCTACTTCATGTACTGTTTAAGTCAGAGCACTAAGGTAGATCTCCCTTACATTCTGTTCATGCATTTATGGAACCATATCAATGCTTCAAGAGAATCTGTAAAAGATAAGGGTCAGAAGATCAGAACATGGATTCCCTTTGGAAGGTTAATTTCAGATATTCTGACAGAGAATGGTCTGGTGACTGCTCTGTATGCTGCTGGAGTCAAGGATGAACTTGAATCTATTGTTGGAAAACCTCTGAATGCCAAGAGTCTTCAGAGACTAAAAATTGTAGAGGAACTCACATCTGCACCCAAGAAGCTGAATATCTCTGAACTCAGTCAGAAGCGAATTCCAGTTGAAAACTACCCACTGTTTTGTGCTGAAGAACCAAGGGAAATAATTATGAGATATATTGATGCTTGCAAGGCAGATGGAACGCCAGTTCCTGCAGATATTCTGAAAAGAGCAAGAGAACCAATGCCTGATGGAGGAAATGAGAGCATAAGAAAAAGAGGTCAATCAGAAGTAGAAGAAGTTGCTGCTCAGAAGAAGCCAAAAGTTGCTGACAAGTCTCAGAAGCTGATCAAGAGGAAAGCATCTGGAGACGCCCCCTCTGTTCCCACAAAGTGAATCAAGATTAAAGGTACCAAATCTTCTGTATCTTCTTTCAATAAGATTGTTTTAAATGAATCAACATTTAATTCTATTCCAAAACCCCCTCCTACTCAGAAACAATCTGTTTCTGCTCCATCTCATAATTCTGAACCATTAAAAATTCCTTCCCCACAAAAATCATCTGATCCTGTTTCTACCACTCCTGTAAAACCTTCTACTAATCAATCATCTGAACCAACAATAACAACAACACCAGCAAATCAAACTCCACCACCTATAACAAAACAATCTGAACAACAACAACAACCAGAACCACAACAACAACCAGAACCTCCATCAAAACCCTCTGATCATCAACCAGAACCAACCAATCCATATGAAACAAATATACCTGAGACAGAAATTCTAGAAGTTACACCTCTCAAAACTGTTTTTGAAGTGTCTTCTACATCTTGTACTCCAACCACATCCTCAAACTCATCAGAATCTGATATACACCTAGATATTCTGTCACCTCCCTCTCTCAGAAATATTGTAGTTAACCAACCAGCACCACCTGTTTCATCAAACTCTCTCCTTCTCAATCCCATTCCAAAACCTAAGCCAAGGAGATCTGAATTTGTATCCTGTGCTTCTTTTAAACCACTCCCCACCGATCCACTGTCTTATGTTTTGAAAGTTAAAAATTTCTATGACAGAATTGAACCATCTGACACTATCACCCCTCTTAAACCCAAGCTTTCCATCATTCTACCATCTGTTCTTCAAACCTACATAAAAGAACTGCCATAAATGACTTCATCAGAACCTCTTTTATCTGATAAGTCTGCATTCATTCCTTACTCTTCTACTGTATTTGATGTTGTTTCCTATGCATCAGATGCAAAACCATGTCTGTTGAATGCTTTAGTCAGATCCAAACCTTTCATTTCATCTGATCCTCCACCCATACCCTTCTACCCTCGCCCTCTGATCACCATTCCAAAATTCACCATTCCACCTTCACCTCAACCCAAGCCAATCACATTGGAAACTCTCCTAAAACCTAAACCTAGGCTGAATGTTGATCATTTATTTACAAGTTTTTTGAATGAAATAGAGATGCATTTAGGCTCTGTATAGAGGAAGTGCTTATCAACAATGGATGCAAATGAATCTGATGCTATTTGGAATAGCTTTATCAACAGATTCAATATTGTAGCATCAAATCTGAAGAACGTATGTTCTGATGATGCGAAGCTTAGATTTGCTGAAACTGCTAGAAGTTTGTTCTGGACTGTTAAAAGATCTGCACCATTGCTTCTTAAAGATGCTCCTTCATCATCTGAAGTCTGTGATACATAAGTGAACACTGAATCTGCATATGAAGACAATCCTCTGGCTATGACTCTTGTAGAACATCCCTTTGGATCTGCTGCTCCTGACTCTGAATCCCCTATGGAAATTAACTTTATTCCTGCTTCAGAATCTGTCCCACCTTCTTCATATGATATTAAGAAAGAGTATCCAGATCTTGAAGACAAGATTGCAGTTCTAGAAGCTGGTCAATCAGAGATTAAGTCATGGATGGCTAAGCAAGATAAGAAGTCTGAAGACATGGCTCAGTGGATGTCCAAACAAGATCAGAAGAATGAAACAATGGCTAAGTGGATGTCAAAGCAAGAACAATCATCATCTGAGATCACTGATCTGTTGAAGATGATTTTGTCAAAATAAACTTAGTTTATTTTTTATCTGCTGTTTGCACATGTACTTGAATTTTTTCTGATGTTTGTATTATTTGCTCTGAATGAATGAATGACTCAATGTTTTCTCTACATGATTTATCTTGTCTGTTTTTCCTTTTATTTGTCTTTTAAAAATTCTTACTTTTTGGTTATGACAAAAAGGAGGAGAAACTAGATCTGAACTGTTCAATTAAACTCTACCAGAATGAAACTTCAGACATATCAATTTTATCTAACATAAAATCTGAGTGTTTCAGAATATTTGATAAATCTGATATACTCTTTAAAAGAAACTCTGAGACTCCCAGATCATATTTAACTTATCAGACTCTGACTCTGAAACATGCAAGATCAAATGTTTAGAACAATCAAGCTCTAATTCTGAAAAGAATACTCAAGACAGAAAGGGAATTTTCTATTCCTTATTAATATTCAATTCAGGGGGAGATTCATCATCTCAGGGGAGTTATAATTATTCTCTTTACAATTGAACAAAATTTCTAATGTTTTTGTCATCATCAAAAAGGGGGAGATTGTTAGAACACAGATTGGTTCTTAATAATATCTCTATGTTTTGATGATAACTATTATGAAATTTTGTATTTAAAGAATTATATACTCTAAAATTTGCTTGAGAATGTTTGCTGCAGATGTTAAAGAAAATATCACTCCAGAAGCAAATCAAATCTGAACATAAGAAATATGCAAGGCTCTGAAGCGTTAGAAGCATTCCTTAGAAGATTTTGAACGCTGCCATCAGAAGATTCTGAGCGTTGCCTCCAGAAGGATCTGAAGCAGAAGCTACAGAAGAATCTGAAGCAAGACAGAAGCATATGAACCAATGAAGAATTTTGTATGAAGAGTTTTCAAGCATAGTTACTTCAGAAGACTCTGATAGTACTAACGCTGCCAGTACTGAGGATTTGACCCAAAAACTCTGCTCTGAACTTATACACGCTGAAAGCACACTTGCTGCAAAGACTTTGATTCAGCAAAACTCTGATGAACATCAGAAGGCTCTGACTAACTTAGACTCTGATGATTCTTGCTGAAAATTGTTGAAGAAGAATTCAAAGATTATGTCCGTTGGAATAATCCAAACGACTCTTTCCTTATTTATGCTAGACACAAGAACACAGACAAAAAGGATTTCTCTGTGCTTTCTTCTTCTAGGAAAGGCCACTTGATGTGAAGACAAAAAAAGGCTCAGACCTTTTGGTACACTCTTCTCAACGTAAAAAGCTCTTGGATCACTGTGCCTATAAAAGCAAGTCTCCACTCATCTTCTTCAGTTGACGAAACACTTGAAAAGAATTCATTATCAAAGCTCTCATACAACTCATATATTCTTGCTAGAATTATTTCTTTGTTCTTAATCTTAAGTGAAAAATCACAGTTGTGATAAAGCTTTATTAGAAGCATTTTAACACTTGTATTTATTATTACATTTGATTGTAAGAAAACCTTAAGAAGATCCAGTTAGGATCAGTAGTTCTTGAGAAGACTTTGAACAGTTGTTCTTAGTGCTTACTATTGTAATCAGTTGATTAAATAGTGGATTAAGTCCTTGCTTGAGAAAGGAAAATCACTCTAGAAAGGGTGGACTGGAGTAGTTGAGTTCAACGAACCAGGATAAAAATACTTGAGTTTTTACTACTAAGATTTTATCTTCATACTTATTCAACCCCCCCTTCTAAGTATTTTCTCGCATTCAAGGTTAATTGTTGGTATTCACTTGTAACCTTTGAACCCTTATTAAGAAAGTGAATAGTAAAATAGATTTAACCAATTCTCTATTCTTCTTCCTCCTTCTCTTTTCCTTTGTTAAACCTAATAGGGTTTCTTTTGTTTGTTCAAGAAACTCAATCTTTATCTCATAACTTTGTTCTATTATTGACGACATCAATTTCACAACAAACTAGTCCGGTGAGCGTGGAGGAGAAGATGTCGTCAACAAAGTATGAGATTGAGAAACTCACCGGTGTGAATTATTTTCGTTTGTGGCGCTTGAAGGTGAAAGATCTTCTTATTCAAGAGGGTTTATTAGAAGGGTTGAAAGGATCATAGATGATGAAAGCTAGTTTGTTCACTTGTTTGTATAGAATTTGTTCCAAGGTGGAGATTTGTGGTATTTTAGATCAATTTCTAGTGTCGACAAGGATAACTTGATATTTCGACAGGAGTTATGCATGTTGTAGTCGAAGTCTGTTCAAGCATGCTATTGAAATATATTAACTTGTAATTTAAGTTAGTAGGAAAAATTGGGTCTTGCTTGTAAGTCCAATTGTTTAAGTTAGCTTGTTCCCTAAGTTAGCTTGTGTAATGAGCCTATGTATAAAAGCTCATTAGGTTAGTGTTGCACCCTAAAATTTGACCAACCGATTCTCCTATCTGGTTCATGGTTCAATTCATATTCGCATATCAGATGTATGACACTTGTGTACAGACAGAGGATGTCAGGGTTACAGTTTGGGTTTCATTTACCGGATATTTCAGATCCAGTCTAGATAATCAGGGTTTCATTTTCGAGAAATTGTGCGCTCCTCGGTGTTTGCAGCTCACATGGTGGTTTTTGGGATATTCTGATGCCCGAGGGTTTACTGTTTGATTCGATTTGGTCTCGCGCGCTCTTTTATGTTGGTTATTTGCATTTGTCTGCATTTTTTTAGGATTTTATAGCCTTTTGTGGATTTTAAATAGGCTTTATAGATTTTTTTAGAATTTAAATAGGTTTTTTTTATATTTTAATAGCTTTAGATCATTTTTTAGAATTTAATAGTTTTTTTTATATAGGTTAATAGCTTTTTTAATAGTTTTAAATAAATGGTATAGATTTCATTAGAGATTTAATAAGATTTTAATAGTTTTTTTAAAATAGAAATTAGTAGAGTTTAGAAATTAATTTGGTTAAATAGAGTTTAGCTAGATTTTAATCATTTTAGATTTAATTAGGGTTTAATTAGGTTAATTAGGATTTAATCTTTTGTTTAGAATTTAACTGAATTTGTTAGAATTAATTAGGATAGTTAATTGTCATTTAGATTTAATTATAGTTTAATTTTAGTTAGAGTTTAATCAATAGTTAATTAGGTTTAGTTTTAATTAGTCTAATTGAGTTTAATCAGTTTTAATTCAGTCAGATTTTGTGGGTCCAATTATCATTTTCGTGTGGGCCCAGAAGCAGTTTTTTTGGAAGCCCAAGTCCCTTGCAATCCGTTTTTGGTCAGTTTTTGTCCAGCAGATGCCACTTGTCAGCTATAAAGCTGATCCACGCGTGCTTCTGTGACGGTCCCACCTCATTCTGATTCCACTCTCTCCTCTTGCCACGTCTCCCACTCAGACCCACTATCTCTCCCTCACTCTGCCACACAACACCCACGTGTAACGCATGCACAGCTCCCCCTGCCACCTCCCAACGCACGTGGCACCATCTCATCCTCGCCGGAGCACCTCGTCGTCGGCCATGCAGCCGCCGGCCGGACCACTCCCCTCCACCGTAACAGTCGCCGGAGACCGGTAAGGTCGCCGGAAACTGCAAACTTGCAGGTTTCACCAGAAACACGTCCGATCACCTCCAATCTCCATCGTCTACCTTCACCCCCCTACTCGCCGGAAACTGCTTTGTCTTGCCGGAAAATTCATATGCACGCCGGAAACCTCATAGACCTTCATCGTCCCGCCCAGATTTATCCACCAACCTTCAGAAAAATCTCAAGAAATTCCAGAACGCATTCAAACCTTCATCTTCGTCATCTCACCAAGAACGATTTTCCAGCGTATGATCTTCATCGTGACTCCTAGGATCTTCATCAAGATTCCCAGAAAAACGCCAAGATCTTCAATCGTCTTGCTTCGTTATCCAAGAACACTTCAGTTTTTCCCAGAAAAATTGTTGATCTTCAAGCAAACCTTCAAGATCCAGAACTTCGTCTTCGTAAATTGTCTATGAACGCGTTCCTCCGGCAATTTCCACCCAGACTCTTTGAAGATCCGCTTCAGAAAACTTGTAGATCTTCAACGCTACAACGCCTTCAAAGATCTTCACGCGTTCCTTCAGCGACGTTCTCCAGGTTTCTTTCTTGTTTCTCTAAAATCTTGCATGTTTGAACAGCTGTTTGTGTAGGTAGATCGTGAGTTTAGATTAGGGATTGCTGGTCGTAGTGAGTTTGTAAGGGTTTTCTGTTTGATGGTTTCATGAACGCAAGGGCGTTTGAGATTGTTTTGAGAGATTTTCTCGGGGAGGGTTTGAGGGAGAGAGGTTGCAGACGGCGTGTTAGGGTTAGGGGTAGTGAACAGTGAATGGGGATTTTGGGGGAAGAAGGTAGTTTTGTTAATAGACTGATTGGATTAGGGTTTCGGATTGGGTCAAGGCCCAAGTGTGAATTGCTGAAGCACTCCCCCGTTTGCTCGTATCCCCCCCCCCCCTTCGTGTGAGAAGATAGGATGTTGGATTGGGCTTAAGCCCTAACTGCTGGGCGCACCCCCCGTGTGTAGGCCCAAGGCTGAAAATAACTAGAGAATTGCTATTGCTGCACCCCCCTTTCTTATTTCTTTTTTTAATTTTCTTTGTTTTCATGCATATTAGGAAATAATTCATTAAAAATAGTAGAAGTGTCCAATTAATTCCATTCTTTTTTCTGTAGATTCATATTTCAATGTAGAATTTTATAATGCAAAAATATTAATTTGATAATGCATTTTCATTTTTATTAGCATTTTTGTATTTTAATTGATACTGAATAAATTGGTTTGTGATGTGTCTGCCTTGCTGATTTTATTTCTTTCACTTGGTATTGAATTTTGCTCTAGTTTTTTAGTATGTTGTACTAGACTAATGCATGTTCCCCTTAGGATTTTAGTGGATTTTTTTAGAGATTGATTGATATTGTTTTAGGGTTAGGGAATAGAGACCTCATAACTTGTTGGTTAACCCTTGACCATTCATATATTAGGGATTGTTTAGTAGCCTTAGAAGTTGACTTAGGCTTTGAGATTTGATCTTGGGATCATAGAGCCATGTAGGTTTCCCCTAGATTTTTGGTAGATTGTTATAGGGTGTTCTGTTATTTTTGTTTGAGCCTGAGAATAGGAGAAGTCTTGAGGGCTTCTGACTTTGAAGTTCAACTGTGATTGAACTTCAGAGATAGTTTCTTGTGGTTTGAGGGTCTGTGGTTTCTTCTTGAAGGTGGAAGCTGGATGAAGTCTTGATGGAGCTTGCAAGGATGCATGGATTGAGGTCCTAGTCTAGGAGCTTGTTTTCTGTTTGTGAGGTTTGAGATCCCGAAGTTTGAGGGAAATTTATGGTACTTTCCTGAGGAAGGTACTATGGATGCCTTTCATTCTTTCTTCTCACCTCTTTCTTAAGTATCCAATGATGTTGGAGCCTTCATGTGAGTTTAGTTTCTCCTGAGGAGGAATGTAAACCGATCACAGTTGTTGAGCCACATGGGATATGATTCCTAAGTGGAAGCCTCCTAGTACTTTCCCGAGGAAGGCACTATGGGCCTGTTCACTTAGTTCCCTTAGTTCATCTAGGATTTCTTAAGTATCCAATGATGTCGGAGCCTTCATGTGAGTTTAGTTTCTCCTGAGGAGGAATGTAAACCGTTCACAGTTGTTGAGCCACATGGGATATGATTCCTAAGTGGAAGCCTCCTAGTACTTTCCCGAGGAAGGCACTATGGGCCTGTTCACTTAGTTCCTTTAGTTCATCTAGGATTTCTTAAGTATCCAATGATGTCGGAGCCTTCATGTGAGTTTAGTTGCTCCTGAGGAGGAACGTAAACCGTTCACAGTTGTTGAGCCGCATAGGATACGATTCCTGAGTGGTAACCTCCTGGTACTTTCCTGAGGAAGGCACTATGGGTTTGTCTGCTTAGCTCCCTTTCTTTGGTAAGCTTGTTTTAAAGATTGAAGACTGGGATTGATTTCTTTTGTGTGTAGGGTTTTGTTTAGGGGTCCTGCTCAGGGTTTTGGTTTAAGTTTTGGATAGGGGTTTGTCAGGCTGGTTCGCCTTCTCTTTGTGTTGTTTGACTTGTGTGGTGTTGTGCTGCATTAGACTTAGGGGTTCATCTAGATATTTCTGAGGTAGGTGCATCTTAGAAGTAGGCTTTGTGTTCATGAGAAGTTGAGGTGGTCCTCCTTCTGCTTGTTTGTTATTGAATGGCTTTGCTTGCTGGTATTTGGTAGAGCTGAGCTCCCTTACCTCTGTGGTTTGCGGCCTTTGTGCCTTGTTTGTTTGGTTGTTGCATTCATGCATATTTCCAGTATTTCTTTACTTTGCAGTTGATTCCTGTTTGCTGTTTAGTCATGTTGTCATGATCCCTTAGGAGCTCTAACTTCTCCGCTGCGGAGGGGTTATGATAGACACTAGGTCTTAACCCAGGCATGATAACAGTAGGTAGATTCCCCTTTTCAACCATAGTTTTAGGGTGTCTCTTTCCTTTCAATGGGAAAGCACTTGAGTAGCTTGTGTCGTAGTTAGCCGAACTACAGCTGCTCTGATTTCTCGTATCAGACGAGAATATGTAGGCATAGGATGCGATATCCTAGCGAGCACACTAACAACTAACCTTTTGTTCTCTCGCGGCTGTGCGATCGAGACTTTCCCGCTGACGCCTGATGTTATCCCTTTTCTCTTGCCCGAGTGCATTTGAGACCAGACCGTAGTTGTAGGTTCCCGAACCTTTAAAACCAGATTTATTTTCTCACTGCTGTGTGAGAACGCCCAGTTTTGCCGTAGTTAGTCGAACTACGTTTGCTCTGATCTTCCATGCCGTGTGGAAGTACGTAGGCACAGGACGCGATGTTCTGGCGAGCAACCTTCCCCCGTCTAGACGTAGGTAGACGAACTACGTTGACTCTGACTTTCCCATTGCACGAGGGAGTACGTAGGCCCAGAACACCGTATGTTCTGTCGAGTCCTGTCCTTTTCTTTTCTTTTCAGACTGACCATTAGCGTAGATAGATAAACACACCTTTTTCCTTATAAACACCAAGCGTGGATCCCATCGAGTACGATGGACGTGAGGGGTGCTAATACCTTCCCCTTGCGTAACCGACTCCCGAATCCAGGTTTTGGTTGCGATGACCATACCTTTCCCTTTTTTTGCGAGGTTTACTTCGAGCGTTTCCTTTCCCTCCGTTGGGATAAATAACGCACGGTGGCGACTCTTCTGTCAGTCGGCGTCGATTTTCGCAGTAGCGACAGCTGGCGACTCTGCTGGGGACCTATAGCATCTAGGGACTCTTCCCATCCCTTATGCTTGGACCGTTTCCCATCCCCTACGCGAGTCAATCCTAGCGCTTGGGTGTTTATCTGTTGGGTGTTGTGCATATGTGTTTTATCTTTTCGCACTTTACTTTCCCGCACCTTTACCTTTCCGCATTTACTTTCAGCACTATATTATTATGATTATTGCTGTGGGAGAGGGAGGTTACTATGAGTGAGAAGCCAGACCTGGGCTTGAGTATGCACCTAGACATAGTTGCGGAGAGTAGTAGACGGACCTGTCTGCTGAGCAGGCACAGTTCCCTACGAAATCTGCGCTCAGACGAGGTTCTCGCAGAGGTGCTCCTTTCCGGTCCTGAGGATCTGAGGGGAGTCCAGACGTGGGGATTGTCGACTCTGGGAACCGATTATTTGAAAGTCAGCTAAGTGAGGCCTCTTCATGACTTGATGATGTCACTCCTTCTGGGAATCGTATCGTCACTCATGAAAGTCTGTGACGCTGATGACCGCATAGGATGCCGTACCTTTGTCCGTGGATTAGGTCCATGCCTGTGAGGGGGATTGGGTTATTGCAGGAAAACTGGCCTTCAGAAACCATGATTCAGTATTTATCAGATGGTTTTCTTGGCTCGTCAACTGGTATTGTTTGGATCAGATGGGTTTCTTGTTTGAGGTTGATTACTATCAGATGGTTTTCTCGTCAGATACCGAGGTTCAGATGGATTTCTTACCAGGGGATTGGTATTTTGAATATCAGATGATGGTTAGTGTCAGGAAGTTCTGGTGACTGTGGTGGTTTTCTGTTCTTGATATCACAGAGATGTTCCTCTTCATCCCACAGCATGGCCCTTGTGTTCACTGATTGCATTATTTATCATATTGCATTATGGCATTACCATTTGCATCCAACTAACGTGTGTGTATTGCAGGTACATATTTTCCCTCCCAGTTCCGGTGTTTGTTTCCTAGCAAGACATGGAAGCCATGAAGAGAGTGTTACCCTACAAATTCCCGTCTCCAGATATCAGTCTGTTGTCAGAGTTGATTACTATTGCTAAGAAGAAGGTAATGGGAGATTTCAGGAAGACATATGGGAGGATCCTGACTTATGTTTACCAGCTCTCGGCTTATGAGATCAGCGGCATTTACACCCTATTGCAGTTTTATGATGCGGAGCTTAGGTGTTTCGTATTTCCTGACTTTGTCTTGGCTCCAACCCTGGAGGAGTATTCTGCACTCTTGGATATACCGATTCGCGAGCAGATGCCTTTCTATCACACGGACACTAAGCCTGATCCGACTAAGCTTTCTGCTATTCTGTACTTAGGAGAGTTTGAGCTGACAGGGAAGATGATCAGAAGACGAGATGTGTGGGGATTTCCGTTGGATGTTTTGGTGGAGAAGGCTCGGGAGTATGCCAAGAAAGGTGGCTGGGTTGTCTTTGACGCCATCCTTGCTGTGTGTGTTTATGGCATTATATTGTTCCCAAACATTCCTGATTTTGTTGATGCAGATGCTCTCTATATTCTGGCTGCAAAGAACCCAGTTCCTACCTTGCTGGGAGATATCCACCATTCCACTCACTACCAAAATGAAAAGCGGCGAGGAAGGAATGTCTCTTGCTGTGTACCTCTACTGTGCAGGTGGTTCACTAGTCATATGCCGAAGTCAGGGCCTTTCGTCACTTCTATTGATTCTTTAGGATGGCCTGAGCGCTTGATGGGGTTGACTTCTGAGAATGTGGTGTGGGTTAACGAGGAGGTGTTCGGAGTTGAGGTCATATACAGAGGCGAAGGATTCCCTAATGTTCCTTTGATAGGAAGGAAAGGGTGTGTCAATTACAACCCTTCCTTATTAATCAGGCAGTTTGGATATGCACCTCAGGAAGCGCCGAAGCCCGAGGAGATACAGGAATCTATGTATCTCACTGGGGCAATAGAGGATGAGATGTTGATCAAGCTTGAGAAAGCATGGAAGAACCTGCATAAGAGAGGGAAACCTTCAGGTAGCAGAGGGGGTACTCGAGTTCTTGGTCCGTATGTGGAATGGATTCGTGAACGAGCTACGAAATTCCTTATGCCTTACCCTGCAGTTCAGCCATTATATCCTTCTCCGGTGGAGGAGCCCACCATTATAGACATACAGGTATACAAGCAGCTGATGGCGGAGAAAGAAGAGCTAGCAAAGGCTAAAGAGGCTTTAGAGAAGGAGAATGCCCAGCTTCGCCATGAAAAGATGGAAACAAGATATTTTTCTAAGCAACAGGCCGAAACTTTGAAACATCTGAAGACTACTTTATTGGAGTTGACTGAAACCAAGAAGCGTCTGGAGTTAGATGTAGACTCGGTTAGCAGTGTATTGGCTACTAAGAAACGGGAGCTGGAAAGGGCCTACACGAAGTTAGCTAAGTTCAGAGAGCACTGGGATCTCACTATGGCCAAACGCAAAGAACGGGAAGAAGAGCTAAAGACACAGGTTGCTCAGTTGGGAGAACAGGTTAGAGTGAAGACTGAAGAGCTTGAAGAAGAAGCATGCCGTCGATACGAGGCCGAATGCAAACTGATTGATGCCATGAAGAATCTGGAAGATTGTCAGCGCAGAGCAGGCATCAAGAGGCCCAAACCTGAGGATGGTGCCCAGGATAAGGCTTGGGAAGATTTTGTCAAAGATATCCAGGGAACGATCAGAAAAAGGGATCAGTTGATAGAAGGCTTGATCTATCGACCGGATCACCCTGAGACGAAGAAGCTGATTGAGGATTTTCGCGACCGTACCCGCACTTGATTTCTCTCTTGTATTCTGTGTGTTGAGATCACCACCAGGCATGTTGGTTGGGATCCTCCTTTATCATATCAGTTGTATGGAACATAGTTGTGTAACGTCTTGACAAGACTGTCATTCCAATAAATATATGAGGGTTTTTCTAAATATTGTCTTTATGGTTTATCTTGTCTTGCTACCTTGACGCTGGAATTGGAGGGGAAATATCCCCAATGCACACATGCACGTTAGCATTTTTTGTATTCTGTCTTCATAAATCATATTGCATAGCATTTCTCTAGCTGGCCAGAGCACTTATCCAGCCTTTGTTTTCACCAGAGGGTGATTCTCGGGGGATTGTTCGAGGCAAGTGTGGAGTGTTGAAGACGACCAAGGGGCTGAAGCAGATTTGGGCAGAATCAAGCAGTATAGTCAGCTACAGGTAATTGATAGCTATGTCTGAAGGAAATTTCCAAGCTCCTAACACCTTGACAGGGTTTACTATGACGTCCCACCATCGGTATGATTCTATGGAAGACTTCCCGCAAGCAAACAACGTTACTGCAGACCAAGTTGTACAGCCTACTGTTGAGAACCGAGATCGACATGAGCAGTTCGTTGCCAGAAATGAACGTCCTCCTCCTGTCAACAATCAAGGTGCTGTTTTCCCTGAGAGGAATCCACGCAGACATATCCCGGTAGCCAGGACTGTAAACTCAAGAGCTCTTGAAAGTGATAGAAGGCTCCGAGGACTGGAAGAAAGAGTTAAAGCTTTGGAGGTCAAAGATGCTGTTAACCTGAATGATGCAGACATGTGTTTGGTTCCTGACCTGGTGTTGCCTTATCAGTTCAAAGTGCCGAAGTTTGAAAAGCACACGAGAGTTAGCTGTCCGAAGCTGCATTTGATGATGTTCTGTCGAAGAATGACTGCGTTTGTGCGAAATGACCAGTTGATGATCCATTGCTTCCAGTATAGTCTGACTGGGGCATCTTTGAGGTGGTATGTGCAGTTAGAGAGTAATCAGATTCGATCATGGGTGGATTTAGCCAGAGCTTTCGTGAAGCAGTATGATTACAACCTGGACATGGCTCCTAGTCTCGTACATCTGCAAGAATCATCTCGGGCGGAGAATGAATCATTCAGAGGGTATGTGCAAAGATGGAAAGAATTGGATGCTAGTGTTCAACCACCGCTTCAGGAAAGAGAAATGGTTGACATCTTCTTGGGTACTCTGAAAGGCCATTATTATGACAAATTGTTCGGTTGTACAAGCTTTGTGGGCCTGATGATAATGGGGGAGCTTGCTGAGAGAGGACTCAAGAGTGGAAAGCTTCGAGATGCTCCTTATATCCCCGTTGATAAGAATGAGTCAGTTGTCAGTTCTCAAGAAGAGTGGGAAGAAGGAAATGACGTCGTCTCAGAATCTCTAGCATCTCAGGATCGGTTTTCAGACACTTCAAGTCAACGGTCATCCTGTCGTCGATCGTGTCAGCACGCCCGGCGAAGACCAAGGAAACCTGAAAGGCAGTTTACTCAGCTACCGGTATCGTACAGTCAGTTGTTGTCAGATCTGGTCAGAAGTGGATTGATAGTGCCAAAAGAGACTAATCCAGTGATTCCACCATATCCTCCAGGTTTTGATGTCGGCGCCCGCTGTGAGTACCATGTTGGGGCACAGGGGCATTCAACAAATGATTGTAAGGTGCTTAGAAGCCAGATTCAGGATCTGTTAGACTCTAACCATATTTTCATCACGCCCCAGGGTTTTGTTCAGATTAACGATTCTCCGCCATCCAGTTGTGCGGGTTCGTCAGTTAATGTCATGGAAGACTCCACGGGAAGTGTGTGTTCTGAAGAATGTCCAACGGAGAGTTCAGTTGGATATGGGAGAAGTTTCTAGAGGTTTCTGTGCCGGGGGTCGCATCTGTTTTCTCTGCCTAATCCGTTTAGCTTTTGCGCACTAGTGTTTGCTGACCACCACCAGGATTGTTGGCTGGGGTCATTGTATTCGTACTCATTTGTGCTTACATGCTGCTTTTGTTGGTTGTATACGTGGGGGAGATGTTTGTCTGTGTGCTTATAGCTTGAGTTTCTCTTTGTCTTGTCATGAATATGTGTTTTCTTTCTGCGTTGCATTATCGTTTAACAGGTACATCAGAACCGTGGGTCTTATTTCCTCATCGTCCAGTTTGTTGCAGGAATTCCTTCAGAGATATGGAACAGAATCAGGTTGAATTGGTTGAAGTCCGAAGCCAGCTGGGGCAGATGATGAAAGACATGCAAGAGATGCGTCTGGAGCAGAGGATCCTCAAGGAGGAGAATAGTCAGCTGAAGACCCAAATGAGCTTGATCATGGAAGTCGTCAAGAATATGCTTAGGAAGGAGGATGATCAGCTATTTGAAGCCGCAGTGAAGAAGCTCGTGCCACCTGTGCTTGTAGAACCTGAGCAACAGCAACAAAAGATACACCCGGCTCAACAGAGGATTCATGAGGGAAAGCCAAAGAGGATATTTGAGGCGCCACCTACCACGTATGCTGAGCTCTTGCAGACTTTATTGAGGTTCAAAAAGGTTGAAAAGAGAATGTTGGAACCACCAGCAGGAGCACTTCCTCATGGGTACGATGCCAGTAAGCAATGTGAGTTTCATTCTGGGGCACTCGGACACGACATCGAGGGTTGTCATGCCTTTAAGCACAATGTTCAAGACCTGATTGACTCGAAAGATATTGAATTCACGCCAAGCGGTGTAGTTGTACGTATTGCTCCTGTCCCAGTTGATGCTAAGATGATGGATGTTTCTAAAGCTGCAGTAGGTCAGAAACGTATCCTGGACTCCATGGTGTCAGAATCTCCATGCCCACAACTGTTGCCTATTCCGGGGGCATATCTGAGAAAGAAGATGGCTAAGCATAAGGAGTGCCTTAATCAGTACGGTGAAAGTCAAGAAACCGATGTTGTATTTGCTACGAAGGTTGTTCAACAGTCAACCCGATACCAGCGACAACAGCAACGATCTCAACAGTGGCACAAGCAGCAACATCCTAATCAGCGAAGAGCTCAAAATCAGAGGCCGGTGAGGGTATTTAGTGTGCCTCCGATGCCATATGCCGAACTTCTTCAGGTGTTGCTACGATTACAGTTGGTTGAGAAGAGGAAGTTAGCCCCGCTGACAGGAACGCCTCCAGCAGGTTATGATATCAAGGAGCGCTGTGATTTCCATTTAGGAGCACAGGGGCACAACATTGAAGATTGTCTGGCCTTCAAGCATAAGGTGCAGGACCTACTTGACAGTGCAGCAATCAACTTCGGGCAGGAAGGGCCCAAAATCATCTGAATGAGGAGGAGGGGCTCTATAATTTGGTTGGGTCGTTGAAAGTAGATCAGAACAGTGGCAGGCTGCCTCTAATAACTGATTGTGAAGATAGTTGGTTCAGCAGCAGGACAGATGTGAAAGCCCGGTTCTCGGAAGCTGGCATTTTTCTTTGTTTTGTCTTGTCATTTCTTTACGTTTGTAGTTTCTTTCCTGTTTAATTTGCAATCTTGTTTGTAAAACTTGTTGTTTTCATTCAATTGATGATAATGAAATAAATATGCATGTTTTGATTAAATCCATTCGTGTTCACTAATGTTTTTTTTTGCAAATGTCCAATGTTTGGTTAAGAAGGATCCGGAGAGGGTGACGAAAATGAACGACATGCAAACTTCCGATATTGTATGCTTTTGAAATAAAACCTGCTGATGATGTGTTGCACCCCAAAATTTGCCCAACCTTTTTTAACCTAGGTTTATGTTTCAATTGCATAATCATTTGCATTAGCATCATGTACATAGTGTATTCATCTGCATTGCATAGCATAAAGCAGGCTATCTTAATCAGGGGATCAAGTGCCACTCTTGTCTCAAGAGGTATATCCAAGGGTTTCACTCATATTCCAGCCTACTCAGGTCATCAAGGAAGAATTTGAGCTTTGGGGAGTTGACAGGTTGATCAATGAGTTCTCTCCTATCTTGAGGCTAGTTGGGGATCATCAGAGGAAGTGTGAGCTATGAGCCAAGAGTACGAGGTGTGTATGGATGTTATGAAGAGCCTATATGATCATTTTGAAGAAGAACCAAGTCATTGGAATGATTGCAAGAACCTCAGTTGAAGTCAGTCAACTAGGGTCAACACTAGGTCAATCCTAGGTCAAAGAAGTGTTTTGAAGGGCATCAAGGAGCATTTGAAGAATGTGGGATTCATTATTTGATACATGGATATGGATATAATGTTGTGCTAAAGAAAAATCAAGAGGAGTCAAGGAGAAGAGGAGTTACCTAATTAGGGTTTCAGTGTAAAATCCCCTGATTTAGGTCAAACTTCAAAGCAGTGTAACTCAGGATGCAAGCTTCATATGGATTCTTGGTCCACATGAAACTTGTAGAGTATCTTCATAGATTTAATTTGAGTGGTGGAAGTCATCAAGATGATTTATAGAACTCAATTTATAGCTCTTGCAAGTTACAGGTCATCTGAGGGTACTGAAATTTGTCTGTGAAAGTTGTCTGTCTTCCAAACAACTTTTGACCTTCAAGGAGATTTCAAATGGATTTCTGGTCAACATGAGAGTTGTTCCTTATTGTATTATATTTCTAGGAAGGTATGGTATGCCTTCATATGATTTGTGGAACTCTACTTATGGTCTTGGCAAGCAAAGGGTATTTTGGTCATCTGAGGATTACAGGTCATTCTTAGCCTATGCCTAAAACTCATACAAGGAAGCTTCAAATGGAAAACTTCACAACATCAAAGTTGCTTAAAATGTCATTTTAAGTCTAGAAAAGAAGTCATGGAAGTTTGTAAATGCATAGAACAAGACTTGACCAAAGTTGGTGGAAAATGACCTAAAAAAGGCATATAAGTTGAAAAAGTTGAAATGAAAAATTGGTTTGAGAGATCTACAAATCCAAAATGGGTCATCCAATATACCAAATTGATTCCAAACATCATTTTAGAGACATTGGTTCAGCCACCTTTTTGAGTTAGGGGTTAAATTTTGGACTTGCTTTGTATTTTTGTTACTTGCATAATAAGGCAAGTATGGAATACTTGGCATAAGGTGAAATTTCAAGGCAAGGAGCTTGCATATCATTCCAATATCTCATGTAAGGAGATATTAGCACAAATATGAAAGGGTGTATGCATGAGATATGAGATGGTTCAAAGTATCATTAAGTGAGATTTTCATGAACTTTCTACCACATTCTAGAATCATCCTAGAGGGATCCAGAAACTTCTAGATCTGTCCATCATCATCTATATATTGGATTGAACTCATTGGTGCAAGGGGTTGGTGAAAAGAGGGAGAGAAAAGAGATAATTCCATTGTTGCTTCCATTGTAAGAAAGTGTGAAATTCTCCAATCTACACCCATTCTGATCATTCTTTTTCTTCATCCATCATCCATTGAAGATTGTGAGTGGGAACAAACAAGCTCAGAGGCACATCCATGGAAGATTGAAGCTCTAGGGTTTGAAATTGCAAGATCCATAACAGATTCGAATCTCACAATCCAAGCATTTTTCTTCCAACTTGTTGCAAACAGAAGTCATAGCCTCAAGCAAGGACCATTGGTGAGGAATTGCAAGTGCTGATTCAAGCTCTTTCTCATCTGTTTCAACAAGAATAGCAGGTTGGTGTTTTCTCTTGTATCTCCCTAGTTAGGTGTTGTTAGGTTAGATTATTGGTGTAAGATTGTTAGGGTTAGGTAGATGAACATGTGCACAATCTGTTATGGCCATTAGAGAAAGTTTGATTCATGGTGATGAATCTTACAAGATCAAGAACTCCTGAATTAGGGCAAGATAATGCTAGCTTTTTAGCTCAGAATAATCAGCATAGTCCCTAGATCATTCTAGGGTAGTTTGAGCAAGTTTGATAATCATGCACATCAGGTGCAATTCATGGTGTCCAAGACTTCCAGCTATCGAGCTTGATTATATATTGAGTTTCAGCAAAATCCAAGTATAGGATCTTGTAGAGGGCTTTGAGTAGGCCATTTTTGGTTTTGGGATCGAAGGATTTGGTTGAGTGAGGAGAGAGCACTGAGCTGTGGAAGTTTGTGCATGGGAGAAGAAATTCTGCAAACCCTAGGGCTCGTTGGGGACGATGACCCTCAGCCGTTAGATCATTTCCAGGTTTTGACATTTTCAACTCATCGTATGGTCCAGATTCAAAGTTGAGAGACGGAGGAAATTATTAATGGTGAAACGATGCGTTTCACTTAATGAAACGCATGGGCTCAGCATCAGACTTCTATTCACACACCCACCATCAGGCCCAACTAGAATTTACACGTGAAAAGTTACTCAGATACACCCCCACGCGCCCTTCTCTCTTTTTTGTTTTTTATTTCATTTCTAATTAGTGATTGGGCTTAATGAAATCGCTACCTGCACCCCACCATTTCCAGCCCATCCATAATAATAACTAGGCGCAATGCTATTCAGACCCCCTCCCCCATTTTATTTCTCTTTTATTCTTTTTACTTCTTTTAATATTTTTCTCACCTTTAAAAATTCATAAAAAATTGAAAAAAGCTTTTTTTTGATTGGTTCTTTTTATGGTAGATCAATATTTTTGTTAAGAAAAATATCCAATAATAAAAATGGCATTTTATTTTGTTTTGATATTTTTTGTGTATTTTTCTTGTAAATAGCTTTCGATAAGTTTTAGTTTAGTGCTTAAATTTGTTGATTTTAGTTCTAATAGTTCCCTTTAGATTTAGGATTCATTCTTTTTAGGGTGATTAGTTTAGGACTTCAACTTGAATATAGGATTTAATTCATATTTTTAGGATTAAATTTTAGGTGATTGGTTTAGGTGTGATTAGTATGATCAAAATTAGGGTTTTAAGTGAGCATAGGTGAGATAGATTAATTCTTTTAGGAATTTTTTATTTGATTTTGGGGTATGGGACTATAGGGGTAATGGGTAGATGATAGATCCCTTAGAAAATATTAGGATTCCCCTACTGCTATTAGTATATTGCTTGTATCTGATTGATTGTGTGGTGTGCCCTCTTTAGGGTTACTTTTTTTGTCTGTGTGGGGTATTGGGTTTGTTTGGGACTTGGGGTTTGAGCTGAAGACTGTGATGATGAAGCCCATTTGAAGATCATAGAATGAAGACCAACTTCCAGAGTTGATGAGGAGTATCTCTTGCTGGCAGCTGTTGAAGTTTGTAGGATCTAGAAGTTAGGCAGAGCCCTAGAGTAGACAACTTGATTCTCAAACATGGAAGGTCTTGATTGCCTCCATTCTTCTCTGTGATGCAGAGTCTCTCTAAGACACTCACCCCCTTCCTTTGGAAGGCTTGGTGCTAGTGTCTAAGAGATAGAACTCTTGAGAGAAATATTCTTTGTGTTGATAGCAGTCTGTTTGCCACCTTTGGTGGTCAACTGATTGCTTAACACCCAGTTCATTCCTATGATTGTTTCCTCAGTTTGGAGGTTAGGACTTGAAGAAAAGCCATTGGGAGATTGAAGATAAAGACTGATGTCTGCTGGAAGCCTGAAGATAGTTGCTGATGCTGATGAAGACTGCTTTACTGTTTAGTTTTAGCTGTTTTAATTTTTGATGTATTGTGTGAATTTCCCGGACTGTATTGTTTGCTGTTTAACTTGTTGGGTTGAAAGTGAATTCTGTTCACTTTTGCCTATTGTTTTCTAGGTTCGAGGTTGAGTGGGACTCCCTTGCCTCGCTTGTATTGTTGCATCCATGCATTTTACTGCTTTATTGTATATATCTGCTGTTTCTGTTTCCGTCTATTCCCTTAGGATCTCTGTTTCTCTCTGCGCAGGAGAGGAGCATGATAGACATTAGGTGTTAACCCATGCATGATAACATTAGGGTAGATTTTATTCCCCTTTTTAACCCTAGGATTTTAGAGTGTCATCTCTTCTTTCTTCAAAACAACAGAAAAACATTAATAAAGGTTATAGCAGAGATTAATTCATTTCTTCCGTCAAAAGATTTGAACAAACATCAACCTTTTTGCAATAAGAAAACCCTTGTTTAAGGTGAGATTTTTCATAAAAGACACTTGAACAGCTTGTGTCGTGCGTAGCCCGAACTACGTTTGCTCTGATCTTCCATGCTGTGTGGAAGTACGTAGGCATAGGATGCGATATCCTAGCGAGCAACCTTCACCCACTTTCCCCCGTAGTTAGGCGAACTACGTTGACTCTGATTTCTCGTTCCAGACGGGAATACGTAGGCATAAAGTGTGATGCTTTGCTGAGTCATGTTTTGTTTTCTTTTCAGACCTCACCCTTTAGTTTAGATAGAAATGTAATCCGTACAAACCAAGCAAGCGTGGATCCCATCGAGTACGATGGACGTGAGGGGTGTTAATACCTTCCCCTTGCGTAACCGACTCCCGAATCCAGGTTTTGGTTGCGATGACCATACCTTTTCCCGTTTTTTGCGAGGTTTACTTCGAGCGTTTCCTTTCCCTCCGTTGGGATAAATAACGCACGGTGGCGACTCTTCTGTCAGCCGGCGCCGATTTTCGCGGTAGCCACAGCTGGCAACTCTGCTGGGGATCCAACGTCCCCTGGCTGCTAAGGACTGCGATAGTTCCTTATGCATTTGTGATCCAACGTCCCTTTAGAGAGTCAATCCTAGCGCTTGTTTGCCCGTCGAGGATTTTGTATGGATTTACATTTCTGTATTTACATTTCAGCACTTTATTATCATTATTATTGTTGTATTGTGGGGTGTGACGGGTGATCCATGATTGAGAAATAAGCCGGACCTGGGCTTGAGTGCACCTAGACTTAGAGTAGAGATTAGTGGGCGCGCACGTGCTTTGCATGTCCTAGTGTCCCGCGAAATCTACACTCAGACGAGGTTCTTCTGGTTGGCCTCCTGTCCTGCCCTTTGGGTGGCTCGGGTTGCTGGTTAGTTGGATTGTCGACTCTGGGGACCGATCATTTGGAAGTTGGCTAAGTGAGGCCTCTTCAGGATTTGATGATGCCACTCCTTCTGGGAATCGTATCATCACTCCTGAAAGTCTGTGACGCCGGCGACCGCATAGGATGCCGTACCTTTGTCAGTTGCTAGGACATCCACCTGTGAGAGGGTTTGGGGTTATGCAGGTAACTAGACCTTCAGATACCGGTTATTTCTTGATCAGAGATCCTGGGTATTTATGGACAGTTATAAGGTCTATCAGAGACCGGTCAGAGTTTTGATTTGAGGTCTATCAGAGACCAGTGGGAGTTATGGTTTGAGGTCTGTCAGAGACCAGTTGGAGCTTTGTATTGGGTCTATCTGAGACCAGGGTTGATGAGTATTGGAGGGTCTATCTGAGACCTTTGTTATGATTCAGGCTTCTCAGCTATGGCACTTGGTCCCTGTTGCATGTTGCTCGCATTGCATTATTTGCATAATCATTATCATTGCATCCCATTAACGTGTGTCTGTGCTGCAGGTGCATTTGCATATCCCCCGGTTCTAGTGTCTGGACTTCTGAGTATTGAGCATGGCTGGTTTGAGGATAACAGTTGCCTACAAGCTACCTATTCCTGATATTGCTCCCCTCCTGGGTTTGATTTCTCTGGCAGATAAGGATGTCCGTAGAAGCTTCAGGCAGAGTTACGGACGGCTGTTGAGTTTGGTTCGCAGATCCACTAATGATGAATTGAATGGGCTGTACACACTGATGCAATTCTATGACCCGGCTTTGAGATGTTTCACGTTTGCTGATTTTATCTTGGGGCCTACCATGGAGGAATATGTAGAGTTTACTGAGCTGCCGGTGCAGAATGCAGTCCCTTTTATTCACTCTGCCGCTGAGCCCAAGTTGGAGGATCTAGCTAAGACCTTGCATATGAATGCTTCTGAGCTGTTGATGACTTCTCGGCGAGGGGTTCCCGGTTTCTCTCTCCAGTTTCTGGTTGGTAAGGCTCAAGAGTACGCCAAGAACGGGTGTTGGGTGGTCTTTAACGCTATTTTGGCCCTATGCATTTATGGGATAGTGTTGTTCCCCAATTTCCCAAACTTCGTGGACATGGATGCATTTCATCTGTTTGCTGCTGGCAACCCAGTGCCTACACTGATCGGGGACTTTTACCATTCGATGCACTACAGGAATGAGAACAGGAGAGGCAAGAACGTCTCTTGTTGCGTGCCTTTGCTGTCCATGTGGTTCAAGAGCCATCTTCCCCTGAAGGGACCTTTTGTGGATAGTGCGACCACATCTGACTGGCCAGAGCGTATGATGAGGTTGTCTTCTGAAGACGTTGAGTGGTTCGACCGAGACTTGCTGGGGTCTGAGCTTATTTTTAGTTGTTCTGGGTATCCTAACGTTCCGTTGATAGGGAGAAAAGGGTGCATCAACTACAACCCAGCTTTGTTCGTCCGCCAGTTTGGATATGCGCTGAAGAACCCGCCTCAGGAGGAAGAAGTACAGGAATCTCTGTACTTCACCGGTGATTTGAGTGGAGAGCTACTAGCCAAGCTTTGGCATGCCTGGACGCGTATTAACAGGAAGGGGAAACCACTGTTGGGGGAAAATGATTGTCAGGCCTATGCACCCTACAAAGTTTGGATCCGAGAGAGAGCCAGACAGATACTGATGCCATTTCCAGCTGCTCCAGTCCCTGTTCATATTCCGGTGGAAGAGCCAACCACTGTCGCTAGGGAGGTCTACGAGCAAGTTGTGAAGGAAAAGGAAGCCTTGATGAAGATTAATGAAGAGTTAGAGAAGGAGCTAGCTCAGATGAGGAGTGAGAAGAATAAGGTTGTTCGTTCTTTCCAACAGCAGATCGAACTAGTGAACAGGCTAGGCGCTGAGTTGACTGAGGAGAAGAAGAAGCGTGAACGTCTGGGTCAAGAGTTCAGAAGCTCTCACGACATGCTAGAGTCCAAAAAGAAAGCACTCGACGCCGCTCACCGAGAAATCTCTTCTTGTAATAAGACATGGAATGCTACGCTGACCAACAACAAGAAAAGGGAAGATAAGTTGAAGCAGCAAATCTCTGACCTCGAAGAGCAGTTGAAGGCTAGCATTAAGAAGCATGAAGAAGAGGTAATGGCCAGATACAGTCTCCAGCATGCTCTGAACAAAGCCATCGAAGGCAGGAACGAAGCTGTGTCTCAGAAGCGGAAGCTAGAGGATCGCTTCGGGGAAGGGGCATGGGAGGAAACTGCTGGTGACGTGCGACGTGTTCTCAAGAGAAGAAACCAGCTTGTCGAGGGTCTGCTTACCCAACCAGGTCATCCAGAGACCAAGAAGTTAATAGAAGAGTATCAGGCTTATGGGAGTACTTGATCATTTCATGTATTAGCTTGTATGCTTTATGTGCATTCGCGCTGACCATCACCAGGATTGTTGGTTGAGGTCATGCCTTCTTATTTGTACTTAGTGATTTTGTATTCTTGGCTGAATGATTTTCTCTGCAATATACGAGGTTTTCTATGATTCGGCTCCAATCATTGTATTGCTAGCACTGTCACTGCACTGGCACCTTCACACTAGAATCGGGGAATGATAATCCCTAAAGCACAGACACATTGCATTTTGCATACATACTCATATTTGCATTACAGGTTTGTGATCCATGTATCTTATCTCCTTCATCTTTAATTCAGGTATTTTCAAGATTGCAGAAAAGCGGGTCCACCGTTACTCTACAAGGATTAACCAGAAGAAGATCATGGACAACGTGCAGAGTGAAATGCAAGAGATGCGTGACAGGATGGCCCTGCTCATGCAAACCATGGAGACTATCGCCAAGGGACAAGAGCAGCTGCAGAATCTGGTTCAACCGATAGTCGCACGGGTTGAGAACAACGGGACACCGCATGGTGAGAACATTGTTGCTTCTCCCCGAGCTGAGAATCGTCAAAGTGCTGATGCTATTCCCACGACCGGTTTGAATGCTGGAGAAACTGGTCCTGTAGGTGGAGGTGGGAACACCGGTAATATGAATGTCAATGCAGATACTACTGGGGTATTTGTGGGTAATGTCAACCAGGGTTTCAATGGGGGTGTTGAGAATGTCATCAATGGTAACCAGGGCTTTAATGGTGTGAACATGGGGTATGGCAGCATGGTTGGCGCCAAAGCTGGGTTTGGTGGCTATGGTAATCTTGGATATGGAACTGGTGCATACAACACTCAAGAGATGGGTAATCTGAGGTATGACCCCAGGTACGTCCAAACGGGCCCGGGCCGTGATGCGGATTATGTTGGATATGATGCAGTACCTCGCTGGGAGGATCGCCAGGAGGATGTGTTCTCTGGTCAGAACGAGGGCTATGAAAGAGCCAGGGATGACAACCATCGGATGAGATTGCTAGAAGAGAAGGTGAACGGGTTGGCCAGCCAGAATGCTCTTGGGCTGGATATGTCAAATATGGGGTTAGTCCCAGGGTTGAGGGTCCCGCTGAAATTCAAAGCACCGTCGTTTGATAAGTACAAAGGGGATACATGCCCTAGGGTGCATGTGCACGCATTTTACAGGTGCATGTCTGCATATTCTGAGGATGAAAAGATGCTAATGCACTTCTTCTAGGATAGCTTGTCAGGGCCATCGCTGGAGTGGTACATGAGCTTGGAGCCTACTCAGATCAGGAGTTGGAAAGAGCTGGCAGAGGCTTTTGTTCGACATTATCAGTACAATAGTGATCTCGCTCCTAACCGAGTCCAGTTGCAGAGCATGTCTCAGAAGCCCAGTTAAAGCTTCAAAGAATACACCCAGAGATGGCGAGATCTGGCTGCTAGGGTGCACCCTCCAATGGTGGAGCGCGAAATGATGGATATGTTCATAGGAACTTTTTCTGGAATGTACTACGATCGGTTGCTCAATTTTTCAATGAGTACTTTCTCTGAATTGATCTTGATGGGGGAGCGCATTGAAAACGGGGTGAAGATTGGTAAAATTCAAGCGGGTGAGTCCAGTTCGGCAAGAGGTAATAAGAAGACGTTTGGTGGTAAAAGACAGGGTGACACCAACGTTGTATACGGTGCTCGACGAAAGAATAAAAGTCAGAACTGGCATCAGCAGTCGCAGGTTGCAAGTGTAACTATTCCAGGGCCTTCTCAGCAGCAGAGACAACAACCACAGTAGCAGGCTCAGCAGCAGCCTAATAATAATCAGCGCAGATTTCAGAACCCACGACCGAGGAGAGTATTCGAAGTACCACAAGTATCATATGCAGAACTCCTTCAAACTTTGTTGAAATTGCAGTTAGTCAAGAAGAGGACTTTAGCACCACCAACTGGCCAACCACCAGTCGGGTATGATGTTAATGAGCACTGTGACTTCCATTCGGGTGCACCAGGGCACAATATTGAAAATTGCCTAGCTTTCAAGCATAAAGTACAGGACTTGCTTGATAGTACGGCTATTAACTTCGGGAAGGAAGGTCCCAATATCACGCAGCAGCCAATGGCCAAGCATGGTGGGGCTGGGGCCAATGCAATCCTGAGGGATGATGAATTGAACTTGGTTTCAGAAGTGAGCGAGCTGAAAACCCCTTTGAGTTTTGTAAAGCAGCGTTTATTGAAAGGAGGAGTCTATCCTGGTTGCAGCGAAGAGTGTGTTGACTGTTTGATTCAACCTGAGGGCTGTGAGAAGCTGAAGAGGGGAGTTCAAAGTTTGATTGATGAAGGAACGTTGCAGTTTGACAGAGCTGTGGGGCGAGAGAAGTCTGCTGAGACAGAATCTGAGAAAGAGCGCAGTGAGATTGCTACGATCACCATTCCATTCAAATCAGTGACGATTTCGGCATCATCGAAGAGGCCGACCATTACCATTACCAACGCTAAGCCAGTCCCTTTTGAAAGCACAAAAGCAGTCCCGTGGAGTTATGGTGCTGAGGTGTATTGCAATGGGGAAAAGATTGACTTGAGTGACCCGCCGGCGGGATCCGTGGGTATAACCCGCAGCGGGAGAATTTTCACTTCACCTGAGGTTGAAGCAGAGAGGCTTGCCAGGGGTAAGAACAAAGTTGTTGAGGGGGAATCTTCGGGGAGTAAAGAGAAAGAGCCGATAACCAAAGATGTGGAAGAATTCATGAGGTTAATCCGCAAAAGTGATTACAAGATTGTAGATCACCTGCAGCAGACCCCGTCAAAGATCTCCATATTATCGCTGCTGTTGTGTTCTGAAGCGCATAGAAATGCCATATTAAAGGTACTTGAGACATCCTTCGTGCCGCAAGAGATTTCAGTTAATCAGCTGGAGGGAGTTATGGCACATGTTAATGCTGGGCATGGACTGGGATTCACGGATTTTGACTTAACGCCTCGAGGGCGTGATCACAATAATGCTTTGCACATCTCTATCGAATGTCGGGGCACTGTTCTATCTCATGTGCTGGTGGACACTGGGTCCTCGTTGAATGTGTTACCAAAGAAAGCTCTGTTAAAATTAGATACCCGTGGGTTGTTGTGCACACCTAGTGATTTGGTAGTGAGGGCCTTTGACGGAACAAGGAGGTCAGTATTCGGGTCGATAACCTTACCTATTCAGGTAGGTCTGGAGGTGTTTGATACAGTGTTTTACATCATGGACATCCAGCCTGCATATAGCTGTTTGATCGGGAGACCTTGGATTCATGCCGCTGGGGCAGTAACTTCTACGCTCCATCAGAAGCTGAAATATATGGTTGAGGGGAGTATTGTGACGGTGTGTGGCGAAGAGGATATCTTAGTCAGTCATTTGTCTTCTTTCAAGTATGTGGAGGTAGACGGAGAGATTCATGAAACGTTGTGCCAAGCGTTCGAAGGGGTGAAGGTTAAAGAAGAAGCTCTGGTGATGAGTGAAGGGCAAGAGGTGGCCGTCTCCTCATATAAAGAAGCCAAGGCGCTGGTACAAGCAGGAGAGACTCAGAAATGGGGGCAGATTCTGGACATCCCAGTGAAGCAAGACAAGTATGGCTTGGGGTACCGCCCGTCTTCCTCGCAGAGTGTGCCTAAGTACAAGGGACCTGTCGTGTTCACGCCCGGAGGAGTTAGCTTCGAAAGGATTAATGCTGTGTCTGATACGGAAGAAGTGGATAGCGATTGCGACATGGACTCATGGATTCGACCCAGCACGCCGGGGCAAAGCCTATGCAACTGGTCCATCCAGGATGTCATCCAAGTCACCAAACAGTAATGCATTGTTTTTTTTCAATCATTGTATGATCACATGCCTTGCCCGGGGCATCGATGATCTTGTCTTAGGGCCTAACTGTTTACCTGTATGTTTGCATGATTAATAAATGACGGCGTTTTTTACATTCAAATGTTGTGATCCTTTTCTTTCTGTTTTTTATTTCTTCAATAAAATGGCAGCGTGGTTATGCATTTTGCTTGTACATCATTTTTGAAGCACTTAACCGTTTCCCTCGCAGGATTCATGAATTTTCAGATGACACCGACCAAAAACTTCCTATGACTCGTTTAGACTTCGAGCATCCGATCTTCCAAGCTGAGGAGGAGATTGTGGAGGATAGTGACTTACCAGAAGAGTTTAGTCGGTTAGTGAAGCAAGAGGAGAGAGTCATTCTGCCTCACCAGGAAGAGATTGATATTGTCAACTTGGGGTCTGAAGAATGCGTCAGGAATATCCGTATAGGGGCCGCGTTGCAAGAGGATATCAAGCGAGAGCTTATTGAGATGCTGCGTGAATACAGTGATATATTTGCTTGGTCCTACGAGGACATGCCGGGCTTGGACACTGATATGGTTGTTCATCGTCTGCCGTTGAAGGAAGATTGCCCGCCTGTGAAGCAGAAACTCAGAAGGACTCGTCCTGATATGGCTGTAAAGATAAAGGAAGAAGTGCAGAAGCAATGGGATGCTGGGTTCCTGGCTGTTACCACTTATCCCACTTGGGTCGCTAATATCGTGCCTGTGCCAAAGAAAGATGGCAAGGTTCGAATGTGTGTTGATTATAGGGATCTGAACAAAGCGAGCCCGAAAGATGATTTCCCGCTGCCGCATATTGACGTGTTAGTTGACAACACAGCTCAGTTTTCGGTGTTCTCCTTCATGGATGGGTTTTCAGGGTATAACCAGATCAAAATGGCTCCGGAGGATATGGAAAAAACGACCTTTATCACCCCGTGGGGAACCTTTTGTTACAAGGTGATGCACTTTGGTTTGAAAAATGCTGGGGCAACGTACCAGCGGGCCATGACAACGCTTTTTCACGACATGATGCACAGAGAAATTGAGGTGTATGTCGATGACATGATTGCCAAGTCTCAAACAGAGGAAGAACATCTAGTTAATCTGCTGAAGTTGTTCAAGAGGCTGAGGAAGTTCAGGCTGAGGCTGAATCCAAATAAATGTACCTTCGGAGTGAGATCCGGGAAGCTACTGGGGTTCATTGTGAGCAAGAAAGGAATCGAGGTCGATCCTGCAAAAATAAAAGCAATACAAGAAATGCCAGCACCGAGAACAGAAAAAGAAGTCCGTGGATTCTTAGGGAGGTTGAACTACATTGCTAGGTTCATCTCTCACCTAACGACCACGTGCGAACCATTATTCAAGCTGTTAAAGAAAGATCAAGCGGTGGTTTGGAACGACAATTGCCAAAAGGCATTTGAAAAGATAAAAGAATACTTGCAGGAACCTCCGGTGTTGATACCCCCAGTAGCAGGACGACCACTGATTATGTATCTGACGGTTCTGAAGAACAGTATGGGTTGTGTTCTCGGTCAACATGACGAGACAGGGCGGAAAGAGCATGCGATTTACTACTTGAGTAAAAAGTTCACAGATTGTGAATCTCGATACTCTATGCTCGAAAAGACGTGTTGTGCATTGGCGTGGGCTGCCAAACGTCTAAGACAGTACATGCTGAATCATACAACCATGCTGATATCGAAGATGGATCCGATCAAATATGTGTTTGAGAAGCAGGCACTCTCTGGAAGGATTGCTAGATGGCAGATGGTATTGACAGAATACGATATCCAGTATGTTTCCCAGAAGGCCATTAAGGGAAGTGTTCTGTCCGAATATCTCGCCGAACAGCCAATTGAGGATTATCAGCCTATGAAGTTTGAGTTTCCTGATGAGGACATAATGTACTTGAAGGCTAAAGATTGTGATGAGCCGCTGCCTGGTAAAGGACCTGAGCGGAGTTCCCAGTGGCAAATGATTTTTGATGGGGCTGTCAATTCGTACGGTAGAGGGATCGGGGCAATCATTACGACTCCCCACGGGTCGCACATCCCGTTCACAGCCAGATTGACTTTTTCAGTGACGAATAATGAAGCCGAGTATGAAGCTTGCATTATGGGGTTAGAGGAGGCTATCGATATGAGGATTAAGAATCTGGATGTATACGGGGATTCAGCGTTGGTTGTGAATCAGATTAAGGGAGAGTGGGAGACACGTCAACCTAATCTGATACCGTACATGAATTATGCAAGAAGGTTGCTACCTTTCTTTGATAGGGTGGAGTTCCATCATGTACCTCGGGCGGAGAATCAAATGGCAGACGCCCTTGCAACGTTATCCTCGATGTATAAAGTCAACCGCTGGAATGAGGCTCTCAGCATTGTCATCTCTCGCCTTGATAGGCCGGCCTTTGTGTTTGCGATTGAGGAAGCATCCGACGGTAAACCTTGGTATTTCGACATACAGAATTTCCTGAAGAATAAGGAATATCCGGCTGGGGCATCCAGTCGTGATCAGAAGACTCTAAGGAGATTAGCAGGCAACTTCTATCTGAATCCCGACGGCGTTTTGTATAGAAGGAACCACGATTTGGTACTCCTCCGGTGTGTAGACGAGAAGGAAGCCAACTTGCTCATGGAAGAGGTCCATGAAGGAACTTTTGGTACACATGCTGGTGGGCATGCTATGACTCGAAAGTTGTTGCGAGCGGGGTATTATTGGTTGACGATGGAAACTGACTGTTTCAAATTTGCCAAGCGGTGTCACAAGTGCCAGATCTATGCTGATAAGATCCATGTGCCACCCAGTCCACTGAATGTTATGGCTTCGTCGTGGCCTTTCTCCATGTGGGGAATTGATATGATTGGCAAGATTGAGCCTACTGCTTCTAATGGGCATCGCTTCATTCTGGTTGCGATCGATTACTTCACCAAGTGGGTGGAAGCGGCTTCTTACGCCAATGTGACGAAGCAGGTGGTGGCCAGATTTATCAAGAAGGATATAATCTGCAGATACGGTATTCCTGAAAGGATCATTACTGATAATGGTTCGAATTTGAACAACAAGATGATGAAAGATTTGTGTCGGGATTTCAAGATCGAGCATCATAATTCATCTCCCTACAGACCCAAGATGAATGGCGCTGTTGAAGCGGCCAACAAGAACATAAAGAAAATTGTTCAGAAGATGGTGGTAACGTATAAGGATTGGCATGAGATGCTGCCATTCGCGTTGCACGGTTATCGTACTACAGTGCGTACATCAACCGGCACAACACCGTTCTCACTAGTATATGGCATGGAGGCTGTCCTGCCATTGGAGGTTGAGATACCATCTTTGAGGGTTTTGCTTGATGTTAAGCTGAACGAGGCAGAATGGGTGAGAAGTAGATTGAATCAGTTGAGCTTGATAGATGAGAAAAGGCTGGCATCCATTGCACATGGTAGGCTGTATCAGAGCCGGATGAAGAAGGCATTCAACAAGAAGATTCGACCTCGAAGCTTTCACACGGGTGATCTTGTGCTGAAAAAGATTCTCCCACCGCAATCGGATCACAGGGGCAAATGGACTCCTAATTACGAAGGTCCATACATCGTAAGAAAGGTCTTCTCCGGAGGAGCCTTATTGTTATCCACCATGGATGGTGAAGACTTTTCGTCCCCTGTGAACTCGGACGCAGTTAAAAAATACTTTGCTTAAAAATTGACCCGTTGGACAGTAAAAAGAGAGTCCAGGCAAAAATGGGGCATCCTGGCGAACCAAAAACAGAATAAAAAGGTTCGGGCAAAAGTTAGGGATAAAGTGAAAAAATGTACACCCGCGAAGTCGAAAACCTACACTGGGCGGCTTCGGCAAAAAAGGGTATCCCGGTGAATCGAAAACCCGCAAAGAGCGATTCACGCAAAAGTTAGGGATTTGAGAAGCAAATGACTGCGGTCCAAGTTTGATTGTTTAGCGGTTTGGGAGCGTCTGGGGGTCAATTGTCCAAAGCAATTTCTTCCGAAGACAAAGATCGGGAAAGCGTCAGAGTCTGACGAGTCATAGGAGGATCAGTTCATGGTGTTTGTCTGTAACACGTTGCCGACATGTGTACAAATTTTATTCTATATATTTGTATACTTCTGCATTTTGTGTATGTGTGACTACCTCTTTTCAGGAGTTGCATCCGATGTACAAATCTTTCCTATTCTCAGGCCGTTATCAATAAAGTGTTTTGTTCAGTGTAGTGTGTGACTTTGGTTTTAATTTTTTACAGTTTTGTTTGTAAAAAGCGCCGATGTTTTTTTGATAAACTTACATGCGTGTAGCCAGGCGGGCCTCGGCCTATGATTGTTAAAACCAAAAATTACCTGAATGGTTGTCGTGGGTGATTACTAAGATGTTTCTTTTTGCATAGGTTGCCTTGTGTTTGCTTGTTGACTTTTGCAGGTATTCGAAAGCCCGCAAAGTTCCCCGCCAGAGTCCATGGCAGGCTGGTACCCTCGCTAGAGGTGGAATGTTGTGTCTTCCCCAGTGAAGTCGTCCCAGGCAAAATTGAGTGTTGTCTCCCCAGGAGAGCGGAGATTGCGTCGAAGGAAAAGATCAATATATATTCAGTAGTTCAAACAGAGCAGAGTCCTCCCCAGTGAAGGTCGAGATGGATGCGATTAACTCCCCAGAGAGTTCTTGTGCAGTGCAAGTTAGAATGTGTAGTTCAATCCCCAGCTCAGTCATAGCGGGATGATTACCTCAGCTCAGTGATAGCAGGAAAGGTTCCCTACAAAGTGTGATCAGGTGGTTGGGGTTGCCGAAAGGAGTTTTCCCGAGCAGGATTGTCTTTTCTTTCCCCAGCAAGTCGCTCTTCTTCGTCAGGAGGATCGTCTTCAGCAGAGTTTGGAGTTTTGAGTTCGTGAGCTACTTTCCTAGCAGGATGGTTATCCCCAGCGGAGTTAATATCTTTCCGACATTTATTTTATTGGAAGCGTATCGGTAGTATTCCGGTCATCCCCAGCGGATCCAGTTTGTCTTCAGCATTTATTTTGCTGAAGCAACTCTTCGCATAAGCATGCATCATGAGCATTTACATTTTGCACGAGTATGTAGCATTTCCATGCTGTATGGAAGCATTTCGTCATTATCCAACATGCATTGTTGGAACATGAGCCAGGTGGTTACCTCTTCAGTTTCAGAGATGTTTGTTCCTTGCCGATAAGAGAAATCGTGATTCAGGAAGATGTGGATTTTGTGGTCAAGGTATGCCGTGATCGTATTTTGTCCCATCTGCGGGGTTCATCTGGTAAGGCACGCAGTGATCGTTTCGATTTTAAGATGTTGATTTGTGGCCCAAGTGCGCAGTGATCTTATTTGTACCACCTATGGGGTTCATGTTGTAGGACACGCAGTGATCGTGTTGATCTTGGTATGTGTATCTGTGGTTGAATGGCGCAGTGATCGTATTCGTCCCGATCTAAGAAGATTGCTTCATAAGGCACGCAGTGATCGTGTTGGTGTTGTTTCGGGTTTTATTGAGCAGGACGCGCAGTGATCGTGTTCACTCCATCAATGGTTATAGATTGACACGAAGTGATCGTGTTCATCTAGTTTTTGTTGATCGGTATGCGCAGTGATCGTATTCGTCCATTACGCGGGGTGGTTATAGGGTGAGGCATGCAGTGAACGTGTTCATCTAGTTGTATTGGTGGCCGAAGTACGCAGTGATCGTATTCGTCCCATGTTTGAAGTAGTGTCACAGCACGCAGGGATCGTGTTTCCTCCAGTCAAGAGGGTCGTGACGTGAAACGTGCAGTGATCGCGTTTACCTTATGTATGGTTAGAATATGCAGTGATCGTATTCGTCCAGTTATGTGGGTTAGTTGAGACACATAACGCGCAGGGATCGTGTCTTCTCCAGTCAAGAGGATCGTGGCTCAGAACGTGCAGTGATCGTGTTCAAACACGCAAGGATCGTGTTCAGGATACGTAGTGATCGTATTCGTATGGCACGTAGTGATCGTGTCAATAGTACCATGGGAACTTGAGATGCGGAGCATGCAATGATCGTGGCTATCGTATCAGTTGGTTTTGTTGGTCGGCATACGCAGTTATCGTATTCGTCCTGTTACATGGTTTGGTTTTATGGCGCACGCAGTGATCGTGTTGACATCATTCCAGGGTTTTATTGGTCGAGATGCGCAGTGATCGTATTCGTCCTATTGCAGCACACGCAGTGATCGTGTTCATCATATTGGTGGTTGAAGTACGCAGTGAACGTGTTCGCCTCTTCTATGTGGGTTTATTCCGTCTGGCACGCAGTGATCGTGTTTATCTCATCCGGTTGGATTTATGGTCGATAGGATTTTGGTTGTAACGCAGCACGCAGTGATCGTGTTCGTCGTGTTTGTCCCTTTAGTTGATGTTGTTTGTGATACGCGCAGTGATCGTGTTCATCTTGTTACAGAGGGTAGTTGTGCCAGACACGCAGTGATCGTGTTTGTCATGGCATATTCCCCTAGCAGAGTTGCTTGGTCAAGTATTTCTCTTTCTCCCCAGCCGAGTCCTTTCTCCGAGTGCAGTAGAAATGGCATAAGGCAGCTCTTGGGTGGTTACCCACAGTTACCCCAGTAGAGATATAATCCCCAGCAGGGTGGTCTTCAACGAGATACTTGGTTAAGTTCCTCGTAATCCCCGGCAGGGTATTCTTTGACAAGTCGCTTGTTTAAGTCACTTGTATTCCCCAGCTGAGTCCTTCTCAGGATGCTATGGAGTCAGCATTAGAAGTTGGTAATGCAGATTTTTGGGTGGTTACCCGCAATTCCCCCAACAGAGTTATGTTCTCCAGCAGGGTGTTACTTCAATGGGTTGCTTGGTTAAGTCCCTCATAGTCCCCAGCAGGGAGCTTGAAACAGGAGTTGTTTGGTTAAATTCCTCGTATTTTTCAACAAGGTTATTCTTGTCAGGGTATTTGGTTGAGTTCCCAATTTCCCCAGCCGGTGTTTGACGGCCGTCGTCAGAATTATCCCCTCAGAGTTACTTAGTTAAGTTTCTCGTTTCCCCGCAGAGTCGGTTGTTCATGTCTTTGAACATTGTTTGCTCGTTTCTTCAGGATACGAAAGTTTGATCAGTGAAGTCAACATGACAAGTGAAGTCAGTATTCTCCCGCTGGTTAGCATGGGCTTGGTTGATAAGTGATATCAACAGAGGTTGATAAGTGAGATCAACAGAGGTTGATAAGTGAGATCAACGGAGGTTGATAAGTGAGATCAACAGAGGTTGATAAGTGAGATCAACAATTTCTCGTGGTGTGGTGTATGCTCATTTCTTCGGAATAGAGTGGTCTGCGGACAATATCAGATTAGTTGACAGATGGATGGCTAGTTGTTGCTGTGACAACAGAGGCCAGTTCCCAGGGTTTCCCCAAGCAGTAGTCGTTTTCGCAATTTATTTTTGCGGTTGGTAAATTTCCGGGTTCTTTCGTATTCAACCGTCTCGTGCCTCGAATGTCTGAAGGTTGCGCGCTCTTCATCCAATCGGGTCCAAGTCGCTTGAATAGGGGCAGCTGTTGCACCCCAAAATTTGCCGAACCTTTTTTAACTTAGGTTTATGTTTCAATTGCATAATCATTTGGAATGATTGCAAGAACCTCAGAGGATTTTAACTTAGGTTTAGGTTTATGATCATCAGAGGAAGTGTGAGCTATGAGCCAAGAGTACGAGGTGTGTATGGATGTTATGAAGAGCCTATATGATCATTTTGAAGAAGAACCAAGTCATTGGAATGATTGCAAGAACCTCAGTTGAAGTCAATCAACTAGGGTCAACACTAGGTCAATCCTAGGTCAAAGAAGTGTTTTGAAGGGCATCAAGGAGCATTTGAAGAATGTGGGATTCATTATTTGCTACATGGATATGGATATGATGTTGTTCTAAAGAAAAATCAAGAGGAGTCAAGGAGAAGAGGAGTTACCTAATTAGGGTTTCAGTGTAAAATCCCCTGATTTAGGTCAAACTTCAAAGCAGTGTAACTCAAGATGCAAGCTTCATATGGATTCTTGGTCCACATGAAACTTGTATAGTATCTTCATAGATTTAATTTGAGTGGTGGAAGTCATCAAGATGATTTATAGAACTCAAGTTATAGCTCTTGCAAGTTACAGGTCATCTGAGGGCACTGAAATTTGTCTGTGAAAGTTGTCTGTCTTCCAAACAACTTTTGACCTTCAAGGAGATTTCAAATGGATTTCTGGTCAACATGAGAGTTGTTCCTTATTGTCTTAGCTTTCTAGTAAGGTATGGTATGCCGTCATATGATTTGTGGAACTCTACTTATGGTCTTGGCAAGCAAAGGGTATTTTGGTCATCTGAGGATTACATGTCATTCTTAGCCTATGCCTAAAACTCATACAAGGAAGCTTCAAATGGAAAACTTCACAAAATCAAAGTTGCTTAAAATGTCATTTTAAGTTTAGAAAAGAAGTCATGGAAGTTTGGAAATGCATAGAACAAGACTTGACCAAAGTTGGTGGAAAATGACCTAAAAAAGGCATATAAGTTGAAAAAGTTGAAATGAAAAATTGGTTTGAGAGATCTACAAATCCAAAATGCGTCATCCAATATACCAAATTGATTCCAAACATCATTTTAGAGACATTGGTTCAGCCACCTTTTTGAGTTAGGGGTTAAATTTTGGACTTTCTTTGTATTTTTGTTACTTGCATAATAAGGCAAGTATGGAATACTTGGCATAAGGTGAAATTTCAAGGCAAGGAGCTTGCATATCATTCCAATATCTCATGTAAGGAGATCTTAGCACAAATATGAAAGGGTGTATGCATGAGATATGAGATGGTTCAAAGTATCATTAAGTGAGATTTTCATGAACTTTCCACCACATTCTAGAATCATCCTAGAGGGATCCAGAAACTTCTAGATCTGTCCATCATCATCTATATATTGGATTGAACTCATTGGTGCAAGGGGTTGGTGAAAAGAGGGAGAGAAAAGAGAGAATTCCATTGTTGCTTCCATTGTAAGAAAGTGTGAAATTCTCCAATCTACACCCATTCTGATCATTCTTTTTCTTTATCCATCATCCATTGAAGATTGTGAGTGGGAACAAACAAGCTCAGAGGCACATCCATGGAAGATTGAAGCTCTAGGGTTTGAAATTGCAAGATCCATAACAGATTCGAATCTCACAATCCAAGCATTTTTCTTCCAACTTGTTGCAAACAGAAGTCATAGCCTCAAGCAAGGACCATTGGTGAGGAATTGCAAGTGCTGATTCAAGCTCTTTCTCATCTGTTTCAACAAGAATAGCAGGTTGGTGTTTTCTCTTGTATCTCCCTAATTAGGTGTTGTTAGGTTAGATTATTGGTGTAAGATTGTTAGGGTTAGGTAGATGAACATGTGCACAATCTGTTATGGCCATTAGAGAAAGTTTGATTCATGGTGATGAATCTTACAAGATCAAGAACTCATGAATTAGGGCAAGATAATGCTAGCTTTTTAGCTAAGAATACTCAGCATAGTCCCTAGATCATTCTAGGCTAGTTTGAGCAAGTTTGATAATCATGCACATCAGGTGCAATTCATGGTGTCCAAGACTTCCAGCTATCGAGCTTGATTATATATTGAGTTTCAGCAAAATCCAAGTATAGGATCTTGTAGAGGGCTTTGAGTAGGCCATTTTTGGTTTTGGGATCGAAGGATTTGGTTGAGTGAGGAGAGAGCACTGAGCTGTGGAAGTTTGTGCATGGGAGAAGAAATTCTGCAAACCCTAGGGCTCGTTGGGGACGATGACCCTCAGCCGTTAGATCATTTCCAGGTTTTGACATTTTCAACTCATCGTATGGTCCAGATTCAAAGTTGAGAGACGGAGGGAATTATTAATGGTGAAACGATGCGTTTCACTTAATGAAACGCATGGGCTCAGCATCAGACTTCTATTCACACACCCACCATCAGGCCCAACTAGAATTTACACGTGAAAAGTTACTCAGATACACCCCCACGCGCCCTTCTCTCTTTTTTGTTTTTTATTTCATTTCTGATTAGTGATTGGGCTTAATGAAATCGCTACCTGCACCCCACCATTTCCAGCCCATCCATAATAATAACTAGGCGCAATGCTATTCAGACCCCCTCCCCCGTTTTATTTCTCTTTTATTCTTTTTACTTCTTTTAATATTTTTCTCACCTTTAAAAATTCATAAAAAATTGAAAAAAAAACTTGTTTTTGATTGGTTCTTTTTATGGTAGATCAATATTTTTGTTAAGAAAAATATCCAATAATAAAAATGGCATTTTATTTTGTTTTGATATTTTTTGTGTATTTTTCTTGTAAATAGCTTTCAATAAGTTTTAGTTTAGTGCTTAAATTTGTTGATTTTAGTTCTAATAGTTCCCTTTAGATTTAGGATTCATTCTTTTTAGGGTGATTAGTTTAGGACTTCAACTTGAATATAGGATTTAATTCATATTTTTAGGATTAAATTTTAGGTGTGATTAGTATGATCAAAATTAGGGTTTTAAGTGAGCATAGGTGAGATAGATTAATTCTTTTAGGAATTTTTGATTTGATTTTGGGGTATGGGACTATAGGGGTAATGGGTAGATGATAGATCCCTTAGAAAATATTAGGATTCCCCTACTGCTATTAGTATATTGCTTGTATCTGATTGATTGTGTGGTGTACCCTCTTTAGGGTTACTTTTTTTGTCTGTGTGGGGTATTGGGTTTGTTTGGGACTTGGGGTTTGAGCTGAAGACTGTGATGATGAAGCCCATTTGAAGATCAGAGAATGAAGACCAACTTCCAGAGTTGATGAGGAGTATCTCTTGTTGGCAGCTGTTGAAGTTTGTAGGATCTAGGAGTTAGGCAGAGCCCTAGAGTAGACAACTTGATTCTCAAACATGGAAGGTCTTGATTGCCTCCATTCTTCTCTGTGATGCAGAGTCTCTCTAAGACACTCACCCCCTTCCTTTGGAAGGCTTGGTGCTAGTGTCTAAGAGATAGAACTCTTGAGAGAAATATTCTTTGTGTTGATAGCAGTCTGTTTGCCACCTTTGGTGGTCAACTGATTGCTTAACACCCAGTTCATTCCTATGATTGTTTCCTCAGTTTGGAGGTTAGGACTTGAAGAAAAGCCATTGGGAGATTGAAGATAAAGACTGATGTCTGCTGGAAGCCTGAAGATAGTTGCTGATGCTGATGAAGACTGCTTTGCTGTTTAGTTTTAGCTGTTTTAATTTTTGATGTATTGTGTGAATTTCCCGGACTGTATTGTTTGCTGTTTAACTTGTTGGGTTGAAAGTGAATTCTGTTCGCTTTTGCCTATTGTTTTCTAGGTTCGAGGTTGAGTGGGACTCCCTTGCCTCGCTTGTATTGTTGCATCCATGCATTTTACTGCTTTATTGTATATATCTGCTGTTTCTGTTTCCGTCTATTCCCTTAGGATCTCTGTTTCTCTCTGCGCAGGAGAGGAGCATGATAGACATTAGGTGTTAACCCATGCATGATAACATTAGGGTAGATTTTATTCCCCTTTTTAACCCTAGGATTTTAGAGTGTCATCTCTTCTTTCTTCAAAACAACAGAAAAACATTAATAAAGGTTATAACAGAGATTAATTCATTTCTTCCGTCAAAAGATTTGAACAAACATCAACCTTTTTGCAATAAGAAAACCCTTGTTTAAGGTGAGATTTTTCATAAAAGACACTTGAACAGCTTGTGTCGTGCGTAGCCCGAACTACGTTTGCTCTGATCTTCCATGCTGTGTGGAAGTACGTAGGCATAGGATGCGATATCCTAGCGAGCAACCTTCACCCACTTTCCCCCGTAGTTAGGCGAACTACGTTGACTCTGATTTCTCGTTCCAGACGGGAATACGTAGGCATAAAGTGCGATGCTTTGCCGAGTCATGTTTTGTTTTCTTTTCAGACCTCACCCTTTAGTTTAGATAGAAATGTAATCCGTACAAACCAAGCAAGCGTGGATCCCATCGAGTACGATGGACGTGAGGGGTGCTAATACCTTCCCCTTGCGTAACCGACTCCCGAATCCAGGTTTTGGTTGCGATGACCATACCTTTTCCCGTTTTTTGCGAGGTTTACTTCGAGCGTTTCCTTTCCCTCCGTTGGGATGAATAACGCACGGTGGCGACTCTTCTGTCAGCCGGCGCCAATTTTCGCGGTAGCGACATGATGTACAGGCATTGTTTCGAATCCCTAAACACCGGTGATATAAGGAAGATAATCCCTTTTCAACCCCTTTGAGCCTAGAAGTAGGAGTTCTTTCTGAAAACGAAAAACCCTCCATCTTTAACCTGGGGCAGGGTAGGTGTTAGCTAATTTGACCGAGCGTTCAAATTGCAAAAGGGAGTGTCCGTTCAAGGATCAATCACACCTCCAGAGGTCGTGCCTAAAGGCCGCAATGGTTAAATCAAGAGTGAGATAGTCACATCATTCTCCTATGAGTCAGGCAACCAGTGTCACACGACTTGTTCGGAAAAAGAAAAAGGCAAAAAGAATCGAAACCCCGCTAAGTCAAAACTTCAAAACAAATGACTTAGGCAAAAATGAGGGCATCCCGCTGGACTTAAAAGAATCAAAAGAAACTCAAAAAGAGTCAGTCCAGGCAAAGGTTAGGGATAAGGGAAAGATGAAAGGATGACAAAAGAAAAAATCCTCAAATGAGGTACGAGTCGTGTGACCTCAAGTGTCAAAGACGAAGAGTGAGTGGTTGTCACTCCAAAAACTCATGGTTTCTCGAACTATCACTCCTATCTTTCAACCTCTGAGAGGTGAGCGCTAAGGTCGAATTAGCTGAACGTAGGATGGGAGAACATCAAGGAGAATGGGTGGGTTAAGATAAACTTTGAGCCTTTATCCTTTCCTTCAAAACCGTGACCCTGACCACGTTACAACCTTCAAAAGTCCTAATTGAAGCAGGTTATTTCGAAAGCATACTTCGGTAAAGGTCGCGTCGATTCTGACTCCTAAAAGGGTTCCTCTTACCATGTTGGTACTGATGTTGATATTCTTGATAAATGTTTTGTGCATTATATGCCATAAATTGTTTTTTCCTTTTCCCAGTGAACAGATTGGATGTCAAAGCTGTCATATGTGTTGCATTAATATGTCTTTTACGCAGAACAACTTGTCTTACTTGCGAGTAAGCGCTTGACAGCAGGAAAGTTTTCTACAACGGAAAGTATGGTCAGGATAGAATACAGAACGCCCGAAGGTTTCGAGAGCAGGGGCAAGCTATTATCGTGATCCCCAGTCAGGTCAGCCTTTCGAAGTCAGTTGTCCTGGGGCAATCAGGTGGAGATTCGGTGGATATCCTGTAGTCAAGGGGAACTACTTTGAATCAGATAATCAGACACAAAGTCATTGCAGTCAGGGGCAGGCCATCTTAAGAGCGCGGAAGTTGTTCTTTATTCGAGAAGCAGTTAATGTGAAGTATCTCTCCGAAGTTCAGAATGTCGGGGCATTCCCTATCAGACTAGCAGGGTACAGATTTTCAGACTTCCTTTCGAGGACTATCCCCACAGAGATCCCGCAGGTTGGGGCATATCAGAAGCGAAAGGATTGTTCTTCTCCGTATCACCAGGGTTATTCAGAGCTATTCGAGCAGATTCAGCCAATTTTCGAGTGCGAGACGAACGTCGGGAAGTCGTGTCACTATCCTTTGACTCTTCAACCAGGAGAATGTGTATTCAGACATAATGTTTTCCAGCGTCAGTTGCACCTGACCCGTCACAGATAGCCTAAAAGTCCAGATTGACGATCACTGTGAGGCCCATCCGTGTTGGCGCATCAGTTTCCCGATCTAATCTTCATCAGTACGCAGGAAGACTCCGTCTGATTCTCTCCAGCAAAGTCCAGTTTTTTTCATTGGCACGGGTAAGTTATCCCCAGAGAAGTCCAATCATACTTGGTACATCTGCTATTCCCCAACAGAGTTATATTCCCCAGCAGGGTGTTACTTCAACGAGGCGCCTGGTTAAGTTCCCAATTTCCCCAACGGAGTTGATTTCACTTTTCCAGCATTTATTCTGCTGGAATAATTCTGTGATATCCGGTTTATCCCCAGCGGAGTTGGCTTCGTCTTCAGCATTTATTTTGCTGAAGTGGTTTTCTGTACCAGACTTTCTCCAGCAGCTCGAGCCTGCATTAGCATATCATCATGTTTGCATCATACTTGCATTTCATTTTCACAATGCATAGCATTTCCATCCTGAATGGAGCATTACGCCATAGGAAGATTCAAGCATATGCATATGCATACGAAGCATAAGCCAGGTTTTCCATCAGCCTCATATGGCGCGTGAATTACTCTGTGATCAGTTCAGGGGCATTTCATCCGGCAGCAGTGTTCAGACAATTCAGCGGTTTATTCGTATTTCAGATCATACAACAGTTGTGCTTTGATCAATCAGTCATCTGGTATCGATAGACTTTTCTTCCCGTCAATTCATATTGACGATGTGTTCCTCCAATAAGTGGATTTCTCCGTCTATCATTAGACGTCTTGAGTTCGAATATAGTGGTTTTCTTTCCATCTAGCAGTAAACGATGTGAAGTTTCGGTGATTTTTTTTCCAGTGGGGTTTCAAGATGGGGTTTCTCTAAGAGGTTTTCTTTCCGTCTAGCAGTAGACGATGTGAAGTTTCAGGTGATTTTTCAGCGGGTTTCTTATTGTCAGATCATATGGATGGCGTGCTTCCCCAGCGAGTTTTCTCTGTCTATCTTTAGATGTTGAGGGGTTTCAAAGCGATCTTTCGGATAGTGGTTTTCTTTCTGTGTATTGGATGAGATGACATTTCAAGAGGGATTTTCTGACTGTCAATCCTTAGTGACGTCGAGGCTCTTTGAGGAATGTTGGGTTTTCCTGATTGTCGATTCTTATTGACGACATGGCTCTTTGAAGGTGGTTTTCTTCCCGTCGGTCCATACTGACGATGTGGCCCCTTTAAGGATATTGTTCTTTTCATCAATTCCCGTAGGCGAAAGGATTCTGAAATTTGATGGATGGTCCCGAGTATGGATTTTGGGTGTCTTCCCGTCTATCCTTAGACGATGTGGGTATTGGCTTATGGGTGTCTTCCCGTCTATCCTTAGACGATGTGAGTATGGATTATGGGTGTCTTCCCATCTATCCTTAGACGATGTGAGTATGGATTATGGGTGTCTTTTCGTCTATCCTTAGACGATGTGAGTATTGATTTGTTCCTTCGATTTGGGTGTCTTTCCGTCTATCCTTAGACGATGTGAGTATTGATGGATTTTGGGTGTCTTCCCGTCTATCCTTAGACGATGTGAGTATTGATGAATTTAGGGTGTCTTCCCGTCTATCCTTAGACGATGTGAGTATTGAATTTTTTCCTTCGGGATTATGGGTGTCTTCCCGTCTATCCTTAGACGATGTGAGTATGGATTTTGGGTGTCTTCCCGTCTATCCTTAGACGATGTGAGTATTGATTTTTCCCTTCGGGATTATGGGTGTCTTCCTGTCTATCATTAGACGATGTGAGTATGGATTTAAGGGTGTCTTCCCATCTATCCTTAGACGATGTGAGTATTGATTCTTCCTTCGATTTGGGTGTCTTCCCGTCTATCCTTAGACGATGTGAGTATTGATTTTTCCCTTCGGGATTATGGGTGTCTTCCCGTCTATCATTAGACGATGTGAGTATGGATTTAAGGGTGTCTTCCCGTCTATCCTTAGACGATGTGAGTATTGATTCTTCCTTCGGGATTATGGGTGTCTTCCCGTCTATCATTAGACGATGTGAGTATGGATTTTGGGTGTCTTTCCGTCTATCCTTAGACGATGTGAGTATTGATGTTTTTCCTTCGGGATGGGTGTCTTTCCGTCTATCCTTAGACGATGTGAGTATTGGATGTGAGTATGGATTTAAGGGTGTCTTCCCGTCTATCCTTAGACGATGTGAGTATTGATTCTTCCTTCGATTTGGGTGTCTTCCCGCCTATCCTTAGACGATGTGAGTATTGATGGATTATGGGTGTCTTTCTGTCTATCTTTAGACGATGTGAGTACATTTCTCTTCCTGTCTATCAGCAGGCGGTGGGAGAGGATCAGGCGTTTTGTTGCAACCCTCGGGTTTGTTAAATGGGGTATCACGCGGATAACTGGCGTTAAAATCAGGAGTTCTTTATCAGATGATTGATCAGTTTGTTGCCATAATGACTGGACTCGGGTTTCTGGATTTTATTCCCCAAGCAGTTTTACAGTGTATTCTCGCGGTTGGCAAAATTTTGGGTTTTATGGGTATTCAACCGTCTCGTACCTCTGAATGTTTGAAGGCTGAGCGCTCTTCAACCCTTCAGGTCCAAGTCGCTTGAATAGGGGCAGCTGTTGCACCCTAAAATTTGACCAACCGGTTCTCCTATCTGGTTCATGGTTCAATTCATATTCGCATATCAGATGCATGACACTTGTGTACAGACAGAGGATGTCAGGGTTACAGTTTGGGTTTCATTTACCGGATATTTCAGATCCAGTCTAGATAATCAGGGTTTTATTTTCGGGGAATTGTGCGCTCCTCGGTGTTTGCAGCTCACATGGTGGTTTTTGGGATATTCTGATGCCCGGGGGTTTACTGTTTGATTCGATCTGGTCTCGCGCGCTCTTTTATGTTGGTTATTTGCATTTGTCTGTATTTTTTTAGGATTTTATAGCCTTTTGTGGATTTTAAATAGGCTTTATAGATTTTTTTAGAATTTAAATAGGTTTTTTTATATTTTAATAGCTTTAGATCATTTTTTAGAATTTAATAGTTTTTTTTATATAGGTTAATAGCTTTTTTAATAGTTTTAAATAAATGGTATAGATTTCATTAGAGATTTAATAAGATTTTAATAGTTTTTTTAAAATAGAAATTAGTAGAGTTTAGAAATTAATTTGGTTAAATAGAGTTTAGCTAGATTTTAATCATTTTAGATTTAATTAGAGTTTAATTAGGTTAATTAGGATTTAATCTTTTGTTTAGAATTTAACTGAATTTGTTAGAATTAATTAGGATAGTTAATTGTCATTTAGATTTAATTACAGTTTAATTTTAGTTAGAGTTTAATCAATAGTTAATTAGGTTTAGTTTTAATTAGTCTAATTGAGTTTAATCAGTTTTAATTCAGTCAGATTTTGTGGGTCCAATTATCCTTTTCGTGTGGGCCCAGAAGAAGTTTTTTTGGAAGCCCAAGTCCCTTGCAATCCGTTTTTGGTCAGTTTTTGTCCAGCAGATGCCACTTGTCAGCTATAAAGCTGATCCACGCATGCTTCTGTGACGGTCCCACCTCATTCTGATTCCACTCTCTCCTCTTGCCACGTCTCCCACTCAGACCCACTATCTCTCCCTCACTCTGCCACACCACACCCACGTGTAACGCATGCACAGCTCCCCCTGCCACCTCCCAACGCACGTGGCACCATCTCATCCTCGCCGGAGCACCTCGTCGTCGGCCATGCAGCCGCCGGCCGGACCACTCCCCTCCACCGTAACAGTCGTCGGAGACCGGTAAGGTCGTCGGAAACTGCAAACTTGCAGGTTTCACCAGAAACACCTTCACCCCCTACTCGCCGGAAACTGCTTTGTCTTGCCAGAAAATTCATATGCACGCCGGAAACCTCATAGACCTTCATCGTCCCGCCCAGATTTATCCACCAACCTTCAGAAAAATCTCAAGAAATTCCAGAACGCATTCAAACCTTCATCTTCATCATCTCACCAAGAACGATTTTCCAGCGTATGATCTTCATCGTGACTCCTAGGATCTTCATCAAGATTCCCAGAAAAACGCCAAGATCTTCAATCGTCTTGCTTCGTTATCCAAGAACACTTCAGTTTTTCCCAGAAAAATTGTTGATCTTCAAGCAAACCTTCAAGATCCAGAACTTCGTCTTCGTAAATTGTCTATGAACGCGCTCCTCCGGCAATTTCCACCCAGACTCTTTGAAGATCCGCTTCAGAAAACTTGTAGATCTTCAACGCTACAACGCCTTCAAAGATCTTCACGCGTTCCTTCAGCGACGTTCTCCAGGTTTCTTTCTTGTTTCTCTAAAATCTTGCATGTTTGAACAGCTGTTTGTGTAGGTAGATCGTGAGTTTAGATTAGGGATTGCTGGTCGTAGTGAGTTTGTAAGGGTTTTCTGTTTGATGGTTTCATGAACGCAAGGGCGTTTGAGATTGTTTTGAGAGATTTTCTCGGGGAGGGTTTGAGGGAGAGAGGTTGCAGACGGCGTGTTAGGGTTAGGGGTAGTGAACAGTGAATGGGGATTTTGGGGGAAGAAGGTAGTTTTGTTAATAGACTGATTGGATTAGGGTTTCGGATTGGGTCAAGGCCCAAGTGTGAATTGCTGAAGCACTCCCCCGTTTGCTCGTATCCCCCCCTTCGTGTGAGAAGATAGGATGTTGGATTGGGCTTAAGCCCTAACTGCTGGGCGCACCCCTCGTGTGTAGGCCCAAGGCTGAAAATAACTAGAGAATTGCTATTGCTGCACCCCCCTTTCTTATTTCTTTTTTTAATTTTCTTTGTTTTCATGCATATTAGGAAATAATTCATTAAAAATAGTAGAAGTGTCCAATTAATTCCATTCTTTTTTCTGTAGATTCATATTTCAATTTAGAATTTTATAATGCAAAAATATTAATTTGATCATGCATTTTCATTTTTATTTGCATTTTTTTATTTTAATTGATACTGAATAAATTGGTTTGTGATGTGTCTGCCTTGCTGATTTTATTTCTTTCACTTGGTATTGAATTTTGCTCTAGTTTTTTAGTATGTTGTACTAGACTAATGCATGTTCCCCTTAGGATTTTAGTGGATTTTTTTAGAGATTGATTGATATTGTTTTAGGGTTAGGGAATAGAGACCTCATAACTTGCTGGTTAACCCTTGACCATTCATATATTAGGGATTGTTTAGTAGCCTTAGAAGTTGACTTAGGCTTTGAGATTTGATCTTGGGATCATAGAGCCATGTAGGTTTCCCCTAGATTTTTGGTAGATTGTTATAGGGTGTTCTGTTATTTTTGTTTGAGCCTGAGAATAGGAGAAGTCTTGAGGGCTTCTGACTTTGAAGTTCAACTGTGATTGAACTTCAGAGATAGTTTCTTGTGGTTTGAGGGTATGTGGTTTCTTCTTGAAGGTGGAAGCTGGATGAAGTCTTGATGGAGCTTGCAAGGATGCATGGATTGAGGTCCTAGTCTAGGAGCTTGTTCTCTGTTTGTGAGGTTTGAGATCCCGAAGTTTGAGGGAAATTTATGGTACTTTCCTGAGGAAGGTACTATGGATGCCTTTCATTCTTTCTTCTCACCTCTTTCTTAAGTATCCAATGATGTTGGAGCCTTCATGTGAGTTTAGTTTCTCCTGAGGAGGAATGTAAACCGATCACAGTTGTTGAGCCACATGGGATATGATTCTTAAGTGGAAGCCTCCTAGTACTTTCCCGAGGAAGGCACTATGGGCCTGTTCACTTAGTTCCCTTAGTTCATCTAGGATTTATTAAGTATCCAATGATGTCGGAGCCTTCATGTGAGTTTAGTTTCTCCTGAGGAGGAATGTAAACCGTTCATAGTTGTTGAGCCACATGGGATATGATTCCTAAGTGGAAGCCTCCTAGTACTTTCCCGAGGAAGGCACTATGGGCCTGTTCACTTAGTTCCTTTAGTTCATCTAGGATTTCTTAAGTATCCAATGATGTCGGAGCTTTCATGTGAGTTTAGTTGCTCCTAAGGAGGAATGTAAACCGTTCACAGTTGTTGAGCCGCATAGGATACGATTCCTGAGTGGTAACCTCCTGGTACTTTCCTGAGGAAGGCACTATGGGTTTGTCTGCTTAGCTCCCTTTCTTTGGTAAGCTTGTTTTAAAGATTGAAGACTGGGATTGATTTCCTTTGTGTGTAGGGTTTTGTTTAGGGGTCCTGCTCAGGGTTTTGGTTTAAGTTTTGGATAGGGGTTTGTCAGGCTGGTTCGCCTTCTCTTTGTGTTGTTTGACTTGTGTGGTGTTGTGCTGCATTAGACTTAGGGGTTCATCTAGATATTTCTGAGGTAGGTGCATCTTAGAAGTAGGCTTTGTGTGCATGAGAAGTTGAGGTGGTCCTCCTTCTGCTTGTTTGTTATTGAATGGCTTTGCTTGCTGGTATTTGGTAGAGCTGAGCTCCCTTACCTCTGTGGTTTGCGACCTTTGTGCCTTGTTTGTTTGGTTGTTGCATTCATGCATATTTCCAGTATTTCTTTACTTTGCAATTGATTCCTGTTTGCTGTTTAGTCCTGTTGCCATGATCCCTTAGGAGCTCTAACTTCTCCGCTGCGGAGGGGTTATGATAGACACTAGGTCTTAACCCAGGCATGATAACAGTAGGTAGATTCCCCTTTTCAACCATAGTTTTAGGGTGTCTCTTTCCTTTCAATAGGAAAGCACTTGAGTAGCTTGTGTCGTAGTTAGCCGAACTACAACTGCTCTGATTTCTCGTATCAGACGAGAATATGTAGGCATAGGATGCGATATCCTAGCGAGCACACTAACAACTAACCTTTTGTTCTCTCGCGGCTGTGCGATCGAGACTTTCCCGCTGACGCCTGATGTTATCCCTTTTCTCTTGCCCGAGTGCATTTGAGACCAGACCGTAGTTGTAGGTTCCCGAACCTTTAAAACCAAATTTATTTTCTCACTGCTGTGTGAGAACGCCCAGTTTAGCCGTAGTTAGTCGAACTACGTTTGCTCTGATCTTCCATGCCGTGTGGAAGTACGTAGGCACAGGATGTGATGTCCTGGCGAGCAACCTTCCCCCGTCTAGACGTGGGTAGTCGAACTACGTTGACTCTGACTTTCCCATTGCACGAGGGAGTACGTAGGCCCAGAACACCGTATGTTCTGTCGAGTCCTGTCCTTTTCTTTTCTTTTCAGACTGACCATTAGCGTAGATAGATAAACACACCTTTTTCCTTATAAACACCAAGCGTGGATCCCATCGAGTACGATGGACGTGAGGGGTGCTAATACCTTCCCCTTGCGTAACCGACTCCCGAATCCAGGTTTTGGTTGCGATGACCATACCTTTCCCTTTTTTTGCGAGGTTTACTTCGAGCGTAGTAAAACAGATTTAACCAATTCTTTATTCTTCTTCCTCCTTCTTTTTTCCTTTATAAAACCTAATATGGTTTCTTGTGTTTGTTCAAGAAACTCGATCTTTATCTCATAACTTTGTTCTTTTATTAACGACATCAATTTCATAACAAATATGTTCTAAAGAAAATCATTTTAGACCTCTTAAAGTAACTAACGCATCAAAAGCCAAAAATATTCTGGTACTAAAGGTGAAAAACTAATTTGTTTTGCATGAATACTTTGCAGTTTTAAAGGAACAGAGTTCAAATTTAAAGAAGTTGAGAAATGTGGATCTGATGTTTAATTAAGATAGTGTGTGGTGGTTTTGATGGTCTGTAATCCAACAAAATATTTTGGCTCTAATGATACTAAAGAACGTGGAACTTCATGGAAGACCTTGTTAAAGGTGTTGTGATGATCTTATCACCCTTGATAAGGTTGATCAAAATTTTTTGATTTGAAGGTGTGATGCATATCCCTTTAATGGGTGAGTTTCTATTAAGATATTTTGAGACATTTTATGGTAAAACACTTGATATAGATTAGATCGGAAAACTTTGATTAAATCTTTTACCAAGTGATCTTATACATGTTCAAAAAATTTATTTTATTATATCTAACTTTTTTTTGAGATAAATTTTAATTTTAAGTGAGGTTGCCATGCAAAAGTGTGATATTTAGTAAAGAGGTGCAATCTTGATAAGAAACGGGTGCAAAATGAAAGAAGAGACAAGCTCAATGTCATCCTAGGCCCAAAAGTTTAAGAAAGCTGAAAAGAGCTACATAATCGATTATCATAAATGTCTAATCAATTAGGAGCTTTTTGAAATTTAAATTTCGGGCATTATAATCGGTAAACCCTATTGGCTTAATTGAGTACGACCTTAATATTTTAAGAAAAATTAAATGGGAAAAAATATGGATTTGTGTGCTTGTAGGTACAATGTCTTTTATTTATTTTTAACAAAATATCCTTAGTGTTTTGACAGTGAAAAATATCAGCAAGACATTTTTTTTGGTATTGGGGTATTGTTGTAATTTATGCTAGAGGAATTAATCTCTTATGAGAAGTTGTTGTTTGGCTTATGAGCTTAGCCAATACAAGATCTCATTTGATTTGTAAGATTATCTATCAAAATCTTTGTTTAGTTTGTGAGCTTCTCCCATTGTAAAAGCTCTTTCTTGATTTTGTGATCACCATGATGTAAATTCTCGAGTTAGGTTTAGAGGATAGCCATTGTAAAACTCAAGTTTAATTATAAGAATATTTATGGACATAATCAGTGGAAAGCTCACATCAATAGTGAAAACTCTCAAGAAGACGTTCTTGAGGAGATGAGTAGGTTGAGTGATTAGGTTAAACCTCTATAAATCTTTGGTACAATTCTCACAATCCTTATCTCTTTATATTTCCGCTATTCATTTATTCTTGTTGTGTTTTTATCTTTTCCTTTTTGGAATTTTGTTTTGGTTACTTATTCTATTATCTATTCTATGTTTGGTTTACAAAATTGTTTTAAGCAATTTCCTTTATCAAAGAATTTTTAATTGTATATCATTTTGCAAACCCACACAATTCACGCTCCTATATCCCTCACCCATCTTGTATTTGGAGACACTTGTCCATCAAGGCCAACTTTCTTATTTTTAATTTTTCACTTCATTTTTGTATAAAAAGGCGTGGTAAAAATCCCTCAATAAATTATTGTCCAAACCCATTTTCTATTAGTTTACACACTTTATCCCAATTAACCAAATTAAAATTTCTCTAATCATCACTTCTTCCCCATAAGAATAATTTATTAAAAGATGTTTGAATTTAGAGATAATACCTAACAAAAGCTTTAGAAAAAGAAAAGAAATAAGATTGTGCTATATAGCAAGACAAATTTTATTATAACTACCCAACTACCAATCGATAAATGTTTATGATTCTAACTTGATAACCTAGATCACAAAGAATAATCATAGGTTTCCATGTAGAAATTCGTTTAAGATTATATGTAACAAACCTTCCACTATAGGACCCTGTTTAAATGCAGTAAAAAAGTTTCCTACAATCACATAGTATATCGATAATCACCTGATCAAGGTTGTGAATAGACTATCTCATTAGGATCGGTTGGCCAACAAAACATCTCGACTGTGTAAAAATCTTGACCTCATGGAAACTGCTTCTCCATTAGAGGCTCTTTTATTAGCTTATAATCATTTGATTTCTATTAGGTTGATGTATCATTTGTACTCCCAATTTTCTAACAATATTCTTTTATCAAAATTTGAAACCACAAAAACAAAGAGTATATCAATTTCATTGGTGAATACCAACACTATAAAAGTAAACATTACATATAGAGAAAAAAGACTACTAGATGTTTAAAACAAACATGCATTGTGAGCAAAAGTAAACACACAAAATTTTCAAGACAAAAGTTTAAACAAATTGAAACATGAGAGACGCAAATTGGAAATATAACCAAAATACCCCTAAATTTGAATGAAATTTCGGACTAGATAGATCCAAATCCATTTGGATTGAAATTAACATCGTTAAATTCTATCTCAGAGAAGTTGATAGAAAATCGATCATCACTATGCATACCATAGTTAATGTTCGTCTCCAAACTTTGGTTAGTAGCATGATCCATATTAGCCAGCATATCTTCTTCGCTAACAACTCTAGCACCATTTGTAACCTTCTCTTGTTCATGGACATCCATTAAATCTAATCTCTGCTCAACTTCCTTCAGACTCTTATCAATAAAGGTCATTAGGCTAGTTATCTCAGTCAAACTCATATTTTCCATGCTATATTCACCCGTATGTATAAATTGACTAATACGATAAGCCATTTCCTTCTGTTGGTTTTCCTCGATTTGTTTTTTCAACATATCTTGGGCTTTTATAATGCTCTCAGACAAGAAGCCTTCTAAATCTACCATCTTTCTGCTTCGTTCAAGTTCAGGCAATCTCATGAACCTGTACAATACACTTCTTACTCCAACCCCGGATGGCCAAACCTCTACCTGAGGATAGTTTTCTCCATAGATGATTGCACATGCATCTATCCCGCAAAGGGTGCTAAGTTCATTGATCTTCTTTAAAATACCTGTTGAAAATATATTTATAAAATTTATATATAATTGATAGAGAAATTGGAAATTTACACAACCATAGAGAAATTTTTTTATTTGTTAAGAATAATTAAATGCTCTATTTGAATCATTAAAAAATTGAAATTGAAATTTTATTTATTTTTATTATAATTTTTTACATATAAATTGAATATTTATGCAAATAACAGAGACTAATCTTTCGAATCAAACAACGTCGTTATAGTTGGCAAAACCATCTCTCAAAAAGACTAATACAAAACAATTTTTTATGAAAGGGGTACTAAAACACAACTAAATTTTTTTTTACATCAATACGGTAAGTTATTGCCGCTGTGAAACTTAACTTCTTGAAGAGAATCGTCAAAGTCGAAAGCTCTAAAAAATCTTAATATATATTTTTCTTATAAAAATGTTATTACCATTAATAACTTCTATTATTTTGAATAAATAGAAAAATGCCTAATTCAGTGTCTGCAACAACCGTCTATATTCAAAACAATTAAAATTTTAAATTTATTTAAAATTTTGAAAATGGACAAATCCAATATTATTGAAAAACAATCGTGAAAATAACTTGAATCATTTTTTAAAAATAACACACTAAAATGTATTTTAATAAAGAATTTTATTAAGTTGTGGAAATAAAAAAGAATGTTTAAAAAAAGTGATGTTTTGCTATTTTATTAAAGACAAAAGATCAAAAGCTCCCTATATTATAAAAAATACTATAACAAGATCTCTAGTAAAGATAAAAAAAAATTACATAATAATAACGACAACAAAAACAACAATAATAAAAAATAATTGACACAAACAACAAGAAGATATAAAACAAAAATCACTCATTCAAGGATATATTAGAAAAGAAAAAAAAAACTCACTCATTCAAGGATTAATCCCACATATAACATTACAAATAACTAAATTGTTGGAATACCCATAAATACCTATTTGGAAAAACTAAAACAACAAGTATGTTATGAATGGATAATACATGTTTTAATTGAAACTATAGAAAAGCTTATCTCTAACCATTTTTCCTTTTTCTGAATGTTGCTCTCCTAGTTGAGTTATTCATTATGTATGCAAGTTTCACCTTCCCTCTAGCCATGACACTGATGACCAGCAAACTAAAAGAAATGAGCAAGAATGAAATTCTGAAAAATGATATTTGTTATGCTTTTCTTATTACTCCAATTATTTTATATATATATTCACAAAAAATATTAAGAAAATAATTTAAGATATAAATTATTTGAATTTAGAACAAAAAATAAATTATTATTACTTCCTCGCGGTTACAATTTACTTGTCGTATTTGTAGAAAAAAACTATTTCTATTTAATCGGCTTTTTTTTAATATAATATTAATTATTATTTTGTCAATAATAATTACAGAATGCAGAATAAATTAATATAGATAATGATTTGTTCAGAGTAGTATGGTAAAAATAAAATTATATTAAAATTACAAAATTTATTGTTTGTTTTGGTACATATACAAAATAAGTCAAAATAAATGGAGATAACATTTTATTATAACATTTAATAAATTATTTTTACTAAAAAAAATCCATAGTTTTAATTTACAATATGGAGTCTAAATAGCTTTCAATATTGTTTATTCAATGAAACATATTATTTGTATTTCTCTGTTCGTGATTTAATACACTTTTTCATATATCTTTGTTCCTTAATTAATGAAAAACGTTTTATAAAGTTTCAATATGTATTAATTATTTAATTAAAAAATTATCTCTTATTTCTTTTTTATTAAAATTTTATAAAACACGTTGAAAGTTTTGAAATTCTAGTGATTAATTTATTATTTTATATAATTTAAAATATATATTTATATTATTGATGAGTGAGGTAGCTCAACTTCAACTTGTATGTATATTTTAATTTTGTTAAATAGAAGTAGGCTCTATTTAGTAAAACTAACTTATAACTGATAGCTAATAGTTGGTAGCTGCTAGTTTATAATTTATATCTAATAAGTTAATTTGTGTGTTTGATAAATTAACTGTTATCTTAACTGATAATTATAAAATGATCTAAAATAATATTTTCAATTAAGAAATTAGTGATTTCATTATCTTACTATATTATATTATTAAAATAATAAAAATATAATTAAAATAAAAAATCATAAGTTAAAATCTACTCGATCAAAAGCTACTTTAAATAGTTTTTAAAAAAAAATGCTAAAAACTAATTTAAAAACTAAAAACTAAAAGTTAAAAGACAATTACTAAACCAGATTTTTTAATTAAAATGAGTTGAAAGATTAAGAGTTAAAAGTTCTTTTTAGGGTCTTTCCAAACTCGTAAGCTGTTGGTTTAGAATTTTATCCATGATAGCAATATTTATTTATATTTATAGTAACAATTTTTGATATTTTCAAATAAACAATTATTTAAAAACAAATATATATATATATATATATATATATATATATATATATATATATATATATATATATATATATATATATATATATATATATATATATATATATATATATATATATATATATATATATATATATATATATATATATATATATATATTGAACTTACTTATATTTTCTTTATATATTATTTAAAATATATATTTATATTAAAATTATTTTTCACGTTTCATCGTTAATTTAGAGGGAGAGAGAGATTTATAAATTAACTAAAACAAAAATTATAATTAAGATTAAATTTTTAATTTATATTGATATTATTTGTATATATAAAACTAAAATATAAACTTAATAAAATTTAAGTCAAAATTATATATTTCTATTTTTTAAGGAACATGTAAAAAATAGTTATATGTCAGTATATATTCAAAGTTGACTATTAATTATATACAAATAATATCAATATAAATTAAAAATTTTAACTTAATTATAGTTTTTGTTTTAGTTAATTTATGAATCTTTCTTTATCTATTTATCTACTTATCTATCTAATTATCATATAAAAAAATATATATGTTAAAAGATATACATCTCATGTCATCCATTTTGAGTGCAAAATAGAGGAAAATAAAAAACTTAATTTGAAATAAATTGAATAATTTTGTTAATCACATAAAATAATGAATGAAACCTTAAATTTAATATCATATCATTTATAAGATACTTTTGAAAAAAGTGTGAAGATCCATTTCAACCCTCACAAAAACTATAGCATCCAAATTAGTATTCGAAAAAAAAATCATATTCAATCCCTTACAAAATTTGACTAGGCCATATTAATCTCTCTCTTAGTACCATGGTTTTTTTTTATACTTTTAAACTTCAATTGGATTATCATTTGTAATATTTATGACACAAGCATCTTTTTAATAATTATGTGAAAAGCCAAGTTGGATTTTATTTTTTAATTTTTAAATACTAAATTAATTTTTACTTTTAAATTCAATTCAATTTTAAAATAATTAAAATTTAAAAATATTTTAAAAAGCCAAAAACAATTTCTTAGAAGAAATTAAACCCTGACACCTGTAAGGCACATCCTATGCCTTTACCAATGTGACAATGTACATGGTGATAAATAATTTCCTTGATTTGTAATAATATTAAAAAATTTGAATTGTAAACAAAACATAAATATTTAATTATTTCAAATGATATATAAATAAATATTAGTTGAAATAATTAAATAGCATTTATTTGTGTGTTATTTGAAATATGTAAATAAATAAATATTTATTCTGAATTATTAAGTCAAGTATTCATCTTTAAAAATATTACATAAATTTAAATTAATAAGTTTATTAAAAATATTACAAAATTTAAAAATATACAAAAATTTAAAAATTAAATTCAAAAAATGTAATACTAGATATAATTAATCAAATAAAAATAAGTTGATTAACATTTAATTGAGTTACTATTAAATTAATGGGTTAATACATATTTTACCCCTGCCATTAGAAAGAATTCAAAAAAGAACTATGTAAAAAAAACACAGATTTTATCCCTATTATTCGAAGATTCTTTCATTGAACTTCCCTTACCACTAAACTGCTATGATTTTGTTGTTTATTGTTAGTATCAACTAAATTATATTAACTTATAAATGTTAAACTGTATTTAATATTGAATTGAAAGTAAATATAAATTGAATTATTAATAATTTAATAATGTTTTAACATATTAAATTAATATTAACGTTTTAATAAGGATAATATTAATGTTTCAATTTAATATTAACATGTTAATATTTGATCATAAATTAAAATTAAAATTTAAGTTTAGTAATTTTAATATTAATGTTAATATTTAATTATTTAAAATTTACTATTAATTTAATTTTAATTTTAATTTTTTAATAGTAATTAAAATATTAATATTATAAACTAAAAAACATATATTTATTTATATAGTAATGATAAATACGTATTATAACATATTTAAAAAATTAAAATTAGTAGTTTAGTTTATTTTTTAAATAATAAATGTTAAAACATATATTTGATGCAAACAAATAAATATATATTGAAATTAAATTAATATATATTAAAAGTAATATATATCTTCAAATTAATAACGTCTTATAATTTAAACCTTTGCCCACACCAAATATTTAATATATTTTAATATTTAATAATTAATATTTTATTATTAACATATTATAATATTAATGTTTCTTATTAACATTTTATAATTTTAATATTTTATTGTTAACATTTTATAATATTAAATAAATATATGTTAAAATAAATATACCATTTAATGAATATGTTTAGCTATATTGTTTAATAATATATTTGAATATATGTTAATATTTAATTAACATATTTATTTAATTAAATATATTTATTTAAATATATTATTAACATATTATAATGTTAATATTAATATTTTATAATGTCTTAATTATTTTATTTTATTTCATCAAAATACGTTAATATTAATTTAGTATAGTTTAGTTAAAATGTTAATATTAATATTAATTTAGTTAAAATATTAAAAAAAAATTAGTTTAATTTAATTTAGTTTATATTAATACTAGTTTAGTTCAAAAGTTAATATTAATTTAGTTTAATTTATTAAAACATTAATATTAATTTATAAATAAAATATTAAAATAAAATTTAATTTATTAAAACATTTAAAATGATTAATTGAATAAAATTTATTTTAGTTTATGTTAAATATTAAATATTAAATAAATAAATAAATCATAAACATTTCAACATGCACCTAAGTTTATATTAAATTTAGTTTAATTTATATTATATATATTTGATACGAATCATAAACAACTAAAGCATAACAATTTAGTGGTAAGAAGAGTTTCTTCAAATGATAGGGACATAATCTATGTTTTTTTTACCGAGTTCTTTTTTAAATTTGTCCCAAATAGTAGGAGGTAAAATGTGTATTAACCTAAATTAATTGATTACTATTTAATTTGAATTAATTAAATACTTTAAATTTTTAATTTATTATTTAATTTGAATTAATTAAATATTTTAATAATTAATGAAAATACTATTAAGTTAATTGATTATTATTTAATTTTAAATAAGAAAATATTTATTTGTGTCATTTGAAATAAGTAAAAGTAAATAGGTTGCAGAGTGTTATATTTGCAGGGGTCCTAAAATAGGGCGTCTTGTCTAACGACAGTGTTGCCTAGGCGGAATTTAGGAGACTCGCTCATAGGCATTCACAACATGGGGTTAAGGAAGAGAGAGTCTCCATATACTCCTAGAAGATAGATGGTCAATATCTTCCTCTATTAAGAGGTGAGCGGTTAACACCACGAATGGGGTAAAAATCTTAGGTTTGAAGAGACCTCTATAAATACATCCTGCTTAAAGGGAGGAAGAACAGACTCTAAGTCATACACACTCTCCACAACTAAAAGAGCATGACGCTCGTTATTGCCTTAAACACATGTCTAACCTAACATTCTGCCTAGAATCAAGTAGCGTCAGCCACCAACAGGGTCTCTCACCTCGCGTGAGTTAATTTCTTAAATAATCTCAAACACCATCGTATAGGACTTGTTATTACCGTGAGTAAGCCTTCATCAAAAATGTATTATACATCTATTAAGGCCTCTAAGTCCCCATATCCTTGCAAGGAGAACACAAAGGGGAACACACAGTTGTACTTTTTTTTTACCAATACACAAGTAAATGTTTATTCTGAATTATTAAGTTAAATATTTATATTAAAAATTTTAACAACAAAAACTTATTAGTCTATTGACAAAGTGACTACCATTTAACATGAAGAGATTGATGTTCGAGACCCCATGAATTTTGTATTTGTTGTTTTAATTTAAAATTGTTTAATATTACTACAAATCATGAGAATCATGTGACACCAATTTACATTGGCCTACTGACAAAAGCATAGGATGTGGCTGAAAGGTTCTAGGGGTTTGATTCCTTCTAGTAATAAATTTTGGCTTTTTTTATATATCTTGAATTCTGAGTTGTTTAGAAATAATATTAAAATTAAAAATAAAAATTAATTTAGTATTCAAAAATGAAAAGTAAAAATAAAAATTAATAATTAAAAAATACATATGACATAAATAATAAACATGGTAGTCCAGTCAATATGTCACAATTTAAAAATAAAAAATAAAAACTGATTTGAAAAAAATATTAACAAAGGGAATAATATGGTTTGGTTAAATTTTGTGAGATTAAATAGATTTTTTTTTTTCTAAAAGAATAATTTGGGTTGTGTAATTTTTGTGAGAGACAAAAATAGATCTTCATTCTTTAAAAATTTGTTTAAATGATAGACACAATATTTAGTTCTTTAATTTGAATATTTAAATAATAATAAGTATCTAAATAAATCATTTTACTGTAAGTTTTTGATACCCCTAAATATATCAAAATTTTCTTTTAACCCCTCAAAATATTGTTTTTGAACTTTGCTTCTCCTAAAGCTTTTTACTCACACTATTGATCTCTTTAGTAACCTTTTGTTGATAGTGTAATAAAGATAACGTGACAAGCAACATGAAGATTTTTTTATGACCAAACGCAAACATAACAATGATAGTGTAATAAAGATGACGATAGATGGATTTGGATCCCTCTTTTTTATATATCATTTTATCTTTCATGTTCCTAATCTAACGGTTCAGAATTTATAATGAATAATTAAATAAAAAAAATCATTTAATAGGAGAGAGAAATTAATAAGTAATTTGTCTTTGTTATTTTTGTCTTTATTATTTAATTATTTATTATAAATTCTGAACCGTCAGATTAGAAATATGAGAGATGACATAATATATAAAAAAAGGAGAGATCCAAATCCATGATAGATAGAGTGTTTCAATTGGCAATTTTTTACCCATTTCAATGTCTAACCACATGGTATATGTAATTGAATAACCATAATTTGCTAGCTTGTCACCACAAGAATTATATACATTTTATATATGGGAATAAAAAATATTTACCCCAAGTATCAAACAATTTTTTCACTTATTCTGAATATTCTATGATACTATATATCCTCCTCATGTTTCAATAAAGGAACTTCATAATTTGGACGGGTGTTGTAAAATTGACTGACATTTCTTAATAATTTGAATTTTTTCTTCCACTGTTTCTTAGATGTGTATGTCATAAAATATTGCTCTTGTTCAACCATACATGCCATTTCCCCACTGAGAGGGGTGTTCGAAATTACACTACTCTCCAAACTCCTAATGTTGTACAATTGACTCCATATATGAGAGGGGTTTAATTATGTTGTTTTGAAAAACAATGTCCAATTAAAAAAAATTTAGTTAAAAACAATTGTTTAAAATAATTTTGTAAAGAGAAATCAACCAAACAAATAAATAAAATAAAATCAGAGTAGAAAGCATGTTTCAACACAAAATGAATAAATATAAATAAAAAGATTTCACTAGAGATATATATAGAGGTACGACCTAATCACTGGCCTACTCCTCTCTCAAAAAGTTTTTTTTTATATGTATGAGTTTTTTATAGGTTATGCCTAAGAACATTCTTACTATTAAACTATGAGTTATACACTAGTTGTCCTCCAAACTAAGCATGAGATATTATAATAGGCTAATCTCAAGTCAAATGAGAGCTTTTATACAAAGTGCAACACACAAATCAAATATAATATTTTAATAGACAATTCTAAAAACTAAATGAGACATTTTATACCAGACGAAACTCATGAACTACATGGAGATTTTATGGACAATCTCACAAACTAATTAAGAGATTTTACAAGATATGCTCACAAACCAAATGGTGATTTCTCAACCAAAAAAAAATTTAATAGAGATAAAAAAAATCTCATGTAAACATTTTAATATTGTCCCTAAACTAGAACGCACAACAAAAACCTCACTGATATTTTTCACCCCTAAAACATTAAAGAAATTTTAGTGAAATGAGAAAACAAAGATTAGAAAGTGAGAAAGAGTGTTAAACCATATTTTCTGGTGTGATTTGAAAGAGAGGAGAACCCTCTATTTGCAAGAGAGAAATCTGGCTTAAAAGGAAAATTTATCTATGGGTTTTTGTAACACCCACATATAATATACATCTAGAAAATACAGTATACATAGTGTAACTAGTATTGATACATCATAAGATCCTATAGACATCATTATATATACATGTCCAAAATGAATAATATACAAAATATGGCACATGATATACAAGAATACCTAAAATAAACTAGGATCTATGTACAACATCCACATGATCCACAACGGAAGATCATAATCAAATTGTCGAGTCACCAAACACCATCAAGCAAGCTTATCCTTGCCTTTAACCTATAAAGAACTACCTGAAAAAAACAACAATAATAGTAGGGTGAGATAATAATTCTAGTGAGTTTTCCCTATCTTATGGATCTACTCGGCTCAAAAGGTACTTTTATCGATTTCTTAACTTAAGTCTTTCAACTTACATTACTTGTGTATCACTCACACCGATGTAACAAGGACTTATGCATTTAAGGGGTTTTACGCTTCGCATGGAAACACACAAGATGAGTTCGTATAACTCAATGAATCACTATTTAAGAATGCAAAAAACAAAGTATCTTTCCTCGATCGATTCAACGTCTAGGACTATGGACACGAGTCACAGATCTTCACTACCTCAGACAACTTTCCCCAGGCGATCCAAATCCATGGACTATGGACACATGTCACGAATGTCCGTTTAATAAGGAATGTCTTCTCCCTGGCTGATCCTAATCCAAGGACTATAGACACTAGTCACGGGCTTCTTATAGTTGGATTACTTCTCCCCTACTAATCCAAATCCATGGGCTATGGACACAGGTCATGGTATCCATCTCAATAATTCGTATATCCCGATCACTACTTTATATAAGTATTGGATTCAAAACAAGCACTAATAGGGTTATTCCCAAATACGCGATTATTCTCATTAACCACAACATGAATATTCTAATCAATCTCCATGTGATTGTATCACAACTGACGCGGCCGAAAAAATGATAGAGTCACGATCATCTTTTATTCGTTCTTAAGGAATAGGAAAACAATGATAAAACCTAAAAACTAAGGGGAGAGACACTAGGTTCGGGGTTCGGTTAAGCGAGTGGAAGGTGTTAGACACCCCTCATCTCCACTGTACTTAATGAGATCCTCCTCTAAATCTAGGGTTTATGTGTTCTTAAGATGTGTTTGCTTATTATTTATATTTATTTATTTACACAATTATTTTTTATTTACAAAAAGAAAAATCTAAAAATGTTCTTTATAATTTTACTCGTTAGAGTTTACAACTATATCCCTACTTACCCTCATATTAAATGAAAGATCAGAGTACCGTAGTTTTTCTCGAAAATGTTGGTTGGTTGGTTATTTTTATCCCTTGAAAAATTCTCACGCATCGGGAGCGGAGAAACATTTGATTATAAAAAATGTATCAATGCACAAGGGCATAGAACTTATAGTTTAGTTGAGTTGAAGTTGATTTTATCCCTTTGATTTAATTGGAAAAATATCTCATTAATTTGATTATATAAAACAAGTTGATCATAATGATATTGATATATATATATATATATATATATATATATATATATATATATATATATATATATATATATATATATATATATATATATATATATATATATATATATATATATATATATATATATATATATATATATATATATATATATATATATATATATATATATATATATATATATATATATATATATATATATATATTAAAACCCTATGTTTTTATCCTTTGATCTCTTACCTTGATTTTATACCCTTTAAACTCTGAAAGTTTATCCCAAAATTTATCCCATTTTTATCCTTGGATTTATCCCATGATTTTCCCTAAGATTTATCTCATGATTATTCCTAATATTCTTATATTTTATCCCTTATCCCTTATTTATTTATCCCCAAAATCATGTCCTTTACTTAACCCTTAGATTATCCTAACTGATCAATCCTAAAGTGTGTTAAACCCTTAATTAAATAACTAATATTTTAAACAAAATTATATAATTAATTAGCAAGAATAGAAATTAAAATATTAAAACCTTAATTATAATTTAATTAAGCTAACTAAAATTTAATTAAATAAAAAGACCCAATTAATTATTAATTAAAATAAAATTATTACTTAAAGTAAATAAAGAGACAGGGGTATATTTTTAAATTAAATTAGCAATTGGGCTGGGAACCAGGGGTGCTAAGAGTAAAAACAAGAGGCTCATCAGTAATTTGAGCCCACTTGTGAGGGAAGGGTCCACAAGAGAGTCCTGATGCAACCTCTAATCCTGAGGCATTGGATCAGTTGATTGATCAGTCAACTTGATCACACAAGGAGTGTTGGATGGGATGGCCCGAGGAAGTAATCCAAACAGAGGGATCAGATGCACAATCATCTTGAAAAGCATGGTGCTCTTAACTTCGTCAGAAGGGTCAATGATTGACTCATCTGAAGGCCACAAGTGAGGCCACGTGGGGGACATCTAGTGCAACTTGGAGACATACTTAAGGCAAAGTCCCTTCATACTGTTATCATTTTCCCTTTCACTTTATCTCTTTACTCTTCTGCTTTATCTCTTCTCTCAATCTCTCAGTCCCTTTTCCAAACCCCGATCGACCTATATGGCCTCCAGCCGCCCTCCCCACCCAGATTCTGGTTGAATGTTAACCGAAATCTTCAAAGATTCATTCGATAAATCCTAAACCTAAATAACCCTATCCCATAACCCATGAACTCTAAGGGTTCTTGCATGAACCCTAAGCTTTAACCAGATGAACCCTAACCCTAAATTATATAAGCCCTGCCTAAAGAACCTAGCAATACCCAAATCAAACACTTTTAGACGCATGCATCAATATTTTTCATCAATCAAACAAAAAGATTCAACTACAACAACATCAATCATAGCGACAACAATAAGGTTCAGGATTTACCAACCTACAGAAACGAGATATTCTCTGGTAAAAAAGGTAACACCTTTTTCCCTTATCTTCTTCTTGCTTTCAGTTCTTTGTGTGGATCGCTCTAACTTCTACTTCCTCTTCTCTTTTGTCTGTGAGGCACCACCGGATTGTAAGAGATGGTTCGACTCAGAAGGATTAGGGTTTTAGTTTAAAACCCTAATCTTCAATTTACTCGAGCTCTGGTGATGGATTAAGGGTTCTCAAAAGTTGCAGATTCAGGGTTTTCCCATTTGATTTAGCATATAGGTTTTTATAGATAAATTTTAGGCTATGTTTGGATAATTTAAAAATAACGGAGTGGAGCGGAACGGAACGGAATAGGATGGAGTGGAATGGAACGGAATGGAATATAAACTTCATTCCACTGTTTGGATATTTTACAACGGAGCGGAACTAATATCTCATTCTATTGTTTGGGAATTGGACGGAGCGGAAAGCATTATAACTTTTTTATTCCATTTTTACCCTTTGCTACAATATTGATAGATCTAACATTCTCACACTAAAATAATATATAAGTAATCATAGAAAAATATCAACTTAACACTTGAAAGAAATTAAAACATATAGTAATAAATTAGAATGTTCATAAATGAAACATGGTTATTATAATTTGAAATTGCAAAGACCAAGTGCACAAGTTTTGATCAACACCATACTGGGTATTCATAGTAATTCATAAACAAAATCAAGTTTTGCTAAAATTAAATAATAAATATATGTATATCTATAACAATATATAAAGGCAATACATTGTTTTGGTGTAGCCTATTTTCTTTCCTCTTTTACCCTTTAAAACTACTTAGAAGTTACACAAATAAAAATTAACTACTCCCTCCATTTTATATTTGAATATTGTACAAAGTAATTAGTTATTTGAAAATAAAACTCACTTTAAATTCTAATTAAAAACTATATTTAAATAGCTTCTCCTTATAAGTTATGTCTTTCATTTCTAACTCATTGGGTCCATAGAAGTAAAAAATGGAGAAGAAGAAAGATTGCATGAGAAAAATTGGAATCCAGACAATGTTCATGATGATGGTAGAAAAGAAAAATCTACAATTTGCAGATGCCATAATATGGATTGTGAATCACACAATGATTTCTGTTAGAGTTAATTATTAGGGCATTTAGATTCTTCAATGTAATTTTTTGATTTGGTTTTTTACTTATTTTCATTTACTATTTTGTTCTTTTTACATAAACAAATCCATATGGGAAATTGGGGTTTGAAAATTGAGATTATTGGATTTTTTTTAATGTCTAATACTTTAATTTTTCTCTCTACTGTAGAAGAAAAATGAATCATTATCTCTTACGAAAGAAAAAAAAGTGTGTTCTAATTTCTATGATCAAATAAGGACTACTATTTTTATTAAATTTTTTAAAATTTGGTTTCCTCTCTTGAATCTTTATCTATTATTGTTCCAATTTTACCTGTGTAATTTGCAAAAATGTTAAAATATAAACAATATCTCAATTTTTAAATTGTATAATTTCTAGAATGTGACGTAAACATTAATATATACTTATAATACCTATAGATAAAGACAATATAATATTTTGGACTAACCTATATTTGTTATATATTTGACATTTAACTGTTATTTTAAAACCAACCACATATACAATATAAATTTAGTAAATAATAATTGTTTTATTCTCAATTTAAAAATTTAACAATTTTTTATCATCCTTATTTTTAACTTCCTAAACAATTATCTCTCTTTCACTTGCAAGTTATTTTTCTCTCTCTCATGAATTGTTAATTTCATCTAAATTCTCTTTCACATGCAATTTTGTCTTTCTTTCCATTATTATTGAATCTTTGAATTGTGTGAATTGTATATACTGTCAATGTGTCTTTGTGATTACCTACGGTATAAATATAAAAAAAGGTTTTGCAGAAAGTTAGAGTTGTTACAAACCATTGTATATCACTGTATATTTTACCAATTATCAAGTCATTTACTATATCACCATTCAACTCCTCAGAAATACAAACTTGAACTATATATATTTAATTTTTTTTATCAATGCATCAGAAAATAATTGATCATTTTTAAAATATCCAAAAAAATATATGATACTTAATTATATTGTGTAGGTTGTTATTGAGATTAATCTCTAATCTTGTCATCTATAAGACTCACATTCACAAATAAAATTACAGTAATGGTAAATATAAGCTTTAGAGTTTTTTTTGTATAATGTCAAGTCTAAAGCTATGAATGATATTAAGGGTTGAATATCGTTTAAAGATTGAATGTATTTGTGTTTATGTTTTCATCATGATTTTTTATTTAATGATAACCAGTTATTAACTACTTAACAAAACAAAGAAAGAGGAACAAATAAATGTCATGTGCAAAGGAGATTGGGATATATAGAGAGGTAGAGAGATTAATGAGTAATATAAAAAAAAGAGTTAGAGAGAGACGAAGAGAAAGTGAGAAAAAGAGAGAGAGAGAGAGAGAGAGAGAGAGAGAGAGAGAGAGAGAGAGAGAGAGAGAGAGAGAGAGAGAGAGAGAGAGAGAGAGAGAGAGAGGAAACACATATTAGTGGCAACATCCACATATAAGTTATAAGAAAGGTGAAGTTACAAAAATAAATAACAGCTACCATATTATTTTTTTTTCTAAATATGCCTTTTTTTTATTGAACAGAACATCGAGTATGAAAAATAATAGTAAGATTATTAATGTTCTTTATTTTAAAATATGTGAATATTATTTTTTTGTTATTTTATATCCATTTATAATTTGTATGATTTCTACATTGTGATATTATTAAAATTTTAAGACATTAAACAATATACATTGGTTGTCTTCTTACTTTTATTTTTTTTAATTATGTAAATAATATTATTTTATGTAACATTTAATTTATTGATAAGTTTTAATTTTCACATTCTACTCTTTAGATTATTAAGTTAATTTTAAGTTGACATTTGCATTGTTAAATTGGTCTGAACATATTTTTTTAGTATTAAATTGGTCTCAAGACATTACTAAAACATATTAAAGTTAATATGTATCATTATATTTTTATTTTTTTTATAATTGTTCCCAAGTATATTATTTTTAATGGAATATATGTCAAAAACACCATTAAAAAAGTTGCACGCGTTAGCGCAATAAAAAAAGCGGACAAACGGGCACGGAGTGCTCGTTTGAACGCTAGTAGTAGATAATGATATCAAGTCTTGCTAATAAAAAAGACAAATATTGATCCATAATATATAATGACTCTCTTCTTTAAGCATTCCACAAAACCTGCAAAAATAAAATAAAATTTACGCAAATATTTCATTCGTTAAAGATTAAAAAAATACTCAAAAGTGATAAATAAATATGTTACAATTATCAAAAGGGATAGTCTAGAACAATGAGATGTAACATTTCCTTCCGCTTATCGATTGGAATTCCATTAAAAGCTTTCAATGCATCGGCATTCTTAACAAGGTACATGTATACAAGAGGCAAAGAACTTGGTTCAACCTCTATCTCGACCAATTCAGCCCAAATATCTCCATCATTAGCATTTTTACTCTGTTTGACCAGCTCCATGGAATTCATTTCAAACACATCAACCATTTTTTTTTAAAAGTTTTGGAAATCTCAATCATGCTTGTATCATCTTCAATAACCTTCTTTACTCGCTTCTTAGTCCTAGATGATGATACATCTTGAGAATTGGTAATAGAAGGCCTTGTAGGAGAATTGTTGGAATGATGTTCATCATCATCAAATCCCTCCAAAATAACTTCATTGGTTTCAACTAAGTGGGATATTTCTTCGATGGTTGTGCCATGACTTTTTTCAACATTTGTAGCCTTTTTTGCTCTCATTTCAACAGTTGTACCTTCATGCTCTCCTGTTGCTCGATCTTTTCCAAAAAGTTTGGCCAATTTATCATAAAATAATATTGGCTTGTTTTTCCATTCAGCAGCTTCGGGTTTTGCCTACACCAAAATAAACGAAACAATGCATCACTTCAAAAGTTTTAATGAGTGAACTCAAATAAAAATAATCGGGTAAGTGTATAAAACAATTATAGTAAATAATACCTCAATTAGCTTGTTCCAAACTTCATCTTCGTCAATCCACATATTTGTTGTTGAATCCCATCCAAACCCACTCAAGCCATTCTGGAAAAGGTCATAACAAGAATTGAACTTTGTTTTGATGTGTTTCATGTGATCTTTTATTTTTTCTTTGGAAATTGATTTGTCCAGAAAGTGAGTCTTCAATTCTTTAAGAATGCTATCCAAAGCGCTTGTTGTCATACTATTACCATTTTTATTTCCCAATGTTTGTTGATGCAAATATGCATCAAGCAAAACTTCATCCATAGCAGTTGTCCAATTGCATGTTTCTAGACTTTTGAGTTTCCTCGGCCTCTTCTAACTTGCTTCCATGTCTATTATTAAAAAACACAATGAAGAATATAATAACTTATGCACAAATTCAAATGTAAAGGTTCATCATACACTAAAATTCATTCCACAAATTACAAATAAAAAATTCAATCCAAATAAAATTCTTCAAAACATTATTCATAAGAGTAACAAATCATTAAGAATAATTTTAATAATCTAGCCACATAGAACCAGCAACATTATCTCTAATTGGCTCTCCGCTAATCATATCATCGTTTATTTCTTTATGATCTTGATGACCCTCTTGAACATCTCTTTCGTTTGCAAGCTCATCTTGCACCTCATCAATTAGAGTTTGATTCGGGTCTTCACCCATCAAATAGTTGTGTAAAATGCAACAAGCAAGGATGATTTTATTTTGAGTTTAGTACCAAATGTAGGCTCTATTGCAGTTTGTAAAATTCGAAATCTTTTCTTCAACATTCCAAATGCACATTAAATAGACATGTATTTTTCTCGCTCCATTGAACCCAATGTATAAATACCTTCACAAAGGATTTTTAGGTACACAATCTCTAATCTCCACTTTCACTACGATTATCTTGAACTTCAAACTAACTTGTTGATCACGAAAATAGCAAGTGTATTATTTTGCCAATGTAGTAATAATGGGGATTTCCCCAAATATCGATCTCGAGGACTGCATAGGAAATACAAGTCTGAAATAATTCAGTTGAACAAAAGCAATTGGGGTTTTAAAAAGGTTTGGGTTGATTATAAAAATCTTTTCAAGTGAAAAGGAAAAATTGACTAAGTGGTTTGGAAATATATGAGTAACATGCTAGGGAAGGTGTATGATCTGACTCAGTAACAACCCTGAATTAACACTTCAACAACTTATTGTAACTAACTAATTATCAATTCTTTAGAATGTTTACCTATAAGTCCTTAGTGAGAAAACCTTTAATCATCTACCCTAATTCCTACGTCCATAGAGAATTATAAGTGAGATTAAGCAATCAATTATCAAGAATTATTCCAGTTCCTATAGGGTATCCCTAGTCCTAGGTGATATCTACTATAGGATGATCAAAAGCAAAGCCTTAACAACAATGGTCCAGCCTAATTGTTACTCGTAAATCAAACCATGTTGGTACGACAGTGCAAGTATTAAGAATAGCTAGAGATCAAATCTATTATTAAACAAAGGAAATGTCATTGCAATACTAATATCAGAGTCATTACAAATTCTAATTAAGGACACCCCCTAGCAATGGGGGGTTTAGCTACTCATAATATTCAAAGAAAATACAAAATAAAAACTAGACATTACAAAATAATAGGTTTCTTTGATCTTCAATAGCTTCTGCTCATGAAAACCTTCAGTTCCCCAATCACCTTGATCTCTCTAATCCTGATAGTGCAATTCTTCTCTGGCCAAAATGTTTTGGTTTCCTTCTCAAAATATGTCTTAAATACTCCTAGGTCCAACACAGTAATAGGAAAATACCCAAAATACCCATAGGGATCCCAAAGGCCCAAAAATTTAGAAAATTGGAAGATGAAGTGAATCATCCAACACGGGTCGTGTCAGGTGACAGGGGCTGCCGTGTTGGCTCTTTGGTTATCTGTTGAAAAACTTGTCTGCTTCAGACTTGCTGACACGGGCACCCATGTCAGGCCATTGTCCAAAACTAAATCTTCATTCTCTTGGTACCATCCTGACACGGGCCGTGTCAGGTGACACGGGTGGCCGTGTCAGGACCCTGTTTCACTTTTAAAACTCTTCTGAATTACTGTTGTTTTTTTTCGGTTTTTGCTCCGATTCTTCTTGATTGCGTAATTGAACCTAAAAACAATGGAAATACCAAAGCAATGCATAAAATGCGATAAAAGAAAATAAAATGCAACTAAACGTATAAGATAATTAGTTAAAACTCATGGTAAAATAACGTATAAAAATCATTGATTAAATACCCCCAAACTTAAACCGTTGCGTGACCTCAAGCAACAAGCTTGGATAAACACTTTTTAGATCAACTGGTATAAATCGAATAAAATACTTGTGACAGTAAGATGTTTCGGTACTCATACGTGAGACTTTGTTCCGATCGGCCAAAACTAGTTCTCTTGGTAATTGTCCGTTAACAAAGGTATTACACAAACACATACCACGGTAACACCACGGACCTAAATACCCCTTTCGATCACCTCTCCAACTATGCTTTGAGCTTAAGTATTTTCTTCGATTTTCTACCCCTTACATTCGGTTAATCAAATTAAGGCACTTTTGATCGCTTTCCCTCACATGTATAAGATTGGATCGAGACTTTTTTCAAGGAACTTTTATTCTCTCTTTTTTCTCACGCATTGACGTCTATTAGTCCACTTTGGGACAAATATAGATATTCAACCGCCGTTAGGCTAAATAACCGGGTGAAGGTTACCTAACTTAGAAGGATCAATTGTCTTTACCGTCATTATTCATCATTTGTTTTGGTACCATAAGTCATTCTCTCAATCAACTTTGTACATGCAATTCTTTTTAATCATGTCGGACCATCACTATGAACTAATCGAGGAATACTTCTCAAATCCAAGTACTATGGCAAAAATCTACACGTTGGACTCGTTTCCTTACTTCGGGGAATCTAGGGTGTTCGAGTTATACCTCAATTTCCAAACTTTCCCAAATTCCCTAGTTTCAACTTTTCTCCCCTCAAACTCTATATACTTTTCTGACTACTTCACACATCACAGTATTCATAAGAATTTTTTTTACGGTCCTTATTCAGGGAGAGTTCACAACGATTTTTAAACAACAGGACCCAAACACAAATAAAAAGTGCTTAACACGACAACTCAAAACAGTAAAAACTCCCCTAAACTTGAACTAAACATTGTCCTCAATGTTTTAGAACAGGAGTGAGAGAGATGTACTCACAGAGATCCTTACTGAGGAGTTGTAGGGTAGTGCAACACTCTAGCTTGTAAGGTGTCATTTATTTCCTACAAACAAAACAAAATAACAACAAAAAGAAAATGCAAAATTATTAAAACCGTGGGTTGCCTCCCATGCAGCGCTTTGTTTAACGTCGCATGGCTCGAGGGATCACTCCCCATTGTTATAAGGGGTATCTTAGCTTCCACGCTTTGTTGGTTGACCTTTCCGTAACAGAGGACCAGTCAGGTTCAGAGATACACGTAACTTTGTGTATCAGACAACTTTTCTATTCTTGACTCCTCGAATGAATTTTGGAGTCTCGTTATGTGCCTTGGATGCCTAAGACATTGCAACCTGATAAATTATTTCCAGAAGTGGTTTAGAATTTTTACCTATTTTCATTGTTTTGATCATTCCAACTGAAGGTTGATGATTTTTCTCTTTACCTCGCTTCTTGATGTCCAACACTTTTAAAGTTATTTCTTCATGAAAAGATTTCAAGGTTAGAGTACCTGTTTCAATATCAACATTGCACCGGCTAGTGAGCAAGAATGGTCGGCCAAGTATGATGGTAGTATCTTCATCTTATGAAATATCCATGATCTCAAAATCAACTAGGAAGGTGAAGTTATCAATCATCACTAGTACATCTTATGCTAGCCCATATGACCTCTTAGTCGTGTTGTCGGCAAACTTCAAGCTTATTCCCGTATCGCTCACTTTTCTAATACCCAGCTTTTTGAAAATAGATAAAGGCATGAGACTCACACTAGCACCTGAATCGATGAAGACCTTCTTGAAGGTTATGTCTTTTATAGTGCAAGGAATTGCTACAGGTCCATGATATTTCTGCTTGACGGGGATTCGCCTTTCTTGAGATATTTCACTGTACTGCTTAGTTGAGATTTTCTGCTCCTCACCCATTGTTCTCTTTTCCCCTATTACCTCTTTCATGAATTTTTGGTACAAAGGCATTTGCTTGAGTGCTTCAAAGAACGACATATTGATTTCTAACTTTTTGAACAACGTGCTAAAATTTTCAAAGTCTTTCTCTTTCTGAACTTCAAGATACTTTGAGTCTGTGTGGAGAGTTGTTGGGCTATTTGTCCCATCGGAACATCAAGATACTTTAGAGAAGCTGTGGTGTTCCTCTTATTACTTCGTGTCTCTTCTTGGAATTGAATATTGTAAGCTTCCATCTTTTCAAGAGCTATTTCTCATTCCGCTTTCTGAGGAGCTTGTTGTTGTTAATATTGTGATTGATTCTAATCTTTCCAGGAGAAGTTATGATGATTCTTCCACCCTGGATAATAAGTCTGAGAATAGGGATTATTCTGCCTCAGAAACTTTATCTCTTCAATTTGTTGATCAGTCGCAACACAAGACACAGTAAAATGGGGTCCACTACAAATCTCACAACTCACAGCTTGGATAGGTTGAACTTGAGTCATAGGTTGAGTACTTACATTCATTGCTTTAAGTCTTTTTTCTACTTCAGCTTTGATTTGATCTTCCATGTTCACAACTTGAATAACCATCTTCAAATCAATGCTTCCTTCAGGTTTACTCACACTGCGGTCATACAACTCCAAATGCTCATTTGTAGCAATGGCTTCAATGATCTTCGTAATACTAGTGGCTGTTGTAAAGTTTGATGAGCCACCAACTGCTGTATCAATATGTTGCTTAGTCTTCATCTTGAGACCATTCACAAACATTTGCATCTGCTCAGTTTGATCCAGGTTATGAGTAGGACATGCAACCAATAACCGTTTGAACCTTTTATACGCATCACCCAATGATTCTTCCTCCCTCTGTTTAAAATCTATGATATCATATCTTTTACGAATATACACAGAGGTGGGAAAATACTCATTAAGAAAGGCCTTCTCCATCTCTTTCCAAGTAGCAATACTTCCTACAGGTAACGAGTAAAACCATTCTTCAACATCATCAGATAGAGTGAATGAAAACATTCTTAATTTATTTGCTTCATCAGTGTGCCCTCTATCTTGAGAGTAGTGCTCATAGTCAGAAATCTTTGTAGATGTTTTTTGGCATCTTCATTAACCTTTCTGGTGAAAGGTTTCCTCTCAAGTTGGTTGATAGTGCTCGGATGCAACTGGAAATTTGTCACATTCACTAGTTAGTTTACAATTGTTAACCTACCAGCCGGTGCATTATCCCCACCGTAATCACCAAGTAGTCTCTCTGCTGGTGGAACTTCATCCATAGTCTCAGTATCTGAGTTTGAACCTGCCATACTTGCTTGTCTACGCCTCGAGTGTAAAGTTCTTTCTATCCCTACGTCAAAAGAAAAATTAGCTGAGGATTCTCCTCGCATAAAAATGTTAGACGCAGATTAGTAATAACAGAATGCAAATAATAATACAATAAAATAATATAAAAAAAATTGAAAATAAAATTTTGGTCGTAGAGCAACAAAATTTCAATTGAGTTATAATAAACTTATTTTTCGACAGTCCCTGACAACGGTGCTAAAAACTTGATTGGAAAAATATTATGTGTACTATTTTGCCAATGTAGTAATAATGGGGCCCGAATATCGATCTCGAGGACTACATAGAAAATACAAGTCTGAAATAATTCACTTGAACAAAAGCAATTGGGATTTTAAAAAGGTTTGGGTTGATTATAAAAATCTTTTCAAGTGAAAAGGGAAAATTGACTAAGTGGTTTGAAAATATATGAGTAACATGCTAGGGAAGGTGTATGATCTGACTCAGTAGCAACCCTGAATTAACACTGGAACAACTTATTGTAACTAACTAATTACCAATTCTTTAGAATGTTTACCCCTAAGTCCTTAGTGAGAAAAACTTTAATCATCTACCCTAATTTCTACGTCCATAGAGAATTATAAGTGAGATTAAGCAATCAATTATCAAGAATTATTTCGGTTCTTCCCTAGTCCTAGGTGATATCTACTATAGGATGATCAAAAGCAAAACCTTAACAACGGCGGTCCAGCCTAATTGTTAATCGTAAATCAAACCTTGTTGGTCCGACAGGGAAAACATTAAGAACAACTAGAGATCAAATCAGTTATTAAACAAAGAAAATGTCATTGCAATACTAATATTAGAGTCATTACATATTCGAATCAGGGACACCCCATAGTATTGGAGGGTTTAGCTACTCATAATATTCAAAGAAAATACAAAATAAAAACTAGACATTACAAGATAATGGGTTTCTTTGATCTTCAATGACTTCTGCTTGTGAAAACCTTCAGTTCCCCAATCACCTTGATCTCACTAATCTTGATAGTGCAATTCTTCTCTGGCCAAAAAGTTATGTTTTCCTTCTCAAAATCTGTCTTAAATACTCTCAGGTCCAACACAGTAATAGGAAAATACCCAAAATACCCATAGGGATCACAAAGACCCAAAAATTCATAAAATTGAAAGATGAAGCGCATCAGCCAGCCAACACGGGCGTGTTGGCTCCCTAGTTATTTGTTAAAAAACTTGTCTGCTCCAGACTTGCTGACACGGACTGTGTCAGTTGACATGGACACCCGTGTCACGTCACTGTCCAAAACTCAATCTTCATTCTCCTGGTACCATCCTGACACAGGCCGTGTCAGACCCCTGTTTCACTTTTAAAACTCTTCCGAATTATTGCTGTTTTTTCGAGTTTTTGCTCTGATTCTTCTTGATTGCGTACCTGAACCTAAAAAAATAGAAATATCAAACCAACGCATAAAATGCGATAAAAAGGTAATAAAATGCAAGTAAACGTATAAGATAATTAGCTAAAACTCATGGTAAAATAACGTATAAAAATCACTGATCACTTGTGTGTTAGAGTGCTAACCATGCAGGTATCCCCCCCCCCCCCCCTCCCATTGATCCGTCGTATCTGAATTAGCAATATCAATTCAATATCGACATTAATTAACGACGTTGATTCAAGATCAACGCCTCTGATTCAAGAGACAATGTGATCACAACCTTTGGTCCACATTGATGCATCATTGAATTGTTCAGAAATCTTCGCTCCGCCGCAATTTTCATAATCCTCTTCATTTCTAATTTTGCAATAGAACATATATATATATATATATATATATATATATATATATATATATATATATATATATATATATATATATATATATATATATATATATATATATATATATATATATATATATATATATATATATATATATATATATATATATATATATATATATATATATATATATATATATATATATATTTCTTCTATTTATATATTTTAAACTTCCATTCAATAATTTTTTCTATGGTTGAGAATTTTACTTGATAATGTCACCGGAGAGATCCACTCCCTCTTAAAATCTATTGTATTATTTCTTTTAGAATGAAATTATAAACTATTGCATATTTGATTGGATCCGCAGCTGTTACTTGCACGTACAACCGAGCATGAGAGCGAAACTGGACAGAAGTATGTTAAGCATCTCATGTTCATTTTAAATTAACGAACTATTCCCAATTTAAACGCTTTTTTGTTGTTTTATGTTGAAATTTCAAACGTTGACATCTATCAAATTGCATTATTCAATTATTGTAGACGATTGTGGAGTTATAGTCAGAATAAAACCTCTACTTTTATTTTTAATTGTGCAAATAGCATTATACATACATTAAATCTATTGGATTAACCATTATAATAGAATACTAACCGGTTATCGTGGATATTCAAGTTGATATATGTCATATGTGATAGGAGTAGATAACTAAAGGAAAAAATATATATAACTTCTCTTTGACGAGGTACTAATCCGAAACTTATATTTTGTCATTTTTGTTGAGTGCATGCCACGCAAAAATGTGGAAATTTATCAATTATTAGAACTAAGTCAAATAGGATGACCGTTATCACCATCGATCCTCACCACACCAATTTCGAGGTGAAAACATGGTGCTGAAGCACAAGCACGATAGTAGGATTCTCAAATTTCTTGTAAAGCTAGAGAATTATGACAGAACAACAAATTTGAACGGACACATCGAGCATATAGATATTAGGATAGACAATTATTATTTTTGAGAAGTTGTAAAATGAAATTTGTTCATATTAACTCTTAAGGAGCCCCATGATGTGGTTCAAGGTCCTCTCAGACAGAAGCATAAGTTTTTTAAAGGGGTTATGCGACTCTTTCACCATCTAATTCATAGCGCAAAAGCGAAAATCCACCATCATAGTCATGCTCAGCGAAATCCAATAGAAAAAACAGAACTCCTGTGGGAATACAATGACCAATTCACAAAAGTAGTGGTAGAAGTAGGAGAGGGACGACGATTTGAAATGTTGGATATCCAAGAACGGGTTGAGGTTGGACTACATATTCTGTCAAAAACTAGGGCTTGAGGGAGCTCGTAGCTTAAATGACACGTTGATAGGGCCTATCTCTATATTAATTATGAGGAAGAATTCATAGCCGATGAAGGAAAGAGGGGTTGAAGATCACGAAACCCTGGACACAGTTGGAAGACTGAGAAAGACTACAATCGTCATCGGGATGATAGAGACCTAAGACCTCGATCTAGATTCTCATCATACATTTCCTTGAACATATCAAGGCAGAAAATGGTAAGAATGCACAAACTCCGACTTTAAAGAAACCGAGATAGAGAAACCTTATCTTGTCAGGGAGTCATCTAGGACAGATAAATCAAAGTATTGTTGTTTTCAAAAAAAATTCATGGCCACAACACTGACAAATGCATCTACCTAAAGGATGCAATTAAAGAGATGATCAAGAAGGGGCGACTTATCTGATACATCTAGAAGGGAGGCCATAATGAGGAACAAGACAGAAGAAAAGACTACAAGAGGTGATATGAATCGCCAAGGAAAATATGATCCTCACGCCAATCAAATGAGTCTAAAAAGAAAACTATAGAGGCCTTTAATAGACTAAAGAAAATAAAGTAAATAGTGGAAATTAATGAGGAAGGACAAAGAGGAAAGAGTTAGTACGTCATATCCATCACGGGAGGTCTTCTTCGACCAAGGATCCCCTCTAAGGGCACAGTAAAAAGAAGAGTTGGAGAACTAATGGCTATTAGCAAGGAAGAGGGAGCAGATTTTGAAAGAAAACCAGAGATTCTCGAGTTCCGAGATAGTGAAAAAGTAGGAAGAATCCCAATTGAAAATTTTCATTTAGTAATAACGACAATCATAGCCCACTTTGATGTGTCCAAAATCCTCATTGGCGGGGGGAGTTCTTGTGACATTATGTATGTAGATATTTTTGAAAAGCTTGAATAGAAAAGGGAGAAGTTGTGTCCATATGAGGAATCTTATCCACAAGATTTCAACGACATTTTCCTCGTCTCTGGGGATACATTTAGCTAATGGTCATCCTGGGAGAAGGAATAAACACTAATGGTTGGCCTGTAATTCTTAGTAGTTCCCTATAGAAGCGTCTACAACTACATCATGGATAGACCCATTGCAACAATGTTAGAAGTTGTGGCCTCTCCGGCCCACATAAAAATGAAGTATCACAATGTTCATAATGAGTTGGTGATAATATGGATTGACTTGTCTGAAGGACAAAGGATAAATAAGGCCTTACAACATGAACAAAAGTGGAAAGATAAACAGAATTTGATAGAAATCAAAGTGGTCTCCCTCACAAATGAATTGAGAGAATTAGTGACCTAAGTTCCAAAAGAAGATATTGGTGTCCTCAACAGGATATATACGACCCAAGGGTGCTATCGCAAATTCCACATGCATACAACTAAACCAATAAAAATCCCATAGTGGAAGTCATATGAATAAAGACTACAAACCATGAAACGAAGTGGTGATCAAGGGCTCACCCCATTTTGGTAGCTAGCCACTCCATAGTGAAGGAGATTAATCCCCTCTACTTGTAAGCCTCAAATCAAGTCTAAACTTAAGGAAGGGAAAAAGAGTAGTCCTTTGGTCTGTTGTGTTACTCAGAGACGTTTGATAAAACTTCCCAACACAATCTCAGATGCCATGAAATTCCCAGAGAAGCAAACTTGGAACCTAAGGCGACATTGTAATTAAGCTTCCAGTTATAGCCTGAGATATCAACCAATTCCCGTTGAGTTAAAGTCAAGAAACTAAGGAAACACCATGACAACTAGAAAAAATGGTAAGTAAAGAAAGTAATAAATATGGTGCAAAGTAGCAACCATGGAATTTTATTATTCTGTTGCAAATGTAACACTAGGTAAGAACATCCTAGATAAAAAAAATCCAATAGAATATAAGTCCAATTCATCCCCAAATATGATTGGCTTCTCATCCACCATCTCCTAGTCAAAACAAATTTACTATCGTGAAATTCACACGATACATTGAAAAGATTCCACCTGCTGCAAGGAATTTTCAAAGGAAACTTGTAGATGGATAAAATGTCTTCCACCAATTTTGCATACTCTTTGAATAACTCGAATTTCATATATTGCAAAAGATATTTTATTTCATGTTTTGATTAATTGATTAAAACTATTATTTTATAATGAAAGACAAAAAAGACAAAAACATAGGTAATTCGTAATAAAATAAAGAAAAATGCTATCTTGACACCCTTTCCTACACCCCATACATACACCGTATGCACTGTTCACCGTATTTATACGGTGAACAGTATTTTTTATTAAAATATTAATTTTTTTAAAAAAAATATTTATTTTTAAAATTTATTTTATAACACAAATATAAGATTACGCATTAACCAACTTCACAGTTGCATTAACCACACAAATCTACATCATTAACCAATTATTTTACCTATAATTTATTAACCACTTTCACTACTTCATTAACCAATAAAATACATATCATTAACCATGTCCTGAGCATTTTTTCATATATTTATGAACAGTAAATTGAGTGTAAGGTGTAAGAAAGGGTGTAGAAATAGCAAACCTGTAAAATAAATAGTTAGTTCTACACTATCATTATAAACTTCCCCTAAAAAAAAGACGATTATTTTTTATAATACTGAAAAATAGTTAATTATAGGTGGATGGGTATGTGCTATTTAAGTTAATTGGGTGTAAAGTGCTAGTTTAGGATTCAATTCTATAGGTACCATTTGTATTTATATATTAATGTAAATAAATAGTTAATATTTATAAATTAAATATTTATTTATAAAATAGTTTATTCTATAATGTTGTCAAAATTTTTTATTTATATAATCACAAGTATATTGAAAGGGAGTATTAGGAGTACTACAATCCAATAAACATGAATTAGTGCAAATAAACACCTACTAAGACAAAATTACAATGATTGTATGGGATGTTTTAGCCAATTATAAAAGGTGTATCTAAGAAAATATTTATTCTTAATAGACAATCAATGTCAAGAAATATTTTCTTAAAATAATATTATTTTTAAGTTATATGTGTAAGTTTAGAGTATGCCTAAAAGAGGGGGGGGGGGGGGGGGGGGGGGTTGAATTAGACTTTAGAAATTTTTTCCGGTTTTTTTCAACAACTCTTGAATTTTTCTTCTTTAAGTTCTTGGTGATGAAAGCAGTAAAAGCAGAAAGAAAATGAACACCGAGATTTATAGTGGTTCCCTTCACAATCCAAATGTACTTCATTCCCTTTTCCACATGAATGAGAGTTTTCACTATATTTTTAGAATGTACAACCTATCACACCATTAATCGGTGAGGCCTACAACCTAACAACTAATCAACAACTAGTGTGCAAGAACAATTCTCTTGCAAACACTAACCCTTGTGTCCAACAATCCTGGATCACAAGTCACAATAGAAATAACTTTGTATTTTTGTAATTTTGAGAGTGATACAATGATAATATCAATCTAATGATTGATCTTCTCCTTTTGATCAGAATTCACTTTTCAATATCAATACAAGTGTTCAAAAATCTGGATATGAAATTGTATGAACAATATGAACACTTTTGAAAATATTTGAAAATATTTGAAAAGTAATGAATTTGATTCAATGATAATTTTGAAAATTATTGGAGGTGTTTTTCAATTTGAAATTTTCAGAATTTATATGAGTCAAAACACCATTTCAAAAAGGTATAATTGAGTATGAATCAAATAATGAAAAGGTATAACATTCAAACAAAATTTGAATTTAAAAAGAAACAATTTTTCAAAATTCGTTCAGTGTTAATCGGTTAACCATATAGGTTAATCGGTTAACACATGAACGTTAGTCCTGAGAATTTAAAATTTGAGGCCGTTAACCGATTAATCCATATGGTTAATTGGTTAACACTGTTAAAACTCAGAAAAATACTTGAGTTAAAAGTGTTATACCAATTCCAAATGATTTTAAAACCATGCATATGCAAAATGTTAAAATGATAAATTATTTGAACACTTGTATATCAGTTAAAGGAGTGAATATTGATATACCATAGCCTTGAGTCCAAATCTTGAAAGTTGTATGAACATTTGCACATGAAAGCTTCTGGTTTTATCTTCAGTGTATATACTCCCACGGGTATATAGTGTAAGCAGCTTCTTAGTACATATACCCCCACGGATATATAGTGTAATTATCTTGATCAATTTGAAGGCTTGACTTTTTGCAATCATGGAATGAGCTTAGGTCTTTGTTGACATCATCAAAACCTTGAGATTGAAGTGTGCTTCTACATTCTCCCCCTTTTTGATGATGACAAAGAACTGTGTCTGTGCAATATCGTTGACGATGTTTGGTTCTGATCTTGACTTGCTTCTCCCCCTATGTTCAGCAACTCCTCTTATCTAAATAGAGGCAAAAATTCTGCACAAAGAGATATTAGACAGCCAAGCTCTTCTCCCCCTTTGTCATTAGCAAAAAGGAAGGAGCTTTCAAAACCAAACAAAAGCAAAATCGGCATACAAGACAACATTTAATCAAGCATAGCATAATAGATCAAAATAAAAATGCAGCACATAGAAAATGCAGCAAATATTGTACGGTTACAACTTAAAAACTTAAACAATATCCGGAAAGAAAAGCAATAAAAGCAACAAAAACAAATATTTCCTAAACATCTTCATCGGACATATCCACGTCTTCTGCTTCTTCCTCTTCACTACCTTCATCCTCTGCATCTTCTTCTTCAACAATCCCGGGGTTGGAAGGATGGGAGGTAAGGATAAGGTTACAAAGAGAAGCAATGGCCCTGGAGGTTTCTCGGTGACAATTCATAGTTTCTCGATGTTGGGTCATCATGGTAGTATAGAGAAACTTGTTTGTGATACCTCCTTCAGGAACGGGATAAGCTTGGTTGGATGTTGATCCTTCGCCCACATACTTATAAGTGTCATCAACGTCTTTGATAATTCCAGTGTTCTTAATAATGGTAATTTCATTTATCTCATTAGTTGTTGGTTTCATCTTGGTGAATGGTTCCCTGTTAAGGTCCAAATCCGTCAACTCAAGGATTCTTGAAACCAGCCTTGCATACGGAAGACGTGTCGACAAAGAAAGCTGATGTTGAAGACGATACATGATTGTCAGAATCCAATTTACCCTTATCTTGTTTTTGATAGCGAAAAGAAGTTGCATTTCCAAATCATTGATCTGGGCATGATTCGAATCCTTCGGAATCAGCACATAGCAAATTACGTAGTGTAGCATCCGGTCCAAAACCGTCAGGTTTTTTGCATAACAGAGCATGTGATCCGTTTGTTGGTTTGCTACAACATTCTCCTTTGGAAACCTGCAGATTTGGTAATAGTACTACATCTTGTCATAGTTAGACCACGGTCCTTCCACGTGGTTAACCCCTTTCCGGAGAAAGTAGCCAGAGGATGGAATTTTCAACTTCGCAGCAATATCGGTCAAATTCTCTTTCAAGAGGCAATCTCGAACAGAGGTTTCCATAATGTGCCCATTGTCAGCATTCAAATACACAGATAACTTATTCAAAAATGCTTTAACCAAATCATGGTAACAATTTCCAGAATTAGAAACAAACTTATCTATCTTCTGATATTTGAGCAGAGCAGGAAAATCAAAGGATGAAGTGGGAAAAGCCTTAAGGTTTACGTACTTTACCGGAAGAATAATACGGATACGAACCTTGAAATCCATACGGCGTTTCTTGGTTGTCTCCATAGGAATGTTGTCTCCATCTGATGCAGAGTCATATTCAGGTAACTTGCCCTTGCCCTTGTGAGATGATGCCATGGATGAAGTTTGAGAGATGCTGGTGGTTCTGGGTTCTTGAAGGATTTAGGGTTTTGAGAGATGGAGGAGAGGGTAATGTGAGGGCAATATATATGGAGAGTTATTTGAGTGGGTTTTAAAGTGGGTTGGAAGTCCAAAAGTGTAGTCAAAGAAGAAGAAAGAGTTCTTTGGATAGTGATTTGGATGTTTAAGAAAATATTGACCACATACAAATAACACATTTAACACACTTAATTTTCCAAAATTTTAATTAATTTTTCATTTCTGATTTTTGAAAAATTTAACAGTGTTAATCGGTTAACCATATAGGTTAATCGGTTAACACATTAAAATTTTAATTTCCAAAATAAAAAGTATCAGTGTTAATCGGTTAACCATATAGGTTAATCGGTTAACACATTAAAAATTTAAGTCATAATTGAAAAATTAACAGTGTTAATCGGTTAACCCTATAGGTTAATCGGTTAATACACGCGAATTTTGGAAAAATGCTTAAAACAGAATGCACAAACATTGGAAAACACACATTATGCATATATAAACCAGAGAAAAGATCAAATATCACCTTCATCGAGAATCCCAAGTTCTCGTCGAATTTTGAAGAACGGTTCTTTCGCCAATGGTTTGGTAAAGATGTCGGCGAGTTGATTGTGTGTATCGACGAAACTAACATCTACATCACCATTTAGTACGTGATCTCGAAGGAAGTGATGTCGAATATCTATATGCTTTGTCCTTGAATGCATGACCGAGCTCTTTGTAATATTGATGGCACTTGTATTATCACATCGAAGAGGAATGCAACCGAGATCTACACCGCAATCGAGGAGTTGTTGCTTGAGCCACAGAATTTGTGCACAGCAACTTCCTGCTGCAATATATTCTGCTTCGGATGTACTGAGTGCCACACATGCTTGCTTCTTGCAGGCCCATGACACTATTGCATTCCCGAGAATGTGACACATACCACTCGTGCTTTTTCTATCGGTTTTACATCCTGCATAATCAGCGTCAGAATAACCAACTAAAGAACAAGTACTACCTTTTGGATACCATAATCCGACGTTCGTTGTCCCTTTGAGATACTTTATAATTCTCTTTACGGCAGTGAGATGTGATTCCTTCGGACTTTCTTGAAAGCGTGCACACAAACAAACGCTAAACATAATGTCAGGACGACTTTCCGTCAAATATAATAATGAACCGACCATACCTCGATATTTTGTAATATCAATTGGAGTACCGGATTCATCTTGATCAACGTACGTTCCGGATCCCATAGGAGTGGACATCACCTTGCAGCTATCCATATCGAATTTCTTCAACAATTCTTTGCAATACTTGGATTGGTTGAGGAAGATTTTATCCTTTGTTTGCTTGATTTGTAGTCCAAGAAAATAGTTCAATTTTTCCATCATGGACATCTCAAATTCTCCTTGCATCATAAGTGAAAATTCTTCGCAAAGCTCTTTGTTTGTTGATCCAAAGATGATGTCGTCTACATAGACTTGAACCAATAAGGTGTTACCCTTGATCTTCTTTATGAACAGTGTCTTGTCAACCTTTTCTTTTGTAAATCCCTTTTCACATAAGAAATTGCTAAGGCGGTCATACCATGCTCTTGGTGCCTGTTTCAGTCCGTAGAGTGCCTTTTTCAGTTTGTAAACATGCGAGGGATTCTTGAAGTCTTCAAAACCCGGAGGTTGTTTGACGTAGACTTCTTTATTGATGTATCCATTCAGGAAAGCGCTTTTGACATCCATATGGAACAACTGAAAATTCATAGAACAAGCGTAAGCAAGTAATAATCTAATTGCTTCTAACCTTGCTACCGGAGCGAACGTTTCATCAAAATCAATTCCTTCCTCCTGGTTGTAGCCTTGTGTGACCAATCTTGCTTTGTTACGAACTATGATCCCATTCTCGTCAAGTTTGTTCTTAAACACTCATCTCGTTCATATGATGTGCTTGTTGTCCGGTCTTGGTACGAGACTCCAAACTTGATTCCTTTCAAATTGTTTGAGTTCTTCTTGCATCGCTACAATCCATTGGTCGTCGCCTAAGGCTTCATCAATCTTGGTTGGTTCAATTTGAGACACAAAAGCCATGTTGAGACAAGCATCCTTAAGATTTAGTCGAGTTGCAACACCTTGACTAATATCACCAATAACTTTATCTATCAGGTGATCTATATGCGTTCTCCATTCCTTCGGAAGATCTTGATGTTCTTCAATGAGTTGAGTGACATCTTCTTATGGTATTGCTTGATTTTTTGAAGTCTCTCCTTGTTGTTATGAAGAACCTACCATATCATCATCATCATCCACAATAATATTATCCTCTTTCTAGGGGTTAGTCTCATCAAAAGAAACATGAATGGATTCTTCAATAGTAAGAGTTCTTTTATTAAAAATTCTAAAATCTCTACTAGAAAGAGAGTAACCAAGAAATATACCTTCGTCGGACTTCTCATCAAACTTACCGAGATTGTCCTTATTGTTGTTGAGAACAAAACATTTGCATCCGAATATGTGGAAAAATTATATGTTTGGTTTCCTACCCTTGAACAGCTCATATGGAGTCTTCTTGAGAATTGGTCGAATATTGACACGGTTGCTTACGAAACACGTCGTGCTAACTGCCTCTGCCCAGAAATATTTAGGAATATTCGAGTCGCTAAGCATCGTTCTAGCAAGCTCCACCAGTGACCTATTCTTCCGTTCTACGACACCGTTCTGTTGAGGAGTCCTTGGTGCGGAAAAATTATGAGAAATTCCATGCTCTTCGCAGAAATCTTCAAAATCTGAATTTTGTAATTCTCCACCATGGCCGCTTCTTATGGAGGCTATGGTGAGTGACTTCTCGTTTTGAATTTGCTTCGCATACTTCTTGAATGCTTTGAAAGCATCATTTTTCTGCACTAAAAACAATGTCCATGTGTATCGAGAGAAATCATCAACAATAACTAAAGCATAAAGGCTACCTCCGAAGCTTTTCATTCTTGATGGACCAAAAATATCCATGTGCAACAATTGAAGTGGTCTTGATGTAGAAACCACTTGCTTGGATTTGAAAGTTGTCTTGGTCTGTTTCCCTTTTTGACATGCATCGCATAACTTATCCTTGATGAATTTTATCTTCGGAAGACCAACAACTAGATCATGCTTTATCAACTTGTTTAAATGTTCCATGTGAATGTGAGTAAATCTTTTATGCCATAGCCACGCCTCATTGTTGTTCTCCATAAGACATTTTACCTTCAAGGAAGAGTCATCAAAAGAGATCATAAAAATATTATTAAATCTTTTACCTTTTAGCAAGATGTCATGGGTGACTTCATGTTCTATCAAACATTCATCCTTTGTGAAGTTGATTCAGAACCCTTTGTCACACAATTGACTTATGCTAAGTAGGTTGTGTTTAAGGCCTTCCACATAAAGAACGTCTTCGATGATTGTACATGGAGGTGCACCAACGGTTCCAACTCCAAGAATTTTTCCTTTATTATCATCACCGTAAGTAACGTATCCTTTGGCCTTTAATGATAGACTTGAAAATTTGTTTATGTCTCCCGTCATATGCTTAGAACAACCGCTATCAAGATACCATTGATTAGAAGTTGTCTTCAAGCATACCTACAACACAAAATCAAGTAGTGTTAGGTACCCAAATTGCTTTGGGTCCTTGATAGTTAGTACCCTTTTCAACCCACACATAATGCCCTTTAGCAACACCAATGTTGCGCACATAGCAAGCATTAGGTGTATGGCCTTTGATTCCACAATAAAAACAAGTAGGTTGAAAATGACTTCTATATCTAGGAACATAATTCTTTTTCTTCACAATTCTTTTCTTTTTATGACTTTGATGCATAGTTTTAGAATTGTTTGCCTTTTATTTAACAACTTGTTCACTTGCTTTCACAAAAATGGTTTCATTTGTGCTTGGCTTGGAAAACTTAGAATATCCTAATCCACTTTTATCATTAGAATATCTTTGGTGCCTAAGAATTTCCTCCAAGCCAATTTGACCTTTTTCGTATCTTTCTAAAACTCTTTTGAGTTGAACAATTAGAAAAGACAAGGATTCACAATTTTTGCATACAAGACTTTGTTTTTCATCCACCAATTTTTGTTTTTCATTTTCAATATTTTTTATAAAAGCAGTATTTTGTTCTTCTAAAAATGAAATTCTTTTCTTTTGGGATGAGATGCTTTTATACAAAGTCTTGCATTCTTTTAGAAGTTCATCTACTAACCTCATCAATTTTTTCATTGGAATGATGTGATACAATAAGAGCCATATTCGTACATTCATCGCTTTCCGATTCCGATGATGAACTTATCTCGTTGTTGTCCCAAGCAACATAAGCCCTTTTATTTTTAAAATCCTTCTTGCCTTTGAATCCTCCTTTCTTTGCAAGTTTCGGGCAATCCGGCTTTATGTGACCTTGCTTCCCATATTCGTAACATGTGACTTCTTGATTTGATGTAGAAGCATCCTTTTTCCTGAAGTGTCTATTCTTTTTAGGAAAAGAGGAATTTTTATTATTATTAAAAAACTTACCAAGCTTCTTTACAAGAAGCATGAAATTTTCATCTTCGGAAGTCTCGTCGTCTTTGTCATCCTTTGTGTCAATCTTCAAGGCAATTCCTTTGGACTTCTTTTCTTGATTTTCGTACTTCTCGAGTCTTCCAAGTTTCAATTTGTACTCTTGAAGTTTGCCAAATAAGGATGCGGATGTCATCGTTGAGAGACTCTTCTTTTTCGAAATAGCGGTCACTTTTGGTTGCCATTCTCTTGTTAAGGATCTTAAAACTTTCAGGTTCAGATCATCATTGGTGAAGGTCTTCCCGAGAGCAATCAAGTGATTAGTTAGATGAACGAATCTTTTTTGTAAGGCAACAATAGATTCACCGGGCTGCATACGGAACATCTCATATTCTTGACTTAACGTGTTGAGTCTTGATCTTTTTACTTCTGCGGTTCCTTCATGCGTTTCTACCAAGATGTCCCAAACCTCTTTTTCCTATCTACACTGTGATACAGGGAAGAATTCGTCCATACTAAGAGCGCTTTAGAGTATGTTGATTGCTTTCTTCTCATCAAGAATTTTTTTCTTATCATTTTCATCATACGTGCTTTTCAACTTTGCGGTTCCAGCGCCATTGACCACATTTACTGGATTGTGTGGTCCTTCTTCGATTGCTTCCCATATACCTTCTCCTTGGGCTTCAAGATGCGCCTTCATTCTGATTTTCCAGAAATCGAAATATTCTCCAGAAAACAGTGGGGGGTTGTTACTACTTCCACCGTCTTTGAAAATTGGGTTGGTGCTAGCGGAAGCCATACTGAATCGTTAGGAACAGGTTACCTTAACCTGCTCTGATGCCAATTGTAAGTTCAGAGTATGCCTAAGAGGGGGGGTGAATTAGGCTTTAGAAACTTTTTCCGGTTTTTTTCAACAACTCTTGAATTTTTCTTCTTTAAGTTCTTGGTGATGAAAGCAGTAAAAGCAGAAAGAAAATGAACACCGAGATTTGTAGTGGTTCCCTTCATAATCCGAAGGTACTTCACTCCCCTTTCCACATGAAAGAGAGTTTTCACTATAGTTTTAGAATGTACAACCTATCACACCATCAACCGGTGAGGCCTACAATCTAACAACTAATCAACAACTAGTGTGCAAGAACAATCCTCTTGCAAACACTAACCCTTGTGTCCAACAATCCTGGATCACAAGTCACAATAGAAATAACTTTGTATTTTTGTAATTTTGAGAGTGATACAATGATAATATCAATCTAATGATTGATCTTCTCCTTTTGATCAGAATTCACTTTTCAATATCAATACAGGTGTTCAAAAATCTAGATATGAAATTGTATGAACAATATGAACACTTTTGAAAATATTTGAAAAGTAATGAATTTGATTCAATGATAATTTAGAAAATTATTGGAGGTGTTTTTCAATTTGAAATTTTCAGAATTTATATGAGTCAAAACACCATTTCAAAAAGGTATAATTGAGTATGAATCAAATAATGAAAATGTATAACATTCAAACAAAATTTGAATTTAAAAAGAAATAATTTTTCAAAATTCGTTCAGTGTTAATCGGTTAACCATATAGGTTAATCGGTTAACACATGAACGTTAGCCCTGAGAATTTAAAATTTGAGGTCGTTAACCGATTAACCCATATGGTTAATCGGTTAACACTGTTAAAACTCAGAAAAATACTTGAGTTAAAAGTGTTATACCAATTCCAAATGATTTTAAAACCATGCATATGCAAAATGTTAAAATGATAAATTATTTGAACACTTGTATGTCAATTAAAGGAGTGAATATTGATATACCATAGCCTTGAGTCCAAATCTTGAAAGTTGTATGAACATTTGCACATGAAAGCTTCTGGTTTTATCTTCAGTGTATATACCCCACGGGTATATAGTGCAAGCAACTTCTTAGTACATATACCCCCACGGGTATATAGTGTAATTATCTTGATCAATTTGAAGGCTTGACTTTTTGCAATCATGGAATGAGCTTAGATCTTTGTTGACATCATCAAAACCTTGAGATTGAAGTGTGCTTCTACAATATGTAAGTTTTTTTATTCTCTATCTACCCATCACCATTCCACTATTCTAATTTTCTTTATCTTTTATCTCTAATAAATGTATTAATTTAAATAAATTGTTGATATATATATATATATATATATATATATATATATATATATATATATATATATATATATATATATATATATATATATATATATATATATATATATATATATATATATATATATATATATATATATATATATATATATATATATATATATATATATATATATATATATATATATATATATATATATATATAATATTTTTACCTAGTAGTTAGTTCTATAATGTATTTATAAATATTTCCTCCTAAAAGATGGTTATTTTTGTAGTAATGACAAATAGTTAATTCTAGGGGGCGGGTATGTACTATTTGAGTTAATTGGGTGAAGGGGCTTGTTTATGATTCAATTTCTAACGATAATATTTATTTATAATTTATAATATTTTTATTTTTTTGGATGAGTTTTATATTTTATATTGGTTTTTATGATTCACTTAACCAATAAACATTCCATTATACAATATTTTTTTTTTACCTTTTATCACTAATAAATGCATTAACGTAAATAAATTATTGATATTTAAAAATCTATAATTTAAAAAGAAAATAGTTAATTCTATTATGTTTCCATAAATGTTTTCCTCAAAAATTTTTTTTTTCATATTTTATACAAGTATTTATGATTTTCTACTAATCACCATTCCACTAACATATTTCATTAGATTTATTTTAAAATTAATTTTTTATTTTATAACTTACCTTTTATTTCTAATAATAAATATTTTTTCAAAATATAAATGACTTTTTTTTTTATCATAATAACAATAATGAAATAGTGTAACTTTAAGAAATTGTTGCTACTAATTAATTTTATTAGAATTTATATAAAATTATTTCTCTAATTTCATCACCCTGTATTTCTAATTATATATATATATTTTTAGAAATTAAATATTTATTTATTCTAATAATATAAATTCTATGTATTGTTTTCATATATTCTAATAATATAATTATACTAAAATTACAATTTTATTTCATGTTTTGGTTATTTGATTTCAACTATTATATTAACATATAAAAAAATAAAAAATGTGTGATTCATAATGGAAAAAAAATAGACACTTCTACAATGTCTTTATAAAATTTTCTTCCAAAAAGATAAAAAATAAACAAATTATAATAACGAAAAATATGTGTTATTTGAACCGTTAGATTAGAAACATTATAGATGACATGATATATAAAAAAGGAGAGGATCCAAATCTATATTTAGGGATTTGGATCCTCTCATTTTTTATATATCAGGTCATCTCTCATGTTTCTAATCTAACGGTTCAAAATTTATAATGAATAATTAAATAAAAAAACAAAGACAAATTACTTATCCATTTCTCTAAAGTCATTTAATAGGAGAGAGAAATGGATAAGTAATTTGTCTTTGTTTTTTTTTATTTAATTATTCATTATAAATTCTGAACCGTTAGATTAGAAACATGAGAGATGACATGATATATAAAAAGGAGAGGATCCAAATCCATATTTAGGGATTTGGATCCTCTTTTTTTTTATATATTATGTCATCTCTCATGTTTCTAATCTAACGGTTCAGAATTTATAATGAATAATTAAATAAAAAAAGAAAAGACAAATTATTTATCAATTTCTCTCTCCTATTAAATGACTTTTTTTATTTAATTATTCATTATAAATTCTGAACCGTTAGATTATAAACATGAGAGATGAAATGATATATAAGAAAGAAGAGGATCCAAATTCCTAAATATGGATTTGGATCCTCTTCTTTTTTGTATATCATGCCATCTCTCATGTTTCTAATATAACGGTTCAGAATTTATAATGAATAATTAAATAAAAAAAATCATTTATATAATTTATATATATATATATATATATATATATATATATATATATATATATATATATATATATATATATATATATATATATATATATATATATATATATATATATATATATATATATATATATATATATATATATATATATATATATATATATATATATATATATATATATATATATATATATATATATATATATATATATATATATATATATATAAAATTTATAAATCTAATATTTTTTAAATGAAATTTTGTTCTATGATGTTTTCATGAATTTTTTCATTAAAAAACAAAGATAATTTTTGTATTTTATATATGTTTTTTCGATTGTCTCTATCAATCATCATTTCAATTTTCATATATTTTATCTTTTATCTCTTGTAAATATATTAATGTAAATAAATTATTATATTTATAAATCAACAATATTTAAAAAAAATACTTGATTATAAGTTTATACATGTTTTAGTCTTTCAATTTAATGTTATGTTTTAGTCTCTTAACTAAAAAAGTTACAAGTTATTTTCATAACTTCACTTATATTATCTTATTTAATCTCTTCTGCCAATTTTTAATAAATATAAAAGTTAAATTCTGATGATGTGGCGTGACGCAAAACTATCTATACAAATTTGAGTTAATATATGTAGTTTAAAACTATTACAATATTTAAATTACATAATTTCCGAAAAAATAAAACCCCATAATTTAAACAGTATATCAGCTTTTAACTATATATACTGATTTATATCAATGTTTAACTTTTTTTTTTCAAAAATTGACAAAATCGACTAAATAAAATAACAAAGTGGAGTTAAAGAACTAACTTATAATTTTTTTTAGTTATGGTGCTTAAGTAAAACATTAAATTAAATTAAATTAAATTAAATTAAATTAAAGAATTTGGTGACTAGTTACACCTTAAATATATAAAGTTTCCACAAAATGTTTTCCTCAAAAATTATATTTTTCTTTTTTATATTTGTTTTTACTATTTTCTCTTCCCACTAGCACATTTCATTATTGGAGTAAAATAACACATTTTTTAATTGTTTTTACCTTTTATCTCTAGTGATAAATAATTTTTCAAAAAATTATTTATTAGAATTAAATAGATAAATCATCGAGATAAGTTATCGAATTTTTTTTTATTTTCAATGATATATCTTTTTTTTTTCTTAAAATAATCTTAAATGTTAAATTATTCTTTTCATATTCTTTCTAAATTTAAAATTCACAAAAAAATTTCAATTTTAACTTTAGGACAAATACCAAAAAAATATTTGAATTATTTGAAGAAAAAAATATACATGGATTAAAACTAAAAACTCGCTAACTTACATTTTAAATATTTAAATTTACTTATTAATATAATATTAAAAAGTAATGTTATTTTAAATCTACTTATTAATATAATGTAAATAACAATGTTATTTTAAATCTTATTATTATTCATTTTATTAGACTTTATAACAAATTAATTCTTGGATTTTATTACTCTTTATATCTAATAATAAATAATTTTTTAAAGATTAAATATTCTATTCTTCTAAAAATATCTAAATTTTTAATTTCATATATTCTATTAAAATAATTATATTCAAAATAAAATTTTATTTCAAAATTTGATTATTTATTTCAACTAGTAAAGAACTTGTGCGTTCGCACGGGTCAATGTATATAAAAATATGTATAAATTAAGACAAAAATATTTTAAATGATACAATTGTCATATAAATATTAATATAGTTTATCAAGTAGTAGGAATTGTCAGGATATACATAGAAATTATGTTAAAGAATATGAGTATGGTGTACTACACTATATATATATATATATATATATATATATATATATATATATATATATATATATATATATATATATATATATATATATATATATATATATATATATATATATATATATATATATATATATATATATATATATACACTAGATTAAATTAATATTGATTATGTTGTAACATGATTGTATTAAAGGAAATAATAAAGTAGTCATCTACCTATGCGTTCGCACGAGTTGTACAGTGTCGAAAAAATGTTTTAAGTGATGATTGTCATATAAATATAGTACTTGAGCCCATACTTGAGTGAGAACCAACATTTATATTCATACTCTATGGGTACCCAAGTATTCATATACGTTTACCCGCATTTATAATAAAAAATTATCAATCAATTGTAATTTATCAGGTTATTTTGTGTTTTTAATAACATTTCAAACATATATATATATATATATATATATATATATATATATATATATATATATATATATATATATAATATATATATATATATATATATATATATATATATATATATATATATATATATATATATATAGTTAAAAAATAAACAAATATTTATATTAAAAATATTTCTAATTTATTCTCGTTTATTAAAATATTTGTAATTCATTCTCATATATAAAAATATTTGTAACTTATTTCTGTTTATAAAAATATTTGGAACTCATTCTCATATATGAAAATATTTGTAATTTGGAGGGTTTACCCTATCCATTACGGATAATTTTGGTGGGTTTTTGCCCTACCCGTTATGGGTAATTTTGAGGGTATATGCACCATGCCCGTTTATTTCTATATAAATTGAATTAAAAAATCATAATAATTAATTATGTACTCTTGACTATCAACTTAAATTATTTTTTGTTATAAAACATGAGAGACTATAACGTTGCTTCAAAAAGTTAACATATCACTTAATTAAAAAAATAAAAACTTAAAATACCAGTAGTAGAAAGAATTGAATAATAACAGTAGTTGGTGAGAGAATTAATTACTCTATTGTTTAACAATAAAGACTCATATTATATACTTAAACAACAAAAAAAATTATTTATTTTTCATTCTAAATAAAAAAATATATTATTTTAGCTATACATAATTTAAAAACTATACATTAAAAAAAGAGAGTATTATTTGTTTATTATAAAACATGTAAGACTATAATGTTGCTTCCAAAAGAAAATAAACTTAAGATACCAATAATAAAAAAAATTTAATAATACGAGTAGTTGATGAAAAAAAATATTATTCTATTGTTTAACAATAAAGACTCACATTATATACTTAAATAATAACAAAAATTTATTTATTTCTTATTTTAAATCAAAAAATACTATTTTAGTCATACATAATTTTAAAACTATACATTAAAAAAAAGAGTAACGTTTTTCATTATAAAACATGTGAAACTATAAGGTTCCTTCAAAAAGCTAAGATACCATTTTATCAAAAAAAAACTTAAAATACTAGTATTTGGGAGAATTGAATAATACCAGTAGTTGCCGAAAGAATCAATTACACTATTGTTTAATAATAAAGACTCACATTATATAAATTTAAAATAAAATAATACTAATTTTAACTTATATTTGTTTTAAGATACTATTAAATTCTTAATTTTTATGTTCTAAATTGTAATTATATTATCAATAATTCATGATTTCAAAATCAATTTAATGCTTTGAATATTTTTATAATTTATTTGACAATCATTAACTTTATTTAGTTATACCAAAAAAAAAATTATGTGTTCAAGCAAGATTTAATAAATAAAAAATAAATTAAAAAACATACTAATATAATTACGTAATCAAGAACTGGTATTTAAATTTAACATAAATATAAATGTCAATTAAAGAGATTTAAGTTTCAACTTACAAAAATATACACTTTGTCTACTACTTTTTCAATATACTCCACTTTTAAAGAAAATTATAGAAATAATTAATTTGGTTTTGCACAACAATAATCTATGCATTATAGAAATATTAAATTGACAACTTTAAAATATTTTAACAATTAAAAAAATTTAACTATTAATAATTAGATTTATAAATAAAAATATAAATTTGAATTACTAACAATAGTAACACTTAGAAAAATTACAATGTTTTTTTTTAAGAAACAAATTAGATTGTTAACCATTAATTCAAATAAATTACACTATCATAAAATTTCTTTTACCACAATTAAATTTTGAAATTAGTAAATAAATTACTTTACAATATCACAACATAAGAATAAAAATACATTATTTTGCATTTAGATACAATTATAAATTTGAAATAATTTATTTAGTTATAAAATGAATTATGACCAATTATCAAATAAAATCAATTGTATTAAATAATCATAGGATCTAAATAGGTATTGTGCTGATAGTGACATGTGAGATATAATATTTTTATTATTCTAAAATTTAATATCAATATATAATAAATATAGGTATTGTGGTATTAGTGACCCATGAAATAGAATATATATATATATATATATATATATATATATATATATATATATATATATATATATATATATATATATATATATATATATATATATATATATATATATATATATATATATATATATATATATATATATATATATATATATATATATATATATATATATATATATATATATATATATATATATATATATATATATATATATATATATATATATATATATATATATATATATATATTGTTCTGGCCTGGGACCGGCCTCGCGGCCCAGCCCAATAACGGACAAGGCCCAACAAGTGAGGCAGCTTGACCGGGCACGCACCCCCCTCCCCCGTCGGACGGGCCGGATACGCTCCCTGTCAAGCAGGACGACGCGCTTCTAAGCGTCCTCGGCGCTCCCCCTAGCCGGGCAGATCAGCCTCCGCGGGTGGTATTCCCCATCCCACCGAGCAAGAGCCCATGGCTCTCCCACGTCCACGTGTGCTCCCCTCTTCGGGGAGAACGACACGACTCCGATGAACCTAGCGAGCTCCCCTCCGCGGGGAGAACAATGTGGCCTGTGCGCATTCTCCACGTGCTCCCCTCCGCGGGGACATGTCACCAACCAACTGCCCACCTCCGAAAGAGCAGGTCAAACCCACTTTCCGGAGATCAAGGAGCAGTTGGACTAGGGCGAAGACCACATCCTGGTTTTCACTACGCCACGTAAGCCCTAGCAGTCACCTGAGTTGGGCCTGGCAATCCAGCCCAACGCAAGTGACCGTTGGCCCAGCGCTGGGGTCTCTCTATAAATACCCTCTTCCTCAAGAGGGTCAGGTAATTCACTTCTTACTCCATTTCTGTACTTTGCTCTCACTCTGCCCAATTCCTTACTTTGGCATCGGAGTGTCTTGCCGGTACACCACCATTTTCCTCCTCATCACCGGTAAACAGGCAACAGTCCAACAGCGTATGGTCAGCCCGTGATCTCCTTCTGATCAGGTCAGATCATATATATATATATATATATATATATATATATATATATATATATATATATATATATATATATATATATATATATATATATATATATATATATATATATATATATATATATATATATATATATATATATATATATATATATATATATATATATATATATATATATATATATATATAAATAATAGACAATAATTTTTTTATAGATTTAAAGACTATTTGAAACTAAAAAAGCATTATATACATAATTCGTATTAAATATATTAGTGAAAGTTTGAAAGTTAATTGAAATCTGATATGCAAAAATATCTTGTCCACTGAATCCTTTCAACAATGAATGTGTGTGATATTGACATTGGAATAGGAAAAGTGATTCCATAAATAGCGAAAAATATTTTTTACACGAAAAGTTACAATTTACAACCGTCTTTAATGCAAAATCAAAGAAAATGAGTTATTGACCGACTCCCTAAGGTTAACTTACATTTATATTTTAGGTTTTTTTTCTTTAACTATAACTTTTCACTCATCCTCCCTCCTCTCTTACTCCATTCGTATAAGGAGCACCCATTGTAGAAATCTCTTCAATGGCAGAATCGAGTGCACCTTGTCATGGATATATTTTATCTGATGATGAGCGAAATATGAGGTATGTTCTAATACTGTTAATAGTTTCTGGAACTAATATTTATGTTCGCGTGCATTCCCAAATCAAAGGGCTTAGGTTTTATCTTTAAAATATTTATAAAAAAAGGAAAACAGTTTGATGGGTTTACATGGTTTACATGTTGTGGGTGTTTGAATTTATAATTTTCAATCTAAAGAAATTTTAGATATTAAGGTATAACTTCGAACGATAGAAGGAAACAGGTTAGATGACAAACAAAATAACATTTGATTTTATTAGTCCACTATTAAAATTTGTTACTTTTTTTGATATTCAATTTATTTATGTTTATTAATTTATGTTCATTCAGAATTGCTTTTTAAATATAGGGCTACATAATATATGAAATTAGGGTTTTATTTGTTAAATATTAGTCGTTGGAGTTTATATATATTTGTTTATTGTAATTGGTTATTTTATACATGATTTAATAATTTTGCACATTAGCAATGAAGACGCCGAGGAAGTAATAAAAGGATTGGTAGCTGAGACTGACTATTTTTCTACTCAGGGAAAGAAAGAGAAAGCTGCCAAGAAATCTCTTACATCAACGGTAAGAAATGCAAATCTTTTGTTGTTGTTTCTTTTGGTAATAAAAGAGTTATTTTTCATTATATTAAGGAAGAACCAATTGATAACAATGAGGAGAAAAGATATAACATTGAGATTGTGAAAAACATAATGAAGGACAAAGCAGACAATATTGTAAATGGTGATCAAAGGAAAAGAAAGGATGGAGAGAAGAAAGCAGTTGATGAATCGGGGGTCA